>CM064540.1:21004702-21604702 GCA_032716605.1 Paralithodes platypus
AAAATAGTCGTAGATGGTAAGTCCAATAAACTCATCACGTGATAACACCACGAGACTATCACCTGGTTCTTAAAAATCGGACTAAGGTTGCTATACTTTTAGTACGTCCGTGGTAGTACAGTGGGTTAGCGCGCGGGCCTGGTGGTGATGGTTGGGTCACTAACCAGGGTTCAAACCCCACCCAAGGCATCTCAAAACCTGTGGGTTTTTAGGGGGGTTAAATTCCCTTCAGAGGTTCGTACCCCGCGCCAGGTACCAGGAAAAGTTGATCCTAAAAGGTAGCCTGGGGATATTTCAGGAGACCATGAATTCCCTTCACACCCAGACACCCAGCATTTCATTTGTGGCAGCGGTGGGATGGGAATTCATGGTCTCCTGAAATATCCCCAGGCTACCTTTTAGGATCAACTTTTCCTGGTACCTGGCGCGGGGTACGAACCTCTGAAGGGAATTTAACCCCCCTAAAAACCCACAGGTTTTGAGATGCCTTGGGTGGGGTTCGAACCCTGATTAGTGACCCAACCATCACCACCAGGCCCGCGCGCTAACCCACTGTACTACCACGGACGTACTAAAAGTATAGCAACCTTAGTCCGATTTTTAAGAACCAGGTGATAGTCTCGTGGTGTTATCACGTGATGAGTTTATTGGACTTACCATCTACGACTATTTTACGCTATACCTGACGTCAACTCGGGTTAGTATTATTGTGGGTGCGGGACATTTTCGAGGGCATTACAATTATCATCAGGATTTATATCAAAGTCACATAAACAGTTAGATATATATTTAATAATTAGTTAAATGTATTTCTAAACCACGTAACATTGAGGTTTGATTATGAGTAAATTAAGTTACAGGATCGTTTCATAGATTCGATTCAGGTCTCACTCAAATAATATGAAAAGCAAAAATAATATTTTGAAGCTAAAAGAATTTTCTTCAGCTTAGGAAATCACTAGAAGTAATATTAAAACATCCATGTTAGTCTAAGGCGATATTACTAATAAGAGCCAATAGTATCACTGTACTAAGCACCGTTAAGCAATGTAAGCTTAATTAAAAGAAAATGAAAGAACTCGTAAGTATTAATATAAAACAATAGTATTACTTTCATCATAACCCAATTACTTAAAGAGTTGCTTTAGTCCACAAGTTAGTCAACTAAAATAGTTAAGTACATAATAATAGCGTTAACGTTAATTCCCAATCACATATCTCACTAACCATCATAACGTAAGTGTTTACACCGAACACACTTAACACACACTTATATAATCTGACTGACAGTCACAATCCCATTATAATACTTCACCCGTCTTCCTCCAGCTGCAAGTTCACCTTCCCCAACTCCAAATGAGACTGATTTGAATGCCCACTACTCGGGTCTTATATACTAAACAATGATGGTGTAGGAACGAATCAGGAGGCGAGTGATGGTGCGCGCCCCTATCATAGCTCCTCGAGTTGCATAACAGGTGCGTGGACCAATGGGGTCTCCTGGTGTCGATCATACGTCATAGCGTCGGGTCATCAAAGTAGTTTGCAGGGTCCCCTATGATGCACGCAGGTGTGAAGGCTTGTTTGCTGGTATGCGGGCGAGCTGGTTTCCCACTCGGTAGTTCGCTCGCTAGTCTGCTTCGCCGCTTGGGTAGTTTGACACTCCTTCAACTCTAATTCTAACTCTTAAATTAACATACAGGGCTCCGTATGTCAGACCTCCCCCCTAGAAAAGAGTTTAAGGAGTATAGTACATAATATTAAACATAATACATAAATAGATTCACCACCAAATTGGCAACAGCAAGATTATAATGAGGATATAATAAGGATATCACCCAAAGTAGGCAACGTCACCAGGTACCACATCAGAACATAGCCGGAATGTAGCTGGAGCGTTATTCGAACTGCAAGGCATCTCACAGCTGAAGGCTTGACAGCGCACTACTAAAACATGATATATACCTCGCTACAAGGGAGAGCTAATTGCCAAAATCCTCTCATTAAGTTTATCTTACTGCTGTATGAGGCCAACCCGGTAAATGTAATCTTTGATCCGTGGCAGTGGGTAGGTATCGTTCTTTGTGACAGCATTAACTTGCCTATAGTCCATACATAACCTATGGCTCCCGTCTGGCTTTGGCACAAGTATGACCGGACTACTCCACTGGCTTAAGGCCCTTGTGATCAGCTGGTTTGAAAAAATGAAGTCAAGCTCGACCTGCAGTATACTCCTGCGTTGTGGTGAGACACGGTAGGGGGATAGTTTAATGGGAGTTGCATCCCGTACGTCGATGTCTTGCACGGCCAAAGAAGTGAGCCCTGGAGTATCACGGAACACACTGGGAGACTGAGATAAAACAGAGATTAGTTGGTTCGCTTGATCAGAGGGAAGATGACATAGTTTAGATGGTAATTCCCCCCAAGCTACTGAATTATACTGAAAGTTGGATAGGCTACATGACAAGTCAAAGTCTGCATGGATACCTTCAGGCTCTGGAACAGTCTGTTGCGGGTCAGTAAGAGAACTGAAGACTTCGTCCGCACCAGGCTGTCCACAGGTCCTGACATTCACTGCCACAGTGGGAGAATCTGGAGGAGAGGAATCAGAGGACCTATGGTAAGGTTTCAACATATTTATATGGAATACTTGTGTGGGCTTTCTCCTGTCTGGGGTAGTTACTAGATAATCGGTAATGCTCACCCTCCGAATGATCTTATATGGGCCCCTGAACTTGGCAGATAAAGGTTGGCCAAAAAGGGGGAGTAGGACCAAAACCTCATCACCGGGCTGAAACTCCCTCTCACAGGCTTTTCTGTCATACCAGGTCTTCATGGAGCTTTTAGCCACTGTCAAATTTTGAGCGGCAAACTCACATGAGGATCTCAGCCGGGTTTTGAAATCTGAAACATACTTGAGGAGGTTTTGGTTCCCCTCCTGGCCAACTAGGCTATCCTGCAATAGTTGCAAAGGACCTCTTACCTGGTGACCGAAAACTAGCTCATTAGGGGAAAAACCCAGGGATTCAGTTGGAACCTCACGAGTAGCAAATAAAAGAAAAGGTACCCCCTTATCCCACTCAACTCCGGTCTCTGTACAATACTTACGTAACATTCCCTTTAATGTCTGATGATATCGTTCGAGAACCCCTTGACTCTCTGGGTGGTAGGTGCTAGACTTAACATGCTCGATACCCAACTCCTTCAGGGACTGCTGGAAAATGTTAGAGGTAAAATTAGTTCCTTGATCACTTTGCACCTCATGGGGGAAACCCATTCTGGTGAAGAATTTGAGCAGTTCCTTGATGACAGTTGGAGCAGAGGTAGTCCTTAAGGGTATAGCCTCTGGGTAGCGAGTTGCCATGTCCATGATAGTTAATAAATAAATGTTACCTTGGGAAGTCTTAGGCAATGGGCCTACAATGTCCACTACCACCCGAGTAAAAGGATTCTCGAAAACGGGCAAGGGCACCAGAGGATGTACAGGCACCTTCTGATTGGGTTTTCCTGTCATCTGGCAAGTGTGACACACTCTACAAAACTCCACTACATCTGCACGCATTCCTGGCCAGTAAAGTGGGCTCTTATTCTGTCTAGAGTTTTTCTCACACCTAGGTGTCCTGCCAATGGTATACAATGTGCCATTTCCAAGATATCTCTTCGACAAGGTTTGGGGACTACTACTTGATGGACGTCCCAAGCCCCGTCATCGATTGGTCTGTGTGGCGGTCTCCATCTACGCCACAATACTCCTCCTTTGAGGTAGAAACATTCACCACCCTCCTTCTCACATTCCTCTTCACTCACGGACCTGGCAGCTAACTCCTTGCATTCACTATCATCTCTCTGTAGCTCTACCAGGCCACTAGGACTATTTGGAGGGGTTTCATGGTCATCGTTAGGGTCAAGATGAGCCATAAAAGTGTCAGATAAATCCACCTCACTCACATCATCAGGCACAGTTGGAGCGTCATTCACACTCTCATCATCCCTTTCATCAACTCTTACATTCGGTACATTTCTGTCTGAGGGAACTGCTACTTGAGACATTGAACGTGTGACAGCACACACAGGGAAAACTGTTGGCATCTCCTTTTCGAGCTCACCGGTTAGTGGCTCGTTAACAGGGGAAAGTGATAAAATGGGGTCTAGACGGACCTTCTCACCTGCTACATCATTCCCCAAAAGGAGTGTTACCCCAGGCACAGGGATATCTTGGGACCTACACAAAGCTATGGTGGCCTCACCCTGTAGTAACTCACATTCAATTTCGCCTTTTACCAAGTATGCATAAAATTGGCCTCCAGCACCTCTCATTACAACTGGTTCGCCAGGTGGGCACTCAGTGTAAGGATTCACCATGAGGGTGCTAGTAGAACCTGTGTCTCTCAGAATTTTTACCTCATGCATACAACCATTTAATCTCACGTTGCCAGATGAAATAAAGGGACGGTAACTGTCCTGTACTGATGGTGAAATTATTATTGGCTTAACCCTAGTGGGTTGCACCACACATGCTACTACACCCCTGTCTAGATGATTTACGTTAGCTGCTAGGTACTCCTTCTGTCGGGAGTCCTGTATTAAAGGAACTTTTGGTGCTAGGTACTCCTTCTGTCGAGAGTCCTGCATTAAAGGAACTGTTGGTGCTAGGTACTCCTTCTGTCGGGAGCCCTGCATTAAAGGCACATCTGGAATTTGAGATACGGCGGCAACTGTCTGCCCCGATCTCTCGGTTTTCTCCTTGGCCCAGCACTGATAAGCTAGGTGGCCTCTCATGCCACAAAAAGTACATACTTTAGGGGATACGGGAACGTTCCCACTTTGAGCATTACTATTACTTTGGGGCCCACCTCTGTTACCAATGCCCTGAGTCGCATTTTTAGTTGGGGGAACAATTCTATTTTGGCTAGCTGCGGAAGACGTTATAGGCTTGTGACTGGGTCTGTCATATTTGTGATTGGGATACTTATAATTAGAACTAGAATTATCGTAGGGCTTCTTTCCACGAAATTTGTTGTTGAGCACGTATGTGTCAGCCATGTCCGCGGCGTCGGCAAGACAATCTACCTTTTTCCCCTTTAAATGATAGGATACAGAAGAATCAATTTTCCATAGGAAATTTTCTAACAGGACCAACTCCTTCAGATCGTTGTAGCTTGTGACTTTCTTACTCTTGACCCAATGATTGAAAGTTTTAGTCATGGTCCTGGCAAATACCTTATGGGTTTCTTCTACTTTCTTCTGTTTTTTACGGAAAGATTGCCTGTAAGCCTCAGGCTGCAATTGATAGGTTTTTAGGATAGCTTCTTTGAGATTGTCATAATCCTGCCTAACTTCTGCTACTTCTGACAAATACGTGGCTCGAGCCTGCCCTGTCAAAACGGTTTGTAACATAAAAGGCCATTGATCTCTTGTCCACTTCATACCTCCAGCAACTTCCTCAAACAAAACAAAGAAATCCTGCACATTATCCTCAGTGAAAGGTGGAATGAGACTGGTCATAGTTAATCCCAGAGGGGGAGCAATTTCTGGAGCATTTGTATTGACATTTACTTGAGCTATTTGATATTGATATTGATATTGTTCAGTCGTTGCTCTGGCTTTTATGCTGGCTTCTTTGGTATTTATTCTGGCTTCTTTGGTATTTATTCTGGCTAGTTCTATTTTTAGTCTGGCTTGTTCGGCATTTGCTTCGGCATTTATTTTCATTCTGGCTAGTTCTAGTTCGAATATTTGATCACCGGTCAAACCAGGTGGCAATTGTACATCAAGTTGGCTTGGTTTACTCGGGATCCCACCAACTGCTCCGTCTCCCTCCCCGCCTTCTACAGGGAACAGGTGGGTTTTTATGGTCTGAGCCACCTCTACTTTGGACATGTTTGAGACAGTTAACTGGAGATGTGAGGCAAGCACTTTCAGTTCGGATTTTGACAGACGGTTAATATCAGGGGCTGTGGGTTCTGATTCTATGAAAACTCTAGCATCTTCGTCACTAATTATATCAGGCATGATTAATATTTGATTTTTAAGTAGTGAAACGTTAATAAAACTGAGTGAAACTGTATGAAACGAATCCTGGCGAGGTCGCCACTCTTCTGTGATCCTCAAGTGGTTAACTTGATGAACCTAGATAGCACAGAGATATATTATTAACCCTTTATTGGTGGCGTGCATCATATGTCGAGTGAAAGAAATTTGGACTATGTGGCGGCTCACACCATAAGTTGTGTGGCAATTTCAGCACGTAATGTTGCTGAGAGAGAGAGACAAGTGGTGGCAGGAGAGTAGCGAGCGTATGACTGCTCCAGACCACCGCAGCGGACCAACTGACATGAATCCCACCCTCCTCCACCCTCTCACACTCGCTACATAGTAAAATGTATGGGGAAATACCGTATTACATGGTTTTGCACTCGTGTTGCGCGGTTGTTGCAAGAAAACTAGCGGTCATACTAGGATCGTTGTGGTGTCATTGGAAAGCTCTGTTTATGCCCTTTCAGGGATAGATACTTGTTTTACACTCTGGGTCTTATTTAGGCATGAAAATGATCACGTAAACAGCCCTATTTTGGGTAAAAACACCCTGCTGGTGGCTACATATTATTTACCGCCTAGGCCGCTCTTTAGGTGTTAAGGTATCAGTCAGCTGAAGGCAAAACAAAAGTAAAATATAATAAAATTAATTCCTGTTGTTGCTTCCTTTCCTTTTGGATCTTAGGACTTGGTATCCTTTATTGACTCATACTCTTTAATTATGAAAAATACGGAAACTAATTAAAGTCATGTAGTATTTATAAAGAATTATTATTTAACCGAAGCTTAGTGGGCTATGGTTATGAACCGAATAAGTTATATCTAAAGAAGGACTATTAATTCTATAAAAAGTCTTGAAAGATAAATATTAAAGTAAGAATATTTCTGTTTCTTACCATTTTTGAAATGAATAAATAGTTTTCTTATATGTCCTTTTATTTATATTTAATGTAGTTATTATTCTTGGTTCTTGTCTTACGTTAATAGTATTATATTATTATTTTCATCAGGATTAATATCAAAGTCACATAAAAAGTTAGATATATATTTAATAATTAGTTAAATGTATTTCTTAACCACGTAACATTGAGGTTTGATTATGAGTAAATTAAGTTACAGGATCGCTTCATAGATTCGATTCAGGTCTCACTCAAATAATATGAAAAGCAAAAATAATATTTTGAAGCTAAAAGAATTTTCTTCAGCTTAGGAAATCACTAGAAGTAACATTAAAACAGCCATGTTAGTCTAAGGCGATATTACTAATATGAGACAATAGTATCACCGTACTAAGCACCGTTAAGCAATGTAAGCTTAATTAAAAGAAAATGAAAGAACTCGTAAGTCTTAATATAAAACAATAGTATTACTTTTATCATAACCCAATTACTTGAAGAGTTGCTTTAGTCCACAAGTCAGTCAACTTAAAATAGTTAAGTACAGAATAGTAGCGTTAACGTTAATTCCCAATCAAATAGTTAAGTACATAATAGTAGCGTTAACGTTAATTCCCAATCACATATCTCACTAACCAAGATAACGTAAGTGTTTACACCGAACACACTTAACACACACTTATATAATCTGACTGACAGTCACAATCCCATTATAATACTTCGGGGTCCCCGTCTTCCTCCAGCTGCAAGTTCCCCTTCCCCAACTCCAAAAGAGACTGATTTGAATGCCCACTACTCGGGTCTTATATACTAAACAATGATGGTGTAGGAACGAATCAGGAGGCGGGATGTGGTGCGCGCCCCAATCACAGCTCCTCGAGTTGCGTAGCAGGTACGTGGTCCAATGGAGTCTCCTGGCGTCGATCATACGTCATAGCGTCGGGTCATCGAAGTAGTTTGCAGGGTCCTCTATGACGCATGCAGGTGTGAAGGCTTGTTTGCTGGGATGCGGACGAGCTGGTTTCCCACTCGCTGGTTTGCTCGCTGGTCTGCTTCGCCGCCTGGGTAGTTTGGCACTCTTTCAACTCTTAATTCTAATTCTAAAATAAACATACAGGGCTCCGTATGTCAGAATATATATATATATATATATATATATATATATATATATATATATATATATATATATACAGTATATATATATATATTTATAAATATATACATATATATATATATATATATATATATATATATATATATATATATATATATATATATATATATATATGCTATATACTGTATATACAGGGTGTTCAGAAAACATGTGTACAAAATGAAATTGGTGATAGGGAACACAGAATTAAACAGTTTGTACTCCATGCAGGTATGTCCTTAAATGCTTCCTTGCGGTGCTACAGGGTAGACAATTTCAACGTAATTTCCCTAAATTTGTACCCTAACTTCTCTGTGAGTAATCCGTTTACATACAAACATGGTAATTTAATGTACACAACAGTATGAACATTACTTTATTAATGTCAGTACACTGCAAACACAAAAGAACATTAAATTGAAGAGAAGATTAACAATCATTAATCATCAGTCAGAACTGTTTACTGAACGAAGATGTCTTATGTCCTACTGTTGTGTACATTAATTTACCATGTTTGTATTTTTTTTTTTTTTTTTCTATATTCCAACTACTCCCTCTCGGGCATAGGCTGAGAGCCTGTACATTCCACCGCTCAACACGGTGAAGCCCGTGAGGTCTTGTTCCAGTCTGGGGAGTGAGACATGTGAAGCAACCATCATGGCTCGAAACAGCTCCATCACTGAAGCGGCCGGTTGCTTCGCTCAGGTGCTTCACCGTCTCACCCTCCAGACTCAGACCCTCACTCTCAGAACGCCACCTATTGAGCAGTGAACTCACTAGGCATTGTCCCCCTGTAACATATTTTGAATATGGGAATATTCATACAGTGTTATTTAATCAGGGAACAATGAGGGTATTTTTTTGGCATTTCGGTGGGCTTTGTGGTAATGCACTGATACTAGGTACAGCACAAATTCAATCCCAATAATATCTTCCCATTGACATATCGGGATTTGAACCCGGGTCCATTGGATTACCAATCCAGTGGCATGACCACTCCACCACACCTCACCACACCACACTGTATGTAAACGGATTACTCACAGAGAAGTTAGGGTACAAATTTAGGGAAATTACGTTGAAACTGTCTACCGTGTAGCACCGCACGGAAGCATTTATGGACATACCTCCATGGAGTACAAATTTTTTAATTCTGTGTTCCCTATCACCCATTTAATTTTGTACACATGTTTTCTGAACACCCTGTATATATATAATATATCAGTAGAAAGGGTTTCTTTTCTACTTTGTTGAGAAGTGCTGTATGAGAGGATCCTTCCCACACATGCGAACAGTACTCAATACTTGGACACACTGAGCAAAAAGATGTGCAGTTGAGCAAACCCAGCTTCTGGAAAGCTATTTTAGCAAGGGTGGTAATAGGTCTTTCCAAGTGAGATCAAGAGAAAGAAAAGACTCCTAGAATACTGAGTGAAGATGAAGGATTGATTTGTGTAATGTTGAAGTATAAGGGATAGTAATGTGGGAGTTCTTTACGGTAGATAAATGGAGAAATTAGGTTTTGGAAGCATTAAAAGCAACAAGATTTTCTTTACCCCAAATGGAAATGGTTGATAGGTCAGAAGTTCAGAAGTTAAGTGTTTTACGGCATCATCACATGATTTTTTGAGTGCTTGCTTGTGGGGAGGGGGGGGGGGGGGTCTGGAAATCTAGTTGAATCGTGTAAGATAGAGTCATCAGCATATGAATGGATAGGACTGGAAGTACAGTTGAGAAGATCATTAATGAATATTAGAGAGAGAATTGGAGATTTGACAGAACCTTGAGGAACACCGGAGTTGATAGGTTGAGGAAGTGAACGATTCAGACCAAGAGTGAGAGGGGTGGAAATGAGTTACCTGAGAAGTGCGTGCGGAGTTACATGGAGGGATAGATAGATGAATGAGAAAATACGAGAGAGGTGTGGTGTGGATGTAGATGTACTGGAGAGTGTGAAAAGGAACACCTTGAGATGGTTCGGCAATGTGCAACATATGGGAAGCGAGAGAATTACTAAGAGAGTGTACGAGAGTGAGGTGGAAGGACAGAGAGGGAGATGTAAACCGAAAGAGAGGTGGAAGGATGGAGTGAGAAACTATATGAGTGAAGGCGGTGCGGGATGGGCGGAGGGGTGTCAACTGACTGGGGACAGAGGTGCATAGGACCGTTTTGTGTGGCCACCCCTTCGGGGGTCAGGGCATCCGGCAATATATATATATATATATATATATATATAATATGTATATACAGTATATAATATATACTATACAGTATATATATACAGTATATATACATGGATAAGGATAAGACAGTGGTGGAACGAAAGTCACTGATTGATTATATACTGTATGTGTGGATGAAAGAATGAAGAAATCTGTGATGGATGATAGAGTGTATAGGGGTATTGGAGGGGGTCTGTCTGATCATTACATAGTAGTAGCTAAGGTTAGGATACAAAAACAGTGGGTGAGAGGAGCTGGAGGGAAGCGAGAGGAAGGTGGAATGGTGAGGAGGGTGGAGAGGCTATAGGAGGTGAAAATCAGGGAAGAGTACAGGAGAGCAGTAGAAAGACGACTAGGTGAGTTCGACCTGGAAGATATGGAGGAAGTGGAGGAGGTAAGCAAGGTGTTTAAGGAAGAGATCTGTGCAGCATGTGAGGAGGTGTGTGGTGTGAGGAGAAGAGGGAGGGGAGTGAAAGGTACAGCATGGTGGACAGAAGAAGTAATAATAGCTGTGGAAGAAAAGAAGAAGGCATATAGAGAGTGGTTGGGTAGTAGAGGGAATGAAGATTTGGAGAGGCAGAAACGAGCGAGGTACGTGGCGAGAGAGAGAGTGGTGAAGAGAGTAGTGAAGGAAAGTAAGAGAAGAGTAGATGAGGAATTTGGAAGGAATCTGAGTGTAAAATGGAGGGAGTGTAAGAAACTGTTCTGGAAAGAAGTAAAGAAAGTTAGGGAAGGTAGCAAAAGAAATAGTAAGGGTGTGAAAGATAAGAATGGGAGAATGCTAGCCGAGAAGCAAGAGAGAGTTGAAAGATGGAGGGAGTACTTCAACGAGTTGCTAAATGTAAGGAATGAAGAGCCAGCAAATATAGTTGGATATGGTATGGGAGGGAGAAGAGGAGAAGTAGTGGAGGAGGAGGTGGGGATCAGGTCAGAAGTGTGGGAAGCCATGAAAAGAGTGAAGTTGGGGAAAGCACCAGGAACAGATGGAGTACGTGGGGAAATGTTGAGGTATGGTGGTGAGATAGTGATCGAATGGGTATGGAAAATGTGCAAACTAGCATGGGAGAAAGGGATTGCACCCGATGACTGGAAGACTAGCATAATAGTCCCCCTATATAAGGGCAAAGGGGAGAGAGGAATGTGTGGTAACCACCGAGGAATATGTCTTTTAAGCGTAGTAGGGAAGGTGTACAGTAGGGTAGTGATTGAGAGAGTGAGAGTGAGAACGGAGAAATGGGTAGGCGACGAGCAAGGAGGTTTTAGGAAGGGAAGAGGATGTGTAGATCAGATTTTTACCCTGAAGTGTGTTGTGGAGAAATATCTGGAGAAGCAACAAAAGGCGTATGTTGCCTTTATGGACTTGGAGAAGGCCTATGACAGAGTGGATAGAGAAGGCATGTGGAAAGTACTTAGAATATACGGAGTAGATGGCAAGTTGCTGAAAGCAGTGAAGAGCATGTATGAGGGTGCAAAGGCGGCAGTACATGTGGAGAATGAGCAGAGCGAGTTCTTTGACCTGAGTGTTGGGTTGAAACAGGGGTGTGTGATGTCCCCGTGGTTGTTTACTGTATATATGGATGGAGTCATGAAAGAAATACTAGGAAGAGCAGTGGATGTTGGTGTATCGCTGAAAAGGGAGGGAAATGGGTGGAAGCTGCCTATACAGCTGTTTGCGGATGATACAGTTCTGATGAGCGATAATGAATGGGAGCTACAGGGTTTGGTAAATGAGTTTGGAACAGTGTGTGAAAAACGGAATTTGAAGGTAAATGCGGGGAAGAGCAAGGTTATGGTCTTCGAAAGGGGTGAAGTCACAGAGTGTGAGGTGAAGTTGAACGGTCAGGCTATGGAGATCGTCAACTCTTAAGTATCTGGGCAGTGTGTTGAGTAAAGATGGGACTATGGATGAGGAAGTGCGGGAGAGGGTACAACAGGGGAAGAGGGTTGTAGGAACTTTGAAAGCAGTAACAAGAAATAGGGTGGTCAGTATGGAAGTGAAGAAGTCCTTGCAAGACAGTGTGGTAATCCCGACACTAACTTACGGAAGCGAAGCATGGACGTTCGGGAAGAGACTCAGACCAAGAGTGAGAGCGGTGGAAATGAGTTACTTGAGCAGTGCGTGCGGAGTTACATGAAGGAATAGATAGACGAATGAGGAAGTAAGAAAGAGGTGTGGTGTGGAGGTAGATGTGCTGGAAAGTGTGAAAAGGAACAACTGTAGATGGTTCGGCCATATGGAACGTATGGAAAGCAAGAGATTGACTAAGAGGTTGTACGAGAGCGAGGTGGAAGGACAGAGAGGGAGAGGTGCACCGAAGGAGAGGTGGAAGGATGGAGTGAGGGAGTATGAATGAAGGCGGTGCTGGTTGGGAGGAGGGGCGTCGACTGACTGGGGACAGGTGCATGGGGGTGGTTCGTTCGTGGCCACCCCTTCGGGGATCACGGCGTCAGGCAATAGATAGATAGATAGATATATAAATGGGTACTGGTATTGTTATATGTATTGCTCGTCTTTAATGTAGAGCTAAATGTCACAATGTTCATAGTCTACGTTTATGTTTTATGCACATTGCATGCATTTAGTTTATGTTTACGTTTATGTTTTATGCACATTGCATGCATTTAGTTTATGTTTACGTTTATGTTTTATGCACATTGCATGCATTTAGTTTATGTTTACGTTTATGTTTTATGCACATTGCATGCATTTAGTTTATGTTTACGTTTATGTACATTGCATGCATTTAGTTTATGTTTACGTATATGTTTTATGCACATTGCATGCATTTAGTTTATGTTTACGTTTATGTTTTATGCACATTGCATGCATTTAGTTTATGTTTACGTTTATGTACATTGCATGCATTTAGTTTATGTTTACGTTTATGTTTTATGCACATTGCATGCATTTAGTTTATGTTTACGTTTATGTTTTATGCACATTGCATGCATTTAGTTTCACAATATGCTAAGCGTATTTGGTCTGATGGGGGTCATTTTGGACCTCTCCTGTTTTGCTCTATTACTTTGGAGATATTATGATGCTTCACCCCATTATTTTGACGATATAACACGCTTCACCCTATTCAGGTGTCGATTTTTTCTTGATGAGCGATAGCGGGCCTTCGCCTTCGACCTGGACACTGTCTATGGACAAATTTACAATTTTACCATGAAAGTGTGTACTCACCTAATTTCACCTAATTGTAGTATACAGGATTTGAGTTTTTAGGCTCGTATTGTCCCGCTTCCCATGATTCTGTTATCTAATTTGGCTTTAAAAATGTGGATATTCCCCGCACCCAACACTTCATCATCTAACTGATTCCACATATTAACACTTCTATGTGGAAAGTTGTATTTCCTCACATCTCCTTTACATCTGCCTTTCTTTAACTTGCAACTATGTCCTCTAGTTCTACCTTTATCCCCCTCGATAAAGTCTTCCTTGTCTATCCTTTCCAATCCCCTAACACATTTATACATCATAATCATATCCCCTCTTTCTCTTCTTTCCCTTAGAGTTGGCAAGTTCAATCTCTCTAATCTCTCTTCATATGTCAGTTCTCTTAGTTCTGGAATCATCTTAGTTGCAGCTCTCTGTACTTTCTCCAACTTGATTATATTCTTTTTAAGATGGAGTGACCACACCACTGCCGCATATTCCAATTTAGGTCTCACCATTGATTTTATTGTATTTACTAGCATCTCTTCATTCAAATAGTTGAATGCTATTTTCACTTTATTCAACAGGCCATAAGCTTCTACAACTATTTTGTTAATATGCCTCTCGGGTGAAAGATCTCCCTGCACTATAATGCCCAAGTCCTTTTGTTTCTCTGCGTAGCTCTCTACAACTGGTTTTGTCCACTATGTGATTCATAATCTTTGCATCGTCAGCAAACATATTCATGTATGCATTTACTTCCTTTGGCATGTCATTTATATAGACCAGGAACATAATTGTGTGTGTGTGTGTGTTGTGGGGGGTATATTTTGTATTTCTTGTTTTCTTTAAAGGAAGTCTGGGAAAGTGAAAATGGCAAAACAAGCAACATTCTCAATACAAATAAAATAAAATATCGTAATATCCTGCAAGACGTAGGATCAGATAGCATTTACGGTAACAATATATAAACGACTACAGTCACTAAAGGGCTGAATATGGGGATTATGTAAATATATTTAGGACTTTATATATACCACACATCACATAACATATTCAACTAATATATTTACTGTAGGTCTTTATGTAAACCTTGCGTCACAAAACATATTCAACTAATCATTACACTGTACAAAATCAAGGTTATAAATAAAGTATAAAAAAGGTCTATAAGATCACTGGGTATCTTTCTATCCTTGTATTAGATGGGGTTATCACTAAATACAATATAGTATACGCCATTAAAAGGCTAGATTATTACATACATTTTATAAAACCATTTCATACTCATCATTTTTGAGAATGTAGTCAATATTGGCTTTACCAGGAACTAAACTAACTTGGAAGATTTTAACCCCTACTTTACCGGCGACGTCTTTTTCATTTTGATCAAGCTATATTTAGATGATTTAGTGAAGATTAAGAAGGATCTTTGGTAGTTAAAAGGGTTAAAAGAGATAGTTCAAAGCCCGTTAATTGCTGGAGGCCCCTTTTAAGCTGAACAAAATCGTCTAATAGTTGCCAGAATATGATGGAAAGGACATCTCCGGTACTGTGCGTGTTAAAATTGTATGTACAAATATATAGACAAATATTGGAACAATGTAGACACCTTATAATCAGAGATTCTGTAGTAAGAGAGAGTGGCCATCATTTTATTTGGCCGCCTTTATGGTCCCTCAGTTATCAAAGGACGATGATCTATTTAATGTTTGATCGTGTAAAATACATATCCAATGACCAACATATATACCCTGTTCCATTATTAGGAGGTTTGGCATCCTCTACCCAAGAGTGAGAAGCAGTCTTAAGGGTACTTCACACAGTCAGGAATGCGAGCTAGAATCCCTAGGAGTAATGATTCCTGGTGATACCTGGGAATACGACCGCGAATGTCTGCAATTCCCCGTGCACTCACAACACCATAGGAACCAGTGGGAGTGTACCTGCAAATCACTGGAAGTCACTGGGAATCACCAGGAATCACCGGGATAAAACCAGGAATGAAGTGCGAGTTATTGAAAAGTTGAAAATTTCGGATTACTGTAATATAAGAGTCGATAGGAGTAATATAGGAATCACTGGGAATTAGACAGGAGTCACTGGGAGTCACCGAGCATCACTGGGATTTGTTAGGAATGAGATGCGAGTATGCCAGGCATAGCCCCCATTGTGCACAGCCCCTATATAAGGGGCCCCCAAGCTGTGCCAAGCCACATGCACACTCACCACCGACCCACGGACACTATAACTACAGTCCTCTAATATCATCATTAAGTATTATGATTGTATTCATACATCACTACAGACATTAATATAATACGATAAGTCTGTATTATTATGTACCGTAAGGTCATAATATCAATGCTTTCTATACTTTATGAAACAAATATATTTAACCCTTCCAGCCCGGGTGTCATTTTAAAATGACACCGCGAAAGAAGGGCAGCAGCCCGGGTGTCATGTTAAAAGGCATGTGCTTGAAAGCGTGCTTTAAAATTCGCGCGGCCAATGTTTACTTTGCACGGGCGATCGCAGCGCCGCCAAGCCTCAACTACAAACGTTATCAGTTCCTACGTGGCCGCCATAGTGAGTTATACAACAAAAATGAATTCCGACGCGTCCGATTCGGTGCAACCTCCCGCGTGCCCCAGTGCTACCCCACTCGCAACCGAGAAGCTAGCTCAACGAAAGAAAGTGAAGCGTTTGTTGAGTGATAGTGCAATACAGCGACAATTGTTTGATATTGAAGAGAGCAGTGGCGAAAGCTTGGTGGACAAAGAACAATTTATCCGTGCAAGCGAAGAAGAGGATTTTGTTGGCTTTGGAGACGATGATAATGTGGACTTATTTGAGGGGGGAGACAGTAGTGATGATCCTGATGTGGAAGTGTTTCAGGAAGGTGCTATTGAACTTCCTAGTATGCTAGAACCTAGGCCTACCCCCTCGCCATCGATGCTAGGTCAGCCTAGGCCTAGGCGTAGGCCTAGCCCTAGCCCTACCCCACTACCTTCCTCTTTGCCTGCCCGTACGCCCTTGAAAGTGGGCAAATATTTTTATAAACAATCGCTGGTGAAAAGTGCAGCTAAAAAAGCACGCAGGGCAGCCGCAGAAAAGGCTAGGGAAGCTGAAGAGAGTGATAGTGACGCCAACCCTGGTCTAGCAACCACCCGCATTCCTTTGTCCCGACGCCTTGACCCGGGACGCCGCGTGGGTCACCCACAGCCTTCGGCTTCATCTCTCCTTCAGGATGAGCAAAGGGCCTTTTCAAGTGGTATTGGTGATGTGCCACAGCCCTCAACACACCGCAGAGCATTATTTGATGCGGAGAAGCCCTCAGCTCGCCGCAAAAGGAACTCCCGAGGCCGAGGCTCCCATTGTTGAACCTCCCGCAGCCTCCCGCGCCCCACGCCGCCGACGCCCGGTCACTTCTTCCCCCGAATTGTCTCCTGAAGAGGATGCTGACGACCCCAACATTGCCCCAGATGACCTGACGTCGCCAGAGGAGGAAGAGGAAGAGGAACAGGAAGAGGAGGAGGAAGAGGAAGTCCCGACAAGACGAGGGAGAGGGCGAGGTCATGGACGTGGGCAGTCTGCCGACGCCGCTGCCCCTGGGCATGCAGGGCGTCCGCGTGGCCAAGGGCGTGTGCCAGGGCGTCCAGGGCGTGTGCCTGCTGCACCTGCACGTCCTCGAGCAACAGCATCATCATCCGACCTGTTTGTGTGGACAGATGGGGCTGATTTTGAGCCAGATTGTCCTGCCTTTGACGAGGTACAGATGGGTTCCGGGGTGGCACCAACATTTCCCTGTGGCCCAGATGCTACCCCCAGTGAACTTTTCTGTGGCTTCTATGACAATGAAGTCATGGAATACCTCGTCGAGGAGACCAACAACCATCATGCGATCTGTGCCAACTTTCTTGGGAGGAAGACCAGTGCCAAAATGGTGGCATGGAGAGCTGTCACTTCGGCAGATCTATATGTGTTCTTGGCACTCACAATGCTGATGACACATATCAGGAAGCACACTCTGGCAGACTACTGGATCACTGGCGACATCATAACGACTCCAGCATTTGGCAAGTACATGTCCAGGGACAGGTACTTCGACATCCTCTCCTATCTCCACCTGACAAACAACATGGCAGTCCACCTTCCCGACACATTATGGAAGATCAGAAAGCTGTATGACATGATACGTCATCGGTTCACCACCTACCTGATTCTTTTCCAGAAGATGTGCCTCGACGAGTCTCTGGTCCTGTTCCGTGGTAGGCTGCACTCCAAGAGACACCGCTTCGGCATCAAGCTCTTCGTCCTCTGCGACTGTTTGACGGGGTATGTGCTGGACTTTGTGGTGTACAGCGGCAAGGGTGGAGAAATTGTGGCAGACCCCCTCATTGGTTTTGGTGGCGCTGTAGTGAAGAAGATGATGGAGAGGCACTTCAATCAAAACCACATCCTCTACACAGATAATTACTACACGTCGCCTATCCTGACCAAGTACCTCCATGACCGCAAGACCGGAACTGTCGGCACAGTCAAGGGCAAGAGGAAGGGCATGCCAGCCTACCCAACCAAGACGAAGAAGACGGACATCTTCCACAAGAAGAGTGGCCCCATCCTCTCCATCCACTGGCATGACCAGCGCAAGGTCAACCTCCTCAGCACATGCCACAAGGCCGAGATGATCGCCACAGGGAAGGTGGACCGAAAAACCAAGAACCTCGTCCGGAAACCAGCTGCTGTCCTGGATTACAACCTCAACATGCGCCTTGTTGACAAGTCCGACATGCAGATGGGCTTCATCGACTGCCTGCGAACATCTTGCAGGTGGTACAAGAAGTTTATCCTGCATACGGTAGATATGTCGGTCCTCAATGCCTACAACATCTACCGTCTGAGGACTCCAGGAGCCAAGAAGTACAAGCGCCTGCGGAAGTTCCACAAGCAGGTGCTACTTGAGCTCCTGGCTAAACATGGGGGTACACCAGGGAGGCCACTACAAGGACCAGGCCAGCTGGACTGAACGGGGTGTGCTGATTTCTTCAGGAAGCACCAGCTCAACGCCCTTCCTTTCAAAGCACCAGGTAGTAAGAGCAGATTCCAGAAGAGGTGCCATGTGTGCAGCCACACAACAAGAAGACCCCACAAAGCCACAAAAACCACTTGTAGGGAATGCCTCGAGTGTTAAGTTGGACTGTGTGCTGGCACCTGCTTCAACAACTTCCACACTCTAACAAACTTTTGAAGTGGAAGTGACAACAGTGAAAGTGACACTCAAATGTAGGCTAAGAATAATAATATAACTAAGTATAAGTGAAAAGGACACATGTAAGTAATAATAAGTGCCTTCAAAAACAATATGAACAAGTGAAAGTGACACTATCAATAAGCCTAGTTCGGTGAAAGTGACAGTATAATAATAATAAAACTGAGTATAAGTGAAAGAGACACACAAGTAATAATAAGTGCCTTCATAACAATATGAACAAGTGAAAGTGACACTATATATGTTATTAGCTTACCTAACAATACATAACAGTGAACATGACACTATCAATTATCAAGTCCAGTGAAAGTGACACTATAATCATAATAATAATAATAAAACTAAGTAATAAGTGACAGAGACACAAATAACTTCATGTAAATAACTTTATTGAGTGAAAATAACATAATAACTATAATAAATGACATAATAAACAATAAAACACTATCAAATCGCTTCCCGGCATAATTGCGGGTGGAGCGACGAGTGCAACTGGGCGTTGTAGCTGGGGCCGCGGTTGAGTGTTCGGACGCGCTGAGGTAAATACGGGCAAAAGTTACCTCCACTTCCATGACCATCACTCTGGAACCAGTTGAGCTAGAGAGCTCTACTCAACGCCATTCTACGCGGCAAGGTAAGGCGCCCATTTCTATATATGTTTGATTAATGTAGGTAATATATTAAGCGAGATTAGCCTTAGTTTACTTTTGTTGATTTTTGGCCAGATCGCCCGGATACGAGGTATGTCCTTTGGAGAGACAGCCCGGGCCCCGAGGGTTAAACTATTGTCTAAATAGTGGATAGTTAATCCTGCCCACCTTCTTGTTTTCATTCGTTACCGAGTTCTGTAATATTTCATACGATTACCTAAAATAGGTAAAACTTCTAGGTTGTGTTAGTTTGCTTAGGTTAGGTCAGGGGAGTTGCAGAACTTCTAGAGTATTAACCGGCGAGTGCAACGGCCCCTAAACAACCAAGCCATGATTACGCTGGCTAAAAGTTTACCCTGGCGACTACAACGCCCCTCGAAGTAGTAATCCAAACTCCACTCTCCACCACCAAGCGAACTTGACATTTCAAAACACATACAAACATGTATCCACCACTCTCATGTTAGGTAAGGGGAGTTGCAGAACTTGTAGACTACAAGTAGGGTATTGTAACATTGACCATACATTGTTCACATTATTAATTACCTCAACTACCATAATTTCCTTCTCTACACACAATCACTGGGTGAATACAATGTCTTGTGGGAAATTGTACTTACACAGGTTAATACTAGGCCTATTTATAATGTTTGACCAAGAAAAGTTAACTACCCGTATACTGTATATTATACTTTCACGTGAGGAGTATTACAGGTTTATATGAATAATATATTTATTAAAGGGTACTTCACACAGTCAGGAATGTGAGCTAGAATCACTAGGAGTAGCTGAAAATTCGGATTCCTGGACCTATTCGCGGTGAAAAATCGATGACTCCTAGTGACTCTAGCGATATCCTAGTGATTCCTGTTAGACTCCCAGTGACTCCAAACCACTTGCGGGCGATTGGCCCTGTCCGACAAAATGTTCACCGTGTTTAAAGTTCTCGCCACGAATCGGACCATTCCCAGTGACTCCCAGTTGATTCCCAGTGAGTCCTGGTGATTCTCGGTGATTCGTATCTGATTCGCAGACAGGTTTCGATTTCAGTTTCAGTTCTCACCAGAATCACCAGGACTCACTGGGGAATCACGGGATCACTGGAAATCACTGGGAATGGTCCGATTCGTGGCGAGAACCTTAAACACGGTGAACATTTTGTCGGACAGGGCCAATCGGCCGGGACTGGTTTGGAGTCAACCGGAATCACTAGGATATCGCTAGAGTCACTAGGAGTCATCGATTTTCACCGCGAATAGGCCCAGGAATCCGAATTTTCAGCTACTCCTGGTGATTCTAGCTCGCATTCCTGACTGTGTGAAGTACCCCTTAGAGAGCATAGCGCCTTTTATCACTACTCTCTCTCTCTCTCTTGTATAGTTTTCTCCATGTGTTGTGCCACCTCCTGCCCCTATACAATACACAGGATCATTGCCATAAGTGCACTTTAACAGATTACCTCAGTCAACACAAAACCCTTGTAACCATGTTTGTGTATGTGTGGGTTTATGTGTCTTTGTGCGCATGTGTGTGTGTAATAATAATAATAATAATAATAATAATAATAAACGGTTTATTGATAATTGCAGCCGTAGGCTGAAAATGTACAGAGGAATATTTTGTAGCTTAACTCTAACTTATATTATCATATAATAAGGACCAAAGCATGAGGTTGTATAAGAGCTGTTTGACGAGGTCAATATTATGTACTAGGTTGGCAGATGATTTTCCAGATTGAGATAATAGATTGCATAGGAGCTATTTGACCAGTAAACATAATGTACTAGGTATGCTGAACAAAATAATAGTTGCGCATATATAAGGGTATAAGGGTTTGTTGGAAGCTATTTAGTTGATATACTGACAACTTTACTGACTGTGTTTACTGTTCGCCTAGTTGCTATACAACTGCTGATAATAAAAGTAAACGGATTATTAAGAATTTCCGCAAGAGGCTGAAAATATACCTGTGTGAAATTCATAGATATGCTGACCTATATTTAACGGTATTATTGTAAGCTTGATTAAACTAATAAGATGCAACCGTGCTGTATACTTGCACAGTTAATGTGCATTTACGTATCGCTACATACACATACACTGCATGTACATACACACACAATGCACACAGCTAAGCGTAACAACATGCAGTTTATGCATATGTATACATATATGAGTGCATATACACACACATACACATAAATCCACATATACATAATCATACACATACTGTGTGCACGCACAGCCGTACACATACAAATATATGTATGTGTATATACATACCTCTACACATACATATTATACTCACGTATATACGCGTGCGTGAGTATATATACATAAACATACATATATACCAGAAAATATAGTTATAATCACACAAAACAAAAAAACATAGAATATAATGGATTGGTGTGCAACATACAGTATACGGTATCAATATAATGGATTGGTGTGCAACATACAGTATACGGTATCAATATAATGGATTGGTGTGCAACATACAGTATACGGTATCAATATTGGATTGGTGTGCAACATACAGTATACGTTATCAATATTGGATTGGTGTGCAACATACAGTATACGGTATCAATATTGGGCCTGATTCATTTAGTATTTTGGAGGAATAGAGAGTGAGGGGGGGAGGGGTGTGGTCAGTGAAAGGTGAGAGTGTGGGGGGGGGGGGGGGGGGGCGGGCTGGAGGAGTAGTATGTGTGTGTGTGTGTGTGTGTGTAATAATAACAAAACTAAAACACATAGAATATTATGGATTGGTGTTCAACATACAGTACCGGTATAAATATTGGCCTGATTCATTTAGTATTTTGGAGGTAACTTTGTTGTTCTCAAAAACTGTGCTTCCGTGCTGACTCCCTGCCTAGGCAAACTCTTTCGTCTCTGTCTATCCTCTAACGTCTTCCCTTCATGCTGGAAATGTGCTCACATTCAACCTGTCCCAAAGAAGGGTGACCGCTCTCAACCCTCCGACTATCGTCCAATTGCTCTCATCTCTTGTCTTTCTAAAGTTTTTGAAACTATTCTTGCTTCCAAATTTCTTAAGCATTTCTCTTTTCATAATCTGCTCTCATATCGCCAGTATGGTTTCCTTAAAGGTCGCTCTACTGGTGATCTTCTTTCATATCTTACTAACTCTTGGTCATCCTCCTTTCGGGAATTCGGTGAGACTTTTTCTATTGCACTAGACATATCGAAAGCCTTCGATAGAGTCTGGCACAAATCTTTAATTTCTAAACTACCCTCCTTCGGTTTCTATCCCTCTATCTGTGCCTTTGTCTAATTTCCTTTCCGGCCGTTCCATAGCCGCGGTTGTGGACGGCCATTGTTCACTTCCTCACCCTATATACTCCGGTGTTCCTCAGGGCTCTGTCCTATCTGCTATTCTCTTTCTAATTTTTATAAATGATCTCCTCAACTGTACCTCAATTCCCATCCATTCATACGCAGACGACTCAACCTTACACTACTCCATTAGTTTTTCAGAACGCCCCAGCCAGCAATCCCTCAACGACAAACGTAATGAAGCCATAGAACTCTTAAATTCTGATCTAAATACCATCTCCAATTGGGGCAGAGAAAACCTTGTTACCTTTAATGCTTCCAAAACCCAATTTCTCCATCTATCTACCAGTAATAAGGGATAGTCCGCTGGGAGCTCCTCCCAGCGGACTATCCCTTATTCTTCAACAATACAAAAATCAATCCTTCATCTTTTCTCAATATTCTTGGTGTCTCTTTTTCTTCTGCTCTCAGTTGGAAGGACCATATTACCAGTCTTGCTAAGGCAGCCTCCCAGAAGCTGGGTGTGCTCAACCGCCTTAGGGGGTTCTTTTCCCCTGCACAGCTTCTTGCTCTGTACAGGGGCATAGTGCGTCCTTGTATTGAGTATTGTTCACATGTGTGGGGAGGTTCCTCTCAGACCGCTCTCCTAGACAAAGTTGAAAGGAAGGCCTTTTGTATCATTAACTCCCGTCCACTCACCAACTCTCTGCAATCTCTCTCTCTCCGCCGCAATGTTGCATCTCTTTCGCTATTCTATCGCTACTATAATAATCAGTGTTCCTCAGATGTTTCCCAGTGTATACCACCTCCTTTACGTAGGGCACGTGGTACCCGTCTTGCAACGCAATCCCACCCCTACTCTGTGCAACTCTCCAATCCAAGACTGAAACGTTACTCTCAAACTTTCTTCTACTCAACAGCTGAGCTCTGGAACTCTCTCCCAGAATCAGTCTTTCCCTCTTCCTATGACTTAAATTGCTTCAAACTCCGTGTGTCCAGGCATTTTGGCCCGAACGTCCCTTGATTTCGGCCCTGTCACTCTTTCAA
Source organism: Paralithodes platypus (assembly GCA_032716605.1). NCBI lineage: Eukaryota > Metazoa > Arthropoda > Malacostraca > Decapoda > Lithodidae > Paralithodes > Paralithodes platypus. Next base: position 21,028,445 of record CM064540.1, read on the forward strand.
CTATGGAAGAGGCACTCGCTATAGGCAGTTCTGCCTTTTGCCTCCCTCAATCATATAGAAAAAAAAAAAAAAAAAAACGTATAGCCTGTGTGGTGTGAGTTTATACTGGGGAATGAGCATATTAAGCGTAGCTATATATGCACGGGAAAAGGGAGAACATTTACTTTAGTTTTACTTGGTGTGAAGTATGTTTTATTTGCTTGTGATTGTGATTGTTTGCTACATTACTTATTGTTGATCAAGTTGACGATGCTAGGGATGGGGCTGTTTCTATACCTTTCATGTGTGTATGTTTAAGTGTGTGTGTGTGTATGGATTTCTGTGCGTGTACTTATGTGTGTGTGTTTATGTGTATGTGTGTGTTTACGTGTGTATGTGTGTGTGTCATTACGTGTTTGTATGTGTAAGTTTAGGGGATGTTTATGCTTGCGTTTATGTGTATGCATGTGTGTGCGTTTATGTGTATGTGTGTGTGTGTGTTCATGCTGGGGAGAGAACATTGTCGTTATTAGTGTTCACTTGTAACCGTGAGGATGAAAATCTACAAAGCTTGTCTTAACACCTTACGAGCGGCCTAGGCGGTAATTTCTACGTACCGCCCAGCGGGTGGTTTTACCATTAATGGCCTTGTTTCCGTGCTCTTTTTCATGCATAAACAAGAGCCAGAGCGTAATACAATTATGTATCCCTGAAAGGGCGTTAATTGAGCTTTCCAATGACACCTAAACCATCCTTCTACGATCACTGGTTGTCTTGCAACGATCGTGCAACCGAAGGGCAAAATCGCTAAAATACGGTCATTTCGTTACATAATTACGTGTGTAGCGAGGGAGGGTGGGTAGATGTGTGTGGAGTAGATGTCATAGGCCCACGGCAGCCGTGGCGAGCGGTCATGAGGCAACCTACGCTCCTCCCGTCGCTCGTCTCTCTCTCAGAGCCAATATTGCGCCAAAATTGCACACAGACTGAAGTCGGGCCCCGCCACATAGTCCAGATTTTTCGATACGGACTTAAGTCGGGCCCCGATAGACAGGGGTTAACCTATATACAGTACAATGCTTATTCTACTTTAACTACGAGGGCGCATTCGACCTTTGGTGGCCGTGAGATGCCAGGTTCCAGCAGAGTACATACGCAGATGCACTGGCGAGAAGTACGTGCAAGCTAACACCAAGCTGATAATTGAACAGCTTAGATAGGGAGGGAACACGATACAATCATTTCCATCGGGATAGCTGAAAAATCCCATAGGATTTTGGAGGATTCGAACGCTCGACCTCGCGGTCAGCTTACAGCGCCTTAGACCACTTGGCTAACCCGACTCATTTTTTTTTTTTTTTTTTTTTTTCTTTTTTATCTGGATGAGGGAGAACAATGGCAAAACTGCCTGTGATGAGTGCCTCTCCCAGACTTGAAAGAGTGACAGGGTCAAAATCAAGGAATGTTCGAGCTAAAATTCCTGGACACACAGAGTTTGAAGAAATTTTAGTCATACTGTAGGATGAAGGGGAAGATGGATTCAGGGAGAGAGTTCCAGAGCTCAGTTGTTCAATAGAAGAAAGATTTGGAATATCGTTTCACTTTTGGGTTGGAAAGTTGCACAGTGTAGGGGTGGGATTGTGTTGCAAGACGGGTGCTACCTACTCTACGTATAGGGGGTGGTATACATTGAGAGAGCTCTGAGGAACACTGATTATTGTAATAGATGTGATGTATAATAGCAAGAGAGATGTAACATTGCGGCGAAGAGAAAGAGATTGCAAATAGTCGGTGAGTGGACTTGAGTAAATAATACGAAAGGCTATCTTTTCTACTTTGTCAAGAAATGCTGTGTGAGTGGATGCTCTCCACACATTCGAACAATACTCAATTTGAAATAATGAGAAAATAGAGTGGAAACACAACACAGCCAAGAAATAATATTACCACCCTTGCCACCACACCCTCGAGGCAAGAAGTCCCAAGTGCCACACCACCAGAGTACGCCCGAGTCGCCTCCATCACGCCCACACTTCCTCCAACACCCGGAAAAGACATAATAGTCACTATTAGAAATCCGGACAAGGACAGGAGAAAGAAGAACCAGAAGGAAGGCAAGGCAAGTAAAAACTTGCATAGATCCTACACCACCACGCGCCCTTCTTCCTCCAAGCCGCACCACCGCTGTGACAGAGAAATCCAGAGGGGCTACCCTAGCCGCTCCAGGCCCTCCTCCCAGCACATCCGCCCTTCTTGCCCGGAGAAGGGACATCTGGAGAAACGCCACAAGCGGTAAGACTAGGGCAGGCAAAGTTAAGATCTACAACAGTTGGAAAGCTCTTAAAACATGCTTCACTGGAAGATATTTTAAGAGTTGGAAGATTTGGACTCTACTCAATAAACTATTAAAGCACTGGGATATAAAGGCTTATCAAGGATTTTTAGATCTTGGCTTTACAAAGGAATTGTTATTGAATCACCATGGTGGCAACTCAATATTAATTCTTTTGCCTCGATCATCAGGAATTACTGTCGCTAAAGAAAGCTGTACTGACGTTCACTTTAGCGGTAGTAAACCGACCCTCTCTGGTACTTATTAGAAGTTCACGCACTGGCAATTGGTTTCTTCTAAGTAAGGGTTCACAAGATACCGTAGCAATTGCATAACGGCACTCTGCATAGAGTCCAAACGATACGTTGTCCCAGGCTCTGGCAATAAGACACGTATACGTAAAAGGCCCAAATAAACCCATTCAAAGATTCTTATAAAGGTCAGGACAGTTAAGAGACGTTGCATATCAACCCTCTTACGTTAGTCCGAGGACACGATATGTATAGCACTGACAGAACAGATTCGTATTAATTTAAGACCCCAAACACAAGAGTATTGTAAGGTTCTTAATTAACCCTCTCGCATTCGCTAACATAAATAGCTAACTTATGGTAAGGCGTTCTCTAATTTGCCATGAAATATCAGGCTGGGCTGTAAATAAATCGAAATATGAAAGTGTAAATTAGTCCGGAATACAATTATTTCCCAAGCAATTGTCTTCACACCGTCCTAACTCTAAATTGTGAGTGATGACCATAGTTCTCAAGCAGTGACCGAAAAAAAAACTATGATTTTGATTGATATGGTTTATAACATTTTCGATTTATTTCCTATGAATAGCGAATAACGCTTCACCCGTCTCTTTTCCGCCGATGCTAGCCGGGTTCAGAGCTGTTCCCCACCTCGGCATTGGTTTATTTGCTCGGATATAAACCACGAGAAGGAAATGGTGATGAAGATGAGTGTGATGTCGAAACGTTTGATAATAAAGTATGGAACTGCTCGTAGCGTACTTTGTACTTCTATTCCTGCTGAAGATACGGTTCCCAAGGAACACTCCTCTCTCCGATGTACTACGAAGAAGACCACTGAAGATGACACCAGTGTGATGTCGAAACGTTTGATAATAAAGTATGGAACTGCTCGTAGCGTACTTTGTACTTCTATTCCTGCTGAAGATACGGTTCCCAAGGAACACTCCTCTCTCCGATGTACTACGAAGAAGACCACTGAAGATGACACCAGTGTGTCGAAACGTTTGATAATAAGTATGGAACTGCTCGTAGCGTACTTTGTACTTCTATTCCTGCTGAAGACCACTGAAGATGAGTGTGATGGAAATGTTTGATAATAAAGTATGGAACTGCTCGTCGTATTTGTACTTCTATTCCTTATATATATATATATATTATATATATATATAAATACAAGGTGTCATAAATATATATATATATATATATATATATATATACAAGGTGTCAAACCACAGAAATATGCAGATTTCCAAGCCACCCTAGGAGGTACTGCATTTGACTCGTTATTTTTTTAGAGTGGTTTCCCCAGGAGGCCTATATCCACTTTGATGATGAAGGTGGGTAAATGTAGGTGGGTGAATGTCGGTGGGTGAATGTCGGTGGGTGAATGTGTGGGTGAATGTCGGTGGGTGAATGTCGGTGGGTGAACGAGGGTGGGTGAATGAAGGTGGGTGAATGAAGGTGGGTGAATGAAGGTGGGTGAATGAAGCCGGGTGAATGAAGAAGAAATGGAGAAGAGAAATGAATAAATCAATGAATGAATGATTGCACATGGCTCCTGACTATAGGACACCTGCATTGTGACGATGGAAAAGGTTGAAGCAGTCGTTGACGTCAATGCAGAGAGCAACCGTGCAAGTCGTGCAGCGGAAGCTTGTGTCCTTGCGAATGCCGTTCATTACTTTGCAGTAATAGCAACGGAGTCGCTTCTTGGCCGGAATCCTCTGCCGAGAATGGTCCAAGGCCCTGTTCAACCGGACATGGTTCAGAACAATAGGACGGGGCCTTGGGACCACTCCAGGTCGAGGTCTCCAGACTCGCACCACTCCTGCTGCTTCCAGTACTGCTGGCGGTTGGTTGGCAGCTTCAAGAGCTGCTTCCCATCGTCACCAGCAGCAGCTGCATCAGGTGCTAGTACCACGGGGGGTTGAACCAGGACATAGTTTCCCCCCGGGGCAGCAGCATCAGCAGCAGCATCATCTGGTTCTGGTGGTGGGGAGGGGACATCGAGACGTGGTGCCCTCACAACGCCTCCACCAGGAGCAGCAACAGGAGAGGGTGGAGTGTTGTCAGGAGCAGCAGGGGCTGGGGAGTCTGGATGGTTGTCGTCGGACGACCAAGATGATCCACCGGGTTGCCGTTGCCTGCGTGCATGCCTCTGTGGCTCACGCTGGTCACGCGGCAGATCTTGTGCTTGGTGGACTGGCCTCCCCGACATAGGCCACTCTGCAGGGTTGAAGTGCAGCAAGGAAGTACAGATGTGCTCCTGGAAGTCCAGCAAGGTCATCTTCTTCCTTGGGTAGCACTTCCTGTACAGGACATGGGCGTTGAAGAGGGCCATTTGGATGAAGTAGAAGGTGATCTTCTTCGTCCACTTGACCGTCCTTCGCTGGATGGGGTAGCACTGGACCATCTGGTCGAAGTGATCCACCCCACCCATGTGGATGTTGTAGTCTTCAACGCAAACAGGTTTGAAGATCTCCCTCTGTCCACGACGCCACTTGCCCTGTTGGTCCTTCTCTTTGAAACTGACAAGCTTCGGGATGGTGTCCTGGTTGTGGAAAGTGGACACCATGTTGACGATGCGCTTGTCTCGCCAAAGTAGGACCATGGTTAAGCCGTTGTTCATTGCTAATGTCGCATCGCGTTCAAGCTGTTTTGCTTTAGCAATGTCGCACAACCGCTTAGGAGCTCCTCGTACAAGGCGCAGGGTGCCACACACATAGATGTTGTGTGTGAGCATTTGCTGGCACAGGTCAACTGAGTTGTAATAGTTGTCCATGTACCCCTGCCCTCTGAAGGACTCCGTGAGACCCTCCACCGTCTCCTGGAGAGATGTACCCGGACCGGTGTAGACCCGAAAGTCCCACACATAGCCAGTCAACGCCTCTGCCAGGATGTATAGCTTGACACCGTACTTCGTCGGCTTCATTGGGTTGTAAACCTTGAATGAAAGGCGACCCTTCCATCCAAGGCTGCCTTCGTCAAGGGACAGCTTTTCGGCGGGGATGTATGCCAGCTTGAAGCCTTCAAGTAGGTATTCCATCACCATCTGAACCTTCACAAGCCTGTCCTTGTTCTGCCTGCAGACTGCCTTGTTGTTGAAAGCATGGAAATACTTCAACAAGGCTAGAAACTTAGCCCTACTCATCGTTCTCCAAAATACTGGGTAGTCGTGAAGGACAGTTGAACGCCAGTAGTGACTCAGAGAAGGAATCTTGGTGATGCCCATGAGGAAGTACAGGCCAAGGAATTTGGCCATTTCCTCCTCACCAAACAGGTGCCAAAAAGCGGCTGCTCCGTCAACGAACTTGGCGTAAGCATTTGTCTCCAATACCAGGTATTGCAGCATCTCCCTTGTGAAGAAGAGCTGGAAGAACTGGAGAGGAGTCACCGGCTTTGGAACCTGCATGCCAGGGGTCCCTGAGAACAGATCAGGCTGGGGGTCGAAGGGGGTGTCGGTCCAACCGGCATCTCGATCGGGGGCAGGATCGCGAGCACGGCCACGACCACCGCGAGGACCACCGCGAGGAACACCTCTGCGGCCCCTGGGCCTACCACCTGCCCCCCTACGGGGACCTGGCCTCCGGCGTGGCATAGGTGGTAGGTCGAGGGGTTGAGTGGGGGGGGCTTCTGCATCAGATGATGTAGAAGCCGGTGAACCTGGTGCAGCACCAAGTGGTGAAAGGTGTGGAGCTGGTGAACCTGGTGCAGCTGCACCAGCTGGTGAAAGGTGTGGAGCTGGTGAACCTGGTGCAGCTGTACCAGTTGGTGAATGGTGAAGAGGAAGCCTTTGGGGAAGAAGCTCCTCGATTGCTGCTGGAGGATTCAATGCTGTGCGTGGCACCTCAGCAACAACCTGAGCATGCACTGTGGCTTCAGCAACCTCAGCACGCATTGCGGCTCGATGCTCAGGCAGAACAAATGCCGAGGGGGTCAACGGTGTGTCGCTGAAGGGGGACACTGCAGGGGTGACCGTTCCCATGACATGCGAAGGCGGGGTATTCATAGTGCCCACAGCAAGTAGCGTAGCAAACAGGTGTGGGCTGCGGGCTGGTGATCCTGCTGGAAGCCGGGATGAGGCACCGCCACGCGAGGTGGATGGAAGAGGTGACGTGGGAAGTTGGAGGAAGTTGGGTGATGGTAGGAGGTAATCGGCGATGTTATGGATGGGATGAGATGTAGAGGGGATGGGATGAGATGTAGATGGGATGGGATGGGATGTGGATGGGAAGGATGGTGGTGGTGGATCCGCTGGGGCTGGTTCAGTTGGTGGTGGTGGTGGTGGGTCGTTCGTCGTTGCTGGGGCTGGTTCTGCTGGTGGTGGTGGTGGGTCGTCTGACGTTGCTGGGGCTGGTGGTGGATCGGCCGAGGTGGGGGCGTCGAGGCAGAGTCGCTTGGGCGGAGGTGAAGCCCAATCCTCATCGTCAGACCACTCGTCCGACTCACTCTCGCTCGCCGTCTCATCCATCGTCGTCAGGTCCAGCACCTCGTTGACTACATCTTCCAGCTGGGAGTCCTGCAAACGTTTCTTAACATCCCTCTTGTCCGACATGGCAGCTGGCGTATGGCGGTAGGCTGGCATATGGCGGTAGGCTAGCATATGGCGGTAGGCTGGCGTATGGCGGTAGGCTGGCGTATGGCGGCAGGCTGGCGTAGTTAGCTTACGATGCTGAAACCAAGAAATGGAAATAAAGGAAAAACGTAATTGACGTTGATAGTTGTCATGACGCAAGTTTGCCATCACTGGATCCATATAACGTTGGTATAGTTCACCATGACATAGTCATAGTTTTGCATTATCCGATTCCAGATGACGTGAGTATAATGGATTCATGATGGTATAGTTCCGCATTTTGTAATTCAAATGGGGGAACATCATGACGTAGTCATAGTATGGCATTATAAGAATATATTTATACCTTGGGGCTCTTTGGCCAAACTCCCTGGGGAACAAGAACAACACAACAGGGAAGGGGACAAGAAAAAAAAAAATTATATATATACGGTATATACCTTTATATATAAAATAAATATAATCAAATAAATCCCAATATATAAAAAATAACCATATAAATACTCGATTATGGGCCCTACCCTTGCTGTGGACCTAGGGGGTGGTCCCATGGACACCCTGGGGAACAGGAACAATACAAAAAAAAAATACATAAATGAAATAAAATTCTAAATAAAATAAAACGATATAAATAAAATAAATAAAATAAATAATAAATCCCAACATATAAAAAATAACTATATAAATACTCGATTTTGGGCCCTGCCCTTGCTGTGGACCTAGGGGGTGGTCCCATGGACACCCTGGGGAACAGGAACAATACAAAAAAAAATACATACATGAAATAAAATTATAAATAAAATAAAACGATATAAATAAAATAAATAAAATAAATAACAACTATAATAAATCCCAATATATAAATAATAACCATATAAAAACTCGATTATGGGCCCTACCCTTGCTGGGGACCTAGGGGGTGGTCCCATGGACACCCTGGGAAACAGGAACAATAACAAAACAAAAATACATAAATGAAATAAAATTATAAATAAAATAAAATGATATAAATAAAATAAATAAAATAAATAATAAATCCCAATATATAAAAAATAACTATATAAATACTCGATTATGGGCCCTACCCTTGCTGTGGACCTAGAGGGTGGTCCCATAGACACCCTGGGGAACAGGAACAATAAAACAAAAAAATATGTAAATGAAATAAAATTATAAATAAAATAAAACAATATAAATAAAATAAATAAAATAAATAATAAATCCCAATATATAAAAAATAACTATATAAATACTCGATTATGGGCCCTACCCTTGCTGTGAACCTAGGGGGTGGTCCCATAGACACCCTGGGGAACAGGAACAATAAACAAAAAAATATGTATATGAAATAAAATTACAAATAAAATAAAATGATATAAATAAAATAAATAAAATAAATAAAAACTATAATAAATAAAAATATATATAAAATAACTATATAAATACTCTATTATGGGCCCTGCCCTTGCTCTGGACCTAGGGGGTGGTCCCATGGACACCCTGGGGAACAGGAACAATACACAAACAAATATATAAATGAAATAAAATTATAAATAAAATAAAATGATATAAATAAAATAAATAATAAATCCCAATATATAAAAAAATAACTATATAAATACTCGATTATGGGCCCTACCCTTGGTGTGGGCCTAGGGGGTGGTCCCATAGACACCCTGGGGAACAGGAACAATAAAAAAAAATATATATAAATGAAATAAAATTATAAATAAAATAAAATGATATAAATAAAATAAATAAAATAAATAAAATAAATAAAAACTATAATAAATCCCAATATATATAAAATAACTATATAAATACTCGATTATGGGCCCTGCCCTTGCTCTGGACCTAGGGGGTGGTCCCATGGACACCCTGGGGAACAGGAACAATACAAAAAAAATATGTAAATGAAATAAACTTATAAATAAAATAAAATTATATAAATAAATATCTATCTATATGCTCAGGCCCAATCCCCATTTTGGGGGTAGCCGACTCAAGACAGAGCAAGAACAGGGAAAACACAAAAACAACACAAAACAAAAAATAAACACAGACAAAAAACACAAACTCACACACATCCAGGTATACCAGGAGAAGACCCAGAGACCAGGGTTACCAAGGTCGCTCCAGCACTCCCCCGGCCCCTGACCACTCGGAGAGGTTCCGATCTCGGCAGGCAGACATACAGCGGAGCCAAAGCCACAAGCCCTCCCACCACACTTCTAGGCACACCCTTCATATTAATCGTCCCCCCGGGCCAGGCGCCTGATGGACTATTATCTAGTCGAACTTGCGCCCGACCCCTTACTCCAAATGACCACGTGTTCACTCAACTATTCACAAGCATTCTCCATTCACTCCTGTCCACCACCACTTCCCCTGCCTGATCTATAGTCATTCCTCTATCATCCAAAGCCTTTCTTACACAGTCTCTCCATCTCAATGGGGGTCTTCCTGCCCTTCTATCTCCCCTTGTACCTGACTCACATATTCTCTTTGTAAGCCTTTCATCTCCCACTCGTTCAACATGACCATACCAGCTCAGCACCCTTCTGTCCACTCTGGCTGACAAATGTTCCTGCTGCCCCACTCTCCTACGTATCTCTTCATTCCTCAATCTGTCTCTACGAGTAACTCCACACATACTCCTCAAGCAGCTCATCTCCATCACATCCAGCCCTCTTTTCTCCTTTTTCTTCAGAGCCCATGTCTCAGCCCCATACATCACTGTTGGCACAACAATTCCTTGATACAGTGCACATTTTACTTTCACTCCGAGATTTCTCGTCTTCCACATACTTCCCATTGCTCCGAAAACCTTCCTTCCTTCACACACTCTCTGTTTTACCTCCACTTCCATACCTCCACTCCTGCTTATCGTTCCTCCTAGATATTTAAAACACTCTACTTGTTCCATTATTTCCCCATCCAGCCTCACATCTAGATTCACCCTATGCTCTCCCCTATTACACACCATTACTTTACTTTTATTGACGTTCACCTTCAGTTTCCTCCTTCCACAAACCACACCAAACTCTTTGACTACCCGCTGCAGTTTCTCATCAGAATCCGCCACCAATGCTGTGTCATCAGCGAACAGCAACTGATTCAACTCCCAATCTCTACCATTCTTTCCTACTAAACCCAATCCTCTTCCCATAGTTCTCCTTTTCACCTCCCTCACCACACCATCTATAAACATATTAAACAGCCATGGTGACATTACACAACCCTGTCGAAAACCTACCTTTACCTCAAACCATTCACTCAACTCACCATTTCCTACTCTCACACATGCTCTGCTCCCTTCATAAAAACTCTTAACTGTTTCTAACAAATTTCCTCCTATTTCATAAATCCTTAACACCTTCCACATTGCTTCACGGTCCACACGATCATACGCTTTTCCAAGTCCATAAAAGCCCAAAATATCTCCTTATGCTTCTCTAAATACTTCTCGCATAACTGTCTTACTGCAAACATCTGATCCACGCACCCTCTTCCCCTCCTAAAACCGCACTGTTCTTCTCCTATTGCAACTTCCGTACACTTTATTATCCTCTCTATCAACACCCTACCATACAGCTTTCCAACCACTGACAATAAACTAATACCTCTATAACTTGAACACTCCTGCCGATCTCCCTTCCCCTTGTACAACGGCACAATACATGCACTCTTCCAGTCTATTGGTACCATTGACACAGCAAAGCACACATTGAAAAGTCTCACCAACCAATCTATTATCTCTCCACCCTTCTTTATACACTCCACAGCAATACCATCCAAACCTTCTGCTTTTCCCGCTCTCATTTGTTTCACTGCTTCTTTCACCTAATTTTCCTCAATCCTTTCATTCATTCCCTGCCACCTGGGTGGCCTGGGTAACCTATCTCCATCCACCTCTGCTTCAATCACTGCTTCTCTTCCATCTCTTGTATTTAACAAAGATTCAAAATACTCGGCATATCTTTTCCTCACTTCAACTGGTTCCACTAGTAATTCTCTATTTTCATCTTTCACTGACTCTTCCCTCTTTTGTCCTCCTTTCCTTACTTTATTTACCTCCTTCCAGAACATCTTCTTTCGTTCTTCAAAATAAAATAAATAAAAACTATAATAAATCACAATAAAGAAAAATATATAAAATAACAATAGAAATACTCGAATATATATATATATATATATAAAATAAAGATAGGCCTAGCCCATGCCTAAACATATAAAATATCCCAGCTGTGAGGAAAAGGTAAAAGGTCAAGGAGTGCTGACCCGCCGCGGGCAAGTAATTATGGGATTAGCTTAGGTACTTTACCCAGACATCTGTGGCTGTCCAAAGGTTCACTGCTGTAGTGTAGTGTACAGTGGCGCATAAAAGTCTTGTATGTTTTATGTCAGGCTATTTACCGTGACATGTTTGTACTTACCGTGACATTTTTGTCTAAAAAATTCGTTTATAATCTATCCACACTTTTAGTTACTTCACTCAAATAAAACTGTGTATTCACTAAAAATTGCCCAAATTGGGCATAAAATAATGCCAAAAATGGGCAAAACACAACTATATTTCGTAATTACAGCTTTATTATACTTCGTATGTAGTATTTATTGATAAATATATTGGTCTTTCAAGCAAAAATTAAGGTTTTAGGGCAATATATATACGACACACACGTATAGCCTAGCTTACATTTGTAATCACAAACCTAACATAAGTTAGGAATGTGACTACGAATGCTTACTACACTAACCCTACGAATATGATATAAATAATATTATTATTCACAGTTCACAACACTTCCACTGGGTCCATTCTAGCCGCCTAAAAAACACATGGCTGGCTATGGAGAGGCGAACAACGAGGCACAAAGTCACAAATCACGAGTTATATACATAAATTATAAATAGATAGCCACAAATTGATGATACACTGCCTCTTAGTACATAAATAATCAAGATTTGCCCGCCTGAAACCCGCTCCATGGCGGGCAATGGAGGCGAGACGAGATTTAAAGGTCCGGGAGTACTACCTCACAGACTGGCGGCCGGCTCACAACTGGTGAAACAAAGCCCCGCACTCCTCACACAGGGACGCTAGGGGATTGCCAGATATTTCATTTTGTAACTTACTGATGGCTAACTTACCAGCCAAAAATGCGTCCAAATCGCGTCATAAACTTATTTACCACAAATATTTCTAACTTACGGGTGGCATTATGACGCGATTGCGTCATACGAGCACTCTTCGAGGGGTGGCGTTATGACGCGATCGCGTCCTAAAGATGCGGGAGGGTTAATGACTCTTATAAAGGTAAGGATAGTTGAGCGAGACAGTATAACACTGGTATAACTTCTCACGTTATTCCAATGATATGTTACGTATAACACTGGTAGAACAGAACTTATTCATTCAAGACCCCAAACCCAAGAGTTCTGCAACATCTTCCATCCTGCTGTCATCACCACACTACAGGACCACCATGACGGCCCAAGAACCTCATTGGAAGTGCCACGGAAGTGCTTTATCGCCGGAAGTGCTTGGTGCAAATCCCGAAAGTGCATAGTGTCATCCCCCTGGAACTTATTGTGGATCCTCGTTCGTGCTATGCAAATTGTATATATACCTACCGATGTCTGACAGTCACTGTATATCACATTATAGTTACACTGAATAATATAACCTATGCCTGTACTCTGTATTATATTTATCCTCTATCACCTTTGTGCATGTGTTCATGTAGATTCAACTTCTCCTGTCAAGTAAGAACCTACCTAAATAGTCCAGTTAACCACAAACAAAATCTGGCATAATACAATTCATGTATGCACTGTGCCCCTGTACAGAGCAAGAAGCTGTACAGGGGTAAAGAACCCCTGGAGGCGGTTTAGTACACCTAGCTTCTGGGAAGCTGTTGGTAATATGGTGTCTTTCCAATTGAGATATAAGGGATAGACCTATGGTAGTTCTTGATGGGTAGATAAATGGAGAAATTGGATTTTTGGAAGCTTTGAAAGCAACAAGATTTTCTCTGTCCCAAATGGAAATGGTTGATAGACGATAAGTGTTCTATGGCATCATCACATGAATTTTTGAGTGAATGCTTGCTAGGGGGGTTCTGAAAAACTAGTTGAATAGTGTAACGTAGAGTCATCAGTATATGTATACATAGGACTCCAGGTACAGTTGAGAAGATCATTAATGAATATTAGAAAGAAAATTGGAGACAGGACAGATCCCTGAGGAACACCATATTTAATAGGTTGAGGTTGTGAACAATGGCTGTCCACAACTTCAGCTACGGAACGGACAGAAAGGAAACTAGAGATAAAAGCACAGATAGAGGAATAGAAACCGAAGGAGGGAAGTTTAGAAATTAGAGATTTGTGCCAGACTCTATCAAAGGCCTTCGATATGTCTAGCACAATAGAAAGTCTCACCGAAGTCTCGAAAGGAGGATAACCAAGAGTTAGCAAGATATGAAAGAAGATCGCTAGTAGAGCGACCCCTAAGGAATCCATACTGGCGATCTGAGAGTAGGTTATGGGAAGAGAGATGCTTAAGAAATTTTGAAGCAAGAATAGTTTCAAAAACTTTAGAGATGCAAGAAATGAGAGCAATTGGACGATAGTTGGAGGGTTGAGAATGGTTACCCTTCTTTGGGACCTGTTGCATGAGAACAAACTTCCAGCAAGAAGGGAAGACGTTAGAGGAGACAGAGAGACGGAAGAGTTTGCCTAGGCAGGGAGTCAGCACGGAAGCAAATTTTTTTAGTACAACAGAATGAACACCATCCGGACCGTACGCCTTCTTAGTATTAAACCTAGAGAGCGTAGAAAGTACATCTTTAGAATAGATTAGGATATTAGGCATGAGTAAGTGAGAGAGGGTTGGATAGGGAGGAATAGCACCGGAATCATCCAAGGTGGAGTTTTTAGGGAAAGTTTGGGCGAAGAGTTCAGCTTTGTCACAGGAAGAAGTGACGGTAGTGCCATCAGAGTGGAAAAAGGGAGGGAAAGACAAGGAAGACAAATTATTGTAGAGGTTTTAGCCAGAAAGCTTGGGAAGAGGTAGAGTTGGATAGTTCAGTGCATTTATTATTGATGAAAGAGTGTTTGGCGATTCAAAGACACATTTGGCTTGATTCCAGGCAGAAACATAGGAAGAATGAGATTCTTGGGTTTGAAGGCGACGGTACCATTTGAATGCTTCCTCCATATTGCGGACAGAAGTAGAACAAGAGTGTGTAAACCAAGATTTGCTTGCATTAGTCTGAGACAAAAAAAATGGAATGTATACCTCCATGCCCTAGAGGATTACCTCAGTAATGCGTTCAGCACTCTTTGAGGGTCCCTGGCCATGGAAACAAAAATAATTCCATGGGAAATCAAAGAAGTACTGCCGGAATGTGTGTGTGTGTGTGTTTATATGCATGTGTGTGTGTGTGTGTGTGTGTAATATATGTGTTTTATATAATTATATGTGTCTGTGCGTATTCTATATGTGTGTGTGTGTGTGTGTGTGTGTATGTGGTGTAACATGGATCAGAATTAAATTGGTTTTGTTTAGTGCATTACAGATGTAGTGGGTTTGTGGAAGGTTCTAGATTGCTCATGTGTCTGTTTCCCGAGCTTGTCGTCAGTGAGTCGCCATGTGTGGCCAGTGTGGGGCCGCTCCTGACTGGGAGAGAAACTTCTTACATTTTGTGAAATAATATTATATAAACCTACTGAGTCTACGCAGTTTTGACATTCGACTAGCTGATTTCATCCTGTAAACATCTCCTGTCCCCTTCCCTGTACAGTGTACATGCTGTAATATTTACCTGTTATTGTGATATTATTATTATTATTCAAGCCTTCATAGCACCTCTGACTAGTGTTGATTACTTTATATTATATTTTCATATTTGGAACAAGTATTTATATTGTGAAATTAGTTATAAGCCTATAAGTTTACTTAACCAGTAGGCTAATTATTAAGTTCTGTGAATGTATCAATTATTATTTCATTATAATTTTCTTTGTAAAGATTTATTTGGAATTTGGAATTCTTGGAATTTAAAATTCAATACAGTAGTTTATTTGTAATTCTTACTAAGTAATTTATCCAGGGCAGAACATTGATTTTTCTTTTCATTAATATTTCAGTTGTTAATTTGGTACTTAATACCGAGAGTACCACTAATTTGTTATCAATTTTTGAAAGCTATTATAGAATAAGAATGTTGCAAAGATCATAATAATGTAGAGATAGGGGACCACCTAGGAAATAGTGACCACAATTCTGTGTATATTAACCCTCTCTGACATATGACGCGATTTTGAGCCGATTAGGGATACTTTAAAGCCTTTGCTACCATCAGGGGTATTTAGAAACCTTTAGTTTAGTTACTTCAACCTCTGCAGTTGTCTTTGAGTTAGCTGTGGGCAGAAAACTAATTTTGGAGAGGTAATTATAAGAGTGAGAGAACTCTATTTCTTATTGCTAATCTGGCAACCTCTGCATCATATGAGTCTGAAGGGGTTAATATACAATGGAAAGGTAATACCAGAGAGAATACAACATTAATACCTGACTTCAGAAAAGCCAATTATGGTGGGTTAAGAAGAGCCCTATTAGCTGACCCTATGGTCAAAAAATTAAGTCGATCCAGGTGTCCAAATGAGTGTACCCCTTCTCAGGCACCTGTCATCTTAAGTCAGGAAGAGACGTCAACCTTGGTAGATACATACGATAATTTTATCGAGTCAGTATTCAATGCACAAAATAAATACATCCCCAAAAGAAAATTTAGATCAACACAGAACCAACCCAAATATATGAATAATAGACTATTAGATCTTCTAGGACAAAAGAGAGGAATATATAGAAAAATTAGGAAAGGCGAAATTCACCTACTTGCTTACTATCAGAATCTATCAAGACAGGTAAAAAAGGATATTAGGAAAGAAAAAATAAATTATGAAATTAAGGTTGCCAATGACTCAAAAAATAATCCTAAAGCTTTTTACCAACTATATAAATCCAAGGTTAGAGATGTAATTGGTCCCCTTAAAACTTCGATAGGAGAAATGACAGAAAATGATTTAGAAATATGCAGTACATTAAATAGTCAATTTCTTTCCGTTTTCACTAATGAAAATTTGGCACAGTTTCCAGAAGTCCGTAAGGTATATCGCGATAGTATAGCAAATAGGTTAAGTACGGTTACTATAAGTAGAAATGATGTGCTTAAGGAAATTGACAGACTGAAACCTCATAAATCGCCTGGTCCTGATGAGGTATATGCTAGAGTATTAAAAGAATGTAGGGATGAGTTAAGTTACCCATTGACATTTTTATTTAACAAGTCATTGGAGACAGGTATAGTTCCAGAAGCTTGGAAGCTTGCAAACGTAGTTCCGATCTTCAAAAAAGGTGACAAATCAATAGCATCCAATTACCGTCCCATTAGTCTTACATCAATCATAGGAAAGCTACTAGAGTCAATTTTTGCTAGTAAAATTAGAAACCACTTACTATGGGTTTCAGAGGCTGTGTTACATGGTTTTTCGGGAATAACTTATTAACACAAATTTGGATTAGTATGATATTTTGACACAGCTTTATTCACCCCCTGCCCTAATTTTCGCCAATATCGTGCATTACCAAAATTTAAGAATTAAGGTACTTGTCCCTGTGTCATGAGGTTAAAGTCGCACCTGGTCACATCTGGATGATGAGGAAACGAACAAGGTTAGTCACCCCCCATCTCTCTTTCTTTCCCTCTCGCTCTCTCTCTCTCTCTCTCTCTCTCTCTCTCTCTCTCTCTCTCTCTCTCTCTCTCTCTCTCTCTCTCTCACACACATGGAAACTACGGCCACTGGCGCATTCATTATACATATAAAAGTGAGGCATGCAAAATGTGTTAATTTTATATTAATATATGATAGTGACATAAACTGACTGCAAGGGCAACAGTAGGGTAGGGTGGTGGGTATAAAACGAGCGTGTGTGATGGAAGAGCAGTGGTTTGGTGGTTTCCAGGTGTTGTGAGGTTTTGTGTTGGCATGATATTGCATCTACTGTAAGGTGTAATATGGTCATCGTATCGTCAGGTTGTGTTGGATGTCAGGTGGGATGGGGCAGTTGACGCTTGGTCATTAATTACGGGTTGGGTAGGGGTTGGGAAGGGGTGAGGATGGGAAAATGTTGGGGGAGGAAGGGTAGTGTAGGGTAAGTAAGTACAGTCACTTATACAAAATCGTGGACTGGGACGATTTTCGTTATGCAATTACTATCAGGGTTGATTATTGGCTGGGACTTGCTTTACAATCAATGGTATATGTAGGTTCGTAATTGATGTATAGAAAATCATATTCGTAAATCCGTTTGTAGAGATATACTTCCATAATTAGAAAAAAGGTGAGGTCCATGAATTGTTATGAGTGATGATACGTTGAGGAAGATGCTGCCGACAATAAAACAAACAATACAAAAAAACACGGAGGAGAAGGGTGGGACAATGGGACATTTATACAAAGTTTATAGGAATGTGGAGGGGTGAGTGTGGCCAGGTTTTATTAATAGGTCATTTTATACAACGAAAGGAAGCGGAGACATGAAGGGTGGACAAATGATACACACAAAATACACAGCAAACAGTTTATTTTAGTCATCGTCACTATCTAAAAACAAGTCGTCCTCTTCATCACTAGCGAGGTTGATGATGACGGGATCCACACCTTCATGGATGTTGTCCGTGGACCAGTACTCGTCTTCGAAGGCTCGAGATCGTCTGATCGCACCCGCCCACACCTCTTCAGTGGCGCAAAGCCTGGCTTCCTCCAGCCTTTCCTGTAGATCCGCCCGGGTGAAACGGTGTATGGAGGAGCGCACGTGCCGTTTCATGCACCCCCATACCTGCTCGATGACATTGAGCTCTGGATGAGCGGGTGGCAGACGGACGACTTCGTGGCCCCACGCGCGGATGGTGTCATCAACCGTGTATTGTGGCTGTGGCTGGTTTTGCTTGCAGATGAGCAGCAGTTCAGGACGTGTGGCATATGGTGGGAAGGGTAGCCTGCGGTGGTCCAGCCATATTATAAGATCCGGTTTCTTGGTGGCGGTGGTGGGGCAGCGACTCTCCTCCGTCAGCTGGCTGTGATATGGCGCATTATCCATCACCAGTACCGATGGCTGAGCCAGCGACGGCAGAAGTTGTGACGTCAGCCAGCGGAGGAAGAGCTCTCTGTTCATCTCGCCGTGATAGTCGCCGCTGGTGTTCTTGGCCGGGAAGCACAGGAATGTGTTTTCGACGAAACCGTCGGCTGTGCCAGCTGCTACCACCACGAAACGCTCCCCTTCTCCGGGCGGCACTTGACGACTGAACGTGGTGCTGGTGGCAGGCTGAGTGCTGTCGACCCACTCCATGCTGTGGTATCATCCTGGTGGTAAACCAGGTCTCGTCCAGGTAAACCACCTGCCTCCCCTCCTCCCGGAATTGTTTGAGTGCCCGGAGAGCGTTGATCCGGCAGCACACAATGTCCAGCGACTCCTTCCTCACATATATACATCTTCCGCTGTGAGGTTTTGTAGCGGAATCCCATGTTGTGGATGAGTCACCAAACCGACGTCTCCGAGGTTGCCTCCGGGATGATGCTCGCCATCTTTAGGTCTTCCGTCACGGAGCCAATCGTGAAGGTTTGCTTGGCAGCAAACTTTGCGTGGATATTGCGGCGAATGGCACTGATGGCGAAACTGTCAAAGGCGCCCGGTGTTGGGGGTGTTGGCGGTGTTGTCGCTGTCCCAGGCCTGTGCTGCGGTGCACCATCATCTGCACTGCTCTCATCGTCATTCCCACGGCTTCCGCTACGCGGTCATAAGGCCTGTGTGGTGAAAGTCCAATTAATTTCATTCGGAGGTGTTTGGTGTTGGGAGTGATATTAATTAATTAGATTTATTTATGTCTAATGTGGCGCATGAAAAACTTAATAAATACTGTGTATGTTATTGTAAGCTTGGGATCATGCTATAAATACTTTGCTCTTTGTATGGATACTTATAACTATTATATTTGTAGCTATCGGGCTCACCATTTCAGTGCTGCCAATTAATTTGTTGCAGTAAAACGCCCTTTAAAGATCTAAAGATTAAAACAGTTAATAACAGTTTATTGCCATAGATATAGGTATACATGTTTACAAAAATGTGCCATTATACAAAGATAAGATATATCCATGACAAAGATGATTTGATGCCATCAGGCATATAATTATGTCCTCTTATAATCATATGCATATCAGGTGAAATAAGACAACAAAGGAAAAAAATGTACACAAGTGCAATACAAAACAAAGACATAATATATACACAAAATAAAGAAAATTATATACACATACTCATTTACATTCAAATACACATTGCCTCTTCACATAGACGACAAATAAATTAACAAGTTTAAAATTCCTAGAATTCAGAGCACAATTTAGCTATCCATTAAATATAATTATAATCGTTTCTTATATAATGAAAACATCAAATTATCATCAACATTTACAATGAGGTTATTCCATATTTTAACTCCCTTATGTTGAAATGTTTTTGTTACCAATGATGTTCTGCAAACTGGTACACGTAACCTCTGTCTCTGTCTGGTTAAGTATTACTACGTATAATAGCCATAATTAACCACTTACCTATTCAAACTGATTTTAGCCGATTGGCGGCTTTCTCCTGCTGTATATGTAGTAAAGACGCAGGACAAATGCGTTTTTACACCCACGCGGACAATGACGCAACATGGTTGCCATAATTTGCCTTGCTGGAGCCAATGTCACGTATGGCTGACTGTATATGACTGCAATTAAGTCCGTGGCACTCGACGAAAACACACAACACCCGGAAACAACCGAACCATTGCTCATCGATGAAACACGGTCGTTATATACCCAGCACCCTACCATACTCTTGTCCTTACATTCACGTTATGTCACTATACAATATAAATATAAAATTAACACAT
Organism: Paralithodes platypus; assembly: GCA_032716605.1. Taxonomy (NCBI): domain Eukaryota; kingdom Metazoa; phylum Arthropoda; class Malacostraca; order Decapoda; family Lithodidae; genus Paralithodes; species Paralithodes platypus. The sequence continues at coordinate 21,048,599 of CM064540.1, forward strand.
TTAGCATGCCTCATTTTTATATGTATAATGCATGCGCCAGTGGCCGTAGTTTCCATGTGTGAGAAAGAGAGAGAGAGAGAGAGAGAGAGAGAGAGAGAGATAGAGAGAGAGAGAGAGAGAGAGAGAGAGAGAGAGAGAGAGAGAGAGAGAGAGAGAGAGAGAGAGAGAGAGAGAGAGAGAGAGAGAGAGAGAGAAAGAAAGAGAGATGGGGGGGGTGACTAACCTTGTTCGTTTCCTCATCATCCAGGTGTGACCAGGTGCGACTTTAACCTCATGACACAGGGACAAGTACCTTAATTCTTCACTTTTGGTAATGCACGATATTGGCGAAATTAGGGCAGGGTGTGAATAAAGCTGTGTCAAAATATCATACTAATCCAAATTTGTGTTAATAAGTTATTCCCGAAAAACCATGTAACACGGCCTCTGAAACCCATAGTAGATACATTTAATTTAATAAATTCTTCTCCGCATGGATTCACTCAGGGACGTTCTTGCCTTACTAATTTGCTTAGTTTTTTCTCAGAGGTATATGAAGCAGTAGATAATGACAAGTCATATGATATAATATATTTAGATTTCAGTAAAGCTTTCGACAGAGTCCCCCATGAGAGATTGATGAGAAAGGTTGAGGCGCATGGAATAGGTGGGGCGTTGTTGGGATGGATTAGTTCATGGCTAATTGGTAGGAAGCAGAGAGTCAGCATAAATGGTACGAAGTCAGAATGGGGAGCAGTCAAAAGTGGTGTCCCCCAGGGATCTGTATTAGGTCCTCTGTTGTTTGTTATATACATAAATGACCTTGATTTAGGTATAACTAGTAGGATAAGTAAATTTGCAGACGATACCAAAATGGGGAGAACAATTGATTCAGATAGAGATATAGAGTGCCTCCAAAGGGATCTAGATACCTTACACGAATGGTCAGTAAATTGGCAGATGAAGTTTAACATTGACAAATGCAAGGTATTAAAGATAGGGAAGATGCATACAAATGTTAAATATAAACTAGCTAATATGGAATTAGAAAACTCGAATTGTGAGAAAGATCTAGGTGTGTTTGTTAGCAATGATTTGAAGCCTAGACAACAGTGTATAAGCGTTCGAAACAAGGCAAACAGGATTCTCGGGTTCATCTCTAGGAGTGTGAGTAACAGAACTGCTGATGTTATATTAAAACTTTACTTGTCATTAGTGAGACCCCATATGGATTATGCTGTTCAATTTTGGTGTCCTTATTACAGAATGGACATAGATTCATTGGAGAGAGTACAACGTAGAATGACAAAAATTATCCATAATATTAGAAATCATCCGTATAAAGAAAGGTTGAAGAAATTAGGCTTACATTCGTTAGAGAGACGCAGAGTTAGAGGGGATATGATAGAGGTGTTCAAGTGGGTTAGTGGGATTAACAAAGGGGACATGACAAATGTACTAAAGCTCAGTGATAGCGAAAGAACTCGTACCAATGGTTTCAAATTAGATAAATTTCGTTTCAGAAAAGATATAGGCAAATATTGGTTTGGTAACAGAGTTGTAGATGGGTGGAATGGACTACCAAGTGCTATAGTGGGATTAAAAACGATAGGGAGCTTTAAGATAAAATTGGATAAGCATATGGACGAGAAGGGTTGGGTGTGAAGGGGGATCAGTGGGGTTGGGCCAATCAGCGCTCTGCAGACCCCCGTAATCCTGCGTTAATCTCTAACCGTTTTGGTAAGATGATCCTCAGGGTATTAGAGTATTGAGCCTATAATTGGGCTTTGTAATTGGGGTTGTGTGGGACAGGGATCTGCCTTGCTTAGGCCAATCGGCTTTCTGCAGACTCCCATTTTCTTATGTTCTTATGTTCTTATAATAAACATATTTCCAACCACCGGAAATACATTTTATGTGCACTATATAAAGCACTGTAGAAGCAAAAAAACTCTCCCTATAATTCACCTTATTGACGTAGGTAAAACTCTTATTAACCCCCTTACTGGCAAAATAGATGCTGATTTCAATAAGTCAGCAGGGGGGGGGGGGGGGGGGGGGGTCAGTGGACCCATCCTGTATCCAAAGGCAAAACAAAAATTGTTTTTTTGTTTTTTATACTTTGAAAATGACATACGTCTGAGTATTTTAAGATCGTTGGAAAATGGGGAAAAACATTTTCCGGGCATTGCAACTAATTTCATCTACTGTATAATGATGAAAACTTCCTTAACCTGTACTGTACCGTAGGATACAGTAATAAAAGTCCCCAGCAGTCCCAAGCAATGTGGCAAAAATGGCAGGAGAGACCAACTATCCACCTCCAAAGATGAGGCAACACTGGCTCTTGTCACCCTTCAGTGGGTCTCATATAAGCTGAGAAGTGTTGCCAACACGGGAGCAGTGCTCAAAAGGTCGTGATAACTGGTACAGGGTTGTACAGGCAATTACAAGGAAAGTACATTACTGACGGATATATACGTCACTGGGACTGGGGAGTTACTTATCTACTGACGTATATATACGGTGCTGGGATTGGAGGGGTTAAACCAAAAAGAAAACCATGGGAAAATTAGTGGTAGTTTCGGTAATATTATCCTTTAATCCACTGGACCAAAAACGACTTAATATAAATGTATACTCCAGGACCAGCCTCTTGTCATTTATTTTTTCCTAAAAACACATGGGATGGGTTAGTAATGAAGGAAAAACAACAAATAAACGTTCACCTAGGGTCCTAGGCCATTTGGGGGTCCTGGGGGGCGGCGGAAAGTCGCAATTAACATGGGGTGATGGGTAGACAATATACTGGAAAATCACTCACGCGCACGCCCACACGCACGCGGCTGGACATGGAGGGTTGCCAACCATCGGTATTGTTCCATGGGATCCTAAAGTAATTCCCATACAAATATGAACCCTCTAGGACTGTAGGTGCCATAGGACAAGAGTAATTAAGGCGAACGCAACCGTTGCATCGCTGGGACCATGTGTTACATACAAAGGCAACGCATAATGCGCGTCGCTGGTACTCAAGGGGTTAATGCCTTTAGTTGAAATTAAGTACACTGTACATTTATATTACAAAATTGAGTGATTGATATATCATTATACCTTTTACATTAATTAGATATAATTATTTTTAATTATTCAGAAATCTTAACTTTCTTTTTTGTGTCAGTATTATGGTATATTTAGTTATTTCCCTTTTGCTCTTTTTTTTTTCAAGGGACTGGATTTCTCGAAAAGAAGCTCCAGTCCTGACGTTTTTCTTGACTTTAAGTGTGCTGGCTTAATAATCCAATAAGATTGATATCCTCTGAATTCTATTTTAAATAAGTTTTTAAGTAAACTCTTTTTCTATATTATTTCGTGATAGTAGAACTTACATGATATATTCTTATTAACCCTTTCACGCATTTATGACGCAGACGTTGCCAGATTAGCAATAATAAATAGAGTTCTCTCACTCTTATAATTACCTCTCCAAACTTAGTTTTCTGCCCACAGCTAACTCAAAGACAGCTGCAGAGGTTGAAGTAACTAAACTAAAGGTTTCTAACTACCCCTGATGGTAACAAAGGCTTTAAAGTATCCCTAATAGGCTCAAATTCGCGTCATAAGCGTGAAAGTGTTAAGTCTTGAGTAGGCCTACCTGTAATTTCTTTTATTGATAAACATTAAATTTCGTTTTGTAATTTGATATCAAAGTTTTCTTTGAACCTGGTGTCTTTTGAGTGAGTGGGAAATCAGTCTGTTTCAATTATGCTGTTAGTCAATGTTGTGTCTCACCACGTTGTAACAGTATGTGTTATTCAGCGAACTTGTTTGTCAAGGGGATTCCACGCAATGCAAGCTTTATCTCATTATTATCACGCCTCCTTAACTGGGAATGTATTGCGTGAAGTGCATGTCGTGTGATATTGTATCGTTGGCTGTGGATGTCAGTGTACTCTGAAATCAGTCAATTGGCGACATCTGAAATCGAAGGCTTGGGTTGATCTATAGTCTAAACAGTACCAGTTTCACCCGAAGGCTTAGCTTGACCTATACGATACCCTTCTCACCTTGTAACAGACCACCAACCCCAAGAGGAGACGTCACAACTTCGTCCACTTATACCAGCTTCCTATATATACTGCTAGGTGAACAGAGGCTACACCATTAGGAGAATTGCCCAATTGTCTTTTCCCCGCCCGGGTCTCGAACTCGGGACCTTCTGGTTGTGAGCCAGACGTGCTATCCGCTATATATATATATATATATGTGTGTGTGTGTGTGTGTTTGTGTCGAGTTGCGTGTTTTCTTATGTGTGCTTGTGTATGTGTGTATATATGGGTTTATGTGTGTGTGTGTTTATGAGTATGTGTGTATTATATTGTAGGCCTATGTGCATATGCATTAAAATATTCCTTTTGAAATAAGCCAACAAGAACACACATATATTATATTATAAAGAGAGTTACATATACACACACTTGGCTAAGTTTATTAACCTCTATCACTACCACCAAAACAATATATTATATTATAAAGAGAGTTACATAATTATACACACACCTGGCTAAGTTCATTAGCGTCTGTCACTACCACCAACACAGAGATCAGAATTAGGAAAGTATTAACGCTACATGATCTGACGTCTTGTGGTTATTAATTTGCTTGCTTTTGCCATGTTCGTGCAATGTATTTTAGTTTGTCGCCTGAGCTAACAAAAATGCGTTTCCAGACTTCCTTAAAAAATAAATAAAAAACAAATATACATATATACTGTATATATATATATATATATTGAAATGTAGGAGCCAAAAGGACAACCGCACAAGATAGCCACCGTACGAGAATCCAGGGAGACCAGAAGAAAAGGATTTAGAAATAGATTAAGTTCCCATTCTCCAGAGAACGGGAAATCTGACCCCTGTATCCATTCTCTAATTCCCCGTACAGGTGAGTTACCCCCGAAGGGCAGGTCAAGCCCCTCCAATCAGCACCTCACGTGGCCCCGCCAATCACAGGGCAGGACTCAAATAGCCAAGGCAGAACTTCCCCCCAAATACACCCCTGAGTACTATGATGAAAAAGTGTTTATGCAATCTAAGCATAAAGAACCCTGGGAGTATTTAAATCGTTGGGGCCCTCCATCTTCAAGAAGCTGCCAGACGAGAAGAAAGGTGAAATGGTGTTATGAAGTGCCACAGAAGAAAATCATTACATAAACAGTCCAAATAGCCAAAACAATTAGTGAACAGGAAATCACGAATTACATAATCAGGCTTGATCATATAAGAAAGAACCTAAGGTTAAACAGACGAGAACTTCAGTGCGATGTCATTAAGCACCATAATGTATTTTTCATGTAATTATTAACCTCAACATAGCCCATTTTTGTGTATTTACTATGCCCCTATTCATACGAGATCACGCAACCTGACCAAGAGAAATAACCCAAATATGTACTGACTGAAACTACAGGAAGTCAGTTCACACTCAGTAGCTTGCTCCGTCCGGATATATGTCCGGGCGTATAACTACCTAAACACTCCGTCCGGATAAGGCTGTCCGGGAGTCGTTTGCCTGAGAGAGAGAAGGAGCCTGCTGTCCACTGCCCCCCTGCCCTTGGACTCCTGCCAAAGCAGTACCCTGACGTCTGGCCCTGCCCCCTGGACTCCTGACGAGTGGCCCCATTACGTCCAGCTGCCGTGCCCGGACCTCTGTGATGCCCCGACCCTCGTACTTGGCCCTTCTCCTCCTCCACGCTAACCCTAAGTGTTTCTGCATATCTCAATTTGTGGCTATTGTTGCAGGTAAGGTTATATATGCGAGTATTCCGAAAGTGTTATTAAGTTGATCTGTGCCAAGGATCTGTGCCTGTTATTTATTCAATTATCGATCTGTGTACACGTTACATAGTCATTTATCCTCCCATTTAATCTTGATCTGTGCAAGTGAATTCACCGCACTAGATATTGCTGCGCATACCCCCCTTGAAATATATTTCTTGAGGTGTTATCTTTAATTATCAATTGTACACTAGTTATATACATTCATCTCGATCCAGGCTCGAGACGGAATACTCTCAGATGTCACCTATATATGTTATTTATTCTCTTGTGTATCCAAGTTGAAGTGTAAACGTATACCGTGAAGATATTCCCTTATTTGCTACCATTTACCTAGGACCTATGCCCAAATTTTAATCTATCTATCTTTCCTTACCGAAAAGTTAAGAACCCCCCGTTGAGTTAACCTTAATTCTATTATTCAAGCTTGTTTCTACCAGTGCTTGTGAATTAATCTGATCTACGAGTGTGGGTAATTTATAATTCTTTTCACACATTTATAGTAACTCTTGTTCAAAATATTTATTATTCGTGTCTCCTTATTATCGTAGAGACCATTACTATTTCCATAGTAACTATTTAATTACATCATATGTTTATGTAATTCGTATATACCATATCTTTGATCCACATATTGCCAGATAGGGATTTGCTAATATATTCAAATTTCCTTTAATACTATTACCGTAGTATTTTAACCTAGTACAACTTCGTCGTGTACGCCCTTTTATATTCTGAGTTCTTCCGAATTCTAATTTACTGTGATTTCCAGTCGCATTTCTCATTTTATATTAACTTGCATTCATTCCAAAACCTGTTATAGCGATTCATTGATCTCAATTTGAATTTGAATCCTATACTTGTGTGTATCGATCTCTTACCCGGTGTAAATCTATTTTTCGTATCTGTGTGTTGAGTCTTTCACAAAAACCGCTTAGATAAGTAAATTCCAACTTATTAAACCACCCTGTCGATAAGCTCCTTAGTATATATTTAATATTCACCAGTGTCTTAAGCCCCTTTCACACATTCACGATGTTGGTCCCGATGTGCCACGAGGTACACATATTGGTACATCGGCAAAGATAGTGACACGAAGTACGCATTTGACGATGAAGCTGCGACGGTGACACGTCGTAGCCACGATGGGCCAGATGGTACCACGGTTGCAACACGAGAGCGGCACGTCAATGCCCTAACGGTCCAAATTCCAGTCAAAACCGTACCCCGACGTGGCACTGGGGGAACACGACATGAGGCGATGGACTTACGATGGTGTTACGTGTGCGACATGACGAACACGACGCCACAACGACAGACTGGGTGACAGGCACAATTCGATATAAAAGGGGTCGGTTCTGGTACCTGCATGTCACTCTACACACCTCCCAGGCCACGGCCACACGTCAGCACCACTCGCCCTACACCATGGATGAACTCGAGGTCCTGCAGCTGCAGGTAGATCTGGCAGCACATCAGGCAAGACTAAATGTTGACCTCTACAAGGCCTTGCAGGATGCCCAGGTGCCACCTAGGAGATGGAGAAGGCAGGTCTGGACCCGGAAGTGGCTGTTGAGGCGAGGGCAGTACGGCCACTATGACAACCTGCTGAAGGAGTTGGCTCTGTAAGACACCACCTCCTACAAAAACTTCCTGCGGTTGGATAGTCATGTTCCGAGAGCTGCTTGAACGTGTTGGCCCACTGGTGGAGAAGCACGACACGTTTTGGAGGAAAGCCGTCCCACCTGGTATGCGCCTGGCCATCACCCTACGTTACCTGGCTACAGGGGAGTCATACAAATCACTCTCGTATGGCTTCAGAGTGGCGCACAACACCATCTCCCTCATTGTTCCGGCCACCTGTGAGGCCATCTACGCCGCCTACAAGGATGAGGTCTTCTCGTGCCCCAAGACGCCAGCGGAGTGGAGGGCGGATGCTGACCTCTTCTCAAAGAGGTGGAACTTCCACCATGCTGTAGGGGCACTGGATGGGAAGCATGTGGCCATCAGGTGTCCCCCCAATGGAGGTTCCCACTACTACAACTATAAGGGCTTCCACTCCATTGTCGTCATGGCCCTCGTCGATGCTGACTACAAGTTCCTCTATGTAGATGTTGGTAGGGACAGGTCGGGCACCTCATCATCTTCAACGACATTAGTTTGCACCGCTGCCTTCCTACACTTCTTCACAGGGGTGGTCAACTTCTTTGGACGGGGCATGGCGTGGCGTGGAGTGGTGGGGTAGGTTGAGAGAACATTGAGAGATGTTGTCTGTTTGCTGGGGCGAGAGCGAGTGAGGCAGCGTCCCTGCTCGTGGCTGCTTTTATGGCCGCATTTGGGGCTCGTGGAGGCAGCTTAGGGCTCGTGGAGGCAGTGTGGGCTGCGCGGCAGGCGGTGTACTTGCCAGCGTGTTGTTGCCGTGGTGCTGACGTGTTGCCGTCATGCTTCCAAATTTTGTATGACACATGGACTCACGTGAACCACACGTCAATACCCGATAATCATGGGTGCAGCGTGGTGGCGTCAGGTGTATACGTGGCAACATCGGGGCCTGTCGTGGTGGCGGCCGGGGATTTGAAAATGGCCGTTATCATTCACGACGTACCCCGACGCCGCCATGTCGATGCCGATGCTACCCGATGCCGACACGCCAGACCCACGTCATCGACACGATGTACCCAATGTTACCACGCCAAAATTCCCTTGTGCGATTTGTTTGGACACCCCCAAACACATCGTCCCCAAGCACGATTTGCCACGTCCCGCCCCGTGGGTAACCCGCCGCTCCCCGATGACCCCGACACATGTTGGCGATTGCACCACGTTGTGTCCCGATATTCAAATCGGGGTACGTCGTGCTCAACATCATGAATGTGTGAAAGGGGCTTTATAGTCGCACTATTTCGAATTATAAATTCATACCAAAGCAGTCACTCTGATCTAGGGTCGAACGCACTACCTTTTATTTATCTTACCTGTGTGACCCTTCCGTTAATCCCCTTGATAAGCGCTCACCGCCCCACGCTCGTGAACGCTATTTCAAGTCAATTCGCCTTATGTCTGAAGTCTTCACGTTAGACGTTACACTCACATACGTGTTATCATTTGACTTAATTACCTATGTACATGTGTAACACTATTATTCCTGCATATTTATATTACCTATACTGTGTGTAATTGTAACGTGACTAAATACAATCTAGTTGTCATTATAGACCATTCTATATTTGATACGTCACTTGAGTACCTTTATTGTCTGCCCTATATGACAGAGCAATATACTATATCCAATAACCTATGTCCTATGAATAAACTAAAGTGTGAAGTAATATTGTGTTCTTATTGTGTGAATGCTGCCTTGGGATAAAGAGTTGATGCAAGATATATAAAGCTAGACGTGACCCTGTCGAGCATATTCCATCTCAAGATATCTTATTATAAGATTGTACCGAGATCATAATTTATCGAGTTGAAATACCAACCCGACATTTCATATATATCTATATATACTGTATATATATATCTATATATATATATATATATATATATCTTAATCTCTCAGTGGGGATCGAACCGCCGACCGTCAGGACGATAGCCGACGCTTTAACCCACTCCACCACGGCTCTTTTAGACTGCCGTGGTGGAGTTGGTTAAAGCCACGGCTATAGTCCTGACGGTCGGCGGTTCGAACCCCACTGAGAGATTAAAACATTTAGTGGCTCATGTGTATTTGTGATATATACTTAATATATATATATATTGAGAATATATCACAAATACACGTGAGCCACTAAATGTTTCTAGTCTCTCAGTGGGGATCGAACCATCGACCATCAGGACGATAGCCGACGCTTTAATCAATTACACCACGGCAGTCTAAAAGACACTCAGCCTTCTATCCTATTTATGTTAGGGAGAAGGGAAACCCACTAGGCGAATATATTTCAATTCAAACCTAGTTGTAGGATCCATATTTCCAGAATACCATACACGGATTTTTGAGTGTCCCGACGCAACTCGGTTCGTTTTTAGACTGCCGTGGTGTAATTGATTAAAGCGTCGGCTATCGTCCTGATGGTCGATGGTTCGATCCCCACTGAGAGACTAGAAACATTTAGTGGCTCACGTGTATTTGTGATATATTCTCAATATTTGTAACTCTCATGGTTTGTGGGTTAGAATTAAATGAAATCAATTTCGACCCGAGTTGCGTCGGGACACTCAAAAATCCGTGTATGGTATTCTGGAAATATGGATCCTACAACTAGGTTTGAATTGAAATATATTCGCCTAGTGGGTTTCCCTTCTCCCTAACATAAATAGGATAGAAGGCCGAGTGTCTTTCAGACTGCCGTGGTGTAATTGATTAAAGCGTTGGCTATCGTCCTGATGGTCGATGGTTCGATCCCCACTGAGAGACTAGAAACATTTAGTGGCTCACGTGTATTTGTGATATATTCTCAATATTTGTAACTCTCATGCTTTGTGGGTTAGAATTAAATGAAATCAATTTCGACCCGAGTTGCGTCGGGACACTAAAAAATCCGTGTATGGTATTCTGGAAATATGGATCCTACAACTAGGTTTGAATTGAAATATATTCGCTTAGTGGGTTTCCCTTCTCCCTAACATAAATAGGATAGAAGGCTGAGTGTCTTTTAGACTGCCGTGGTGTAATTGATTAAAGCGTCGGCTCTCGTCCTGATGGTCGATGGTTGGATCCCCACTGAGAGACTAGAATTATATATATATATATATATATATATATATATATATATATATATATATATATATATATATATATATATATATATATATATATATATATATATATACATATATACAGTATATATATATATATAGTATATATATATATATGTATGTATATATATATGTATATATATATATATATATATATATATATATATATATAATAATAATATTAATATTAATAATAATGATAATAATAATAATAATGCCGACCTTGACCCCATCAAGATATATTTGCTAAATTTTCGATAGAAAAATGTACCGACTGAATGCCGATTTTTTTCATTTACAGGCCCGCTCTCATTCGCCCAGAAAATGACAACTGAATGGGGTAAAACATATTATTGCCAAACAAATGAGGTGAATAGTTTTAAACCCTCCAAACTAATGGGATTAATCGTCTTAAATTTGTCAAACAAATAAAGTGAAACAGTGGAGACAACCCCCCCCCTCCCCCCCCTGGGTAAACCCTTGGCACTACCAGCAAAACAGAGATAATGGTTAGACAAGTACCGAGAGTTTTAGTCCCAAGACGCGGAGAATGGAAAATAAAATATAGTAAAGTTATATAGACATTGGAGCCGACCAAATAAAAGATGCAAATAAAAGATGGGAAGGAGAACCGGGGCGGTTCTCCTTCCCATCCAATTAGTTCACTGTACCCCCCCCCCCCCCCCCCTCCCCTCCTCGTCTCTCTCTCTCTCTCTCTCTCTGGCAAATGTGTTTCAATGCGGATAAATGTACAGTATTCCATATCGGAAACCAAAATGAGAAAGCAAACTATTTAATGAATGGCACCCAGCTTAAGAGTGTAGACAGATACACTGATTTGGGAGTAATAATTTCGAGTTACCTAAAACCGAGTCAAGAATGTTCAGAAGTTATTAAGAAGGCAACAAAACAATTGGCTTTCTAGGCAAGTCATTGGAGCACAAATCCAAAGATGTAATCCGAACTCTCTACAATTCCTTAGTCCGCGTTCTCCTGGAATATTACGTTCAAATCTGGTGCTCTTACTACCAACAAGATATAGACAACTTAGAAAGAGTTCAATGTAGAATTACTAAAATGATACCTTGCCTAAAGAACAAACTATACGAGGAGCGTTTTGGAAAATTTAATATATTCCCTTTAACCTAGTGCAGATTAAGAGGCGCCTTATTTCAAGTGTTCAAAATCATCAAAGGCATGGACAATATGAACTGTAATAAATATTTCACTATCGACCAATCAAATTACACGCGGGGAACGGTTGCAAAATGATTGGTAAATCTTTTAACTCACATGAGTCTAAGAATTTCTTCTTCAATCGAGCTGGAATGGGCTTCCCCGAGATGTCATAGACTGCAACACCGTTGATTTTTTTAAAGCTCGCCTAGACAAACACCTTGCCTTAAATCCACTACTGACTGCATTTGTAAATGAATACATTTTTTTTCCCCCTCTATTATATTACTAACAACTGTCCCTAATCCTGCCACGGACATTTGTCCCAGGGCAGTCTTCCCTTTCCATTTTTTCCTTACCCACTCTAAACTACTGTTTGGACACTTGACCATCAGTGTTTTGGAGGGCCTTGAGGGGTCGCTGAAGCTGTTGTTGCTTGATTTCCTTTGTATTCCTTAGCACTCTCTTTTTCTCTCCTCTCTCAAATAGACTACGAGGTCAGCTCATTGACATTTTTAATATACTGAATGGATTTGACAATGTGGATTATACCAAAATGTTTAGCCTAAATATGAATAGAACAGCAACAATCGCGGGACGTTAACATTTAAAATCTTCCCTCAGAAGTTGTAAACAGTTTTTCAGTAGAGCAGTTCAAGAAGAGAGTAGACAATATTTTGTACACTCTCTAATAAGTTTAGTGCACTAAACAATCTCTCTCCTTCCACTTTGAGCATCTCCTCGGAATGGACCGAAAGGTCTCTGAGAAACTAACAATTCCTTGTAACTCTCTCTCTCTCTCTCTCTCTCTTCCTCTCTCTCTCGTCTCCGATTCCACTTTGTCTTTTTATGTATCGTTTTCCTCTCTTCCATTATTTTCTCATTGCCATTTCCGTATTAACATGGAGGCATTATTCATGAAAAGGAGTGAAACTCAGTGATTTATATAAGTTCTTTCAATACAGGGTAAAACCTAATTAAGACATCTAAAATTATGTAAGATATTTACAAGAGATATAGAAAACTACCAAGTATTATATATAACTCAATCATTATTACCCCCCCCCATGGATTAATGTATGAAAGCTAGCTATAACCTTGATGATGCCAGTACAACATGTTATGTTACTGTCCAGTTGGAATGATACTCTAGACCGTACTGACAGGCTAGATATCTGGAAGACTTGGGATTATATCCAAGAAAAGTGCCCTGAGGAAGTAAAGGGGGTATCCCACTGTGCGACTTTTCGATGGCGAATGCCGTGCGACCGTGTATTTTTTTTTCTATGTCCCAAAATTCGTGGCGAATAGTTTTTTTTTCAGAAGCGAATGAAACGAATGAAAGCGAAAAAGGCGAATTTCCTCGATTGCAGTGCGACGGAATAAAAAAAACAAAGTGCGAATATGGCGAATTTTTTGGCGAAAATGACGAATGGTGTGCGACAATTCAGGGCGATTCATGGCGAATGTGGCGAACGATGATGGCGAAAATAGCGAATGCACGGCGATTGTTGGACGATGTAATGAGATAAAACCGCGGAGGTTGTGCGACTTATGGCGAATGCCATATGTATGTGTGTGTGTTGTAGTGTGTATGTGTGTTTGTGTGTGTGAAAAGGCGAAATGTGGAAAAGCTGGACATTGTGTGTGTGTGTATCTATGGATCAATGTGTACAAGCCTTATCCCGGAATATCTGAACAATATTTGGGAGAACAACAATGATACACTGACGAATTATTCTGAACAATTAACCTATCCGCTGCATACCCCCTATAGTATACAGCCACCCCTGTGCGGAGGTATTTAGGCTGTTTCCTTCACTCAAATCGTCATCTGTGTGTGTGTGTGTTGTAGAGTGTGTGTGTGCAACTGTGCATGTATGCGTGCTGTAGTGAGTGTGTGTGTGTGTGTGTGTGTGTGAAAAGGTGAAATGTGGAAAAGCTGGACATTGTGTGTGTGTGTATCTATGGATCAATGTGTACAAGCCTTATCCCGGAATATCTGAACAATATTTGGGAGAACAACAATGATACACTGACGAATTATTCTGAACAATTAACCTATCCGCTGCATACCCCCTATAGTATACAGCCACCCCTGTGCGGAGGTATTTAGGCTGTTTCCTTCACTCAAATCGTCATCGTACCATAAATATCATTAATACTTATCCAAATGCGCCTATTTTACGTTGATTATGAAGATATTAACCTGTTACAGCAATAAAACAAGTGGAAACAGCGTTTAGCTGGTCAAAATCGGCAACAGAGGCCGGGAGTTGTAATCATCGAGTGTGAGCCAGCCTACCACTCCTCCACTCCTCCCCACGTCTGGAGAGACACTGTCGCGTGATAGTCTCTCTCTCTCTCTTTCATTCGCTGTGTAGCACATACAAGCACAGCTTGCTCATGCATCGCTATTGATAGCACGAAAATATATCGACGAAATAAGGGAAAAAGAGAGAGAATAGGTGATAATTGAAGGGGGGGGGGGGGGGGGGGGAGGACGGGATGTGGAGGAGTGATATTTGGCATGGCCAAGGGCCAATAAATAAAAAAAAAAAAAAAAAAAAGGATACTGGGCTGGTTTAAAAATTTTTTTTTTAGGCCTTGGATTATATAAGGAGTTCCGCAGTGCAGCGGTAAAACTCTTATTAGTGTTTCAGCACTTGCTGGGTTAACAGTCCCATAGAGAACATTAACTTTTTTTTATATTTTCATTCGAAGTTCACAATCTCGTTTACATAAGGTCTGTTACAAAAACATATGCCCTCGAATAAAAATGTAAATATAATTGTGTGGGTATGTCTGAGTGTCTGTGCATCTATGGAATAGGTGTATTCCCACTCAAGATACATTTTTTTTTTTTCTACACAAAAAAAAAAAAAAAAATACAAAAATAGAAGGTCCCACCCCTTTCCCATTCCTAAGTAAGCCATTTTAGATTTACAGAAGAGTGACCATTACTTGCATTACTGCATGTCCACAAACATTTCAGTAATGTAAGCATGTTTTTTTTTTGTTTTTTTGTTTTTTTGTTTTTTTTTAGCGGGGAGGACCTTGTACCCCTGAGACATAGGAGTGCAGACCTGAGAAGAAAGAAAGAGAGCCGGCATCTCATCCAAGTTATGACTTGGCTTCTATGCTGGCGCTTTTTCCCCGATATTTGTTCAGCTAATCTGGCATAGAAGACACTTGCAGAAGGTCCCATTCCTCCCGACGATGAGAAGACCAGAGGAGTAAAGCTTCCTTGAGCCCTGTTCAAAATTCTTTCTTCATAAGCGCGTTTTTTCTCACTTTCGTTTCTCAAGTATGCCGCCTTGTGTCCTCGCTCACGATATGTGTGTGCTCTTGGGTTGAAGATTCTGATGTCGAAAAAAGCCTGTTGTCCCCTCGTCCAAAAACCTCGAGCACTTACGTCCACTCTTGCTTCATTTGAAGTATTTGCAGTATTGTGGGCCAAGCGCTGTCCGTCCATAGGCAGAAGTTCCGGTTCGATTCTGACATCATGGCACACCTCGTCCAGCATTTGTGCAGTGATGTCTCGTACTTCATCATGCCGGATACAGATGAATCCTCCTTTCTTACAGGTCATACAGTGGTCTGAGTTGTTTATTTCACCGCATGCACATTTCAGCGGCAGGTTCGAAACTGGCCACCCATACCTCAAGGCTACTGCATCATTGAATTCTTGTTTATTTAAGCTGAAGCCTTTTTCCTTTATTGGTAATGAAGTGAGCCAATTTGAAGCCCCCGTGTCTTGTGCCATCTCAACTCTCATTTTCAGTTCTTCACTACATCCGGTCTTAATTTGTTCTAGGCTATGTTTCTGTCTCTCTTCTCTGCTCTTTGTTATTTCCTGTCTTGCATTTCGTTGTTCCTCTTCGTCCACCTCATCATTTTCATTTTGCTCCCGTATTTTTTCTGTCAGAGACATAGTAAGTTTAAGGGAATTTTGGTACTCATGAGGTGCCGCCTCCACTGGGTTTATGATCCCCATACCTCCGAAACTTGGCGGAAGAGCTAATAGATCTCTTAGCTCTTGCGTGACGCCTTCCATCTCTGTTAAAGCAGGTATGAATACTCCTCTGATTGCTTCTTCCAGCAGTTGGAGCATCTGTCCAATGTCAGGCACTGTTCTCATAAGAAAGGTCCATCTGTGCTTAACACCATATGTGAAGGCAGTATATGCAGCATGTGGTTCAGATTTCGCAATGTCTGCCAGGGTTTTCACTTCCTTCACCCACTCCGCTACCTTTTTTCGCACATAGTCTCTCTTGCATTCTTCTGTGCCTATTACTGCTCCCAAATGGCGTTGACCCTCCTTTGTAATCTTTACTCCTGTCCCATCAAAAGTCCGCACCGCTTCTTCATACTTGTCTTCTTTCACTATTAGTACAGATTTACTAGCATTCGGATGGTACCCAATGACTTCGCCAACCGATTGTACTGTCCGCCACCATTCTTTGAGATCCCCTATTCTTTCTGCACCTGTGAGGTCATCTGCATACGCCACTTGTTTCACTCGGGTTGCCTCATGTTTTATTTTCTGCTGCAGAATAGATAGTGCCAGTGCATACATTGCCATTGCCACTAGATCTCCTTGCGTTGTTCCTTCATTTGATTTGAGAATTTTAATTTCTTCCTTCTTTGTGCATCCAACTATATACAGATACAATAATGATTTTATTTTTAGTTTCCTTGCAATTATAAGACTACTGTATTCAGATTAGGAAGTGTAGATGGAGGTCAGAGGGTTAATTGAGATACTCTTTACCCTTCTAGTTCCACAGATCATTCCTAAGCTGGATAAATTCTTCTAAAGGTAGTCAGAATATACTGTCAAAAAGCGTCCTAATCTTCAAAGGGTTAAGTAGAAGTAACTATTAAATTAACACTTTCACTATTATGATAGTTTGTTTCCTCTAATTCGAGTTATCATTTGTCGATTTAATGGGAGATTTCCACTTGAAGGATTTTATTCTAAACCCCTTTCTCCGTCATGTTTAGCACCATTCCTTTTTTAAATTTTAAGACGTTCGCCCCATTCGAACGTTCCCTTAAATACAGCTTAGACAGGGCCTTTTGAAATAACTATGCCTCACATACAGTACATACTCGACATAGCCACACAACAATAACACACACAACACGTGTTTCGGTAATAGTTCCGGTACACTGACTTTTAATTTGAACCATAGTTTGAACTTGTAACTCGTGTTATATAAGTTTATTATGAAATATAATGAAGAATTAAATAGGTAAGTATACATAACTTACTGTTATGTATATAGTACTTATGATTAAATTATCGTATTTCGGCGATTTTGGTCACTCGGAAAATCAGCTGATGAATCTCGGCGCTCCAAATTCACTTGCATTAAAATTATATTCTTTGTACAAGACCACCCATGGTTTTGCAGGGTTTATTTAAGGCTTAGAAATGTTTCTTTATACGCCGGTACGGTACATACGGTATACTCAGTTTCATTTCATCTGACAGTATTGAATCCCTAATTTCTCGATACTTAACCTCTGAAGTGCGCATGGAGGGTATGAGACACCACACTCCTGTGCTGACGTATTTGAGCTGTTCCCATCACTAACATCGTTATTTTACCATAAATAGCATTAATACTTATCCATATGCGCCTATTATAGGTTGATTATAAGGGTATTAACCTGCTACAACAATAAAACAAGTGGAAACAGCGTTTGGATGGTCAAAATCGGCGATACAGGCCGGGAGTTACATAATGTATGGCTGAGGCAACCTCCCTTCCCACCACTTTTCCCCACGTCTGGAGAGAGACTGTCGATCGATACTCTCTCTCTCACTCTTGCACTCGCTTGCTAACAGTGATGACAATGCCCTGCTTGCAACTCGCTAATGTTAGCACGAAAATATACCACAGAATAAGGGAATAACAGGGAAAATAGGTAATAACTGAAGGAGGTGAGGAAAGTGGGGAAGGAGGGGAGGTGGAGGAGTGATATTTGGCATGGCCCAGGGGCAATAAAAAAAAAAAAAAAAAAAAAAAAAATTTGGGGGGGGGGGTGTTTTAAATGGATTTTATAATAGCCTTACTCTTAAGAGTCTTCCCGCAGTCCGCCGGGGGACCTCTTAAGAGTCTTCCCGCAGTTCCCGGGTTAATGGAAAAATATGAAATCATGTCTCTGCATCATATTAAGTCCAAGTTTATATAACTAGCACCACATTTCACTACAAAATCTTCAAAATAACTGAGAAATCTTGATGGGAACTTTGCATTTTTTTACCGTCAGTTGAAAAGAAACAGACTATAGTGAGAGACACATCAACAGTCACATAAAAACCCACCAATCACCTCAGTTCGCCACATATCGCATGTCATTCGTATGGCATTGGCAATAATTCGTCGACACATTCGCGCTACTGGCGCGTTTCTGTCGCCCTATTCGCTCAAAAAGCAGCTTTGCCAATAATTGGAATTTGCAAATTGGCGAATCAGGCGAATTGGTGCGAATTGTGCGACTATAGTGCGACCAAGGGCGAATGAAGTGAGACAAAGGGCGAATGTCGCACAATATTCGCCAACATTTTCAGTTCGCCGCCGTATTTTGGGTATGCTCAAAATTTAACAGCGAATCTGGGTGAATCTGGGCGAACATGGGCGACGCTAGGGAGACCGTTGTGCGATTTCGGCGACAATTGGAGAATACTCAAGCGAATATGGCGAATTTTGGCGAATTTTGGGACATAGACAAAAAATTCCTGTCGCCCTCTGTCGCTGGGCGTTCACCATCGAAAAGTCGCACAGTGGGATACCCCCTTAATGCCCCTTTCCCACTGATGCGATTTCATACTATTTTCATCGCAGACACCAAGAAATGGGCACATTCGTGACATGTCGCAACAAATTCTTGAACCCTCGCATGATAATCGTTTGACTCGCAAGGCCTCGCAAGGACCCTCGCGGATCATCGCAAATGTTCGGATTGTTCAAAATTTGGGACGAGGACTTGCGAGGGGTCCGAACCCTCACAAGCATCGTCGAACATTGCCGAGGGATCGGCGAGGCCCTCGGAGATCCTCGGCGAGACATCGACGAGGGTGTCGCACGAAAATAAAGCGTCGCCGAGAGTATACCCGCCACGGGTATACTTCGCAGAGGCGTGCGAAGGGCTGTGCGACGTAGATGAATGCTCCGAAGACACCTCGCCGAGGCCAAAGAGCACCTTCGGCGAGGTGGGTAAAAAGAAATGATTAGGCCTATAGCGAGCCAGCATTGTATGGAGAAATCCGGCTTCGCTGGAGACATTTTTCTGTCGAAAAATGTACAAATTTAGCTTGAACTCAAAACAAAAATATATATATGATGGCTCGCTACCGCTCACCAGGAAATTATTGAAACCTGGGTGGGGGTAAACGTCTTAAAACAGTAGGCTGAATGGGGCCGAACGGATACAAGACAAAGAGAGAGGGAGAGAAAGAGAAAATAAAAAAAGTGAGGTGGGCTCAATTTTAAGCCGTAACGTAAACATAAGGCAAGGACATTGCCAATCTCCGAATTAAGGGGAGATGGGTCGTTTTTCTGGTCCCCTTTCTTCCTCATGGTTAACCCCATTAGTTTTCATATTGTATGACGTTCGGCCCATTAGTTTGGCGATTTTACGACATTTCACCCTATTTCGTTTTCAATATTAAGACTTTTCGTGTCATTTAGGCGTCGAGTTTTTCCTGGCTAGCGATAGCGAGCCTGTACTTTTTGAGGAACCGGCCTTCAGCCAGGATATTTTTCTATCGAAAAATGTACAAATTGATCTTGAAGGAGGGTGTTGGGGGGGGGGGGGGGGGAGGTGCTTTATATGCTTGATGGAGGTCTAGGGATGAAACTAAATAAATCATAAATTAAAATGTAAAACTTACAAACTAAACAAACCATAATTGGGACAAGGACAATATAAAGTCAAATTAAATTATCAAAATCGCTATGGTGAAACAACGCTTACTAAAATGAAAATTATTAAATAAAAGAACACAATCCACCACATAGGGTGTACATTACTACATGAGCAAGTTAATCTGTTTCCCAAGCAAACTAATCGCACATATAACAACGCACTATCGTCACGTTAAAGGAAGTAGTCAAGTTTGGGAAGTCCGGGACGTTCTGGCAAATTTTACTAAACTCTGCATGAATAAAGAAACTACATGTTAAATGTCAAAATATTATTTAAAATCAAATTTGCAACATGACAAGACATTAACAATAGTACAAAATACAAATATTGATAAGATATCTATACTATTACAAAATTATATATAAAATACAGTACAGCACTCACTAACGATAGTGCTATCGGGTAGGTACCTGTAAGCATAGCATGCCTCAAGTGACCCCTATCAATAACTACCCTACAAATAACCTACATTTATAGCACAAATAAACTAAGGAAATCGCAAAAGTAAGCAATTGATACTATCGACAATGAATACATATAATATAAAGACAAATAATTGCAAAATATGAAGTAACAACAGATTTAAACAAAGAATACTCTTTTAACAAGAACAATCAATTTAAAAAATCATCAATATTAATATTAATAATAGAAAAAGAAAAAGATAAACAATAAATACAGACAAAAAACAATAAATACAGACAAAAAGTAAGCAGAGGTTATACAAGAAACTTCAAGTTAAAAATGCTTGATTAAAATTATTGATGTCAAATTTTAGAATACAGTCACAATAATTGACCCTAAAAAGATTACATTTATGGAACAATTTACTTGCCTCAAAACCTCTGTCCACTAAGAGTCTGTATAGTAACCTAGCTCTAACCCAAAAGTCATCTACTTTAGTGCAGATTTTACAAAATCTTATTAATTGGGAATAAAAATAATTATAAGTTATTTTACTATCGATATTACTACTAGGGAAAGGAAAGTTTATTACGTTAAAATTAAAATCATCAACTTTGTGATATACTTTAAGTATGCACTGTTCATTAACAATCTCTATATTTATATCAAGAAAATTTTCATCTTTATAATTTACGTTACATTGTGTGAGGGGAATAGAATTAGGGTAAATAAGTTTAGCAACTTGATTAAAATTTAACAAATTGCAAACAAGAATATCATCAATATATCTACTATTATTACTTAACAGTTTAGCAAGTGCTAATTTTTCTGGGATTTTATTTTTCTTGCTACTGTCAACTAAGTCTTTTATATATTTAAATTCTAAAGCAAGCAAGAATAAGTCTGCAATTAAAGGGCTATCATTTCCACCCATAGGAATTCCTAATATTTGTTTGAAAATGTACGGCCCGAATCTAACATAAGTATTGAAAAGGAGGAATTTAAGGGCATCTTTAAGTTTAGTTCTATCAAAATATACAGAACTAGTGGGAGTAGAGCTAAGTGATGCATTATTAAATATGTATAAACATTTATGAAATAATTACCATTCCCAACGAACCTGTCAAAGTGCAAATCTATAATAAAGCAAAGCTCTGAATATACTAAATCTAAAGGCAAATTGGTATACAAAGTTGAAAAGTCGAAGCTATGTACCGAGGTAACTTTCGGCATGGTATTTATTTTATCAATAACTTCTAACGAATTGTCAACACTCCAATAATAGTTAATGCCAGTTCTTCTCATGATGGTATTACAATATCTGTTATGAGTACTTTTAATGTATTTTAAGCAATTTACGACTTGTTTTGATAGAGTTTTAGTGGTAGCAAATTTTGCTCCGGCAATAAAGCGATATTTATAAGGTCTTTTATGAAATTTAGGTAACATGTATAATTTTGCAATGCACTTGTTCTTATCAGAAAGTTTAATATCAAATGTTATATTTGTCTTGGTATGTTCATCGATTAAGTTATCAATATTCAGATTATTTTGAATTTCATAAACAGAATTACCGCAAATATTTTTACGTAATATGTTACCCTTAATACCTAATTCTTTTTTCATGTTTTCAAGATAAAATTTCTTACATGTGAAGCTATAATTATTGCTGGCTTTATCTACTGTAGTGATTACAAAATGTTTATGTAAATTTATTAAATCAGCTTTAAGCTTATTATAATTATAGTCTATAAAATCTGAAAGATTAAATTCATTTTTAAGCGAGAAAATGTTATTTCTAATTAACTTAATTAATAATTTAGACCATGCTTCTAGTTCTCTCGCATCGCAGCACGCAATTTTTAACAATTTATCTTTTAATTTATTGACTGAAAAAAACAATATCTTTTAAAATTATGTCCCATGTTACTTTATTACTCCCTATTCTAAATTTAAACCCTTTACGACATAGCTCCGCTAATTTGTCGTTTGCAAAATGTTTAACTAGTTCTACATCACCTGTGACATATCGGACTATAAATGAACTTTGCTAGTGCATCACGTCTGCTAGCTGGCATATCCATGACTCTTTCACACACGCATTTATTATTATTGAAAATATCATTATCTGAAAGATTTCCTAAAACTTTATTATAATTACAAATAATAGACCCAACAGGTCGTTCATATGAATACACTATTAATGGTTTGAAATCTTTACACCCATCTGGTAACATGGACTTAACTTTCTTTGAATTAATAAGACTGTTAACATTAATTTTGTCTAAAATTTTAGAGGAATAATTTAAAGTGGACATGACTTTATCTTTAATACGGTTATCTTTGGATTTCTTAGAATTAGCTCTAATATATCCCATAAAAGCAAAGACTATATTCTTAAATTTATTTGTGAAATTATGTTTATTGTTTAGAATATTTTCTATAAAAGGAGCAAATTTTTTCTTTTGTAGGCCTTTCAATGAATCTTTTAATTTTTAATTCCGAAATGTCGATATAATGAATATAAATTATTAACAATAATTTTAATATCAGACCTGTTTTTCTTTTTATTAAATGTATTTAGTCTTCTATTACCGTGTCTACCAGGTCTTCTGTTTAAAACAGGGAAGTTAAAATATGGGTTATTAAAATCGTTTTTTAATAAATCTTTATACAAAATGTTGCCTACATTTTTTATTTGATTGTTAAGTCCAAATGGATAGATGGTCATCATAGATAGGTCATCCAAATATATAAATGAGCAAATATTACGCCCATCCCCCGTTAAGGGGAAACCGACCGTTTGTTTGATCATTCATTCTTTTATTTCTTAGTTTCCTCACTAGACCTCCATCAAACTTAAAACAAAAAACTCTAGACCCCCTTCAAGATAAATTTGTACATTTTCGACGAGATGGGTTGGGTATGAGAGGGGATCTGCTTGGTGTGGGCCAATCGGCACTCTGTAATCTTGTGTTGATCTCTGACCGTTTTGGTGAGGTCAGTCCTCAAGGCATTAGTGAGTTGGGTCTATAATTAGGCCTTGTAATTGGGGTTGGGTGTGACAGGGATCTGCCTTGTGTGGGCCGATCAGCTTTCTGCAGACTCCCGTAGTCTTATGTTCTTATGTTTGTGCAATGAAATATATGCAAAAAGTTTTCTGATAATCTCGCCGAGGTATCCGCCGAACCATCGCTTAATTCGCCGAAGACGTCGCAGAACATACGCCGAGGATTCGTTCATCCTTTGCATTATTTCTCAATATTTTATTCAAATGTGACAGTTCTCGCCAAGGTCATCGGCGAACCATCGCTCAATTTGCCGATGACGTCGCATAATGTCGCCGATTAAGTCGTATCCATTGGCGACATCGTCGCCGAGTGTAAACTTGTCAACGGTTTTTAACGGTCAAAATCGTTGACGTCGCACAAATTTGTGTCGAATTGACAAGACTACGTCCTCGGCGACAAAAATTGTATGAAATCGCATCAGTGGGAAAGGGGCATAAGACACCGGTGGAACTACTCGACGCCTTTTCTCGAAGATATCAAGAATTTACATGTATCCTTGTTAGGGCACTCTGGTGCAAGCTAACATTGAGCACTTTGCTTTGATATTGGAATTACTATAACTCGAGTATCCAGAACTGGCCACGCACTTTAGATGTAGTAAACCTACCCCCTCAGTAAGACTTGGTAAAACGGCTTCCCTCTAAATCAGGACTTTAGTAGTGGAGTGTGTAAGACACTGGTGAAACAACTCCCTACTTAGTCCTTACGATACGAGAGCGTAAGACACTGGTGTAACGGCTCGTACTCGTAAAATCCCAAAACTCCAACATATAAGTTCATCCAAAGACTCCCATAGAAGTCTAGGTCTGAAATGTAAGAGAGAGCGTAAGAGACTGGTGAAACGGTTCCTTACTTTAATCCCATGATACGAGAGAAAAAGACCATGATGAAACGGCTCATTTTCATGTAAGACCCTAACATCTAGAGTCTTCGGAAGATCTACAAGGAAGTCTTCCCCTGCCTTCTGTCACTGTCACACGACAGAACCACCACCACGGACCAGAACGTCGTAGGGAATACCAGGCAGCCATGTCTTTAGATATCGTCGGAACCTGCCTATATCTTCCCCTTGAGACACCTAGAAGATCCTCGATTATGCTGTTATATATAACCTATCCATGTCTTATGTAACATTGCACCTCTACCTATATGATCTGTGTGAATAAGAATAATCTATGTTTGTACTCTGTGTTATATTATCCTCTGTTGCCTTCGTGCTTGTTTTCTTGTGTGTTCTCATCTTCTCCAGTCGAGTAAGAATCTACCTATAAAGTCAATACAACCCCAGTAAAGTCCTGGTATTATATTATTATTATTATTAGGGGTTCGACCCCTACGGGGAACCCCTATTGTAATCATTAAATCTACTTATTCATCCAAATTATTTTTCCACGCCGGTTTTTACGCAATAACTCCAGAACCGCTTTTTGGATCGGGATCAAACTTTCACAAGAGGTGCGTTTTTGTATTGGGCAACTTTTGATATGCTAAACATTCGACATGGCGGCCAAACAGGTCCGTGGCAGCCGATTTCCCGATAAATTTGACACCTAAATACCGTCTTTCCCACTCATAGGAAAGATTGGGCTTTGGTATATGGACTCCACTACTAATGCTCCGCAAATGTTATAGAAAAGGTTTTGCTTTTTCACGTGGGTTTTTTTCCGGCAATCTTGAAAAAAACTTGAATTCCACTTAAAATTCCACATCTTTAAAACTACGCCGATGATCAAAGCCATTTTTGCGTAGTTGGGTGAGGCTCGCAATTCCGAACGTTTAGATACCAAAAGAATATAAATGGGTGGAATAGTTTGGCCACAACATTCAAAACTGGTTTTTCTTAAATTACTTTAAAACCGTAATATAATAATAATAATAATAATAATAATACTTTATTTCAGACTCACACAGTACAGAGGGGACCATACTGGGGTCCATATATACCTTACAGTAACATAAATATATATAAATATATATAAGCTACTGTACATAGGCTACATAAAATAAAAAGAAATTAAATAATACCCAGCTTGCTATCATGTAGTTCACAGCACTGCCTCAACCAAAAACAGTGGTCATCAAACTACTGTGTTACCAAAACCACTGTCCTAATTGTGTACAGTACCATGCCTCACATCATTTAGCTTCCGGTACAGTATGTTGCTACAGTACAGTATAGGAATATCGGTACTGTACTGCACTATGAGGATCAGTACCGGTATGCTAATTCTGTAGAGTAGCAGACCTGAAATCATTACAGTACTTAAGGTTAAATATAGAGCAACTTCCTCCAGTGTGCCTGGATCCTGGAGGTGTACACTATGCTTGGAGTTTGTAGCATTTTAATGATCCTGTTCTCAGAAGTGTTAAGGCGCTGAATGAATTTATATGTTAGCTTTCTAATGAGTGATTTGTAACAGTGTAAGTTCATATAGGCACATAGCGTACTTGTACTCTCATATTTTGAGAGCCCCAGAAACATTTTCATGATATTGTGATATGAGATACTTAGTCTATTCACTGTCATTTTCTTATAGTTCCACCATAGTTGTGCTGTATACATTGGTGAGCAGTAGGAGTTGAACAATGTTATTTTTGTATCCCATGTGCACATATGAAATTTTCTTAATATTGAATTTCCCTGCATGTAAAGTTGCCTTCGCTGACGACCCATATCCTCATCATCTGAGCGATCACATGAAATATAGTGTCCTAGATACTTTACTTTACTTACTTCTTCTATAATTTCTTCATACAAATGGAATTTAGGTAGCTTTGATTTCAATAGAAGGTTAGATTTAAATATTATGATATTGCTCTTTATAGGATTAAATTTGACTGAATGTTCGATTCCAAATTTTTCACATACTCTTAATAATTTATCCAGTCCTGCTCCAGAGGGCGCGATTAAGGCTAGGTCATCAGCATACATGAGATGATTTACAATGGTGCTGCCAATACAGCACCCAGTGCGAGTCTTGTTCAGCTCCAGACTAAGATCATCCATGTAGACGTTGAAAAGATACGGAGACAATATCCCCCCCTGCCTAACACCATTGGTTACGGCGAAAGAGCCTGACAGGATGTTGCCCCATCTTACACACATTTTTTGATTAGCATACCAGAAAATAAGTATCCTAACAATATAGCTAGGCACTCCCCTGTTAACTAATTTTTCAAATAAGGTTTTGTGACACACCCTATCAAAAGCCTTACTTGCATCAAGAAAACAAGAGAAAATTGAGCTATTTAGTTTGTTGTATGTATCAATCACTTCTTTCAGCACATATATGCATTGGTCTGTGCCGTGATTTTTCTTAAAGCCAAACTGATTGCTGCTGGTGACAATATATGCAGACATTCTTTCTAGCATTATCATTTCAACTACCTTACTCACCACACTAGCAAGTGCTACTGGGCGGTAGTTGTCTTTTGCTGTAATTTTACCTGATTTATCTTTAATGACAGGAACAAGTATTACGGATATCATAGACTCCGGCAGGACACCATGCGTAAATAGACTGGTGATGCAAGAACTAAGTTTATCTATTAACAACTTATCTGCATATTTAAGATGTTCTGCATATATACCATCCAGCCCACAAGCTTTATTTAGGTTAAGTTTTCTTATGGCATTCTCAAGATCACTTTCAGTCACTTTAATGTCTTCATAATTACTATCTTTCACATATTGAATTGCACCATTAGTAGACCTTTGGTTTACACTGTTAAGTAGTTCCTTAAAATGAGTTTTCCATAAGTCAGCAATGTTCTCTTCACCCGTAACCCCCTCAACACTGACAGGTAATGGTGTGTTACAATTTTGCATGGATCTGATGTCCTTCCAAAAACAGTTAGTATCCTTTTCTGCCAGACTCTTTGCAAGGGCTTCCTTCCTTAATTGGTTTTCATTTTGCTTAATAAATCTAATGGCATATTTGGTCCTAGCCTTTGCTCTTTTGTGAAGTTCAAATATAGGCCCCTGTCTAGGCTGACCTACTTCAAGCCAATGAGACCTAGCATCTCTGGAGGCCTGATACAGGTCAGCCACATAGTCTTGCCAACCTGGCTTATTGAATGAGGACTTATATTTACGGCTATTAAAATAGCGGTAATAGCTACCCACACAACGTTTCCAGTCTTCAGTCTATAGGCTTCCTGGCATCCCCTAGTTTTGCTTAATAATATTTTAGTAATCATTCAGATCCATAATTTTAAAAATTTAACTCTCTCAAAATAGTTAAGAGTCCCTACGAATTCCAGCAATTATTTAACCAACCTACCTATACATACCTACCCTACCAAATAATAATGATAATTCAAATTTATTTTTGGTGAATAGCAGAGTATTGGCTAAGGTTTTTAACAATCCTCCCTTTGCCAAATGCTTAGTTTAATAACAATGATATGGACCTTCAAAGTTTGACAATTGCCCGTGTGACAGCCTTCACCAAGGAATTTGGTACGTGTATAAGAGGAGAGCCCACTCAGTGTAATAATTCTGTTCCTACAGTCCTACAGCGACGGTGGCGCCTCTAGAGGCCAATAGGTGATAACATGTTGATCAAGCCATTTGTTTCCCTCTTGATATTGTTTATACAAACTAAGATGATACTCTGAAGACCACTTGCATGTATACAGTGTGTGAATGTACGAACAATAAGGAATTCTAAAGAATAAAACGCCTCCTCCCCATTCAGTTAATGCCTGGCAGATTTTGTTTATATCTATGAGCTGCTTGGCGGCGCTGGGTGTCGGGAAGCTACACTAAGCCTATTGAAGTGGACAATCCTTTCCTAATGCTACTTTCCTTGCGTTGACCCTGCTATTACGAACTTTATGCTGACATAAACCTTATCTGCCCATAATAATTATGAATTAGGATTTCAGTCATACTCCATCCTACACTTAACTCACTGCCATAACTTAATATAGCTAGTTTGGACAAGTGTAGCTAAAATATAGAATATATAACAAGTCTGGGTTTGAGTCTGCGCAGTTCATACCCTTGCGTGCACAGTTAGCGAGAGAGCGAGTGACTGTATTGCTAGATCCGTTCTCAAAAGCAGCTAGAATATCATCTATATTTAATAAATGCAAACACTCGCTATAGAATGATGCTACAACCTCTGAAAGGGTTTGTTTTGCATGTTTTACAATTAAATATGGTTCTAGAATGTGTGATATTTATAGAGTATCACTGGGATTTTGTTTTCTTCTATATTCCAACTACTCCTTCTCGGGCATAGACTGAGAGCCTGTACATTCCACCGCTCAACACGGTGAAGCCCGTGAGGCCTTGTTCCAGTCTGGGGAGTGAGACATGTGAAGCATCCATCATGGCTCGAAGCAGCTCCATCTCTGAAGCGGCTGGTTGCTTCGCTCAAGTGCTTCACTGTCTCACCCTCCAGACTCAGACCCTCACTCTTAGAACGTCACCTATTGAGCAGTGAACTCACTAGGCATTGTCCCCCTATAACATATTTTGAATATGGGAATATTCATACAGTGTTATTTAACCTCTTAAGTGTGCATAGGGGTAATTAGACACCTCTGCCTGTGCGCATGTATTTGAGCTGTTTCCATCACTAAAATATTCATTTTACCATAAATAGCATTAATACTTATCCATATGCACCTATTATAGGTTGATTATAAAGGTATTAACCTGTTACAACAATAAAACGAGTGAAAACAGTGTTTGGATGGTCAACATCGGCGATACAGGCCGCGAGTTACATAATGTATGGGTGAGGCAACCTCCTTTCCCGCCAATTTCCCCCAAGGCCACTGAGACACTGTCGATCGATACTCTCTCTCTCTCTCTCTCTCTTGCACTCGCTTGCTAACAGTGATGACAATGCCCTGCTTGCCCTGCTTAATTAGCGGCTCACCACATAAGTCGAGTTAAATAAAGCTGGACTATGTGGCGGCGCTCGACATAACTCGAGTGGCAATTTCAGCACGTAATGTTGCTGAGAGAGAGAGACAAGTGGTGGCAGGAGAGTAGCGAGCGTATGACTGCTCCAGACCACCGCGGCGAACATACTGACACGAATCCCAGCTCCCTCCTCCCTCTCTCACTCGCTATATAAGGAATTGTATCGGGAAAGTGGCTAATTACATGCTTTTTGCACTCGCGTTGCACGGTTATTGCAAGAAAACTAGCCATCATAAAAGGATCGTTATGGTGTCATTCGAAAGCTCTGTTTATGCCCTTTCAGGGATAGGTACTTGTTTTACGTTCTGGGTCTTATTTAGGCATGAAAATGATCACGTAAACAGCCCTATTTTGGCTAAAAACACCCCGCTGGGCGGTACATATAAATAAACCGCATAGGCCGCTCGTAAGGTGTTAAAAGTCTTCCCGCAGTCCGCCGGGGGAACTCTTAAGAGTCTTCCAGCAGTTCCCGGGTTAATCAGGGAACAATGAGGGTATTTTTTTGGCATTTCGGTAGGTTTTGTGGTAATGCACTGATACTAGGTACAGCACAAATTCAATCCCAATAATATCTTCCCATTGACATATCGGGATTTGAACCCGGGTCCATTGGATTACCAATCCAGTGGCATGACCAATCCACCACACCTCCCCTATGACTCATTATGTTGATAATGTCAAAAATGCAAGCTAAATGTAGCATTTTAAGATGTAGCGTTAAAGTAGCTATATTGGCAACACAGAGTCACTTACTTGTCACCAAGGAGGTTATATTAGGGGAAGGGATAGTTGGTAGAACGTACCCTATGTAAACGTGAAGCCAGATAAAATATTGGCAGGTAGGCTACTGGCGAATCTGGCTAACTCTGATCATATTGCATCAAATAGATAAGCAAAAATAATGATAGGCTATAGTAATCTAGTAACATATAATTAATATATAAGTATCTCTTTACGATCTGTAGCCCTAACTCTTATATTGAATAAATAATTATCAAAGTACTGGAAGGTAGAAGCGCGGGAGGTTGGTTTCACTGTTTCACCCTGACACTCCCTCCTTTAGTATCCTTCCTCCAAGGATGTCATAGCTGTGAAGGGACCCCAATATACGAGATACGTAGCTTCATATGCGTGTATTGACCACTTTCATGCTATTATGTATGCATGCAGAAGTAGCAGGACACCTATGTCAAGAGTGAACACCAATAACTCCATACACAGTAAAAAAGACGGATATAATATCGTACATACGAAGTGATGGAAGGGGGAGGGGGGGGGGAGTGTGTATGCTATGTAAACAGGACAGTTCGAGAGAGAGAGAGAGAGAGAGTAAATAATTGTCGCTAGATAGGTGTGTGTGTGCTTGTGTGATGGTCTTGTGTAGCTATGTGTGTGCTTGTTTGAGTGTCGCTATAGGCTACGTATTAGTTATCTCTCTCTCTCTCTCTCTTATTTATCGCCGTCTTCGACATACTAGTGCATGAGAAACATAGGAAATAGGGAGCCTCTCTCTCTCTCTCACAAATGAGAACATAAGTAAACAGGAGTCTGCAGAGAGCCGATTGGCTATAGGACTCGGTAGCCTATTCCACATATCTACAACTCTGTTACTAAACGAATAGAGGCAGATCCCTTACAAACCCCGTCTCTCTCTGTCGCGCGTTTGTTTGCACACCGGTACAAATGAGGCAGATCCCTTACACATGCAACTAAGATGAACATGGGAATCTGCAGAGAGACAAGTGGCCCACAAAAGGCAGATCCCCTTCACATCCAACCCATTTCGTCCATATGACTATCTGATTTTATCTTGAAATTCTCTATTGTTCTTGATCCCACTATAGCACTAGGTAGCCTATTTCACATATCTACGACTCTCTTACGAGAAAAACAGATCCCTTACACAGCCAATCTCTCTCTCTCTTATTTGCACACTGGTACAAATGAGGCAGATCCCTTACACATGCTACCAAGCTGAAAATAGGAGTCTGCAGAGAGCCGATTGGCCCACACACGGCAGATCCCTTTCACATCCAATCCATCTCGTCCTATCAAATTTTATGTTGAAGCTCTATTGTTATTGATCCCACTATAGCACTCGGTAGCCTATTCCACATATCTAAAACTCTTTTACCAAGCGAATAGAGGCAGATCCCTTACACAGCCAATCTCTTTCTCTCTCGATCTTGATTGTTTGCACACCGGTACAAATGAGGCAGATCCCTTACACATGCAACCAAGATGAAAATGGGAGTCTGCAGAGAGCCAAGTGGCCCACGTAAGGCAGATCCCTTTCACACTCAACCCATCTCATAAACGTTACCTGTTATTTACACTACTTACTATACACCCATGTTATCATATACCTTCAACCAAAACCCAATTGTAAGAAATAGGAACATAAGATAATGGGTGTCTGTAGAGAGCCAATTGGCCCAAACAAGATAGATCCTTTTCACACCCAACCGATCTCATAACAACTCTCTCTCATTTATCTGTCTTCCTTACATTTATGACATCCTAGTCTCTCTCTCTCACACAAATGAGAACATAAGAAAACCGGAGTCTGCAGAGAACCGATTGGCCCACACATGTCAGATCCCTTTCACACCCAACCCATCCCGCGCTCTCTCTCTCTCTCTCATATTTATCGCTATCTTCCTTACGTTTACATTCTATTCTCTCTCGCCATACTCTCTCCCTCACAAATCACACCCAACCCATCTCGTTCTATCTAATTTCAAGTTGAAGATCTATTGTTCTTGATCCCATTATAGCACTCGGTATAGCCTATTCCACATATCTACAACTCTGTTACTAAACGAATAGAGGCAGGTCCCTTATACAGCCAATCTCTCCCTCTCTCGCTCTTGTTTGTTTGCACAATCTGTTCCTTCTGTAGTTTCTCCATGCCCGAAAAGTTAAATGATTTTTTGATATCTGTGACACAGCTTTTGTATCCCCTCAAATAGCAAGCAACGTCTTCAGGGGTTCAAGAGTATTGCATTTTTCCATAAAAATATATATAGTCCGGTTTTTACGCAATAACTCCGGAACTGCTTGTCGGATCGGGACCAAACTTTGCCACAAGGTGCATTTTGTATAGGTCAACTTTTTATATACTATCCAAAATGGTGGCCAATATAATTCATATAGGACGTACTGATCAAATTGTGCATCACAATGTGTATTTTCATGAACTCGTTGGCAGCCATCTTGAAAAAATGGTGGCCATCTGCATGTTAAGTGGTTTATAAGATTGTGAGACAATTAAAAATGATGGCATCGTTTCCAGCATAGTAAATAACATTAGAAATGGTACCAATATCTTTTATGTTGGACATGTGTCATATTTCATGTAATTTTTTTATTGCATTAGCGGCCATCTTGAATAATGGCATTTTCAGGTGGCTAACAATTGTTTCTTAAAATATAGCCTCTCGCGAATATTCATGCCAAATTTGGTGCTTGTATCATCATTGAACGATTCAAGGTAAAATCTGCACTTATCCGCCCCACTACTACCAAAAACACCACTCTCCTTAAGGCCAGTCCAAATCAACAACTCTACCCAAATCAACCAATCAACCCCAATCAACAACTCAACCCCAATCAACAAAAATCAACCGCGCAACCTAATTCAACAACAAATTAACTTAAATCAACCAATCAACCTCTAAGCCAAAATCAACCACACAACCCAAATTAACCAATCAACCCAAATAAAATTATCAACACAAATCTACCACTCAACCCAAATCAACAGATCAACCATTCAACCCAAATCAACCACTCAACCCAAATAAACCAATCAACCCCAGTAAAATCAACCATTCAATCAAAATCAACCACTTAATCAAAATCAACCCATATCAACCACCCAACTCAAATCAACCACCCAACCCTAACCAACCACTTTATTGTTATTGATCCCACTCGGTAGCCTATTCCACATATCTACAACTCTTATACCAAGCGAATAGAGGCAGATCCCTTACACAGCCAATCTCTTTCTCTCTCGCTCTTGTTTGTTTGCACACCGGTAAAAATGAGGCAGATCCCTTACACATGTAACCAAGATGAAAATGGGAGTCTGCAGAGAGCCAAGTGGCCCACATAAGGCAGATCCCTTTCATACTCAACCCATCTCATATACGTTACCTGTTATTTACACTACTTACTATACACCCCTATTATCATATACCTGCAACCAAAACACATTTGTAAGAAATAGGAACATAAGAAAATGGGAGTCTGTAGAGGGCCAATTGGCCCACACAAGACAGATCCTTTTCACACCCAACCCATCTCATAAAAACTCTCTCCCATTTATCTCTGTCTTCCTTACATTTATGACATCCTAGTCTCTCTCTCTCTCTCACAAATGAGAACATAAGAAAACCGGAGTCTGCAGAAAGCCGATTGGCCCACACATGTCAGATCCCTTTCACCAACCCATCCCACGCTCTCTCTCTCTCTCATATTTATCGCTATCTTCCTTACGTTTACGACATCCTATTCTCTCTTGCCATACGCCCTCTCTCCTTCACAAATGAGAAAATAAAAAAATAAGAAAACGGGATTCTCCAGAGCCGATTGACCTACACATGGCAGATCCCTTTCACACCCAACCCTTCTCGTTCTATCTAATTTCAAGTTGAAGCTCTATTGTTCTTGATCCCATTATAGCACTCGGTAGCCTATTCCACATATCTACAACTCTGTTGCTAAACAGATAGAGGCAGATCCCTTTTACAGCCAATCTCTCCCTCTCTCGCTCTTGTTTGCTTGCACAATCTGCTCCTTCTGTAGTTTCCCCATGCCCGATAAGTTAAATGATCTTTTGATATCTGTGACACAGTGTAGCGGTGACTTTATGGTTGCCCTTTTTACCTTAATTGTCCTTGATTATGCTTGTAGTTGAGGTTTTCACTGTAAAAACATGTTGAAAGGTAATTTGTTAAGGTATTGATTTGAAGTAAAGACACTGTTGGGTTTTTCTAGTTTTATTACCATCAAAATAGATTATGCTTATTAGGGGCTGGTTTGAGTTATTGATTGTCTTTGTAGGTATTGTAGCTACCCGACTGGGAAATACCTACAGCTTTGCACTATATTATAAAAGCAATTAGATTGAGTTATATTCCTGTGATTATAATCTTTCCTGTAAAAGAATAAAGAATTAGAATAGCGAAATATATAATGGTACACAAACTAATTATCGCACTGTATCGCACTGTCACTGTATATGTCACTGTATTAATTACCATGGCCGCATGAAGGGTTAACCTTCCTAATGGCTGGCTGTTCTGCTACTGCTCAATGCCTGGAGGCACGAGCGTGCCGGCTTCTGACCAGTGTGAAGTCATACGATACATGTTGCTAGCAATCATATTGGAGTTGCTGCAATACTTTAAGAAGACCGTGGGAACGCTTGCTTACTCTGCAAGAATTGTACCAAGTCCTTTTATAGGTGGGGAGATGATCTGTCTATAGGGAGATCATTCCCAACTAGAATGTACAGTAGTATACTTAAGTAAGTGAATAACTGTTATAAGGGTGAGAGTTATATAAGTGATTATATGAGTTACCCTACAACAGCATTTGTATCCAACACAATACCCTGCTTGCAAAACCGTCGAACCCCGGACAACGTTGCTTGCAACTTTAATTATTATTATTATTATTATTATTATTATTATTATTATCATTATTATTATTATTTTTATTATGATTAGCCTATTAGTATTTTGCTTGATCTTGCCATTTTCGAGCAATGTAGCTTAGTTTATCTCCTAGGGTGACAAAAACGCCTTTCCTAACTTCCATCAAACTAAATATGCAAAAAAAGAATTATAGAAAAATGACCCGGCTTGCTATTGCTCGCCCAGAAACAAATCGACACCTGAATGGGGTTATCGTGGATTCACGATAGTCAGTGGTATAACCTACATTTTCTATGTATCATACCCTAAATACAGTTTGTACAGTATGTAAGCTTAATAAGTTAAATAAGGCCTATTATACGAAAGTATAGTATTTGAGTGTCTTTAGGAATGCATATATGATTTACCATATAAACCATGCCGTAATATTATAAAAGCGGTGCGATATTTACCGCTAGATATCAGCTACAAACTTAGCAGTAGCCGCTAGATTCGTAGCGTAAGACGGTTACGTCTCTGATTGTGGCGCACCGCGGCAGAGCTCTTTTGTCTATCATCGAGGCAACATCTCCACTCCTTAGTTCGCCGCGATCCTGGTTCCGGTTTCATCCAGCTCTCATCATTAACTTAAACTCAACTTCATCCTACAGACAGACCGACTAACAGCTACTGTAAGCCTTATTATCATGATTTAACTTTCTTCAACCTTACTTATATTATTCTTTATTCAGGTGCACCCATGTGGTCACCTTGAGGTAAACATCAAATATTTCACGGTCTCTGCTCAATTACTCCTGAAGATGTTTTTGATAGTCCCCAATATTTTGCAACCAGGGGTCACCCATATAAAAATGCTCACTCGAGATGCCAGCTTGAAATAAGAACAATATTTTTTAATCTTAGATATGTGTCTCTGTGGAACTCTTTGCCCACATAATTGGTATCCCTGACTAACCTATTATCTTTCAAGGCTGCCCTTTCCGACTATCTTGCAGGAGTTTTATATGAATATTCATGATTTTGTTCTCGATGTCACACCTTCTGGCCTCCTCAACCACTTATACTTGTACCTTGTTTGTTAACGTAGCTGCTTATGATGCACTTTCCAGTCCATAGATTTCTATACTCCCTGTTTTTACTACAAATTTTAAATTATCTTTGGGCTGGCGCATCAGCAGTGTGTGGCTTCCGTGGACCCTGACCTACCACTTAGCTCTGGGGTCTGGGAAGCCCACCAGGTAAGAATACCAGGTAAGAATCCAATGGTGTACGATTGGTAGCCATTTGCCTACCATCCATCAGCACCTCCATCAGCATTTCCACCTTGCCTAACTGCAATATTCTATGGTGATTTTAATAGTGAGTTACACTCCCGGTATTATTATTAATTTATATTTTATATGAGCGAACCTTTTCAGTCTTAGGTAGCCAAGAGTAAACTTATCTTCCTTAAATCCGCCATATTGGTGCCCAGACCCCGGGACTTTGGTCCACAGTTAAATTTCCTAAGTTAGGCATGAGCAAGGGCAATGTTGAGGGAGGTTGTAGATCAAAGGATCCGGGGGGTGTAGGTTTGGGGTATAAACCGGTGCAAGTAGTGGCCGAGGTAAATCGCATAGCGATATTCGGCCACTCATACGCAACCCGACTGAGGGCAGCAGACCAGGGCCATGTTGAATACAGAGGATCGAACAGGGATCGGCAATTTCAATTCCGCTACTTTGGGATTCCGGGGGCTAACATCACAAGTCTTAAGTCCTCCGAAGAGTGGGGTAGGTTGGTAATATACCGGCCCCTCTACACCTATTTACTCATCGGGGGCAACGACATAACCCCCGACACCGAACCCCGTGCTCTGGCTGCGGCGTTAGGGGACCTGGCTCTGGCTGTAGAGAGGGACACGGGAGGGAAATGTATCCTGATTTCCCTAGAATACCGCTCAAGAGTAAGGGGAATGCCAGCAGAGCAATATAATAAAATTAGTAATTCTGTTAACCGGTCATTGCGCTCTAGGCTAGACGTGACACGCCATCGCTTTTTGTCTGTCTCGTCAAAACCGCAGGATCTTGACATAGATGGTGTCCATTTAGACCTTGACATAAACAAGATCCTGCATGACAAGATTACTGTCATGACTAAACGCTGGCTAGAGCGTGATGCCGGAGTAGTAAGCCTGCGACTCCCTAAATTCTGCTTCCCGACCATCACCTTCCCCCAGTAAATTATCCTTCTTTCTTTTTTGTTTTCTTTATTTTTTTTGTTAACCCTGCATTTGTTTCCCTAATTTAATTATTATTTACTATTTGACTAATGACTTTTTTTTTTTTTAAAAGACCTCCGTCTACGTATTGTGAAAAACCTGTTATCCTCCGGCACATTGTGGGGTTGAGTGAGTGAAGGGGGGGGACAGTGAATGAAGGAGGATGCATGTTTTTCATAATACGTGTTGCTAGCCCCAAACGCGCGAGCAACTGTGGCTTTCAACCATCCGACACATCCCCTTTTATTAATGTGCATCACACATGTTACATACAAATAAGGTTTATGTTTTGTTTTACCCTACTGTGGAAAGACTACGGATACACCACTCCTGCCGGGGCCTCACGCAGTGGCATGACCCAGTCCTGTCGAACTGAGCTCATGACGCTGGTGGCATTGCCCCGGAGGATAGCCATCCCTAGTCTTTGCTTGAGCCAGAGGGTTTCCCGGGGTTCTCCTGAAACTTCTCTGATTTTACGGCCTATTTCATTCACCATCTTAAGGGTGGTGGGGCCGAAGACTCCTGAAGTTTCGAATGCCAGGGGTTCGAACTGATGAATTCTGGCGATGGCTTGATATTTTTCTCGCTTTTTATTTTCTGCTATCCGGGCGGCTTCACCTGCTTCGTCGGCGTTTCTGGCGGCGTTGGTTGTGGAGAAAGTGTCAACACATGTGGCATCCCACACGAGGCACCGGCCATTCTTGTAAGAGAAAGTGGTCATCCCATCTGGCCGTTTGCCGTCTTCTCTGTGAAGTCCATGTGGTTCGAGGATTGATGCATAGTTAGCACTCTGCAGGGCCCGTTTTATGACATCATTTAGTGCAGAGTGTCTTGGCAGGCGGCCTGCGTTGTAATTACATGACAAGGCATGGTGACCTTGAGCATCCATCCTCCCATCACACTTGCAAGTGTGTGGGTGACAAACTGCCGCACCCACTCTGAGCGCGATGGCGACCCGGAGCGCTTCAGCATCCAAGTGAGTTCCAAGAGGTGGGATGGGGATGGCGTGTAACCACAAGCCACTCTCCGAACGGGCGGCTGCCTGGAGGCGTGCTTTTGCAACCTGGTCTGCATTGGTTAGGAGATTTTCTTGAGTTTTCTTCGCCGAGATGGTATCCCACGCTTTCTGCTTGCTCCTGGAGGTACCCTGAGGCTCCTCCTCTACTCCTGTACTTCCCTTCCAGGTGTTAATCGCTGCTGTTACGTCCCCATTAAGTGTCATTCCGGGTTTAGAATAAAGGATGGACAATACGAGGTCGTTGGTCGCGATGAGGGAAGAGATAAAGGCTTGGGAGGCAATATCCGAGGCTCTCCGTATGCCCAAGCCCCCGAGGCGGACAGGAAGGGTGGCTTGTGTCCAGGCCCGTTCTTTAAATTCCACGTTGGTGATGCTGGTCACTGCTTCTCGGATTATGCTGTCTAATTCTTGGAGGCCGCCATTGTTCGTGTAAGTCATCGATGTGCGCAGGAGGTATTGGAGTTTTGGGATGGAGAAACAGTTCTTGAGCAGGGCCAGAGCTGAGTGGGCATCGATGTGTATCAGGCGACTCACGAGACGTTGAAGCTCCTCCTTTTTAACTTGAAGTGCTGGTGGGATTGCTGCCAGAGTTAGTGGGGAACCTAATAGGGTTTGCTGGTGCTCCTGAAGGATCTTTACATCTGGCAATATGTTTCGGAACAGGGCCTGAGTCTCTTCTCCTTGTTCACGTGTGTGGTTGAGGAGAACAAGTTCACATTTGGTGTCATTTATCACTAGCCCGGCCTGGCCGAGGTCAGTTATGATGTTATTTAGGTCGGTTAGAACGTTCTCTACTGACCCACCCAAGGTTGCATCGTCCAGGTACCATACATTCAGCTCTGACCTTACTTTGTTAGCTGCTGCATCCACCCCTATTGAGAAAAGAGCAGGACCACCTGGATCTCCCTGCTGTAACCCGGTCTCTGATGGGATTATCGTCTCGCCAAAATCAGGATTGAAGGTTTGGAATAAGCCTGCCAAAGTAGGGGGTACAGAGTGGGGATGTGTTCTTGAGCTGCACGGAGGAAGACATCCCTGCGAATGTTGTTGAATGCGTTCCGCATGTCAATCTTTAGAAGCACTCGTTTTTCTTGGGCTTGGCTGAGGTAGGTAATGACTGACCTACCATCTCATATTTCCTTCATTGTTTAATCATCATATCCCAATCTCTCGTGGTACTGTATTGTGTAAGGTAAGCGGTTTATATAGTCATTTCTACCTCTTTACTTTAATTACATTAATCTATGAAGGGTAGGCTAATGTGAAACAATATTGCATATGAGGACTAAAATGTAATTTCATATGACAATTAACAAAAAGGGTAGGCCTATATTGCACAATCGAGACTTATTATAGAGGTCCGTATTGGCCGACGAAGGGTTAGGCTAATTCGTGTGAGTCATTTAATGGCTAGTACACCAGAAGATAATAAAACCATAATTATGTCTATCACAGTCTTGAAAAACCAGAGAGGGGGTTTGTTGTATTTTATATGGAAGTACTGTATATCCTGATTTGTAATACACCATGTGAGAAGGAATTCAATTGCTTTATGTTAGGGTTGATTGGATCGTGGGACTACAGAGGAGTGGAATAAACGGCTTGTAACCACCACGATGTTTTATTGGTTACCACAATTGGCGACGAGGACCATGGAGTACCTGGACTGCAGTAGGCAAATGGATTAGGCACCCAAGATTAACGAGAAGCTATTCCCGGGGACCCAGACTCAAGGTTAAGTTGTATGCTGGGCAGTTGGAACGTTGACGGCTTGGGGCCTGGGAGTCTTGTTCGTCATGGCGGGAACAGCATCACAGTTTAAAGTTGAACGTTTTGACCCAACGAAGATTTCTTTAGAACTATGGCTGAGTTTATTAGAAGCTAATTTTGCTTTTTAACAGAGGCAGATAAAAAGAAAAATGTGTTGCTAGTGTCTGTTGGTACCGAGATTTACAGTGTGTTAGGCAACCTTTGTGCTCCAGATTTGCCTCATACTAAATCTTACAGTGAGCTAGTGGCTGCTCTGAAGAAACATTTTATCGTCAAACCCTTATATCACCGTAGTTTGCTAGCCTTCCAGCAAAGAAAGAAGAAGATGGGAGAACATTTAAATGAATTGTATGCAGAACTAAAGGCCTTAGCTAAACACTGTAATTTTGGAGAACAATTTGATCCAAGAGTGCGAGATCAGTTGTTTATGGCCGTAGAGCAGGAAGTATATTTTCCAAATTTAGTAGCTGAAAATTTGGACTTGCAGTCAATGACATCCACTGGAATTTTTGAGAGGATGTTAAACATGGAAAAGGCATTTGTTGGAGAAAGGAGTGAGTGGCAGCAAGTAAGAGCTGTGAATGTTGGACCTAGACTAGGAAAACCACTTTGTCGTCATTGCGGATTCCCTCACGAGAGCAGCATGTGCCGTTTCAAGGATTTCACAGGCCATAAGTGTAAAAAGAAGGGACATTTAAAAAGAGTGTGTGGTTCTGTGAAGCATGACTATGGGGAGGAGTATCAGAACAATCCAAAACTAAGGACAAAGAACAGTACGGGGACTACTGGCAAAGCCTCAGGAGAGCCCAAGAAATATGCTAGAGGTACAAGACCAGTGAGGGTACTTAACCCGGCAAGTGAGGATCTCCTTATAAGAGGTTTACCGGTGCACTGCGGATCTCCTCATATAATCCAAGGCGTAAAAAAAACCCCATTTAAATCAGCCCAGTATAAAAAAAAGTTTTCTTTTATTTAATTGCCCCTTGGCCATGCCAAATATAACTCCTCCACATCCCCTCCTTCCCCCCCCCCCCTTTTCAATTATCACCTATTCTCCCTCTTATTCCCTTATTCTTAGGTATATTTTCGTGCTAACAATAGCGAGTTGCTAGAAGGCTGTGCTCATATGTGTTACCAAGCGAGTGCAAGAGAGAGAGAGAGAGTATCGATCGACAGTCTCTCTCCAGACGTGGGTAGGAGTGGAGGAGCGGGAGGTTGGCTCAGCCATAAGTTATGTAACTCCCGGCCTCT
The DNA here is from genome assembly GCA_032716605.1 of Paralithodes platypus. Taxonomy (NCBI): domain Eukaryota; kingdom Metazoa; phylum Arthropoda; class Malacostraca; order Decapoda; family Lithodidae; genus Paralithodes; species Paralithodes platypus. Next base: position 21,089,678 of record CM064540.1, read on the forward strand.
ATCGCCGATTTTGACCATCCAAACGCTGTTTCCACTTATTTTATTGTTGTAACAGGTTAATACCTTTATAATCAATGTAAAATAGGTGCATATGGATAAGTATTAATGATATTTATGGTATGATGACGATTTGAGTTTAGGAAACAGTCTAAATACCTCCGCACAGGGAGGGGTGGCCAATACCCCACCTACGCACTTAAGAGGTTAATGACCCAGAGGCACAGGACAGTTCGGAAGAGGATGGAGAGGGACAACACAGAACCAACCCAAATGGATGAATAATAGACTATTAGATCTTCTAGGACAAAAGAGAGGAATATATAGAAAAATTAGGAAAGGCGAAATTCACCTACTTGCTTACTATCAGAATCTATCAAGACAGGTAAAAAAGGATATTAGGAAAGAAAAAAGAAATTATGAAATTAAGGTTGCCAATGACTCAAAAAAATAATCCTAAAGCTTTTTACCAACTATATAAATCCAAGGTTAGAGATGTAATTGGTCCCCTTAAAACTTCGATAGGAGAAATGACAGAAAATGATTTAGAAATGTGCAGTACATTAAATAGTCAATATCTTTCCGTTTTCACTAATGAAAATTTGGCACAGTTTCCAGAAGTCCGTAAGGTATATAGCGATAGTATAGAAAATAGGTTAAGTACGGTTACTATAAGTAGAAATGATGTGCTTAAGGAAATTGACAGACTGAAACCTCATAAATCGCCTGGTCCTGATGAGGTATATGCTAGAGTATTAAAAGAATGTAGGGATGAGTTAAGTTACCCATTAACATTTTTATTTAACAAGTCATTGGAGACAGGTATAGTTCCAGAAGCTTGGAAGCTTGCAAACGTAGTTCCGATCTTCAAAAAAGGTGACAAATCAATAGCATCCAATTACCGTCCCATTAGTCTTACATCAATCATAGGAAAGCTACTAGAGTCAATTATTGCTAGTAAAATTAGAAACCACTTAGATACATTTAATTTAATAAATTCTTCTCAGCATGGATTCACTCAGGGACGTTCTTGCCTTACTAATTTGCTTAGTTTTTTCTCAGAGGTATATGAAGCAGTAGATAATGACAAGTCATATGATATAATATATTTAGATTTCAGTAAAGCTTTCGACAGAGTCCCCCATGAGAGATTGATGAGAAAGGTTGAGGCGCATGGAATAGGTGGGGCGTTGTTGGGATGGATTAGGTCATGGCTAATTGGTAGGAAGTAGAGAGTCAGCATAAATGGTACGAAGTCAGAATGGGGAGCAGTCAAAAGTGGTGTCCCCCAGGGATCTGTATTAGGTCCTCTGTTGTTTGTTATATACATAAATGGCCTTGATTTAGGTATAACTAGTAGGATAAGTAAATTTGCAGACGATACCAAAATGGGGAGAACAATTGATTCAGATAGAGATATAGAGTGCCTCCAAAGGGATCTAGATACCTTACACGAATGGTCAGTAAATTGGCAGATGAAGTTTAACATTGACAAATGCAAGGTATTAAAGATAGGGAAGATGCATACAAATGTTAAATATAAACTAGCTAATGTGGAATTAGAAAACTCGAATTGTGAGAAAGATCTAGGTGTGTTTGTTAGCAATGATTTGAAGCCTAGACAACAGTGTATAAGCGTTCGAAACAAGGCAAACAGGATTCTCGGGTTCATCTCTAGGAGTGTAACAGAACTGCTGATGTTATCATAAAACTTTACTTGTCATTAGTGAGACCCCATATGGATTATGCTGTTCAATTTTGGTGTCCTTATTACAGAATGGACATAGATTCATTGGAGAGAGTACAACGTAGAATGACAAAAATGATCCATAATATTAGAAATCTTCCGTATAAAGAAAGGTTGAAGAAATTAGGCTTACATTCGTTAGAGAGACGCAGAGTTAGAGGGGATATGATAGAGGTGTTCAAGTGGGTTAGTGGGATTAACAAAGGGGACATAACAAATGTACTAAAGCTCAGTGATAGCGAAAGAACTCGTACCAATGGTTTCAAATTAGATAAATTTCGTTTCAGAAAAGATATAGGCAAATATTGGTTTGGTAACAGAGTTGTAGATGGGTGGAATGGACTACCAAGTGCTATAGTGGGATTAAAAACGATAGGGAGCTTTAAGATAAAATTGGATAAGCATATGGACGAGAAGGGCTGGGTGTGAAGGGGGATCAGCAGGGTTGGGCCAATCAGCGCTCTGCAGAACCCCGTAATCCTGCGTTAATCTCTAACCGTTTTGGTAAGATGATCCTCAGGGTATTAGAGTGTTGAGCCTATAATTGGGCTTTGTAATTGGGGTTGTGTGGGACAGGGATCTGCCTTGCTTAGGCCAATCGGCTTTCTGCAGACTCCCATTTTCTTATGTTCTTATGTTCTTAACTGTTGACGGTGAAGGAGTCTGTATGTGCGGTGAAGGCAGAGATTTTCAATTTTGTAATAAATGAAAAGCAGGTACCCTTGGAGATTGATAGTGGCAAATCAGTAGTATGTAGTTGATTCCTCAAATAACAATTTATGTGGGAAGGATCTCATGGCCAAAGTGGTGATTCATTTGGCTGGATTAGACCAAAATTCCAAAAATCAGCAGGTTCAAGAGGCAAGCCATTTATTAGACCAGTACTGTGTTAACCCTAGGAAGCCTATCTCAAGCATAGTAGCCAAGGTACAGGTTAAGAATGATGTTTCTCCAAAATTTATGAAGGCTCGCACAGTTCTTTTTTATCATAAACCAATGGTTGAAGATGCTTTAGATAAGCTTGTTAACCTAACAAGTGCGCATGGGGGTAATTAGACACCTCTCCCTGTGCGCATGTATTTGGGGTGTTTCCGTCACTAAAATATTCATTTTACCATAAATAGCATTAATACTTATCCATACGCGCCAATTATGGGTTGATTATAAAGGTATTAACCTGAAACAACAATAAAACGAGTGAAAACAGCGTTTGGATGGTCAAAATCGGAGATATAGCCCGCGAGTTGTAAAATGTATGGGTGAGGCAAGCTGCTTTCCCGCCAATTTCCCCCGAGGCCACTGAGACACAGTCGATCGATACTCTCTCTCTCTCTCTTGCACTCGCTTGCTAACAGTGATGACAACGCCCTGCTTGCAACTCGCTAATGTTAGCATGAAAATATACCTCAGAATAAGGGAATAACAGGGAAAATAGGTGATAACTGAAGGAGAGGAGGAAAGTGGGGAAGGAGGGGAGGTAGAGGACTGAGATTTTGCATGGCCCAGGGGCCAAAAAAAAAAAAAAAAAAAAAAAAAAATTTGATGTCAAAAGTTTATTTTTGTTTTCTCTGACTCTTAAGAGTCTTCCCGCAGTCCGCCAGGGGAACTCTTAAGAGTCTCCCTGCAGTTCCCGGGTTAAGGAAGGTATTTTGGAACCAATTTCTTGTAGTGAGTGGGCAGCACCAATTGTACCAGTTCTGAAGGCTGACCAGAAATCAATGAGAATATGTGGTGATTTTAAAGAACTGAATAAGCAAATTAGTTGTGATAAGTACCCTCTTCCTAAGATTGACGAGTTATTATCAGGAATTGGTAACGGTAAGGTATTTTCTAAGATTGACCTGCAGAATGCTTATTTGCAAATTCCAGTAGATGAGAAGAGCCAAGAACTCTTAGTGATCAACACTCAGAAAGGACTGTTCAAGTATAGGAGGTTACCTTTTGGTCTCTCATCATCTCCAGCTATCTTTCAAAGGTTTATTTCCCAATTAATTGCTCAAGTAGAAGGTGTAGCAGCCTATCTAGATGACATAATCATTGCAGGTGACACAAATTAAGGCTGAACATGATGAGAGGCTGAAGAGGGTACTCAACATTTTACAAGCTCATAATGTTCAGATTAACAAGAAGAAGTCTAAGTTGCATGTAAGTGACATGGAATATTTAGGGTATCATATATCTGGTCATGGCATTAAGCCTTCTCCAAGCAAACTTCAGGCTATACTAGAGGCACCTTCCCCTCAGTCAACTGCAGAAGTACACTCCTTCTTGGGAATGATTACTTATTACTGTAAATTTATTAAGAACTTTTCAACCAAGCTTTCACCCTTGTATGGTCTGTTGAAGAAAGGTGCAAAATTTCAGTGGACAGCCCTAGAGCACAAGGCATTTGAAGCCATCAAAAGGGATTTAAAAAACTCAACCTTGCTAACTAATTTTGATGGTCAATCTCCTCTGATTGTGGAAGTAGATGCATCTCTTACTGGGAGGGGTTGTGTTTTGTTGCAGGTCCAGGAGGGTGAAGAGAAACCAGTGTACTTTGCAAGCAAAAAACTGACAGCGGCAGAAAAGAATTACGCCCAAATTGACAGAGAAGGCCTGGCTTTAGTTTATGCGGTCAAGAGGTTTAGATATTTTTTGCTTGGAAGGCCTTTTGTAGCTAGGACAGATCACAGGCCTTTACTTGGATTGTTTGGCAAAGGGAAGCCAATTCCTTCTAATGCAAATGCCAGAATCCAAAGATGGGCTTTGTTGCTATCCCAATATGATTATGACTTGGTTCACAAATCAGGAAAATATAATGTAGTGGCAGATGCGCTCAGTAGGCTACCAGTTAATGATGATATTGTGTCAGGAACCCCGGCTGAGTACATTAAATTGGTAGAATCATTAGATTTTGAGGAGATTTCCTTTGCCACTATCAGAGGACTAACCAAGAAGGATGTAATTCTCTGTCAGTTGTTGAACTGTCTGAAGTATGGATGGAGTAATGATATCAGCCCGCAGTTAGCTGAGTATGCCAGGGTGAAAAATGACTTAAGCCTAGTAGTAATATCGATAGTAAAATAACTTATAATTGTTTTTATTCCCAATTAATAAGATTTTGTAAAATCTGCACTAAAGTAGATGACTTTTGGGCTAGAGCTAGGTTACTATACAGACTCTTAGTGGACAGAGGTTTTGAGGCAAGTCAATTGTTCCATAAATTTAATCTTTTTAGGGTCAATTATTGTGACTGTATTCTAAAATTTGACATCAATAATTTTAATCAAGCCTTTTTTAACTAGAAGTTTCTTGTATAACCTCTGCTTACTTTTTGTCTGTATTTATTGTTTTTTGTCTGTATTTATTGTTTATCTTTCTTTTTCTATTATTAATATTAATATTGATGATTTTTTAAATTTATTGTTCTTGTTAAAAGAGTACTCTGTTTAAATATGTTGTTACTTCATATTTTGCAATTATTTGTCTTTATATTATATGTATTCATTGTCGATAGTATCAATTGCTTACTTTTGCGATTTCCTTAGTTTATTTGTGCTATAAATGTAGGTTATTTGTAGGGTAGTTATTGATAGGGGTCACTTGAGGCATGCTATGCTTACAGGTTCCTACCCGATAGCACTATCGTTAGTGAGTGCTGTACTGTATTTTATATATTATTTTGTAATAGTATAGATATCTTATCAATATTTGTATTTTGTACTATTGTTAATGTCTTGTCATGTTGCAAATTTGATTTTAAATAATATTTTGACATTTAATATGTAGTTTCTTTATTCATGCAGAGTTTAGTAAAGTTTGCCAGAACGTCCCGGACTTCCCAAACTTGACTACTTCCTTTAACGTGACGATAGTGCGTTGTTATATGTGCGATTAGTTTGCTTGGGAAACAGATTAACTTGCTCATGTAGTAATGTACACCCTATGTGGTGGATTGTGTTCTTTTATTTAATAATTTTCATTTTAGTAAGCGTTGTTTCCACATAGCGATTTTGATAATTTAATTTGACTTTATATTGTCCTTGTCCCAATTTTGGTTTGTTTAGTTTGCAAGTTTTACATTTTAATTAATCCTTCATGATAATGTAATTCTGTACAGAAACAGAGTGGTAGTTCCAAGGGATCTGCGCTGTAAGGTCTTGGAGCACTTGCATGTTGGCCATAATGGTATTTCAGCTATGAAGGCGGAGGCAAGGAACTGGGTGTGGTGGCCAAAGATTGGCCAAGATATTTCAGAACTAACAAGATGTTGCAACATTTGCTTTAAGAATATGAAACCACCCACCACTCCTGTCCTTTCCTGGCCAGATGCTGGATCACCATGGTCTAGATTACATATAGATTATGCAGGGCCCATTGGAAAACAAGTATTTTCTGGTTATTGTAGATGCACACACCAAATTTCTAGATGTCCATGTAACTAATTCCATGACCTCTGCTGCTACCATTGAGTTGCTCAGAAAATCCTTTTGTAATTTTGGATTGCCTGATACCATTGTTTCAGATAATGCCCCTTACTTTGTGTCTGAGGAGATGCAGCAATTTTTTGAAAAAAAATGGCATAAAGCATATAACCCCAGCTCCTTACAATCCTTCTTCTAATGGCTTGGCCGAAAGGGCCGTGAGAACCTTGAAGGAAGGATTAAAGAAATTTGTGCAGGGTAGTTTGAATACCAGGCTCTGTAGATTCTTGTATAATCAGAGAAAAACCAGCCATGCTACAACAGGTAAGCCTCCCGCTGAATTGATGTTTAACAGAAATTTCAAAGTAACGGTGGAGTCCGTCAAACGTGAACCTCCAAAAGACAGGGAGTTGACCAAGATAGGAGACAGGGTCTTTAGTGAAGGAGAAATACTCTTCAAGTTTGGGGATGCTGTCTTTGTTAACATTTTTGGCAAGGGAGATTCTTGGGTAAGAGGAAAAGTTGTGGAGGTATTGGGATTGAGAAATTATAAAGTCCAGGTTCAAGATTTTGGAAATATATGGAAAAGGCATGCCGATCAAATCATGCACAGATTTCTTGTATCTCCTTCACCTCAAGCTTCTTGTAGTATAAAGCCTAAGGAGGGTCTAATGGGGCCAAGTTTTGTGGAGCAAGTAGGGTCAGCTACTTCTCCAACTTGTACTCATTGGTGGTTAATAATTCACCGGAGCAGGAGAATAAAAATGAGACCACTGGGTGTCCAAGGACCCCTGAACTAAGACGCTCCACTAGGAGTGTTAAGCCTCTGGAGAGACTTAATTTATAGTAAGGCCTAAGCAAATATAGGAAGAATTGTTGATTATTTTTATAATTGCATAATTATGATATCACTGTAAATTTTCCTAGCATTTAATATACCGTACTGTACGGTACGGTATTTTGTACATTAAGAAAACAACAATTATTTTGTTCTTGGAGTTCTATTGCTGGTAGGCCTATTTTAGGTTATCCACTTATTATTTTTTAATATATTTTTTTAACTGTTTTTATTTTTTTCTTATTTTATTCGGGCTATAATATTTTCCAAATTCTGGGAAGGAGAAGTGTTGTATATTATATGTAAGTACTGTATATCCTGATTTGTAATACACCATGTGAGAAGGAATTAAATTGCTTTATGTTAGGGTTGATTGGATCGTGGGACTACAGAGGAGAGACGCTGTACCTTTGGAGCGGGATAAACGGCTTGTAACTGCCACAATGTTTTATTGGTTACCACAGGGTTTAACACCTTACGAGCGGCCTATGCGGTTTATTTATGTGTACCGCCCAGCGGGGTGTTTTTAGCCAAAATAGGGCTGTTTACGTGATCATTTTCATGCCTAAATAAGACCCAGAACGTAAAACAAGTATCTATCCCTGAAAGGGCATAAACAGAGCTTTCGAATGACACCATAACGATCCTTGTATGATGGATAGTTTTCTTGCAATAACCGTGCAACGCGAGTGCAAAAAGCAGGTAATTCGGTACTTTCGGTACATAATTGAGTATGTAGCGAGTGAGAGAGGGAGGAGGGAGCTGAGATTTGTGTCAGTAGGTTCGCCGCGGTGGTCTGGAGCAGTCATACGCTCGCTAGTCTCCTGCCACCACTTGTCTCTCTCTCTCAGCCACATTACGTGCTGAAATTGCCACTCGACCTATGTCGAGCGCCGCCACATAGTCCAGCTTTATTTAACTCGACTTAAGTGGTGAGCCTCTTTTTAAGGGTTAAGGGGTCTCATCACTAGGCTAACGTCCGATTTGGAAGACTTTGTAGCAAGTGCAACTCCTGAACAGCTAGAGGCTAGGTTAGAATACCTAAAAACTACCTATGATCGTATAGTTACCCTGAATGAAAGTATAGTATCAGGGTTAGAGGAAGAGGCAGATATTCATGCGGTACGAACAGCGTGCTGTCAATGATATCGCCAATTTAGAGGCAATCCATTTACTGCGAAGGGCGGTGAAGAAGATAGAGATAACCTCGACTAGCAGCACTGCCAAGCAGACAGATCCCCGTCGTGAAGTCAACTTGCCCAAATTAAATTTACCGAAGTTCAGGGGAAACTTGACCGAGTGGTTAGCATTTTGGGACGTCTTTAAATCAACAGTGCATGATTCAAAGCTTGACGATGTACGAAAGTTCCATTATCTTAAAGGCCAACTCGAGGATGAAGCCTTACATTTGGTAGAAGGTTTTTCCATCAAAGGTGAAAATTATGATAGTGTCGTGAACTTATTACAGGCGACGTATGGAGACACTGACCAGCTCAAGGTAGCCCACGTGAATGCCCTGTTGAACCTAGCACAGCCTAGGTAGGGTCGATGAACTGACAAAATTCAGGGCAGATATGGAGTGTCACACAAGGTCATTAGATGCGTTAGGTGTAACTTCACACGAAATGCTAGTCATAATTTTGAGACAGAAATTACCTCTAGCTATTCTAGATAAGGTTCGTACCTTTGACTTGGAGGAGTTCAAAGAGGCATTTAGCAAGGAGATTAACAACATACAATTGAACAATGGCAGGACGGTGGGTGGGTCAGAAGGGACAACAGCAAGGGGTTCAATTAATATGATGGTAGGTTCTAAAGGGAAGGTTGAAGAGTCACGAAAGAAACCACAAATATCATGTAGGCTATGCAACAATCCCAAGCATAAATGGCTAAGCCAGGGGTGTCAAACAATGCGGCCTCCCCCCCCCCACCCTCTACCATGCTGCCCGCAAACCAGGTTGGCCAAGTAGTGTAAAGTATTGTATTTTATACTAGACATAATTATTATTTCTTAAATATATGGTTCTATATTAACTTAAGTTCTAATTCTAGGAAGTATTTGTGAGAGTAAGAAGCTTAAAGGAGATTAAATACTCTTTCACCCTTAGACATTCTTCTTAAGCTGAATAAAATCGTCAACGGGTTTATGATATGCTCAATTCGGGGCCAGTGAGACGGTTCTTGCAATCATGGTCAGTATGAGACCCAAGGCTACGGAGATAATGCACAACTATAACTAACTAACTAACTAACTCTAACTCTCTCTCTCTCTCTCTCTCCTCTTCCTTTATTTCATTTACTTCTCATTATCAATTATTTTAATACAGTGACGACAGCCAGGTAATTTTATTCAAATTATGAAGGACCTCAGAGAGAGAGAGAGAGAGAGAGAAGGGTAGGAAAAAGAGAGGAGAAAAAAATAATACAAGTCTAAGAGAATCTTAATTCAAACATTGACTTTATAGAATGTGGAAAACCCATCCAAACAATAAGCAATATAATAGTTTACTCATACTTCTGAATTGTATACTCTCTCTCTCTCTCTCTCACAAACAATAAGCAATATAATAGTTTACTCATACTTCTGAATTGTATGCTCTCTCTCTCTCTCTCTCTCTCTCACAAACAATAAGCAATATAATAGTTTACTCATACTTCTGAATTGTATACTCTCTCTCTCTCTCTCTCTCACACACACAATAAGCAATATAATAGTTTACTCATACTTCTGAATTGTATACTCTCTCTCTCTCTCTCACAAACAATAAGCAATATAATAGTTTACTCATACTTCTGAATTGTATACTCTCTCTCTCTCTCTCACACACAATAAGCAATATAATAGTTTACTCATACTTCTGAATTGTATATTTTCTCTCTCTCTCTCTCTCACACACAATAAGCAATATAATAGTTTACTCATACTTCTGAATTGTATACTCTCTCTCTCTCTCACACTGTGTCTGTCTGTCTGTCTGTATCTGTTTCTTTCTCCCTCTCTGTCTGCCTGTCTGGTCTGGTCTCTCTCTCTCTCTTTTTGTTTTCTCTCTTTCTCTCTCTCTCTCTCTCTGAGGTCCTTCCTAATTTGAACAAAATCACTTGGCGGTCGTCACTGTATTAAAATAGTTGATGGGAAGTAAATGGAATAAAGAGAGAGAGAAAGAGAGGTCACTGGTCTATCTCCTGTACTAACAAATTACGCCTGATAAGTATTGGGAAAATGGCAAACCAGTGTTGTTAATCCATGGTGTTACGACCGGGACTACGAATAAAACAAGGGCACTCAATGATTGGACTAGTAATAGGGCACTATGCAACAACGGTACGCTAGATCCAAACCCTCGAACTTATATGCCGGCGAACAAAACACCTATACCCTCCAGGGTTAATCTGCGATAGCGGGGTATCCTTAACTGGGCATAAATGTACTCTACTTCAGGCTAACCGACACTGGTATAGCCTGATAACAAACAAGATGCAAGTTACGTTAAAATGCATAAAAAGGAATCTATGGAAAGATCAATTAAATCACTGCAAGATTTAATACAATAAAAAGATGCTTCAATACAGTTACTCTAAACAACAATAAACTCTTCACTCCTATCTGAAAGAAAGTGAAGTATAGTCCTACAGCATAGACCTGGAAACTTCTGAAGAAAGTCTGATGCTCATAAGATGCTCATACTGATCTTGAACTATATAAAGGCAGGAGGCAGGACACCACACGTGTAAATCGAATACACAAAAAGATAAGACATATAATGTTAACTGACACGAGAATACTATAAATGCGCAACGGTAGCAATGCTCGACACTAAAAGAAGTACTTCCTCATCAACGAAACAGTCTGCTATGGTTGTGCAGCTCAACAACAACCTAGACTAATAAATGCTGTGAATAATAATGCGTACATATCAAAGAGCTTATATTAAATACTAACAAGTGTCTACTCGATTAATAATGTCTAGCTGGGATACTCTAGGTAAGGAATTGGGGTTGAGCAAGACAGGCTCGTAGCCTAGCGATGTCCTTAAGACTGCATCCTTTAAGTTACGTTAATTGACTAGGGTGCTCTCTTGATAGATCCAGATCACAAGTATCTGGTTCTATCCTGGCAACCCTCTAAAGACAAGCAAAGAGGCAGCAAAGTGTGGAACTGGTACAGGCCAAAACCCTCAGTCAACACAATGCTGCACTCGCAAAGGACGCAACCGAAAAGACAACCCAGGCTACCATAGGACCGGTCGAAGTCGTGTAGGTATAAGCAAACCGTACACACATCGGAGACAACGACTACAGTTACCTTATCCCAGTCTAGCATTAAATAAAAGAGCAGAAACACTAAATCAATAATGGAGACACACAAAGTTCTTAACCTATACTAACTAAGAACCCTCAAACCTATTCTAAGTACATGTAAATATCTCTGAGGACGGCGCATGCAATACAATGGGCCGGCTATGAAAACCGTATGCAGAACCCAAGGGGAGTGTTGTGCAGTTAATAAAGGTTAGAGTATGGAAAGAGAGAATCGAGTGAGAGAAACAGTGATAAAGGGGGTGATCGGGAGAGAGTATGCAAAGGGATGTTAGAAGCACGCGCGCCAAGCCTGTCCTGACGAGGACAGCTGGGTACCCTCATGGAGGAGGCAAGTTACACAGGAGCCCGCAAAGGCGCGATGGTTGGCCAATCACGGGCCGAGACGTCACAAGACAGCAGGTGTCACGTGACACAGCAAGACACGCCGTCCAATGGCGAGCGAGAGGCAGGAATGCACCCGCACAAAGACACCTACTACCCCCTCGCTCTGAAAGTCTTTCTCATTCACATGCTGGCACTATTATCACTACTGTTGATATAAAATATAACCCGTTGTCACAGACGAAAACAAAGACCACCACTGAACTGTCTGTGACAATGCGATTACTAGGAAAGAAAGAACAACATTCTCTGATAACTGTAGCCCATTTCGATGTCCCTGGCGAGCGCTAGTGGCTAACGAGAGGTGATTCTGCCAACGCTGGTAGACGTCACAATGGTCAGTGAGGGCTCTTCGTAAATTAGTGCGACAGGTGGTACAGTTGCCGTAAATTAGTGCAACAGGTGGTACAGTTGCCATAAATTAGTGCGACAGGTGGTACAGTTGCCGTAAATTAGTGCGACAGGTGGTACAGTTGCCGTAAATTAGTGCGACAGGTGGTACAGTTGCCGTAAATTCATATTTAAATAATATATTTTTATGTGTTTTGAATGTTTTCTGAAATTGTTAAATCTGGATAATATGAAGCATTTATTTTAATTTATATTAGGACGGGTGGAGGCATTACCGGTATATTATATTTGGCCTGCTACATTAACCCCTTCTGTACCGGCAACGTCTTTTTAACAAATTTTGCTACTATTTGACGATTTTATTAAGTTTCAAAAGGGCCTCCAGCAATTGATAGGTTTCGAACAGTCTCACTTATTCCTTTTTACTACCACAGATCCTTCTTAAATTGCACAAAATCCTCTAAACATAGCTACAATAAAAATAAGACTTTGCTGGTACAGAAGGGGTTAATGCGGCCCTACAATATTGTACCGTCTAAAATTTGGCGCGCCAGAGCAAATGAGTTTGACACCCCTGGGCTAAGCTGTACCAATTATCAAACCAATGAAGCCAAATTAGCTCAAGCAAGGAAGCTAAAATTATGCAAGGGTTGTCTGAGGACCATGGTATGCAGGGTAAATGTACTGCTTCCTATTTGAGGCCCTGTCGCAACTGTGAGGGTCATCACTTTGACAAGTTATGCCCCACAGGTAGTCCAGTCAAGGAGGAAAAAGTAGGGGGTACTGCAACACTAATGCTAGGCAGTAGGAAGGACACCACCATTTTACCCACAATCAAGATACCCATAGAGGGTTATGGCAGGACACAAGTCTGTCGGCTACTCCTAGACCAGGGCTCACAACGATCCTTTATAAAGAGATCGGTGCTGGACGGTTAAAACACGGTGTAGTAGGTAGCGAGACCCTTAGGTTGCAAGGTTTTACAGGAGTGACCGACAGTAGAGACTACGAAGTTGTTGAAGTTGCTTACATCTACCGTAAGAAGAAACACTTCTTACAGTGTGTAGTGGTAGATGAACTCCCAGACTATCAATCTGTAGGAATTAACAAAGTAGAGCATGCACTTCGTAGGAAAGGTATTTACCTGTCTGATCCCGTAGGTGACTTGAAGGAGGTGCACATACTGTTAGGAGAAGATTATTATTATGATGTAGTACACCCTGGTTTTAAAAGAGAGAGTGGAGTAATCTTGATCCCCACTAAGTTTGGCTACTGCATGAGCGGTACAGTCCAAACTACCCAGTCAAATGTTCAGGTTGACACGGTATCCATGTTGAGGATGAGCACGACCGCAGCAGAAGAGTTCACCGAAGATGATACTCATATTGAGGACCCAAAGTTAGCTGCCGAGTTCAATCTAGAAAGACTGTGGAAACTAGACCACATAGGAATTAAACCTGTGGAGAATGACCAGGAATCAAAATTCGCGATAGAGAAGTTCTCGGAATCTGTGCGTTACTTGACCACGGAAAAACAATACGAAGTTTGTCTACCATGGAAACATGAGAATATCAGTTTGCCAACCAATGATGGTTTAGCGTTGGGTAGGTTACGCGCCTTGCAGCGGAAACTGACCCAAGAACCTAGCACCTACAAGGCTTATGACGAGGTTTTTAAAAATTATCTCAACCGAGGGTTTATCGAGGTCGTCGATGTGGATGAACCAGGGAGTGCCGGGAAAGTCCATTACCTCGCACATCATGGGGTGAAGAAGGACAGTGTTACCACTCCCATCCAAGTGGTATATGACTGCTCGATCAGTTCACCTAGGCCATAGTCCCAGTCTAAATGATTGTCTATTGACCGGCCCTTCCATGGTGTCGGACCTATCGCAGTAATTACTGTGCTTTAGACTGGCACGTTACGCATTCACCAGCGATATAGAAAAAGCCTTCTTGATGGTGAAATTGCAGAAGGGGGATCGAGACGTCACCCGGTTCCTTTGGTTCAAAAACATCGACGACCCGGAGAGTCCCATAGTAACCTATCGGTTTAAGGTAGTCTTGTTTGGCGCTACATGTTCGCAATTTTTATTAAACGCGACCATTAAAAAACATCTTGATGATTCTGAAGAAGACACGACTGAACTCGCTCGCGGATTATACATAGACAATTTACAGGGGTCTAGTGATAGTGAAAAGGAACTAGTCGCAAATTATAGGCAGGCTAGTAGGCTCATCTGTTTCTCCGCGTGTGGGTTTCAAATTCTGTGTTGCTTCGGGATGGTCTAATAATAGATGGGGTAGCTTCTGATAACCAAGAATATGCCAGAATCTTGGGGATGATATGGCAACCAGGGAAAGACATACTGATGTACCGGAACAGGGATTATACTAAACAGACAGGGACACACACAAAACGTAGTCTGTTAAGTAAAGTCGCGCATTTTTTTTATCCTTTAGGTTTAGCATTACCTGTTACCATCAGAGCTAGGATTCTAATCCAGGAAATATGGAGACGCAACATGGGGTGGGACGAAAATTTACCCGATGATCTTATTGAACAGGGTAGGTCCTTATTAGAAGATTATAACACCCAATGTACATTAGAGTTACCGCGCCAAGTGGCGGCATTGGACCCATGTCTTTACATGCCTTCTGTGATGCGAGTGCCACAGCGTATGGAGTAGCTATTTATTGTGTTACCTCGTTTGGGATTAATTTAATCACCGCCCGGGCTAAGGTTGCAGTCCGCAGCCATGGATCAAAAAACGCCATCCGAGAAGAAGCAGCAGTGATATACAGTAAATCATCTAACGCCAAGCAAAAAACAGAGGCAACCGAGGACCACCAGCTATAAGGACCGAAGACAGCGAGGACCGAGGACAGCCATGAACATAAATGTAGATCCGACAAGAACCAAAAATATTATTAAAGAGCGTTCCGTGAGTTCTAAAATAAAAAATTTAAAGGTTTTCTATGCAAACGCTCGTAGCATATGCAATAAATTTTCAGATTTAGAGGAGCTAGTGTTTACAGAAAATTATGATGTGATTGGCATAACAGAATCTTGGCTCAATACAGAAGATAGAGACCTTTTTAGCAGAATATTCACTTCCCGGTTATGTAATGTTTGAGAAAAGCCGAATAAATAGAAATGGAGGTGGCGTTTTACTTTATATCAAAGACAGTCTTAATCCTACCCTCTTGTCAAAACCTCAAATTGTGAACGTCGACACATCTTTTGTGCTAATAAAGAATAATAAAGGTACAAAAATAATACTTGCATTAATAGACAGACCTCCAGCTCAATCAGTGCAAACTGACCAAGAAATTTACAAACAAATTGCAGATGTAAGTAACTCACAAGATACCGTAATTTTTGGCGACTTTAATTTACCTGTGACCAAGTGGGGCGATACTCTTACTTCACACTCCGGACATGACTTGTATACGAACTTGCAAGAGAGTTCGCTTAATCAATTTGTTCGAACGCCGACCCGTGGTAATAACGTTCTTGACATTGTACTTGTAACAAAAGAAGAATTAATAGAGAATTTGAATGTTGGTGATGAATTCAGTAACAGCGACCATCGTACGATAACTTTCACTTTAAAGTTTACTAGTAACGAACCAAATAGTAGCATCGAAAAAGTCCCTAATTTCAAGAAAGCAAACTTTCATAAACTTAGAGCTATGTTTAAAGAAACTGACTGGAGCTTTTTAATTAACAATAATGACATAAATACATCTTGGAAGTTATTCAAAACCACCTACCTAAAGCAGTGCAAGACTGCATACCATCGAAAATACGGCATCCAGGCCATAATAATAAGCCCAAATGGTGGAATAAAGATATTTCAAACTGTCTGCTTGCTAAAAATTTTGCTAATGATAGATTAAAATCCTCACAAAATGACGAAGAATGGGTGAAATTTGTAGAGTAAATTAATTAAGCAAAGTAAAAAGACCCTAGAGTTACATATTGCGAATCAAAGTAAAACAAACCTGAAAGAATTCTACAGTTATATTAGAAAGAAAATAGTAGTTATTTCAACTGTTGGACCGTTAGTCGATGAAAATGGAGAATACACCAAAGACGAAGTACAAATGAGTAATGCCCTCAATACCTTCTTTGCATCAGTTTTTACAACAGAAGACCTCAGTGATATCCCTGCACCATCGCCGATTCAGATTGATAATTCAGATGTTCTAAGCAATATCACCGTTACAGAGAGAGAAGTATTGAACTGTTTAGATAAACTCAAGGTAAATAAAACGCCTGGACCTGATACAATCTCGCCTAGAGATCTAAAGGAAGCTAAGGATGAGCTCTCCAAGCCACTGACATTACTATTCAATAAATCCTTGCAGTCTGGAACTATGCCTGATCAGTGGAAGCTAGCCAACGTAACACCGATATTCAAAAAAGGAAGCAAATCCCTACCCAGTAACTATCGCCCAATTAGCTTAACCTCAGTTGTATGTAAAATGCTAGAAAAGGTCATAAGAGACAGACTCGTAAATCAATTAGAGGAAAATAACATACTTAAAGATACTCAACACAGCTTTCGTAAAAAACGTTCCTGTTTAACAAACCTCTTAGACTTCTTCCACGATATCCTCAACCTCTACGATGAGAGTAAAGCTGTAGATATTATATACCTTGATTTTCAAAAGGCCTTTGACAAAGTTCCCCACAAATGTTTACTGCTAAAACTAAAAGCGCATGGAATACAAGACGGTGTGTTGAAATGGATAGAAAATTGGCTCAGCGACAGAAAGCAAAGAGTAGTCATAAACGGTAAGGCATCTAAATGGACCAATGTAAGTAGTGGGGTACCCCAGGGATCAGTACTAGGACCAATTCTCTTTCTAATTTACATCAACAACATAGATGAGGGTCTCACCTGTACAATCTCAAAATTTGCTGACGATACAAAAATTTCAAATAGCGTACTCTCAAAAGAACAAGTTGACGATATGCAACACAATCTAGATAAATTGTCATGTTGGGCCCAAATTTGGCAAATGAGTTTCAATGCGGATAAATGTAAAGTACTACATATCGGATACCTAAATGAGAAAGCAAACTATTCGATGAATGGCACTCAGCTTAAGAATGTAAACAGAGAAACCGATCTGGGAGTAACAATATCGAGTAACCTAAAACCGAGTCAACAATGTTCAGAAGTTGTTAAACAAAACAAAATAATTTGCTTTATAGGCAGGTCTTTGAGCATAAATCCAAAGAAGTTATCCTAACCTTTTACAATTCCTTAGTCCGCCCTCTTCTGGAATACTGCGTTCAATCCTGGTGCCCTTATTACCAAAAAGATATAAACAAGCTAGAACGAGTTCAATGTAGAGTTACCAAAATGATACCTAGCCTAAAGAACAAACCATACGAAGAGCTTCTTAGAGAATTAAATCTATGTCCTTTAACCCAGCGCAGATTAAGAGGTGACTTAATTCAATTGTTCAAAATCATCAAAGGCATCGACAATATGAACTGTAGTAATGTTACGATCGGGTCGCGTATACATCAGTGGCTCTTATACATTGGACTAGACTGGCATAAATGCAACAACGGAAACGCTAGATCCAACCCCTGATATATAATCCCGTCGAACAAAGAACACATATACCCTCCAGAGTTATATCTGCGATAGCGGGGTATCTTAACTCTCAGTATCTATGTGCTTCTACTATAGGCTAATGTTCTCTGAAACAGCCTATTACCTATAACATATGGTTGCTTAGTTATGGTACACAAGGAAAAGATAGTTAACTTAATTAAATCACAAGAGTGATCTAATGCAAACAAGAAGAAGGTTTACTTAACATTACTTTAATCAATAATATCTGTCACTCCTTTATGAAAGAAAGTGTTGTAAAGTCCTCAAGCACCGAACAAGGAATCTTCTGAATAATGTCGGATGCTACTAAGAAGAACGTATCGGAAATGGAACCACAAAATAGCAGGAGGCAGGACAATGCATGTGTAGGCTAAATACACAAAAAGGCTGGACATATAATGTTATTGGACACAAGAATATTATAAGCGGTGCAACTGTAATAATGCTCGCCACGAAAAAGTAGTACTCCTATTAACAAAACCGGTCTATGCTGGTTGTGTCTCTCTACAGCAACCTAGACCTCAAAATGCTTGTGTAAAAATAATGGGTATGCATAAAAGAGTATATGATCTAATCCAGCTAATGTCTACCCGGGTTAATAAAGTCTAGCTGGGATGCGCAAAGGTACAGAATTCTGGTGGAGCAAGGCAGCTCCTAGCCTAGTGTGGACCTTGGGTCTGTGCGGCCTGATTACGTTAATATGAAGGGGTGCTCTCTTGAGGATTCTCAATCACAAGTATTGAGTATCCTCCTGGCGACCCTCAAAAGTAAAAGCCTGTAGAAACATTAGTGATTGATGGAGACAGTCTGAGCAATACAATCTCCCAAAAAGGCAATGACCTTAATCTAGTACATAAGAAATGTGAGATCCAGCATATAATACACTCTGGCCACCAATTCAAGGTGTGGATGCAGAGAACCAGAGGGGGATTGATATTAATAAAAGGTGAGGAAGTAGTGGAAATGATAGAGGCAGTAGGAGAGAAAGATTCTAAGACAAGAGTGTGGGACAGTTCAAGGGAGATGCTTAGAGTATGCTGTCTGGGAAGGATCTGACAAGGATATTCCCATGGACCTCCTGGCTGGAGTCCCAGTTCGCAAGAATGGCACGAGGGCGCGCGACAGTCGCCCAGTAAGCAGCTGCGTAGTAGGCAGGAGGCAACGAATCCCGCGAGGCCTATGTAAGGGGGCCAGCCACGCGCCACACTCACTACCAAGTCACACCACCTTGTCTCTCTCTCTCTCCCTCTCCCGCTCGCCTTCCCATCATTCAACTACTTAACACAATACTTTCAATTGACTAAATAAAATAGAAAGGATTGTGACAGACGAAAATAAAGAACAGTTCTGAACTGTCTGCAACACAAGCTTTCTCGAGAAGGAAAGTACACAATGATAGGTAGACTGTAGCTATATTCTCTGCCCTGGCGAGTCCTAGCGAGTAAGCCATGCGGTTCTGGGGGAAGCTGTGAGCGTCACACCCCACCCAGGATTTTTAAGAGGCTCCAACTATGAGCTCTAAATCTGACACGCAGAACCCATACAAAATTCGCCACTCCTAGCCACCCAGCGACAATGAAATGTAAAGCACAGTTCTCATCAAAATAACACATTATAAAAATTAACAACCCTTCCCAACACAATAGATTAAATTACATAGTTATGCTCATAAGAGCGAGATTAACTAGCCAAGCCTTCTGAGAGGTGTACAACTCAGAATTTCTGCTATAACATACTTAACAAAATTTAACTATCAAAGAAAGAGTTTTTATAGGATTTTTATATTTTTAATATGTTTATGGCGGCTGCACTACAGGGGCAAGCCTAGTTTTTTCTTCTATACCAACACAGCAACTCCTACTTTACGACCCAATACGCTGGGCTACCCAGGCGAGCCAACAAGCACCAGACGTAAACATACTAATCAAACCAAAGTAGGAGGCTACCCTTGTGATGATCTACCCCGGGTCTTCCACCCTCGATAAGCAATCTGCAATCACATTCTCAGAACCGGCAATATGGCGTATGTCTAGGTTGTATTCCTGCAACATTAATGACCACCTGGTCAGTCTCATATTCCGGTTATGGAATTGATTCAGGAACTTGAGGGGGTGATGGTCGGTGTAGATCACCACAACTGGTCCATAGGCTGGAACATACACCTCAAAGTGCCTGAGCGCTAGCACAATCGCCAGCAGTTCCTTCTCAACTACTGAATAGTTCTGCGCCGAGTTGAACTTTTTTGAGAAGAAACTGACTGGGTGCTCCAGCCCATCTTCGTCTGATTGCATCAGAACGGCACCAGCCCGCACACCACTGGCATCAGTTGCCAGCTGGAATGGTCGGCTAAAGTCCGGGGCCCTGAGGATTGGGTGAGTACACAACAGGTGTTTTACTAGCAAAAAAGCCCTCTCACACTCAGGCGCCCACTTAAACTTTCTATCTTTGGCCAATAGGTCCGTCAGAGGAGCCAGCACAGTAGAATAGCCCTTTATAAAGCGGCGGTAGTAACCAATCATGCCCAAAAACCTCATGATCTGCTTCTTGGTGGACGGCCTGGGGAAGTGGTTAATAGCCAATATCTTGTTCTGTGGGGGGCACACCTGGCCCAAACCCACCATGAACCCCAGATACTGGACGGTAGCCCGCACAAAATCACACTTTCCTAGGTTGACCACCAAGTTTGCCTCGCTTAATTTCTTAAATAGGGATTCTACATGTTCACAGTGGCTCTTGAAATCGTCATCGTAGATAATGACGTCGTCCAGGTACACGGTACAGTTCGGAATGTCAGCCACCAACTCGTTCATCAAGCTTTGGAAGGTCGCTGGTGCGTTCTTTAGACCGTACGGCATGACATTACAACGATATGTAGCACCATCCACCACAAAACCACACACCTCTTTCGCCCGTTCAGACAAAGGCACCTGCCAATAACCTTTTACCAGGTCCACCTTGGTCAAGAACTTGGCCCTGCCAATCTTGTCTACACAGTCATCGACCCGGGGAAGAGGATATGGGTTGGTGGGAGTCAAGCCGTTTAGCCTGCGGTAATCAACACAGAAGCGCACCTTGCCATCAGGCTTAGGTTGCAGCGTTACGGGAGATGTCCACTTTACCGCCCCCTTCTCGATCAGTCCCTGTTGCAACATATACTCCAACTCCGCCCGGAGGGCCGGAAGTTTAATAGGGGGCACCCTATAGGGCACTGATTTGAAGGGTGGGTGGTCTCCGACGTCAACGTCGTGCACCTCATGAGTAGTGAGGCCTGGGTGTTCCGCAAATACAGTAGGGTATAAACAGAATAGGCGCTCGACAGCCACACGGTGTTGCTCAGGTAGGTGTTGCAAAGCCTCATGAGCTGCCTGTCTCGTGTTTCCCGCCCACTGATCTGCAGAAACATGATAATCCCAGTTGTCATCCACCTGTGCATGACTGTCCCGTTCTCCTTCTCCACCTTGACTGCTGAAAGTCATCACGGGGACAGTGAGAGGCTCAGGTGGGCGCCTCACATACTCCTTCATCA
This sequence comes from Paralithodes platypus, assembly GCA_032716605.1. Classification (NCBI taxonomy): domain Eukaryota; kingdom Metazoa; phylum Arthropoda; class Malacostraca; order Decapoda; family Lithodidae; genus Paralithodes; species Paralithodes platypus. The sequence continues at coordinate 21,110,882 of CM064540.1, forward strand.
GGTTGATATGACATAACTGATTCCTCTTACGCCTGTCTGGAGTGGCCACCAGGTAATCTAAGTCCGAGAGCTTCTCTGCTACCCTATAAGGACCAGCGTACTTTGCGGATAAGGGGTGACCTACAAGAGGGAGTAGTATCAACACCTCCTGACCCGCGTGAAACTCCCTGAGTTTCACCTTGTGGTCGTACCTGTCCTTCATGAGGGCCTGAGAGCCTACCAGATTGCGTCCAGCCAACTCCAGACTACGCAACATTCGTTCTCTACTCTCAAGGACATACTTAACCCTTAATTAGCGGCTCACCACATAAGTCGTATTTAATAAAGCTGGACTATGTGGCGGCGCTCGACATAGGTCGAGTGGCAATTTCAGCACGTAATGTTGCTGAGAGAGAGAGACAAGTGGTGGCAGGAGAGTAGCGAGCGTATGACTGCTCCAGACCACCGCGGCGAACATACTGACACGAATCCCAGCTCCCTCCTCCCTCTCTCACTCGCTATATAAGGAATTGTATCGGGAAAGTGGATAATTACATGCTTTTTGCACTCGCGTTGCACGGTTATTGCAAGAAAACTAGCCATCATAAAAGGATCGTTATGGTGTCATTCGAAAGCTCTGTTTATGCCCTTTCAGGGATAGGTACTTGTTTTACGTTCTGGGTCTTATTTAGGCATGAAAATGATCACGTAAACAGCCCTATTTTGGCTAAAAACACCCCACTGGGCGGTACATATAAATAAACCGCATAGGCCGCTCGTAAGGTGTTAAGCATAGAACATGGTTTAGCGGTGCCTTCCCATATCTCCTTTACCATGTGGAGAGGCCCTCTGACGCGGTGTCCAAACACAAGCTCATTAGGGCTAAACCCCAAACTCTCCCCAGGTACCTCTCGTGCAGCGAATAACACATACGGCAGGCCAAGATCCCAGTCCTTTCCGTTCTCAAGACAATAGCAGCGAAGTATGCTTTTTAGAGTGGAATGCCACCTCTCTAACACCCCCTGAGTCTCTGGGTGATAAGCAGATGACACTACAGTGACTATCCCGTGATGCTTCAATGTCTGAACGAACAAGTTGGAGGTGAAATTCAAATTCGATCCTTGGTCTGACTGTATCTCCTGCGGGTATCCGTACCGGGAGAAGTATAATAGCAAGTTATGGACCACCGTCTTCGCCAAACCATTTCTCATCGGGTATGCGTCTGGGTACCGAGTTGCTACGTCCATGACTGTCAAGAGATATTTATTTCCGGCACTTGTGGGGGGGAGGGTGCCAACCATATCGACTACTACTTTACTAAAGGGAGGCCCACTGACGGGAATTGGGTGTAACGGAGCCTTTGGGATTCACTGGTTAGGTTTCCCGACCTTTTGGCACACACTGCACATTGCCACCCATGACACCACTTGTGCTCTCAAACCAGGCCACCAAAACAGTTTCCCCAAAGCCGCCACCGTCTTACGGACACCCAAGTGTCCCGCCAGCGGTACATCATGAGCCAACCTTAGTAGGCTATCCCTGCATACCCTCGGTATCACCAGCTGGTCTACCACTCCTGACCCACCCTCCCAACTTCTCTGCGGGTCTTGGAATCGCCGATACAAGATGCCATCGATGAAAAAAAATCTCCAGACTTTGCATCCCTGTCCTCTTCGAGTTCGACAGCACCGTTACTACACTTTAGAACCTCCAGGTCTTCTAGCTGCAATTTGCGAATATCTGAGGGAGCTAGCCTGTCTAAGTGTTTGCGAAACAACTCATGCCCTCCCCCAACATCGAACTTTGCATCCCGTTGCTCTCTCCGTGTATACCGTTGCTGCCTATGAGTCTCTTTAAGCCCTGCCTCTACACTCTCAGTGACAGGTGGTGGTGCTTCTCCAGACTCTAATAACGGTGCTAATACTGAGTCTCCAAGAAGCGCTGCTGGTACTAGACTCTCCACCGTATCAGCTTTCAGCACCTTCTCATGACCGTTCCTCCGCTTATTTGAAGACTGTTGGTTAGGCTGTGACTCCCTGGATGCGAGAGATCTGGTTACAACACACGCCATTGGTTGCACCTGATACTTCTCAACCCACTCCTGTTCCTCCCTACTCACGTCGGCCGGCTCCTCGGCAACGACTAAGGGTGAAACCTTAGAAGCAGGTACCGCAAAGTCATTGCCGAGAAGGAGGTCGACGCCCCCAACAGGCAATTTCTCCACGATTCCCACATCCAGTTCGCGAGTCACACCGTCAACTTCAAGCTCCATTCTAACAAGCGGGTATGACCTAGTTGCATTAACTCCCTGCACCACAACTACCCGCGCCGTGTTGATGGGTCTACCAGTGAAATTCTTCAAGAGTGTCTGAGAGGCACCTGTGTCACGCAAAAGCTGTACCCCGTGCTTCTTGCCCCCCCACTTCACGCAGCCATGCCCTCTATGGTCGCAAAAGGCATCGCGGACAGGGTTCGAGCCTTCCGGATCCTTCTTCACTGGCGGTGCTCCATCCTCTGATCTTATGCCTCCAGCAAACACAGAAGACTTCTGGAACACCCCAATGCTGCGAGCCAATGACACAGCCGCCGTGGGAGGTCTGCTCGGACAAGCTTTTGCCATGTGCCCCTGTTTGTGACAGTGATAACACTCAAATTTCCCCTTGGACTTATACTGAGGTGTAAAAGTCCCCTGACCCTTCTTAAACGGGGCAGTGCTAGGTTTGTGATCAGTCTTGGTGTCATTGCTTTTAAATTTATGTGTGTCCATATTCCGGGGAGGGGGAGGGTAACGCTCCTTAACGCCTACATCGTTTCTCTGTGCAGAGCCGCACCCCCGAATTAGTGACAACCGAAGATCAGCCATCTCTGCTGCTTCTACGAGAGTTCTTGGGTTCTTCTCTTTAAGGTTTAAAGTCAAGTTGCCGCCCGTACACTTGTAAAACTGCTCTAGAAGCATCAACTGTTTCATCTCATCAAACGTAGTTGTATTCTCTGATCTGAGCCAGTTTCCCATAGCGTCGGACAGGTCCCGGGCGTGCTCCAAGAAGGTACTGTCTCGCCCCTTAGTCAAATCCCGGAACTTTACCTTATATGTCTCGGGTTGTAGCTCGTATGCCCCAGGACAGCCTCCTTGAGCTCCTCATAAGCAATGCAGGACTCCAAAGGCAGTGCATCGTAAGCCTTGAGCCCCTTACCTACGAGTCTAGAGGACACAATGGCCGCCCACTTAACTTCAGGCCACTGATGCTCCCGGCACTTCTTCTCAAATCTATTGAAAAACTCTGTGACACCAGACTCGTCAAATACAGGGACCAGTTTGAGAAGGTGCGACAGAGACTGATCATGCGCACGGTTTCCAGTACCGAGTCGCTGTCCCGTCGTCTCAACACGAGACTTCTCTAAATCCATGTCGGCACAGTATCTTGTAGATTCTAGTTCAGTCCTAAGCTCAGCTTCCCTCATCTGTTGCTGCATCCTAGCCAGCTCTTTTCTCTCTTCTATCTTAGCTAGCTCTATCTGCTGTTGACTCTGATGTTGCATCTTTGCCATCTCGAGCTGAAAGAGCATCTCCGGGGTCAAACCTTGAGGAGGAGGAGGAGATGCAATGATGTTAGAAATACCCGGTGATCCCCCCAGGGGCAAACCACCCTGCCAGTCACTACCCACCTGCGGAAGCGTGCTCAGGGTCGGTACTCCAATAGGAGGATTGGGAGTCGAGTGAAGGGGAAGCTCGGCCAAAGGGCTCTGAGCACTCACCCTACCTCGTTTGCCAGTCACCCCACCCAGCACACACGTCATCAGGTCATCCTTGGTCATGCCACTAGTACATACATGACCGATAGCTGCGGCTAAGCACTGGAGACCGTACCGATTCATACCCACCAACCGGTCGGAAGTAACAGGCCATTGTAAAAAATTCCTTGCATCCTCCTCACTGTTCACCAAGTTAACAACCTGCCCATGCTGCTGCTCCTCAGCTTCTACATCACGTACTGTGTCTTTATCCTGCACTGATCCGCTATAAGACATGATGCTCACTGAAGATTTTTTTCACTTTGATACACAAAAAAGAAGTACCCCAAACTCTTATACCACAATATTCACAATACAAAATTCTCGGAGACAGCTTAAGTGCTATATTACTTTGCTAAAAAAATAATTCTTGCATGTCCTCAAAAAATATTCCACAAAATCAACAAATGTTCACTGCCTAAACTGTGAGAAAAATCTGCACAATAACCTGCAATTATATGTCAGTTCACCAAATCCTGAGCTAGGTCGCCATTTGTTACGATCGGGTCGCGTATAAATCAGTGGCTCTTATACATTGGACTAGACTGGCATAAATGCAACAACGGAAACGCTAGATCCAACCCCTGATATATAATCCCGTCGAACAAAGAACACATATACCCTCCAGAGTTATATCTGCGATAGCGGGGTATCTTAACTCTCAGTATCTATGTGCTTCTACTATAGGCTGATGTTCTCTGAAACAGCCTATTACCTATAACATATGGTTGCTTAGTTATGGTACACAAGGAAAAGATAGTTAACTTAATTAAATCACAAGAGTGATCTAATGCAAACAAGAAGAAGGTTTACTTAACGTTCCTTTAATCAATAATATCTGTCACTCCTTTATGAAAGAAAGTGTTGTAAAATCCTCAAGCACTGAACAAGGAATCTTCTGAATAATGTCGGATGCTACTAAGAAGAACGTATCGGAAATGGAACCACAAAATAGCAGGAGGCAGGACAATGTACGTGTAGGCTAAATACACAAAAAGGCTGGACATATAATGTTATTGGACACAAGAATATTATAAGCGGTGCAACTGTAATAATGCTCGCCACGAAAAAGTAGTACTCCTATTAACAAAACCGGTCTATGCTGGTTGTGTCTCTCTACAGCAACCTAGACCTCAAAATGCTTGTGTAAAAATAATGGGTATGCATAAAAGAGTATATGATCTAATCCAGCTAATGTCTACCCGGGTTAATAAAGTCTAGCTGGGATGCGCAAAGGTACAGAATTCTGGTGGAGCAAGGCAGCTCCTAGCCTAGTGTGGACCTTGGGTCTGTGCGGCCTGATTACGTTAATATGAAGGGGTGCTCTCTTGAGGATTCTCGATCACAAGTATCGAGTATCCTCCTGGCGACCCTCAAAAGTGAAAGCAAATAGAGTTAGAACAGTGTTGGGTGGATTAGGCAAGCAGCCCTCACGCACTACACAGTCTAAACTCCAAGGTACACAGACAAAAGATCCACCCAGGTAACCCACGGAATCCGTAGTGTCGTGTAGCTCAAAAGTAGCCTACACACATTGAAAACACCAACAGCAAGGTACCTGATCCCTAGTCTAGCATTATTTAACCCTGTAGAAACATTAGTGATTGATGGAGACAGTCTGAGCAATACAATCTCCCAAAAAGGCAATGACCTTAATCTAGTACATAAGAAATGTGAGATCCAGCATATAATACAGTCTGGCCACCAATTCAAGGTGTGGATGCAGAGAACCAGAGGGGGATTGATATTAATAAAAGGTGAGGAAGTAGTGGAAATGATAGAGGCAGTAGGAGAGAAAGATTCTAAGACAAGAGTGTGGGACAGTTCAAGGGAGATGCTAAGAGTATGCTGTCTGGTAAGGATCTGACAAGGATATTCCCATGGACCTCCTGGCTGAAGTCCCAGTTCGCAAGAATGGCACGAGGGCGCGCGACAGTCGCCCAGTAAGCAGCCGCGTAGTAGGCAGTGTTAAGCAGGAGGCAACGAATCCCGCGAGGCCTATGTAAGGGGGCCAGCCACGCGCCACACTCACTACCAAGTCACACCACATTGTCTCTCTCTCTCTCCCTCTCCCGCTCGCCTTTCCATCATTCAACTACTTAACACAATACTTTCAATTGACTAAATAAAATAGAAAGGATTGTGACAGACGAAAATAAAGAACAGTTATGAACTGTCTGCAACACAAGCTTTCTCGAGAAGGAAAGTACACAATGATAGGTAGACTGTAGCTATATTCTCTGCCCTGGCGAGTCCTAGCGAGTAAGCCATGCGGTTCTGGGGGAAGCGGTGAGCGTCACAGTAAGTACTTCACTATCGACCAATCTAATTACACGCGGGGAAACGGTTGCAAAATTATTGGTAAATCTTTTAACTCACACGAATCTAAGAATTTCTTCTTCAATAGAGTTGTCAACTTGTGGAATGGGCTTCCCCGAGACGTTATAGACTGCAGCACCGTTGATTCATTTAAACTCCGCCTAGACAAATATCTCGCATCAAACCCGCGACTGACTGCGTTTGTAAATGAATAACTTTATTTTATCCTCCCCTCAGTTACTAACCCCTCTGTCCCCTACTAACTTCCTAATCCTGCCACGGACATTAGTTCCCTTTCCAATGTTCCCTTACCCACTCTAAACCACTGTTTGGACACTTGATCCTCAGTGGTTTGGAGGACAAGCAGCCTAGAAGGGTCACTAGACCTGTTGTTGCTTGATTTCCTTTGTACTCCTTTGTACTCCCTTTGTACTCCTTTGTAAAGGGGGTCACGATGCCCAAATTGGAACTAACTGCCATGCTGCTATTGAGACGTTTGGTTAATCATGTACGCACTTCATACGATAAGGAACTGCAACTAAGGGCGGTACACGTATGGTGCGATAGCCAAATTGCACTAAGCTGGGTGCATAGTCAAAGGACATTGCCCGTCTATGTGCGCAATAGGGTGGATGAAATACGATCCCTACTACCAAACACCTTATATCATTATGTACCAACCAAGGACAACCCCAGTGACTTAATGAGTAGGGGAGTAACGGCGTCCAAATTGATAAAGTCCGATCTGTGGTGGCAAGGCCCAAATTGGCTGCTCCACGAAGGGAATTGGGCTGTATGGAATGCCGAGGCTGAGTTAGATTTGCCTTTAGACACGGTGACAGCTGTCATTCAACCGACATCAACACCGAGTCCTATGTTAGAGTGGGTAAGGTTCGGTGGGTACAATAAATTAGTCTGGGTCGTAGCTTGGGTGTGGCGTTATATCACCAACATAAAGGCCAGGCTACAAGGACGACTCTGCAATCTGGGTCAAAGCTTAAATGCAAAAGAAATAAAAGCAGCTGAGGTAACACTAATTAGATGGGTTCAAAGAGAATCCTTCAGTCAGGAATTAGAGTCCATGAGAAGTTCTGGTAAGATTAAAATGCCTTGCATTGTGCGTTAACTAAGGCTACACCTGAAGAATGACATTATTAGATGTGAGGGACGTCTAAAGTGGTCAGGTGTAGACGACTGTGCCAACAATCCTATCCTGATGCCTGCAACACACCATGTCACCGATCTACTGGTACAACGCACACACGATGAAGTAATGCACTACGGGGTCCACCACGTTATTTCTAAATTGCGTCTCAACTGGTGGATACCCAGAGTTCGACAGGTAGTTCGACGAGTAGTCAAAAGGAGTGTGGTGTGCCGTAGACTAAAGGGAAGACCATTTATGACTGGACCTGCTCCACCCTTGCCAGAGTGTCGCGTTAATCATCTAGAACCCTTCAGAGTTACAGGACTAGACTACACCGGCGCACTGAGAACTAGTGAACTGGACAAGGTTTATGTGTTGCTATTTACTTGTGCCACTTCACGTGCAATACATTTAGAACTCCGTGACAATATGTCTTGTGAAGAGTTTATGCTGGCATTCAGGAGATTTTGTGCACGTCGTTCCTTCCCTCATTTGACTCTTAGCGACAATGCTCCCACTTTTCTTCAAGATTCCAGGTACTTGAAAGATATTAGTGACGATCCAACAGTTGTTGCTTACTTGGGAGAGCTGAAGTGCGAGTGGAAATTCATACCAATCAAAGCGCCGTGGTTTGGTGGAATGTGGGAACGGTGTGTAGGCATCGTGAAGTCAGGCTTACGGGCGGTTGCAGGACGCGCCTTGTTAAAAAGGAGCGAACTAGTAACTGTGCTCACTGAAGTCGAGGCGGTTGTTAACGATTGTCCTCTCACTTATGTGTATACCGACCTGCAAGAACCACTGCCACTAACACCAGCGTATTTGCTCTACGGCAAGCCGTTGACTGCATTTCCTACTGACTTGCAGTCACAGGCAGAGTTAGAGGACCCTTCGATGTTCACCGAGGCTGCGGTATCACGACGGTACCAGTATATTTCTAGGGTTATAGGTGATTTTAAAAAGAGATGGGTGAATGACTACTTATTGGTATTGCGTGAGAGGGCAACTAAGACTGCTGGTCAACCATCAGCACCCTCTATAGGCGAGATAGTGTTCATCCATGATGATAGTCCTAGATTGTATTGGAAGTTGGGCCGTGTAGTGGAGGTGTACGCGGGCGAGGGCTCAGTAGGGCGAGTGGCGCTGCTCAAGACAGCTACTGGGACTACAATTCGTCCGGTCGCACGACTATACGCTATGGAGCTTGGCTCTTCTACACATGAAGAAGCTCCACCTGATGATGCTGGATCCGAGGACGCTAATTTAGTCGATCCACCACAACTCGTTGGGGATCCGCCTCGGATCGGGACTAGACCCAGACGCGCAGCTCGTGGCGCCGTTGATATGTGGCGACACAAGATTGCTCCTGGGCAACTCTAGATATAAGGTGGGGTTCAGGTATTGTGTTTGGGGGGGGAGTGTATCGTGGATTCACGATAGTCACGATAACCTACATTTTCTATGTATCATACCCTAAATACAGTTTGTACAGTATGTAAGCTTAATAAGTTAAATAAGGCCTATTATACGAAAGTATAGTATTTGAGTGTCCTTAGGAATGCATATATGATTTATCATATAAACCATGCCGTAATATTATAAAAGCGGTGCGATATTTACCGCTAGATATCCGCTACAACTTAGCAGTAGCCGCTAGATTCGTAGCGTAAGACGATGACGTCTCGGATTGTGGCGCACCGCGGCAGAGCTCTTTTGTCTATCATTGAGGCAACATCTCCACTCCTTAGTTCGCCACGATCCTGGTTCCGGTTTCATCCAGCTCTCATCATTAACTTAAACTCAACTTCATCCTACAGACAGACCGACTAACAGCTAAGCCTTATTATCATGATTTAACTTTCTTCAACCTTACTTATATTATTCTTTATTCAGGTGCACCCATGTGGTCACCTTGAGGTAAACGTCCAATGGTGTTCGATTGGTAGCCATTTGCCTACCCTCCATCAGCACCTCCATCAGCATTTCCACCTTGCCTATCTGCAATATTCTATGGTGATTTTAATAGTGAGTTACACTCCCGGTATTATTATTAATTTATATTTTATATGAGCGGACCTTTTCAGTCTTCGGTAGCCTAGAGTAAACTGATCTTCCTTAAATCCGCCATAGGGGTGAACCGTTCTATTACCGTCCAACTAATGGGGGAAACCTCTTAAAATCGTCAAACTAATCAACAGACAGGGGAGATCCAAAACGACCTCCCTCGGACCAAATAGGATTAAAATATCCAAATTCCATTCATATTATCTCTTAATTTGTCTCCCTTCAGAGCCCTAGGTCCCCTGTAGGTGACAGAACTTTGTTTGCACAAAGTTTCTTTTTAATTTTATTAGTTATCCCATAAATTTTAGTTTTCTATGGAGCTCAATGATGTCCATTTTCTTTGGTATAATCAGCAGGGTCCATTTTTTATGTGTGGAGTTATAGCAAGAGGATGAGGAGAGTGTGTGAGATTTGTGCTGTAGTTCTCGGAGAGTGTGGACATGTCTTCTCCTTCTCCTATTGCTCCATCTTGGTTTTCTAGTGTGTAGGTGTATGTGTTTGGTGACAGGCTGGGGCCTCATGGAGGCCTCTGGCCATGTCCCAAGAGTATGTGGGTGGTGACTCTGGTGAGGAAGCATTCGTTCCCTCCCGGATAGACTCCTCGCCGGCTGGTGGGGAAAAGCGTTCCGGAGATACTTCGACGGCTAGTGATGGTGGGCAGGTTGTTACGGTTAAGCTATTCAAGGTTTCTGGTACTGATCGTCCTGTTTAGACCCCCTTCTCAGGTGAGTCACCTTTCTTATTAATGCTGTTTCAGGAGCCCCATGTGTTCAATAATCCTGCTAAGGTGTCCCATTCAGTGGATGGACGATTTTGTGGGGAAGGGTCTGGGGTTGTAGAGTGTAAGGGGGGGGGGGGGGGGTGGGGGGTGGGGGGGGGGGGGGGGGGGGGGGGGGGGGGGGCAATAGAGACTGGTGGTTTGCATTAGGAAGGTGGATGTTCCTCAGGTTTTGTCCTCCATGGAGCAGCTCTTTTCCCTGGGTGAGTGGAAATTCTCCATCTCTTATGGCACTATTGGGCCGATAGTCCTGGATATTAATTCTGATGAACTGTTGTGTGACCTATGGGTCCTTGAGGGCTCTCAGGCTGTGGCCCCCTGATTCAGAAGACCTAGACTGCTTACTGGCTCTAGGACCTCGAATGCTCACAAGCTTCTTGGAATCCTCCCCGTTCAAGTAAGTATTAATAGGTAGCTTAGTTGAGATCTGGCTTTCAGGTCCCCTTTAACGTAATTTAATTTCTCATTCCAATTGCCTAATAAAAATTACCCATACACGCAATCCATAATTCATATCTCTACTATAGCTACTTTGTTACACATCTGTGTAATCACTAAATTTCCATGCCACTGTATAGCTATAGTGGAGATCGCTCTGTCACACCCATATCCACACTAGTTAAAAGCTAGGGACTTCCCCACACATTCCATATCACTTTGGAGCATTCGATCATTTTCATGTCCCTATGATTATGTACATGTTGATTATATATATTATAGGTTTGAGTCCCGAAGGGAAGAATGAAAGCCTAATATTTAGTAATAACTCCGGAATCATTGACGATGTGCCTTACAAATGTTATGGCCAATCTTTGAACTCATGGCTCGCCGTTCAAATGACTCGCCTAGGAGAGTAAAATATCAAGATTGCCAAATCTTTGTGAGCAAACGCTCAAAAACACTCACAGACTCGTCCGTATAATGATATGGGTACCACTACTGAAAACCCCCCAGTAAAAAATAAGTAAATAATAAAATAAAATTATTGAACGTGATCTGGCAGAGTGCGCTTCTCATGCGTCTGCTGTTATCTTGCGCGTCCCTAAGCCCTTATCTGGGCTCTTGTGTCCTTCACTGATATATCAAGACTCTCCTAGCGATACAGAATTGAATGGGAAGGGGATGGATGGGGGGGCCGGAATCGTCAATGATTCCGGGGCCACTACTAAATATTAGGTTTTCATTCTTCCCTTCGGGACTCAAACCTATAATTTATAATTCATTGATGATGAATCTGATGACACAAGTCTGGAGGGGGACATTCATCAAGAATATCAAGACCACTAACAAACTACTTAGATCGAGAAAAACACGTAAAAACAAATCTAGTTTAATCAAAAAAAGGTACAGGTAGCATTCTTATAGTAAAATCTGAAGTGCTGTAACCCTTACGTTTTAATAGAACAGTCAATTACAGCACACATAGACTATACATATAGAATATGGCACAGCATGTACATTATTTCATCACAAAATAAAGGTACACAATTTATGTACTTCTGATTATTCCCTAAAAATATAAGTACTTGTATTCGTACTCTATTACAAAAATAGTATGTAATTAAAATTAAAATTGTTCCTGACTAGACTAATTAAGTCTTAGGAAATGGGTATCACATGAAACCTTAACTACACATTTATTTATAAATCATGGAAGGCAGACAGTAGGCCCCAGGTGAAACACTCCCCCCCCCCCCCCTTCTTTCAATAGCTTAAATCTAGACTTTCTGCCTAAGAGCCATACATTGCAAGTTTGGTTTCGTGAGGTTCACGGACAGGCACCGCGTAATGAAGGTATGATTAGAGGACCATACGTTAGTCCGCTGAATGTCATCTAGAGAGTAGTTCTTCAAAAATTGGAGTGAAGCTGCCCATTTATGAATATCGCGTGCTCGTCCAAGAGTACCCAGATTACTTTCACGTATGACTTCTACCAACAAAGCTGCTAGGCTAATTGCTGCTTCTGTAAGCGCGTACCTGCTCGTGAAACCCAGAGGGACCCGGCCTGTCTTGGTCGAGATTCCTGCATAAATAAAATCAACGATTTCACTGAACATACAGTTGAGGGGAGGTGTGGCAGAGTGGTCTTGCCACTGGACTGGTAATCCAATGGACCCGGGTTCGAATCCCAATATGTCAATGGGAAGATATTATTGGGATGGAATTTGTGCTGTACCTAGTTTCAGTGCATTTCCACAGCACATCGAAATGCCAAAACAAAAAACCCTCATTGTTCCCTGATTAAATAGCACTGTATGAATATTCCCATATTCAAAAATATGCTACAGGGGGGCAATGCCTAGTGAGTTAATTGCTCAATAGGTGGCGTTTTGAGAGTGAGGGTCCGAGCCTGGGGAGTGAGACTGTGAAGCGCAGGGGCGAAGCAGCTTCAGAGATGGAGTTGGGTTCGAGCCGGGAGTAGGTGCTTCGCATGTCTCACTCTCTAGACTGGAACAAGACCTCACGGGCCTCACCGTGTTCAGCGGTAGAGTGTAAAGGCTATCAGCCTATGCCCGAGAGGGAGTAGTTGGAAAAAAAAAAAAAAAAAAAAAAAGTGGTGTCTATCGCCGTGTTTGAGGGCTGGTACCTCGAATTCAGCAAATACATAATCAGCATACTCATTCTTCGCCACAAAGTTAGGTGTAGGTTCTATATGGACACTCATATCATGCCGGGAGAACCTAAGGCAAGATGGGTCAGAACTCATCGCAGCCAACTCTGATACCCTATTACCCGTGGCCAGGGCCATAAGAAACACAGCCTTCTTTAACTTTAACTCATATGGAAGATTGTGACAATACTTGGGAGAGTGAAGTAAAGTGAGGGCTAGATCAAGAGACCAGGTGGGCATGAATTAGCGCGGTGGGGGACGAAACCGGAAGCATGCACGCATGAACCCCTTCTCCTCCGCCTCAGGTATGGAAAGGCCAGTTAACCCCTTCAGACTCATATGATGCAGAGGTTGCCAGATTAGCAATAAGAAATAGAGTTCTCTCACTCTTATAATAACCCTCTCCAAAATTAGTTTTCTGCCCACAGCTAACTCAAAGACAACTGCAGAGGTTGAAGTAACTAAACTAAAGGTTTGTAAATACCCCTGATGGTAATAAAGGCTTTAAAGTATCCCTAATTGGCTAAAAATTGCGTCATATGTCGGAGAGAGTTAAATGAAAAAAAAATGGCTTCCTAATAGCCGTGAGGTGATTCCCTAATGTGATAACTAACAAAGATCTACTTTCGAAAAGATAATCTACATATTTAAATATCAACGACACTGACGACTGTTGTTGGTCAGTTTCTGTGATCCAGGTAGTAAAGGCCTTTCAATGTGATTGGTACTGTCTTGGGGTTGATTTAGTATACTGATTAATCAACTTGTGAGTCACGCTCTCCCCAAATTTATTTAGCCATTTAGCCTTCTGAATGTCCACAAGGCAAAAGTTAGCGAGGTCTTGAGGTTTCCCATCATGTCTAAGTGGAAGTACGAGATCGGGAGTGACACCGGGTTCTCGCACCACGTCTTCAATTGGTTGTACCAAACTTGGGCCGGCCACAAGGGCGCTATCATTGAGACCACGCCTCAATAATCGCGTAGTTTGTGAACTACTCTGCACATTAAGGATGCGTCTGGAGGCAGAAACAGATAAATGGAGTTCCATTTGTTCCAGTCCACCAGAAAAGCGTCTGGTCTTCCCGGAGCCAGGGAAGAGTTCGGCGTGTAAGGAACTGAGACAACTTGTGAGTTGACTTCAACGCGAACAAATCCACTTGTGGATGATATGGCTCCGCAATCATCTCTTGAAAGATGTTTTGCTTGAGAAACCATTCTACTAGGGTGCTCCGTCGCTGAGACAGAGCGTCTGCCCAGACATTCGCTACTCCGGGGAGATGTGTTGCGTGAAGATAAATCTCTAACTTTGCGGCTAGCAGAAAGATCTTGTCCGATAACCCTTGTAACACTCTAGATCTCACTGACCTTTGCTTCTGAATGCATGACACCGCATTCAGATTGTCCATCCTGAAGGCTAGTGCCTTTCCAGCTAAAGTTGAGCCGTGCTCCTTAAAGAAGAATAGAGGGACTAATAACTCTTTGGCATTTATGTGAATGTCTTTGTACCTGGACCATAGACCCTGACCTTGATGGCCCAGGTTCGACTGATAACCCCATCCCAGGGTACCTGACGCATCTGTGTTGATCCAGACCGTCGGCGGAGGAGTTGTTCATGTAAAAAAGGAGTGTAAAACTTCTGGCTTCACCCAGGCTATCAACAGGTTGTGGATTAATTTTGAGATTTGCCATAGTGTTTCCGCCGGCAACAGCGGAAAGCACTTGTTTCCCTCCAAAATTAGCCTTTTCACCTTTAGACGACCTAATGCAACCGTTAACCAGTTGAGTGACCCTACCAGAGACTCCCAAACCCTCCTCGTGGTAATCATAGAGTGAAGAAACCGAAATAGCTTCTTGCGGAACCTCTGTCTGTTGTCTACACTCTGACTCAGAGTAAGAAGCTCGGTGTCCCATAGCAGACCCACCCATTGGGTGGCCCTCGTGGGGTTCAAGTTGGACTTTGCCAAGTTCACCTTGAACCCCAGGGCGGTGATATGAGAAATGACCTGATGTACATTTTCCAGGCATGCAATTTTGGAATTCGCTACTATTAACCAATCGTCAAGGTACCAGAAAATCATGATTCCTACTTTCAGCAATGGTAGCAAAGCCTGTCGTACTAGTTTGGTGAATATAAGAGGTGCAAGATTTAGACCAAAGGGCATCCTTTGAAAAACAAACATCTGATTCCCTTGGCGGAGAGCTGGGTACTTTTGAAATTGTTTGTTTATAGGGACGTGCCAGTTGGCATCTGTCAAATCTTAGGAACACATCCAACCTTGCGGCGGCAGTGTCAGCCTGATCTGATTCACCGTCAGCATCCTGAATGACTGATTGTGAATATAGCGAATCAGAGAAGACAGATCGATGATCGGCCTCATCTGAATGCTGTCCCTTTTGGGCACCAAGAATATCCGGGATGTGTAGACGGGCTGAGTTGACTTTACTGGGACAATGATTTGCTTGTTCACCATCTCCCAGATGATGGATCCCACCTCTAATGAAACATGAATTGATTTTACTGGGATATGTAAACGAGGTCGCCGGGACCACCTCCACAAGAAGTCCTTGCGAACCACTGTCCTTGCCCATGTCCCCCGAGGCCATGCCCGGTAACATACTTGGAAGTTGCCAGTCTCTAGACTGACCATGTCCGGCTGAGCTGCACTCGTTTCTAAAGCGCCTTTTCGTGGCCCTGGGAGTGAGAGAGCTTCGTCATTCTTCAGTTTTTTTATTGGGATGGATTTGACTCACTACGACTGCTAGGGGGGTGAGAGGCTTTGCTATCATTGCCGCCTGTCTGTTTACTCTTAGATTGACCCCTAAACCATCTCCCTTTACCCCCGGGCTGAACGCGGTCTCTAGCTGTGCCACTGCTTCCGGGGCGGGGTTGCGTCTTACTTGACTGCGGTGAATAAAACGTGCCACGAAATGGACTCTTAGGATACTGTGCCTTATGGGCTGACTCACTCTTCTGTTTAGAAGCAGTGGGACGGCTAGAGTCCAACAACCAATTAATGGTGTGCCAGGCATCTGTAGAGGCAAGAGTTGCAGTAAATACATCAGATAATATTAGTCTTCTGCCTACCTCCTCAGGGAGCTTCTTGACCAGATACACCCTCAGATCTTGGCGCACCCGTACAGCCTCAAACAAAGCTGTACGAACATCCCCAAGAGCCTGAACGGCATTCTGTAACAAGATGCGCCTAGTCAAACATAGCACCTTATGAGTGCTAGTATCCGTTACAGACTCAGTCGTTCTTGCTAATAATTCAGCGAGTTGACGACTAAGTAAAAACCGCGATAAAAGCCTCCAGGCTCTCTGTCTCATTTTAAAGTCTTTATCAATTTGAAGCTGTGTAGGAGAACTAAATGGCTCAGCTAACTGACACAACAATAGTTTCGGGGCACTCAGGAAGTCTAAGATACACTTAGGAACCTCTTTATCCTGGCCTACATGCATAGAGAACCAATGATGATCCTCAGGCGGCAGCTGGTGACTGCTTTTATTAGTAATTGTGCTGGCAAACAGCTGGGCCTCTTGTCCCCACCCAGCCCACGGCCCCAACCCTCTCCTTCTATGTTTATCACTGGAAGACCTGAATCATCCCTCCGCGGGACAGTGTTAAGTTCGGGTGAGCCCCTGCAACAGTTTAACATTATTAACCCCTTGAAGCTCTGACGCATTTTAGCAGTATATTTTGGCTATCATTAGACGATTTTATGCACCTTAGGAAGGATCTGTGAGTATTAAAAGGGTAAAGAATCTCTCAATCAACCCTCTGACTTCCATATACCCTTCCTAATCTGAATAAAACCGTATAATAATTACCAGAAAACAAAACAGATATGCGTATTGGAGCTTGAAAGGGTTAAGGCCATCATATTTAGACCAGTCCGAAAACAATTTCACTGAGGATGCGGGAGGTAGGGCCGGGGATTGTGAGTAGACAAAGTACTCAGGATTATATAGACTTGGAATTGCTTTGATCACTACATCTAGCACACCTCCGGCATGGTTCTTGGCCCTTAGTTTCTTAGCCTCCCTCATTTCTATGAACCAATGTTCCGGCACAGGTACTTCACCTGCGACTGTCGACTGTGCGACCTCAGGGCGAGTAGGCTTTATGACTGTCCAGGTTTTGTCAGGACCATATAAAAGAGGCATAGGGCCTTTCTTAGATAGCACTGTACTATCAAGGGGAGGTGGAATTAAATCCGCTAAAATATTGGGTTTGGAAGGTAACAAATCAGAGGAAACCGGTGGAAAAGCTGCCGGGGTTTCAGTGACAGGGGGGGGGGGGGGGGAGAATTAAGACTAACTTGAGGCAAAACTTGCACTTGGCCCAGAGATCGCACCACCGGAGCCGTGGGTGCCAGTACCTTCAATTGTTTTTTCTCTCCCACTATCTTGACAAAGTCAAGCCACTCCTGAAACTGTTCATGTGTCACTAAAATTCCACCTTGCTGTCCAGTCACTGACGAAGGGCGAAGAAATTCCGAGCCCTGCGTTCCAGATTGTGAAGGAGACGGCCGTTGGCCAGACGGAAGCTCCTCCAAGTCTGCTAAATGTTGCTGCAGAGGGGTTTAGCTTCAGCTTTAGCTTTAACTTGGGGACCCGCAGAGGGCTGCACATGGGCAACGGGATATGCGGGGGTTGTGCAGGGAGTTAAGGGGCTAATGGGAAGGATGAGGATTAGGAGAAGAATGTTTAGTGATGCTAGCTTTAAAATTATCAAGAGTGTGTCTGCTAACTATATGAGATGGAAGGTGATGCCACTCTTGGATGCTGCGGGGAAAAAATGAGTACCCAAATATGTCGGTGCTTGCCTGGTAGGTGTGGTATTTTCGGTTGTGGCTGCCTCTTGTAAATCATATGATTGTAGGGTGTAAATATGTGTCTTTGTCTATGTCTAGTGTAGGTATATGATAAATAAGTGCACCAGTACTTATATGTGCATCAGTAGCTATATGTAACACCTCTTTATAATAAATATGTACCATAGCATTTACAGGCACTCACTTATAAGAATTGTATCATATGGGCCCATATGGCAGTTGTGAGTGTTGTTCATTATTCCCGCTAGGGGTATTGTTTACAGGTAGATAGAGTCACGTCTCCTCCTCCTACAGGCGTGCCTATCATTGTATCCAACTCTCTCCTCCAATAAGAACCTACTTCAAGTTTTACCAGTGTTTAACTATTTCCCACCAATTAAGATAAGAGTTTGTGTTTTTTATCTGTGTTTATTTTTTGTTTTATGTTGTTTTTGTGTTTTCCCTGTTCTTGCTCTGTCTTGAGTCGGCTACCCCCAAAATGGGGATTGGGCCTGAGCATATAGATAGATAGATAGATAGAAGATAAGTACACTGTGGACCTGTATAGCAGCCAGGACCACCCCTCAACATGGCGCAGTGTGTATATAGAAGTTAAAAGAGTTGATTTTGAAACCACCATCTTCCTTCAAGCCCAGCCAGTAAGTTTGAAGTGAATACCCCGGATTTTACCTTGGAATACAGTTTGCAGTGCCCCCTGGATGTACAGCGTGATCAGTGAAGTGTTGTGCATTACTAGTGCAGTGTTTTGTGTGCATTTATTATGTGTGTAAGCCTGGGTAAGCATATCATGAGCGTTGGCCCACATTGGGAGGCAAGAGTGTTAAGCAGCACACCCTCCCCTCACCACGGCCACAGCAACACTGAGGAGTGAGGAGGCCCGGGAGTGAACACACATACGCACACACACACTGGGACCGCTGCACACACAGTCACACGCACCACGCACTTGTTACCAGCAACTTTTATGAGCAAGAACCCTGTTATTTTCCAGAAAAATTGTTCCAGTGGGGGTTTCTTTCTGTTTTTGTTATCTACCTGTCTGTCTGTAACCCAACCAGAATAATGTCAGACCAGGAAAATGATCAAGCACGAATATCTCCCACCCATCCACCCCACCTCACTCCTCACCCCCCAACTACTCCCTCAGCACCTTCTGGGGCAGATTTCCTACAGTTAATCAAGTATCTGGAGGAATCTAGGAAACACGATGAGCTAGTGAGAAGAGAGGCTGATGACCGAAGGAGACATGAGGATGCTATCAGAAGAGAAGAGGAGAATGCTAAATTCCAGGCTTTAATTCAACTGTTGGCCCTTTCCACAACCCAGCAGCAACAAGTTTCACCTTCAAACCCTTCAGCACCTCCACCACCATAGAGGGCCACAGCCCAGACCCCTCCACCACTGAAAGCCGACGCCACCTTTCAGATGTTCCGTGAGTGGAGACGACGCTGGGAGGACTACTCAGTAATGGTGGACCTCTCCAAATTACCTCCGGCAATGCAAATGATCCAGCTTCGCATGTGTCTTACCCTTGAAATGCAGCGCATCTTAGAACACACCCTTCAGATCGCCCATTCCACTGACAAGACGGTTGATTAGGTCCCCCGCAGACTCACATCAAGGGACTAAGGAATGAGGCACTTCGTCGACGAGAGCTGTTAAGTTGCTCACAGCTTGAAGGAGAGTCATTTGCGGAGTTTTATGTCCGCCTTAAACAAATTTCAGAGGAAGTTGATGTGTGCCCTGGAAATTTGTCTATCTGTGAGGAAACACAGCTCAAGATGGTGATCCTTATGGGCATCAGAGACAAGGAGCTGGTACAGAAACTCATCTCCCTGGACTCCAAGTCATCACTACAGGACGTTGTGACTACATGCCGTTCATATGAGGCTGCTAGATCTGCGACAACGGCCATTAGTGCTCCTTCTGACCAGTTGAGAGCCATCTCTTCCTACAAGAAAGCTCAAGAAGACAGCAGGACTCCGCCTACCACGACCTCTTCGAAGCCAGCTGATTTCTGCCAGTGTTGTGCTCGCTAGCATGGGTCGGACAAGTGTCCAGCTGCCCAGAGCAACTGCAACGGCTGTGGGCGACAAGGCCACTGGTCACGGACAGTCAAGTGCCCCGCCAGTAAGGCCCAATGCCGCCTCTGTAGCCGTATTGTGCATTATGATAAGAGTTGTCAGGCGACGAAGAAGAAGGTCAAAAGCCGAGGTGGTTCTCCAAGCAACAGTGGTGCCTCCTCCGACTCCGACACGTCTCACGAGGCGAGGTACAACAACTGTCGTCGTGTGGGATCAACTTCTTCCTCTGCTGACAAGACCCCACAACCCATCTTCGTCACCCTTTTGTGCGGTGATGTCAAATCCCACCTACGGATGCTGCCAGACACAGGTTCTGACGTTACTGTGATTGGCCAGCGACACCTCAATTGTCTGGGTATCCCTAGGAGCAGTCTGCATGCCCCTTTGTCTAGTATGAAGCTCACAGCAGATGGCTCCCAGATGGCACCTGCTCTGGGTGCGTTCCAGGCAACCCTCACCTTAGGCAAGAGATCGTGTCCCGCCCTGATCCAAGTACACGACAGTGTCCAGACGCCTCTGCTTTCTTACAGCCATTGCAGGGAGTTAGCCATCATATCTCCTGACTTTCCTAAGCCCATTTTGGAAATCACACACGTCAATAGGTGCGAGGCTACCGCCGCTCACCTCAGGACAGTAGTGACCACAAAGGATGTCATCAACCCAGGAGAATCTTCAGTTCAAGACGCCGACAGGACTGTACAGGATCTACGAGCCGCAGCAAGAACGGACCCTTCGTATGTCCGCCTACTCGACTGCGTCACCTCAGGATTCCCTGCCAACTGGTATGACCTCCACAACTCCTTGCTCCCATACTGGAAGATACGGGACGACCTCTATGCTGAGGGTGACCTCGTCCTCTATGATCCTCAAATCGTGGTTCCTGCTGCTCTCCGCCGCCGCACCCTACAGCAACTCCATGACAGTCACCGAGGTGTGGAGGCCACCCAGCGCAGAGCGAGGCAGGCTGTCTTCTGGCCGGGGATAGATTCCGACATCGCCAGCACTGTTCATGCTTGCGATTCGTGCAAGATCTTCCAGCCTAGAAAGAACCCCAGAAAGGATCCCTCATGAATGACGACAACCCTACGAGGCCCTTTGAGTCCGTTTCGGCCGACTTTTTCAGGGTTGCCGGGAAGTCCTTCCTAGTCGTGGTCGACCGTCTCTCGGGATGGCCTGTCGTCGTCCCCTGCAAAGGCGACACTACTGCATCTGCGACTATCAGGATCTTCTGTCGCTACTTCCGGGAAGTTGGTGTTCCCCTCCGCCTGAGGACCGATGGAGGCCCACAATTCACCAGCCACGATTTCCGGGACTTTACGGAGCGATGGGGAGTCCGCCATGTGGTAACATCACCGCATTCCCCACAATCGAATGGCCATGCCGAGACTGCAGTGAAGTCTATCAAGCACCTCATCCTTAAGACTGCACCCTCTGGCAACATTGATTGTGAGGACTTCGACCTGGGTCTCTTGGAACTCCGGAACACCCCCAACTTCACTGGCTGCTCCTCCGCTCAATTCTTGTATGGTCATCCTCTTCGGACATGTCTCCCTGCCCATCCCCGATCCTTCGCTAAGGAGTGGCAGACCAAGGCCGAATACTGTGACAGACGTGCAGCCGACCGTGCCGAGCAGGTTAAGACCCGGTACGATGCGCACGCACAACCCCTCCCCAGGTTACGTGTAGGTCAGCAAGTTCGGATCCAAGACCCGACATCGCAACGCTGGGACAAGGTGGCGGTTGTCATGAGTCTTGGCAAGTCCAGGGACTACGAGGTACGTCTCCCTAGTGGTCGCGTGTGGTGGCGAAACCGCCGCTTTCTCCGCCCTGTGCCCCAAAGCGTTGACTCCCTCACCCAGTCCCCTGTGGTACCTTGCAATGACCAGAAACAGATGTCCTTAGCATACAACCCCCCAGTTGCCCCACGTTGTTCAGTACGACTCAAGGAAAAAGAAGTCCGCTTGAGATTGAACTACAAGCGAGAGGGGGGGAGGGAGGTGTAGGTATATGATAAATAAGTGCACCAGTACTTATATGTGCATCAGTAGCTATATGTAACACCTCTTTATAATAAATATGTACCATAGCATTTACAGGCACTCACTTATAAGAATTGTATCATATGGGCCCATATGGCAGTTATGAGTGTTGTTCATTATTCCCGCTAGGGGTATTGTTTACGAGTAGATAGAGTCGCGTCTCCACCTCCTACAGGCGTGCTTATCATTGTATCCAACTCTCTCCTCTAATAAGAACCTACTTCAAGTTTTACCGGTGTTTAACTTATCCCACCATTAGATAAGTACACTGTGGACCTGCATAGCAGCCAGGACCACCCCTCAACATCTAGTAGATTGTTTGTGATTTTGTATAGCATTTGTTGTCTGTGTATTTGTCTTCTTGTTGCAAGTGCGTCTAATTTAATGTCTTGTTTGAGCAAAGTGACCAATGTAGTGTGTCTGTAATCACGTCTGATCCATCTTGCCACCTTATTTTGCATGGCTTCTAATTTGTTAATGTGTTTGTGAGTGTGTGGATCCCAGACGGTGTCGCAGTATTCAATGTGTGGTCGAACTAGTGATTTAAAAGCTAAAATTTTGATGTCTGTGTTGCACCTCCTTAGGTTCCTGCGCAGGATGCCCAGGGCTTTTTTGGCTATTGCCCTGACGCTACTCACATGTGTGTTCCATCTCATGTCTGCTGAGAGGTGGACTCCCAAATACTTGCGTGAATGGACTGCATCAAGGTTGGTATTATGGAGTTTATAGGCAAAGGGGATAGGTTTCTTGGAGCGGGTAAAAAATATGTGGTGGCAATTGTCTGGTCTAAAGGTCATCTGCCACTTGGCTTCCCAGTCTTCAAGGGCTGTCAAGTCGTCACCCGGTGGCCGGGCTGGGGGGACTGTTGAGGCCTCAGAACAAGTCTCCCCAGACTGGTGAGCAGTGTCATGTGTTCGTGTCTGTGAAGATGAAACAGTGGGCAGAACCTCCTCACCATACCAAGGATCGGGGATAGGAGAGTCTTCCATAGTCTCCCCCAAAGAGCCACCAAGTTGCTCCGAAGTCTGTGAGACATCATGTGACTGTCTGCCGAAAGTGACACTGCTGCTACAATCTTCCCCTAGTACCGGTATTGCGGGGGGCTCTTGCAGTGCCTCCCGGCGGGGAATCATATAGGGCTTTTTTCTCTTCAGTGGTGGGGCCTTGGGCTGCCGTTAAGAAAAAGTAGGGCCAACTACACTAGCATCCGTCTTTGGAGAGGAATCCCAGCGGGAGGAAGAAAGAGGACATTCCGGCTTAGAAGAGGTCTTAGAGCTCTTAGAATTCTTCGCCACAGACCACTTAGAGGATTTCTCTTTGTCCTTAGGCTTCTTCGCCGCTCGACTGGCAGGATGGAAAGTCAAGACGGCGTTTTTTCGCCTCTTGTTGCAGTAGAGGAGAGGGCGGCCTTAGTTCCACCAGAGGCGAACGAGACCTGGATCGCTGGGATTTCGGAGCAGGCGTCCCCGACGAAGGTCCGTCTGAGGTCCTGGGCCTCTTGGTGTGGCGGGAGGGAGCAATACTAGAGCCATCGGACTCAGTAACAACTGTCCTTATCACTTTAGAAACTTTAGGTTTAGCAGCGGATGTACTAGAGCGAACCGCCGCCGAAGTTGAAGTGGCCGCCGGTTTCAAAAAGTCTTCCAATAATTGATCATCAAATTGAAGTGATTTATGAGCTATGTCTGCAATGTAGAACAAAAGTGGATCTAATATTTAGCAAAATTGTCTTACATTTGCTATCTGAGTGGGTTACGAAACCATTACGTAATGCAGAACACTGTTGACAAGTCTTGGATAACCACTGGCCCCTTGAACGGTTTAAACAACCAACACATCTCACACAGCGTTTGTGTCCTATCACAGAAAGATTAGCACAATTGGGGCTCTCACAAAATTTAATTGTTGGGGAATCCATAGGTCCCTCCTGCCGGGGGTGCAAATCCTCCTAGGCGTCCTGGGGGTAGTAACTTGTCTACCGCACCTGAGAATGAAATAGATTCAAGAATCAATGCTCATAGGGACACACTAGGCTGGATAAGCTAAATTATTTGAATGTAACTGAGAAAAAAGAACGAACTAACACCAGATTCAATCTCAGTTCCCCTTACGTTACGTTAAGGGCCATTCTCGATGGCTCTAGAGTTATAACTTCTTACCAAAGTGACCAACACTGACTTAATCCCATCAAAGTATAAGAACATAGTTTCTAATAGTCCCAGCGCCCAACGCTAGGAATAGTTAACCCCTTAAGCGCAATGGGCCTCATGGAAGGCTTCCTATAGGGAACGCGATAGGTCTCACAGAAGCAAGACCATAAAAAAAGCCTTCCAAAAAAAAAAGGGCCTATCAAAACAAAGGAATTTGTCTCTAGGTGAGATAATTCCCCTCCAGTACTCATCCATGTGTTTGTCACCCTCCCCCCTCCCCTCCTTCCCCACCTTATTCCCCCCTCCCCCCCCTCCTCAATTATCACCTATTTTTCCTCTTATTTTCATCATTTATCGGTTATTTTTCTCTCCCGCGACAATGTAGCACAAGTGGGTTGCATAAAAGATCGTTATGTAACACCCAGACACCGGCCCACACCGCCCCGCTCGCCTCAGTTGACTCACAGACTGGGAGAGGGGAGGGTTGCCTGTGGCTCTCTCTCGCCTGAGATTATGACCGGGTGGCCAATATCTTCGTTTTTCACCACCCAAATGCTTTTCCAACTTATTTTAGCACTCTTGAAAGTTCATATATACATCATATATGTAAAATAAAAGCATACCGAAAACAAATAATGCTCTATATTGTAAATATAACGAATTCTGTCAGAATCCAAGGCTAGAAATGCACAAATAACTACCCTAGCTCCTAGGTCTATATCGCGCTTGTCAGGTTTTAAACAGCATCTGAGTAACGAACAAGATAAGAAGAGGTGAGTTTTGTATGGCAGAGCCGATGTCCGGCCGAAGTAGGAACCCCACTTTCACCGAGCATGCGTTCTGGTGGCACCAAACTATGAACTGTTTCTTTGACTTGCAAGGCGGAAATGTCCTGAAGACTACGGCTACGCCGGAGACCCCAAAAGACAGAATAAAGCAAATATACGCCTCCCGCATATTAACCACCGCCGGCATAAGTCAAGACAAACAAATTTCGACCTATCTTGTACCAAACAACGATAAACCGAACTCAACACAACTCTAGCATCTTAGGTGTCTCTTACTGTATATAAGAGACAACGTGAAGAAACAAGAGGCACGTTGTGACAGATTTTAACTGTTAACTCTTGTCGGAATGGGGCCCAACCCTTCTAGCAACCAGAGTAAACAACATGCATATTATGGCTCAGTATATAAATCACAATAAATATATCCTAGCCATAAAAACTTCCTACAAGAGCCCAACTAGACGGGGGCAAGTCGACGTTGATAAATCATCATAATCACAAACCTGACAGCCTAGGATAGCTCTCCTTCTCCCATCACGGATCGGATGGTGTTCCTCCTGTTGTACTCAAATACCGTTCTTCCATGCTGACTCCCTGCCTAGGCAAACTCTTTTGTCTCTGTCTTTCCTCTAACGCCTTTCTTTCTTTCTGGAAGTTTGCTCTCATTCAACCTTTCCCAAAGAAGGGTTACCGCTCTCAACCCTCCAACTATCCAATTGCTCTCATTTCTTGCTTCTCTAAGGTTTTTTAAAATATCCTATAATTCAAAATTACTTAAGCATTTATCTTCCCATTATCTACTTTCAGATCGCCAGTATGGTTTCCTTAAGGGTCGCTCTACTGGTGATCTCCTTATCTTACTAACTCTTGGTCATCCTCCTCTAGGGGCTTCGGTGAGACTATATAATTGCGCTAGAAATATCAAAAGCCTTTGATAGAGTCTGGCACAAATATCTAATTTCCAAACTACCCTCCTTCAGTTTCTATCCCACTATCTGTGCCTTTATCTCTAATTTCCTTTCTGACCGTTCCATAGCTCCAGTTGTGGACAACCATCGCTTAATTCCTCAACCTATCAACTCCGGTGTTCTTCAGGGTTCTGTCCTGTTTCCAGTTCTGTTTGTAATGATCTCCTCAACTGAACCTCTAGTCCCATTTAATCATATGCTGATGACTCTACCTTACATTATTCAACTACTTTTTCACAACAACCCAGTATGCAATCACTCAAAAAGTCACGTGACGAGGCCATAAAAGCGCCTTTCTTCTGATCTATCAATTATTTCTGATTGGAGCAGATTTTTGTTTTGTTACTTTCAATGCCTCCGAAACTCAATTTCTCCCTCTATCTACCCGTCGCAATCCTCCACAAGACTATCAGTTACTCTTCAACAATACCCAAATCAAACCTTCATATTATTTCAATATTCTTGGTGTATCTTTTTCATCCAAACTTTCTTGGAAATATCATATTACCACTCTTGCTAAAACAGCTTTCCAGAAGTTAGGGGTGCTGAACTGTCTTCGTAGGTTCTTTACCCCCGCATAGCTTCTTGCTCTGTATAGGGCACGGTGTGCCCATGTTTTGAGTTTTGTTCGCATGTGTAGGGAGGTTCCACCCGTACCGCACTTCTCAAAAGAGTAGAGTCAAAAGAATTTCACCTCATCAACTCACCTCTTCCTACTAGTTCCCTACAATCTCTTTCTATCTATCTATCTATTGCCGGACGCCGTGATCTCCGAAGGGGTGGCCACGAACGAATTGCCCCCATGCACCTCTGTCCCCAGTCAGTTGACGCCCCTGCTCCCACCCAGCACCGCTTTCACGCATATACTTCTTAATTCCATCCTTCCACCTCTCTCTCGGTTTACCTCTCCCTCTTTGTCCTTCCACCTCACTCTCGTTCACTCTCTTAGTTATTATCTCACTTACCATACATTCCACATGGCCAAACTATCTCAAGGTGTTCCTGCTCACACTTTCCAGCACATCTACATCCACACCACACCGCTCTCGTACTTCCTCATTCGTCCATCTATCCCGCCATGTAACTACGAATGCACCTCTCGCGTAGCTCATTTCCACCCCTCTCACTCTTGGTTTGTGTCTCTCCAACAACATCTATGCTTCACTCCCGTATTTCAATGTCGGGATTACTACACTATCATGCAAGGACTACTTTAATTCAATGCTGACCACTATATTTTTTGTTACTGCTTTCAGCATTCCTACAACCTTCTTCCCCTGCTGCACCCTCTCCCGCACTACTTCATCCATACTCCCATGTTTACTCAACACACTGCCCAAATACTTAAAATGAGCTGACATTCTCCATAGAGATTGTAGGCACCAATCGATCAGGGCTAGACCCAGGTGAGGTTATAGGCATGTGATAAAGAGTCGCTGGAACTCCTGTTTCATTTGCTTGGCCTCTCTTACTGATTTTCTTTGTGCCTCATTTACACTGAGAGCAATCCAGCTAGCTCTCACAAACACCTCCTCCTCCTATCCACTTCACTACACTAAACATGCTCACCACACTTCATTCCTCCACACCAAAATTTAAAAAAATTATGAATTCTAGCCCAGCCTCGGAGTCCCCAGGGGGGGGACCACAAATGCCCCCACACCCGACCGACCATCCCCTGACGACCCCACAAAATTACCTGGACCTTGGCCTGTTACTCTTTCTATTAATTTCTGCAACATTCGCGGAGTTTCCTCTAACTTTCACTCTGTTGAATACCATCTCTCCTCCTACAAACCTGATCTTCTTTTCCTCACCGAAACTCAGGTGTCTGTAGCAACATCCAGCATCCCCTTCTCTGTATCCATCTATTTTCTCTATCCTAGTTTCAAAGCCAAAGGCGGATGTTGTCCATATGTGCACAACAAACCCACTTGCTCTCGTGTTCCCGATTTCGACTCCTCTGAATTCTCAACTTTATGGCTCAAACTTTCCTGTCATTCTCTTACTAAATATTTCTGTGCTGTCTATCTTTCCCCTAACTCTACCAACTTTCCCAAATTCTTTGACTATCTAAACTCTACAGTAGAACACATTCTATCCATTTCTCCTTTCTCAGAAATCTCCATCTTAGGAGATTTCAACGTTCACCACCGCCAATGGCTCTCCTCTCACACTACTGACCCATCTGGTGAACAAGCCTATGTCTTTTCTATCATAAATGACCTAGAGCAGTTAGTTCAGCAACCCACCCATATCCCGGATCGCATCGGAGATCGGCCCAACATTCTTGACTTGTTTCTAACTTCTAACCATTCTTCTTATACTGTCGATCTTTTCTCTCCTTTGGGCTCCTCCGACCATAAACTTATCTCTGTCACCTGTCCCATCTCTCCAGTACGGCCACCCGATCCTCCTAGCCGGCGGCGCTTGTGGCACTTTGGCGCTGCCGACTGGGAGGCTCTCCGGCAGTACTTCTTTGATTTCCCATGGAATGATTTCTGCTTCCGTGGCCAGGGACCCTCGGAGAGTGCTGAACGCATTACCGAGGTAATCCTATCGGGCATGGAAGCATACATTCCATTCTCTTTCTCTCAGACTAATGCTAAAAAATCTTGGTTTACTCACGCCTGTTCTACTGATGTCCGCAATAAGGAGGAAACATTCAAACGGTACCGATGCCTTAAAACTTAAGACTCTCATTCTTCCTATGTTTCTGCCCGGAATCAAGCCAAATCTGTTCTTCGACTTGCCAAACACTCTTTCATCAATAATAAATGCAGTGAACTATCCAACTCTAGCTCTTCCCAAGCTTTCTGGCATCTAGCCAAAAACCTCTCCAACAATTTTTCTTCCTCGTCTTTTCCTCCCCTTTCCCAATCTGATGGCACAACCATCACTTCTTCCTCTAACAAAGCTAAACTCTTCGCTCAAACTTTTGCTAGAAACTCCACCTTGGATGATTCCGGTGCTATTCCTCCCTCTCCACCCTCCTCACTTCTACTTATGCCTAATATCCTAATCTATTCTAAAGATGTACTTTCTACCCTCTCTGGGCTTAATACTAATAAGGCGTACGGTCCGGACGGTGTTCCTCCTGTTGTTCTCAAAAAGTGTGCTTCCGTGCTGACTCCCTGTCTCTTTCGTCTCTGTCTATCCTCTAACGTCTTCCCTTCATGCTGGAAGTTTGCTCACATTCAACCTGTCCCAAAGAAGGGTGACCGCTCTCAACCCTCCAACTATCGTCCAATTGCTCTCATCTCTTGTCTTCCTAAAGTTTTTGAAACTATTCTTGCTTCTAAATTTCTTAAGCATTTCTCTTCTCATAATCTGCTCTCAGATCACCAGTATGGCTTCCTTAAGGGTCGCTCTACTGGTGATCTTCTTTCATATCTTACCAAGTCTTGGCCATCCTCCTTTTGGGACTTCGGTGAGACTTTTTCTATTGCACTAGACATATCGAAAACCTTCGATAGAGTCTGGCACAAATCTTTAATTTCTAAACTACCCTCCTTCGGTTTCTATCCCCCCATCTGTGCCTTTGTCTCTAATTTCCTTTCCTGCCATTCCATTGTTCACTTCCTCACCCTATAAACTCCGGTATTCCTCAGGGCTCTGTCCTATATCCTATTCTCTTTCTAATTTTTATAAATGGTCTCCTCAACTGTACCTCAATTCCCATCCATTCATACGCAGATGACTCAACCTTACACTACTCTATTAGTTTTTCAGAACGCCCCAGCCAGCAGTCCCTCAATGACAAACGTAATGAAGTCATAGAACTCTTAAATTCTGATCTAACTACTATCTCCAATTGGGGCAGAGAAAACCTTGGTTACCTTTAATGCTTCCAAACCCAATTTCTCCATCTATCTACCCGTACGAAACTTCCAACGGACTATCCCTTATTCTTCAACAATACAAAAATCAATCCTTCATCTTCTCTCAATATTCTTGGTGTCTCTTTTTCTTCTGCTCTCAGTTGGAAGGACCATATTACCAGTCTTGCTATGGCAGCCTCCCAGAAGCTGGGTGTGCTCAACTGCCTTAGGGGGTTCATTTCCCCTGCACAGCTTCTTGCTCTGTACAGGGGCATAGTGCGTCCTTGTATTGAGTATTGTTCACATGTGTGGGGAGGTTCCTATCACACCGCTCTCCTAGACAAAGTTGAAAGGAAGGCCTTTCGTATCATTAACTCCCGTCCATTCACCAACTTTCTGCAATCTCTCTCTCTCCGCCGCAATGTTGCATCTCTCTCGCTATTCTATCGCTACTATAATAATCAGTGTTCCTCAGAGCTTTCCCAGTGTATACCACCTCCTTTACGTAGGGCACGTGGTACCCGTCTTGCAACTCAATCCCACCCCTACTCTGTGCAACTCTCCAACCCATGAGTGCGTTACTCAAACTTTCTTCTACTCAACAGCTGAGCTCTGGAACTCTCTCCCAGAATCAGTCTTTCCCTCTTCATATGACTTAAATTGCTTCAAACTCCGTGTGTCCAGGCATTTTGGCTCGAACGTCCCTTGATTTTGGCCCTGTCATTCTTCCAACTATGGGGGAGGCACTCGCTATAGGTAGTTCTGCCTTTTGCCTCCCTCAATCACATAGAAAAAAAAAAAAAAAAAAAAAAAAAAAGCCTGTCCGTTCAACCCATAGACCCCTTTACATAGAGGGAGTATGTAGAGGAGTCTATGGTTCAACCTCACCTCACACTCTGTGACTGCACCCCTTGCAAAGACAATAACCTTGCTCTTCCCCGCATTTACCTACAGATTCCGTTTTTCACATACCACTGTTTTTCACTGTTCCAAAAATATTTACCAGACCTTTCAACTTCCACTCACTATCGCGCATCAGAACTGTATCATCGGCAAACAGCAGTACAAGCAACTTCCACTTGTTTCCTTCCCTTATCAGTGGTACACCAACATCCACTGCTCTTCCTTGTATTTCTTTCATGACTCCATCCATATATATATATTAACCGTTTCCCTGCGGGAAACGTTCACGAACGTCATGGCAATTTACAGCAATCTACAGGTTTTTAAATCCTCTTAAAGCCTGTAAAATAGAGTGTAAGGGAGCGGGAGAGTGACAGGCCACACGTCCTTCTCCCAGCCAGGCAGCTGTGGCACTGAAGGCTCTGAGTCAGAGTCTCGCTAGATATACAGTGCTGCCAAAGGCAAATGTAGTGAGAAATTAGCAAGAATTGCTTATTTTATCGAATGTCTGTGGTAGCGCTGCGGATGAACCCTGTGAGCTACGAAGCTCATTCTGGCGTCATTTTGAAGCTATTTTCGTCTAGTTTTCGGCTGAATACATTTAATTTAATTCAGACGGTTGCCTAATCAATCAGGAGTGCCTGAATGAGCCCTAATATGGCGGAAATAGGCGGAAATATGCCTGCAGCGTAAGTATTAAACAACCATGGGGATATCACACACCTTTGCTTTAACCCAACATTCAGATCAACAAATTTGCTCTGTTCATTCTCCACACATATGGACACCTTTGCACCCTCATACATGCTCTTCACTGCTTTCAGCAACTTGCCATCTACTCTGTATAATTTTATTCTCAGTACTTTCCACAGACCATCTCTATCAACTTTGTCATAGGCCTTCTCCAAGTCCATAAAGGCAGCATACAACTTTTGTCCCTTCTCCATATATTTCTGCACAACACATTTCAAGGCAAAAATCTTGCCTACACATCCTCTTCTCTTCCTAAGCTCACCCTGCTCATCACCTACCCATTTCTCCATTCTCGCTCTAACTCTCTCGATCACTACCCTACTGTACATCTTCCCCTACTACGCTTAGAAGACATATTCCCCGGTGATTACCACACACTCCTCTTTCCCATTTACCCTTATACAGGGGGACTATTATGCCTTTCTTTCAGTCATCAGGCACACTTCCCTTCGCCCATGTTAGTTTACACATTTTCCATACCCATTCCTCTCGACTCTCTCTTGCTTCTTGGCTAACACTCAGCCATTCTTATCTTTCACACCCTTACTACTTCCCTTGCTACCCTCCCTAACTTTCTTGACATCTTTCCAGAACAGTTTCTTAAACTCCCTCCATTTTACATTTATATTCCTTCCAAATTCCTCATCTACTCTTCTCTTACTTTCCTTCACTACTCTCTTCACCACTCTCTTTTTCTCCAAGTACCTTTCCCTTTTCTGTCTCTCCAAATCTTCATTCCCTTAAGGCCTCTACTACCCAACTACTCTCCATATGCTTTCTTCTTCACTTCAACATCTAGTTTTACCTCTTCAATCCACCATGCTGTACCTTTCACTCCCCTCCCTCTTCTCCTAACTCCACATACCTCCTCACATGCTGCACACATCTTTTCCTTGAACCTCTTCCACTTCCTCCATACCCTTCAAGTCAAAACTACTTAGTCGTCTTTCTACTGCTCTCTTGAACTCTTCCCTGATCTCCTCCTCCTGTAACCTCTCCACCCTCTTCGCCACTCCACCTCCCTCCCACCTTCCTCTAGCTCTCTTCACCCACTTCCATATCCTAATTTTAGCTACTAGTAAATAATAGTCCGACAAACTCCCCAAATACCTCTATTATACCCTAGCATCTAGCACAGAACTCTTCATTCGTTCATTCACTCATATATAATCAATCAGTGTCTTTCGTTCCACTGTCTTTCTCTCCCTCCTCCACTCCACTTTCCATGTGAACCTGTGTATCATTCTGTGTCTGAAGAAGGTGTTGGCTATCAACAACCTCCTCCCCACACATACGTCCACAAGTGCACTGTCATTCCCATCTACCTCTGACGGTATACCCTCCCACCACCCCATCTACTTTACTATCACCCACCTTCCCATGCATATCCCCAATAATAAATATTCTTTAGCTCTTACCAAACTTATCCAAGCACGCCTCAACATTCACCCAGAACCCCTCTTTCTCTCTTTCAGGTTTATCCTCTGTCAGAGCATACACACACACAACCAACCACGTTTGTATTCCTACTTTCATTCATACCCACACAATTCTTACACCCACAGAGCCATAGTCCATTACAGGCTTCTTCCACTTGTTACTTACAAACAAACACCCACCTTCTTTCGCTCTCTATTTCTCATTCACTGCAGCACACACACCTATTCCACATTCCCATTCTTTCACACACGTATTCTTCCATTTGGTCTCAGTCATATTCTGCATGCATCCAGCCTGGCATTCACTACACACTGCAATGTTGCATCTCTATAATTTTTCTATCGCTATTACAACAATCAGTGTTCTTCAGAGCTCTCTCAGTGCATACCCCCTCCCTTGAGGCGAGTGCGAGTCACCCGCCTTTAAACAGTCCTGTGCACTCCTATTCTTTCTATCTCTCCAATCCAAGAATTGGCAAATTTTCTCAGTCTTTCTTCTACTCTACTTGTGAACTCTAGAACTCTCTCCCTCAATCAATCTTTCCTTCATCCTATGACATAAGCTGCTTTAAACTTTGTGTGTCCAAGTATTTTGACCACAACGTCCCTTGAAATTGGCCCTCTGTCACTCTATTGACTATGGGGGAGACATTCGTTACAGGCAACCTGCCTTTTGCTTGCTTCATACACATACAAAGAAGAAAATACGGCATCAAAAGGTTAAGTACGATCTCAATAAACCCTCTGAATAGCATAGGTCCTACTTAAATTATAATAAATTGTATAATTGCAGCCAGAATCAAAGGTAAACAAGTGTCATCATGCTGAAGGTAAACAAGTGTCATCATGCTGAAGGTAAACAAGTGTCATCATGCTGAAGGTAAACAAGTGTCATCATGCTGAAGGTAAACAAGTGTCATCATGCTGAAGGTAAACAAGTGT
This sequence comes from Paralithodes platypus, assembly GCA_032716605.1. Taxonomy (NCBI): domain Eukaryota; kingdom Metazoa; phylum Arthropoda; class Malacostraca; order Decapoda; family Lithodidae; genus Paralithodes; species Paralithodes platypus. The sequence goes on from CM064540.1 coordinate 21,144,292, forward strand.
CATCATGCTGAAGGTAAACAAGTGTCATCATGCTGAAGGTAAACAAGTGTCATCATTCTGAAGGGGTTCATATATAAACAAGTGTCATCATGCTGAAGGTAAACAAGTGTCATCATGCTGAAGGTAAACAAGTGTCATCATGCTGAAGGTAAACAAGTGTCATCATGCTGAAGGGGTTCATATATAAACAAGTGTCATCATGCTGAAGGTAAACAAGTGTCATCATGCTGAAGGTAAACAAGTGTCATCATGCTGAAGGTAAACAAGTGTCATCATGCTGAAGGGGTTCATATATATTTTTCTATTTTTCTCTTCCATTAATTCTGTCTACTTTACTTAGATTTGTTATCTATCTATCTATCTATCTATCTATCTATTGTCATACGTCTTAATCCCTGAGAGTGTGGCCACGACTGAATCGCCTCCTCTATCATTCGTCAGCCGGCGCTCCTCTTCCCACCCAACATACTCACTCACATACCTCTTAACTTCATCTTTCCATCTCATTCTCGGTCTGCTTCTCCCTCTCCACCCTTGTACCTCACTCTTACACATTGTTTTAGTCATTAGCTCACCTTCAGCTTATCCTATATCTTAGTATTACCTTCTTCAATACATAAGGTTATTCCCTTCAGCACGTTCACGTAATTTTCATCTTATTCCGGTTACCATTAGACGATTTTCTTTTGCTTATAATCTACCTTTAGGTCTCAAAGGGATAAATACGGTTTCAATAAACCCTCTGGATAACATAGGTCTTTCTTAAACTACATAAAATCGTCCAACGTTATGCAGCATTAAGGGTAAAATAGGAATAATCGTGCGGAAAGGGTTAACCCTATTTAACCGAGGGAGGTCTTTTTGAAGTTCAAGAAGTAGTCTACGAGAGTAATTAATATAAAGTAAATCCTACAAATACACATGATCTGCTGAATGTTTTTCCTCTCAGCTGGGACTCGAACCACTGATAGTTAGGACGAGAGTCCATGCTTTAATCAACTCTACCATGGTGTGATAAAGAATATTTAACCTTTTCCGCCTTGGCCGAGTTGATAAAAGCATGGAATCTCATCCTGACTGTCGGTGGTTCAAATCCCAGTTGCAAGTAAAACCATATTGTAGTTCGCGTGTATTTTTGAGATATCCTTAATTTTAATAACTCGTGTTTGGCAGGGTGAACATTAAATGAAATCAATTCAGACCGGGTTATGTGAAAATGCGTGTAAACAAACCTGTATGGTACTCTGGAATATGGGCCCTACGACTTGTGCATGAAATGGAATACTTTCTCCAAGAAGGATTTATTTTTCTCCTTCATATAACTGGAAAAGGTTAAATATTCTTGATCACACTGTGATAGAGTTGATTAAAACGTGGAATCTCGTCCTGACGGTCGATGGTACGAGTGCCCACTGAGAGTGAACACATTTAGTAGTTCACATGTATTTGTGAGATATATACTCTATATATATATATATATATATATATATATATAAATATATATATATATATATATATATATATACAGGTATATACTGTATATATATATATATATATACTGTATATACATATAGGAATAACAGGACCAGGGTTATTACGAACATCTTGCAGACAAAAGTTTACTTTATTGACAACGTTTCGGACATCTCTGCGTCCATCATCAGGTCTGAAAAGCACAAGTGAACACAATATTTACAAAAATTTAGAAAATAAAATAATGTGGGCAAAGAGAGCCAAAATAGCAAGAACTCTCAGAATAATCAACACAAATGTAGGACCAGAAAGAGCTAATACGGAGACAATTGAAATAGCAAAGGACATAATTTATATTTATGATTAAAACATAGATAAAATAAATTTATGTAATTAACGTTACTCGAAGTTATTGTAAGTCAATATTTTAAAAGCAAAGAAGGTGGGCAGGGGTTTCATTATCACCTATGCTAGGGCATACCATAGCTTGATGAATGCTTTAAAAGCCCGTGTCACACACAGTACGATAGCCGGCGATCACAGACGATCTTTTCAAAAATATTTTTAATTTTTCCCGGATCGTCTGACATCGTCTCTTATCGAGTAAAAAGATCGCCTCGATTCCTGGTAGTCGAGGGGTGGTCGAGTGGCGCGGAAATGGTCGACGGTGATCGGCCAAAAAATAGTGGCTGTACTAATTTCTGGCCGATATTCGTCAGAAAAACCCGTTAAATTTTATCGTGTGACTATTGTGTAGATATCGTGCAACGATTCTGTGGAAATCGTCATTATCGTCCTATGATCGGTCAACTTGTTCGACTAGGATTTGTGTACGACCGACACGTCAATAGCTCGACCACAGTTCGATGGATACACGATAGTTGCACAACCACCACACAATAAGTCGTGTGTCACATATGATATTATCAAGTACCACACGATAATAGGCAGATCAATACTCGACAACAATTAGATTCACTCGACCGTAGGTCGATCATAGCCCGATCACAACACGAAAACTACACAATATATCGTGTGTACCAACCAGGTTAAACGTGTGGCAGACACGAGTGTAGCAGTCAACACCTTAACGTCCCAATAAAAGTGCGATAGCAACAGGAACACTGCACGCTATATCGGCATAGTTGTGTATGGCACCACGTGGGCCGCCAGGGCAGCGTGCCGCTGAACCCTTGCTCTGCACACGGCACACGGGATCTCCGCACAATATGCACACGACACACACGTTAATCGTGCGCCATGGCAGCACGGCTCGGCTCGGCCATAAAAGGTCCCCGAGGGCGCCGTGATCATACTCTCTACAGCCCCACACGCGCACAACTCCTCCTCATCTCCTCCTCCACCTCCAGCTACACAACAAGCATGCTGGGCAAGGGACGCAAGAACATTAAGTTTCCTGCCAAGCCCCAGCAGGAATCCTTAAACATGTTTGAGTCCCAGGAACAACAGTTGAATGTTGACGACGAGGCAGAAGAGGTAAAAACCACCGACGATGAAGATGACAAACACCAGCAGTCTGGGCAAGCCTTGACCCCATCACCACGCCTGGCTCGCCATGAGGTGGTGGACACCTAGGGGTACGGGGAGGGATCAGATGAATCACACGAGTCAGACCGAGGCACCCCGCCGTCAACCCCACCCGCCAAGCCACCATCCAGCAAGGTACCGGCCAACAAAAGGAAGAGAACGTACTCCATCATCCCGGAGAAGAAGGAGATGGCTGTGGCAGAGTGGTATAGAGAGCATGAGCTCCTATATAATGAGAAGCTGAGGGCCTACCGCGACAGGGAGAGGAAGGATATAGCGTACCGGGAGATGGCGATGGAGATCAACGTAACCGGTGAGTTAAAGTGTATTTATGAATTGAGTGTTATATATAGACAACGTACTGATCTAGCATTTGATAATGTTTTTAGGAATGTATCAAATGCAGATGTATGAATACTGATAGTGATGAGTTAATTCTGTGGCCAGGTAATAACCGCAGGGTACCTGCGGGGGGCCACGGCCCACGGTCAAAGTGATATATGAAGAACAACCTTGTTGTGAATTAATATTTACCATGGTTTAGTATTTTTACGACATAACATTAATGAACATTGTGTCCACCAGTGCTCCTGTCATGTTAACTATTATCCATCTTGTAATCATAGTGTGAGTTGTGGCATTTAGCACAATTTAACATATACGGTGCATGGTACATGTTGATTAATTTTTATACTTATATTTCCAGTCAAGTGTCTTCAGAAGTGGCTGGAGAGCATGAGGACCCGCTTCGCTAAGCTCATCCTGCTCAAGTCTGGCCAGGAGACCAAGGTGCTGACGGAGAGGGAGCAGTGGATAAAGGAAACCTTCAGTTTCCTCGGTCCCCACATCGTGAGGTGTCCCACCCGTAAAAGCAAGGTATGTTTCAAATACAAACCTTTAAGTAATGTAGTGTATCATACTCATAATATGTACTGTTCTATTTCTCGTACAACTGTAGTGTGTGTACACTTTCAATTTGTATATGATAGCAACACATTCCCATAAATGCAATTCTGATCAGGGCTGCCTATATTACCAGTGTTATAATGTTATATACATCATTCGTCAATACCAATATTGACCAGCTTATTTGGTTTCAATTTCCAATGTGTCTCATATGCAGGCAGTTGTGATCCTGGTTGCCTATATTATAAGTGCTATCATGTTATAAAGTTCATGCATAAATATTATTATTTACGATATACATTTGTCATACAATTTCAATTAGTGTTTTATGCATGCGAATCTGATCCTGGCTGCGTATATTTATCAATGCTATAAGGATATTTAGTAAATTCACAATTAATAATACAGACAGGTTAATGAAAGAGGGGTCGTAAACGTTTCACTATGATTCTTTACTGATACTCAAAGGCATACATGAAATACTAATGAGATGGACACATATTTTATATATATTAATACATACAGTTTATTCAATAATAATGTACGACAGGTTGATAGAGAGGTACCCTCACCAGGATTCGAGCCCACTCACCCCCGGTATATTTGGGAGAGTTGGGCACCGTAACCACTAGACCAACTCTCCCAAATATACCTGGGGTGAGTGGGTTCGAATCCTGGTGAGGGTACCTCTCTATCAACATACATTTTATTCTTATGTACTACATTACAACCAACTAAACTACGGTTCCCCTACAGCTGTACCAGGCGGCCTCCCAGGACACCCAGGACACCTCGGCGGATGTCAGGAGCCACGAGGTCGAGGTGGAAGAGGTGGTGCTGGATGACCCTGATGATCCGCAGGAGGGGTCGTCTGGGGCCCCAAAGCGCCAGCAGGCGGCAACCCAGCGGCGGAAGGAGCAGGCTCAGGGTACTCCAACTGATGATCCGCAGGAGGGGTTGTCTGGGGCCCCAAAGCGCCAGCAGGCGGCAACCCAGCGGCGGAAGGAGCAGGCTCAGGGTACTCCAACTGATGATCCGCAGGAGGGGTCGTCTGGGGCCCCAAAGCGCCAGCAGGCAGCAACCCAGCGGCGGAAGGAGCAGGCTCAGGGTACTCCAACTGATGCTGAAAAGGAGTTGTTGGACAAGGTCAATTATAAATGTTTTTCATAACTTTGTACAAAACACCATAATAACATGCATTCACACCGAGGCACAATAAGACAGACAGACATACACACACACACACATACATACACAGACACAAACACCAAGTGTGGGTGTATTGGAGTATGAATGGATGTATTGTGTTTATTAATGTAACCATTCCATTTATTATCAGAGCTGGGAGAGGTGGAGAACCGGCATGTGTTTTTATGTACTGTAATGTGTTATTTAATGTATCTTTTGCATATGTCTAATCACAACCTTTCTACACACATCTCTGTGAGGCGGAGCACCGCCATGCCCTCTTCTGTGAGGAGTGGAAGGTGGCACAGCGGCCAGAGAATCGTCAGGTGCAGGAGCTCAAGCAGTTCCACCAGTTCATGACGACAAGTTTGGGGACCCTGGACCAACGCCTCATGGAACATTATATGACCGAGGTGCTGAAGATGGGCCAGTGGATGAAGGCCTACAGCCGAGGCACAGGAGGCATGCCCAGGGTCACCATTCCTGAGATGTCCCAACCACAGCAGCCGCTCATTCCGCCACCACAACAACCAATGTACAAGACGTTGAACATGGCAGGGCCATCGGGGTACCACACCAGGAAACAGGCACCGATTACCCCTAGGTCCTGGAAATCGAGTACCCCAACCTACGGCCGTGCGGAGGCGACCCTTGTGAACCCAGAGGCACCTCACACAGTAATAACCCCAAGAATGTCAGACCTGTCCTCCTTTGAGAGGTTCCTGGAGACGGCCACCAAGGACTTCAGCCACTATTAGCTTTTCACATGTACACATACACACACTACACTGACACAAGGACACCCACACTAACATATATGAAATGTAATGTATAATTTTGCAAATAAATGTATTGTTCTATTACTGTTGTCTGATATTTCCTACCAATAATATATGCTATAATATATGTTATATACTCTATGTTATATACAAATGGAAAGTCATATGAACATAAATTCGATATAAGTAAAAACAACAAATATAAACTCATTAAAATCAACAAAAGAAATATGAAAGAGAAAACAATTACCAATATCATAAAAGTTATACTTGGAAAAACAAATAATTAATGAACATATGTAAATATAATAAATAAAAGAACTAACATAACCAAATAGTTGAACACTAAAATTGGCGTTTATAAAGATCGAAAGTCATGCAAATAAATTCGATATAAATAAAAACAATAAATGTAAACTTATTAACATAAACTAAAGAACTATGAAAGATAAAACTATTATCATAAAAGTTATACTTGGCCAAAAAAATACTAAATGAATATAAAATATAATAAATACTAAATGAATATAAAATATAATAAATACTAAATGAATATAAAATATAATAAATACTAAATGAATATAAAATATACTAAATACTAAATGAATATAAAATATAATAAATACTAAATGAATATAAAATATAATAAATACTAAATGAATATAAAATATAATAAATACTAAATGAATAAAATATAATAAATACTAAATGAATATAAAATATAATAAATACTAAATGAATATAAAATATAATAAATACTAAATGAATATAAAATATAATAAATAAAGCAAGTAGCATAACCAAATAGTTTAAAACTATAATTTGACGTTTAAGTTGGAATGGTGTATAAAGAAACCTACATAAATAAATAAGCACCCAAACAAGGTTATGACAATAAATAAGCACCCAAACAAGGTTATGACAATAAATAAGCACCCAAACAAGGTTATGACAATAAATAAGCACCCAAACAAGGTTATGACAATAAATAAGCACCCAAACAAGGTTATGACAATAAATAAGCACCCAAACAAGGTTATGACAATAAATAAGCACCCAAACAAGGTTATGACAATAATGAGGACACATATAGCAATCTCTTAATCTATCTATTACCTGACGCCGTGATCCCCGAAGGGGTGGCCACGAACGAACCACCCCCATGCACCTCTGTCCCCAGTCAGTCGATGGCCCTCCTCCCAACCAGCACCGCCTTCATCCATATACTTCCTCACTCCATCCTTCCACCTCTCCTTCGGTCTACCCCTCCCTCTCTGTCCTTCCACCTCACTCTCGTACACCTTCTTAGTCATTCTCTCGCTTCCCGTACGTTCCATATGGCCGAACCATCTCAAGGTGTTCCTTTTCACACTTTCCAGCACATCTACCTCCACACCACACCTCCTTCTTACTTCCTCATTCGTCTGTCTATCCCTCCATGTAACTCCACACGCACTTCTCAAGTAACTCATTTCCACTCCTCTCACTCTTGGTCTGAGTCTCTTCTCAAACGTCCATGTTTCGCTTCCGTAAGTCAGTGTCGGGATTACCAGTCATGCAAGGACTTCTTCACTTCCATACTAACCACCCTATTTCTTGTTACTGCTTTCAGCGTTCATACAACCCTCTTCCCATGTTGCACCCTCTCCCGCACTTCTTCATCCATAGTCCCATCTTTACTCAACACACTGCCCAGGTATTTAAATGAGCTGACAATCTCCATAGTCTGACCGTTCAACTTCACCTCCCTCTGTGGCTTCACCCCTTTCGAAGACCATAACCTTGCTCTTCCCCGCATTTACCCTCAGATTCCGTTTTTCGCACACTGTTCCAAACGCATTTACCAGACCCTGCAACTCCCATTCATTATCGCTCATCAGAACTGTATCATCAACAAACAACAGTACAGGCAGCTTCCACTCATTTCCCTCCCTTATCAGTGATACACCAACATCCACTGCTCTTCCTTGTATTACTCCATCCATATATACAGTAAACAACCATGGGGACATCACACACCCATGTTTCAACCCAACATTCAGGTCAAAGAACTCGCTCTGCTCATTCTCCACACGTACTGCCCCTTTGCATCCTCATACATGCTCTTCACTGCTTTCAGCAACTTCCCATCTACTCCGTATATTCTAAGTACTTTCCACATACCTTTTCTATCCACTCTGTCATAGGCTTTCTCCAAGTCCATAAAGGCAACATACACCTTTTGTTTCTTCTCCAGATATTTCTCCACAACACAATTCAGGGTAAAAATCTGATCTACACATCCTCTTCCCTTCCTAAAACCTCCCTGCTCGTCACCTATCCATTTCTCCGTTCTCACTCTCACTCTCTCAATCACTACCCCACTGTAGCCTACACCTTCCCCACTACGCTTAGAAGACATATTCCTCGGTGGTTACCACACACTCCTCTTTCCCCTTTACCCTTAGATAGGGGGACTATTATGCCTGTTTTCCAGTCATCAGGTGCACTTCCCTTCTCCCATGCTAGTTTGCACATTTTCCATACCCATTCGATCACTATCTCACCACCATACCTCAACATTTCCCCACACACTCCATCTGTTCCTGGTGCTTTCCCCAACTTCACTCGTTTTCATGGCGTTCCACACTTCTGACCTCCTGATCCCCACCTATTCCTCCATTACTTCTCTTCTTCTCTCTCCTGTACCCCATCCAACTATGTTTGCTGGCACTTCATTCCTTACATTTAGCAACTCGTTGAAGTACTCCTTCCATCTTTCGACTCTCTCTTGCTTCTCGGCTAGCATTCTCCCATTCTTATCTTTCACTCCCTTACTGTTTCCCTTGCTACCTTCCCTAACTTTCTTGACTTCTTGCCAGAACAGTTTATTACACTCCCTCCATTTTGCACTCAGATTCCTTCCAAATTCCTCATCTACTCTTCTCTTACTTTCCTTCACTACTCTCTTCACCACTCTCTTTCTCTCCACATACCTCTCTCGTTTCTGGCTCTCCAAATCTTCATTCACTCTACTACCCAATCACTCACTATAGGTTTTCTTCTTGTCTTCCACAGCTATTTTTACCTCTTCTGTCCACCATGCTGTACCTTTCATTCCCCTCCCTCTTCTCCTTACTCCACACACCTCCTCACATGCTGCACAGGTCTCTTTCTTAAACACCTTGCTCATCTCCTCCACTTCCTCCATATCTTCCAGGTCAAACCCACCTAGTCGTCTTTCTACTGCTCTCCTGTACTCTTCCCTGATTTCCTCCTCCTGTAGCCTCTCCACCCTCTTCACCCACTTCTTTTGTATCCTAATTTCTTAATCTCTTAATGAAAACAAATAAAATATCAGGAATGTATGTTTATAAAGAGATAAAGAGTATATATGTGATTTATATAAGACGATTATGTTGGATTTTTACTTACGTTGTATTACTGGACTGGCTCTTGCCATGCCAGGATGTTCTCGGGTCGGCTGTAGTAGTCCGCCAGGTAGTCCCTCACAGCTTTAGCAGGCCCTGGTCCACTTTGTCGCGGGCATGTCTGGAGTCAGTGCAGGGGGTCCCTCCTCCAGTCTGCAGACACCCTCACCCACATCACCAGGTTGTATGTTCATGCCAGGCCGTCTGTCGATGAGGATGTTGTGGAGGATGCAACTGGCGAGGGCCACCTTCTCCACAGTGCTAGGCTGTATGTTGAGGGTCGTGAGGAGGCACCGGAAGCGATTGGCTAGCATCCCGAAAGCGTTCTCCACAACTCTCCTGGCCCTCGACAGACAGTAGTTGTAGTTCCGCTGTTTCCTCTGGAGACCTTGGTGGGGGTATGGCTTCTGCGGTCACTACCTCATTGGGAAGGCGTCGTCCCCCACAATGAAATAGGGCACCAGCACATCACCCCCAGGTAGTGGCTCTCTGGGTGGCAATCCTGCAGCGTCATCCTCAAGCGCCTTCCGGAGGTCGGTCACCTGGAAGATCCCTGCATCTGAGGCTGACCCGTTGGCTCCCACGTCGACGTAGATGAACCGGCACTTCAAGTCAGCCAGTGCCAGCAGAACAATGGAATGGAACCCTTTGTAGTTGTAGTAGTGGGATCCCGTGTTGCCAGGGGGTTGCATGGTGATGTGCTTGCCGTCGATTGCCCCTACGGTGTCTTTGAAACCCCAGGCGTCATCGAATCCTCTGGCGACCTCCTTCCACCCCTGCAGTGTCGTCGGGCACACGATGACCTCCTCCATGTACTCCTGGATGATGGCCTCACAGGTTTCGCGGACGACAATGGAGAAGGTGATGGGGGCCATTCTGAAGTTCAGACACAGGCTCTTGTATGCCTCCCCTGTGGCAAGGAAGCGGAGTGTCATGGCCAGGCATAGACCAGGCTCCAGGGCCTTCCTCCAGTTGGTGTCCTGCTTGGCGATGCGTGGTGTTAGCTGCTGGAGTATCTCTTTGAAGAGGTCCTCGTCCATCCTGAGGTAGTATTTGTACGTTGCCTTATCGGTGTCCAGGAGAGTCTTCAGCAGTTGATCATAGTGGCCATACAGGGGTCTTTCGATGATCCAAGCCCTGACATGACAGCTACGTTCCTTGCGGTGTTTTCTGCGGCTCCGTAACTTTCTGAGGGTGATGGTGCACATCAGCTGGAATCGGAGGTTGCTTATTATCATTCGGTTGAAGTGTAGTATGGCCTCGTACGCTTCGTTGTAAGTCAGGGTGGTCTCAAGTTGGTCTAGGACGTCCATGATGGCCTGCACGTTGACGGTAGGAGCTTCGGGGGTAGAATGAATGGGGCGGCGACACCCCCCATATATATAGGGCGGTTCCTTTGGCGTGTTAATATCGTGTGCGTCGTACCACGGTCGTATTAATTGTTCCACATACGTGCGTAGGTTGTGCTGTTTTCGCATGGTTATCGACCAAAAGTGGCATTATCGTGCTGTTACCGTGCTGTAACCATATGACGAACGTGTGATAGCCGAGTGAGTATCGTGACCGGTTAGCGATTTATTCTACAATGGTCGTGTTACCGGCGTGTGTCAAGTGACTGTCGAGGGCTTGTTGTACGGCAATCATGTGGCGGCGAGGATCGTGCGGTGATCCAGTTATTCGTTTCGAGTCGGCGAAAAAGTGCAAGTCATCCTCTGTCGGCGGCTGTCGAGACAGCGGATGTACTGTGTGTGACGCGTGCTAAAATTTAGAGTGAGTAGGTCCGAACTGCATATCGTCGATAGAAATGTTCTCCCTTATCATACCTTCAAAGACTCTCACAGACCTTCATGAATTGGACAAGCATTTTCAGGCCCATATAATTTCCCCTATCCAACGAATCTCCCTTGCCCTTATTAATGTTTGCTATTATATTTCTATGCCATTCATAAGAGAAAACTTCCACTCTAATGATGGAGTTTATTAGCTCTGTGACCAGAGTGTCACCTGAGGCTTTAATCATCTCAGCAACAATGTCAGAGCACCCTGCAGCTTTTCCGTCCATCATTATAGTTATTATACTGCTTACAACAGCTGGCACTATCCGGGGGGGGGGGGGGGGGCAAGTATGGGTATTTCGCTACTAAGCTGCTCTCTGCTCTACTCAAATTCCATGTTGAGTAATCGATTGTAGTGTATCTTCCAAGTATCTTTAATTTCTTTGTCACCATAAGCAGCTGACCCATTATCATTCGTGACACCCTGTTTCCTACAATTTTTCTATTGTCATCCTTAACTCACCTAGCTAAATTTACTCCCTCAATAGTAAGGAGCAAATTGAACAGAATAATCCATATGGGGTCTCACTAATGACAAGTAAAGTTTTAAGATAACATCAGCAGTTCTGTTACTCACACTCCTAGAGATGAACCCGAGAATCCTGTTTGCCTTATTACGAACGCTTATACACTGTTTTCTAGGCTTCAAATCATTGCTAACAAACACACCTAGATCTTTCTCGCAGTCTGAATTTTCTAATTCTAAATTAGCTAGTTTATATTTAACATCTGTTTGCATCTTCCCTATCTTTAATACCTTGCATTTGTCAATGTTAAACTTCATCTGCCAATTTACTGACCATTCATGTAAGGTATCTAGATCCCTTTGGAGGCACTCTATATCGCTATCTGAATCAATTGATTTCCCCATTTTAGTATCGTCTGCGAATTTACTTATCCTACTAGTTATACCTAAATCTAGGTCATTTATGTATATAAGAAACACGGGGGACCTAATTCCGATCCCTGGGGGACACCACTTTTGACTGCTCCCCACTCTGACTAGGGACCATTTATGCTGACTCTCTGTTTCCTACCAATTAGCCATGACCTAATCCATCCCAACAACGATCCTCCTATTCCATGGGCCTCAACCTTTCTCATCAATCTCTCATGAGGGACTCTGTCGAAAGCTTTACTGAAATCTAAATAAATAATATCATATGACTTGTCACTATCTACTGCTTCATATACCTCTGAGAAAAAGCTAAGCAAATTAGTAAGGCAAGAACGTCCCTGAGTGAATCCATGCTGAGAAGAATTTATTAAGTTAAATTTTTCTAAGTGGCAATAATAGACTCTAGCAACTTTCCTATGATTGATGTGAGACTAATGGGACGGTAATTGGATGCTATCGATTTATCACCTTTTTTGAAGATCGGAACTACATTTGCAAGCTTCCAAGCTTCTGGAACTAAACCTGTTTCTAATGACTTGTTAAATAAAAATGATAATGGGCTACTTAACTCATCTCTGCATTCTTTTAATACTCTAGCATATACCTCGTCAGGACCAGGCGATTTTTGAAATTTCAGTCTGTCAATTTCCTTAAGCACATAATTTCTACTTATACTAACTGTACTTAACATATTTTCTATACTATCACTATATACCATATTGACTTCTGGAATCTGTGCCAAATTTTCATTAGTGAAAACTGAAAGAAACTGACTATTTAATGTACTGCACATTTCTAAATCATTTTCTGTTATTTCTCCTATTGAAGTTTTTAGGGGGCCTATTACATATCTAACTTTAGATTTATATAGTTGGTAAAAAGCTTTCGGGTTATTTTTTGAGTCACTGGCTATCCTTTTGTCATAATTTCTTTTTGCTTTCCTGATTTCCTTTTTGACCTGTCTTGATAGAGTCTGATAGTATATATGTAGATGATTTTCGCCTTTCTTTATTTTTCTATAATTATATTCCTTTCTTTTTTCCTATAAGATCTATTAGCTTATTAGTCACCCATTTTTGGTTGGTTCTGCGTCGATCTAAATCTTTTTTTAGGGATATATTTATTTGGAGCATTGTGGAGTGAAGCAATAAACTGGTTATATGTAGGTGGCAAGTTTAACTCTGGCATATCCTGACTTAATTGCTTAACAATAGGGTCCACCCTTAAGTCTCTTCTTAGCCCACCATAATCGGCTTTTCTGAAATCTGGGATAAGTGTCGTATTCTCTTTAGCATTCCCTGTCCATTGTATATTAAAATAAATAGATTTATGATCGCTATTTCCTAGGTGGTCACCAATCTCTACATCATTTATCATATGTTCATTGTTACTGAAAACTAAATCAAGAATATTAATACCTCTAGTCGGCGTATCTATGAATTGAAATAAAAAACTATCTTGTACTACCTCAATAAACTCTACTGAATCGGAGTCGCCTATTTGGTGCTGCCAATCAATGTTCGGAAAATTAAAATCCCCCATAATGCACACATTGCTAAACCTTGATGCTATTTTAATTTCCTCCCATAACGATGTTCCGCCATTTCTACTCATATTAGGCGGTCTATATATAACTCCAATAACTAGGTCTCACTACCTTCGTTTACCTCTACCCAAACACTTTCATTATCATTATTTAGTCTAATACCTGATTTAATACAGCTTTTTAATGTACTCCTGACAAACACTGCTATACCCCCGCCCCTCCTACTTGTTCGGTCATATTTAAAAAAACTATATCCTGGAATATCAAATTCTGCTAAAAAATGCCTAGATTCTGTATTAATCCACGTTTCAGTTAGCGCTATTATGTCTATATTTTCTGTGCTAACGAGTGCTCTAAGTTCGTTCATTTTGTTACATAAACTCCTACAATTTGTATAATATACCCTCAACCTATTACTTTTATTTGCAACTAATTTTCTATTGTGTTTAGCTAACTTATTATTTCCTGTTGAACTACTAGCTCTAGACGGAAATTCTACTCTATCAGTATTCTCATCTTTACTATCAGTTACAGGTGTAGTGTTATCGAGATACAACGTTGTATCTCTTAACCTTGCTCTCATTCACAACTTTATAAGCATCCATTTTTTCGATGAATAAGCAATAGTGGTTGTATTTTTTCATTCATGAGCAGGCATAATAATTTGGAGATTTTAGATATATTAGAAAACAAAATATAAATAATTTCCGTTTGGGTTATTATTTTGCTACGAACGGGATTCGATCGCGCCCTGCAATGTACTGTAGGGGAAGGGCAGTGGCCAAAAAAACAATTTGAGGTTTGGGTAATTTAAGTAATTTATCTTTTACTCGTGAAGCTGCAGCCGCTGGTCGAATATTGTAATTGTTAGTTATAACCTCTGCGGCTAAAAATGTGGAACGCTTCACTATTTTGCGTGTCATCCTTGCGCAGGGGCCACGCTAATCTTCTCTGTATCGCTCCAATCGTATGATATCGTATGATTTCCTTTGCCTTATATATATATATATATATATATATATGTGTGAATGTTTCATACTGACAAGTAGATGGATTGGGTGGAGGAGAAAACACAGGGAAGAGCTATATAAATCTTTATTCTCTAACGTTTCGGGTTATGTTATGTTCCCATCTTCAGAGAGACTGACGGATTTTAGAAAACTTACAGAATAAATTATATACAAAGTCAGGAAATTCATTGTTGGCATCCTAGAATAGTGCTGCCATCTTTATGGCGATATATTTTTTTTAAGTAGAACAATAATTACCCGATTAGACTACCCTCTGGACGGGCATATTACCCGATTAGACTACCCTCTGGACGGGCATATTACCCGATTAGACTACCCTCTGGACGGGCATATTACCCGATTAGACTACCCTCTGGACGGGCATATTACCCGATTAGACTACCCTCTGGACGGGCATATTACCCGATTAGACTACCCTCTGGACGGGCATATTACCCGATTAGACTACCCTCTGGACGGGCATATTACCCGATTAGACTACCCTCTGGACGGGCATATTACCCGATTAGACTACCCTCTGGACGGGCATATTACCCGATTAGACTACCCTCTGGACGGGCATATTACCCGATTAGACTACCCTCTGGACGGGCATATTACCCGATTAGACTACCCTCTGGACGGGCATATTAGACTACCCTCTGGACGGGCATATTAGACTACCCTCTGGACGGGCATATTACCCGATTAGACTACCCTCTGGACGGGCATATTACCCGATTAGACTACCCTCTGGACGGGCATATTAGACTACCCTCTGGACGGGCATATTAGACTACCCTCTGGACGGGCATATTACCCGATTAGACTACCCTCTGGACGGGCATATTCTTTACCTCTTTCTCTAATTACCTTTGTTATCCCTTTCAGTACCAGCAACGGACTTGTATTTAATGTTTCACTATCGGGAACAGGAAAGGTTTGAACAAATATATAACTATAAATTATATACAAAATTATACATACACACAGGTATCCGTCGCCGCCCTAATATAAGTTGGAAATTGTTTAAATTTGTTCCAACGAGAATACAGGAGGTAGTTGATGCAACTGGTGGGTGGAGATCATATTGATTGAATAAATATAAATTGTAAATGTGTTGTTTACATTTAAGAACCCTTTATATATATTATATAACGTTCGTGTGTTTCCAATGTTCACCGTAACATAATGATGGTGAAATAATAAACATTACATAAAATTCAAGGTAACATACACAAAGCTATAGTATACTTTTAATTATGTTTGGAGGATAATTCAAGGTAACATACACAAAGCTATAGTATACTTTAATTATGTTTGGAGGATAATTCAAGGTAACATACACAAAGCTATAGTATACTTTTAATTATGTTTGGAGGATAATTCAAGGTAACATACACAAAGCTATAGTATACTTTTAATTATGTTTGGAGGATAATTCAAGGTAACATACACAAAGCTATAGTATACTTTTAATTATGTTTGGAGGATAATTCAAGGTAACATACACAAAGCTATAGTATACTTTTAATTATGTTTGGAGGATAATTCAAGGTAACATACACAAAGCTATAGTATACTTTTAATTATGTTTGGAGGATAATTCAAGGTAACATACACAAAGCTATAGTATACTTTTAATTATGTTTGGAGGATAATTCAAGGTAACATACACAAAGCTATAGTATACTTTTAATTATGTTTGGAGGATAATTCAAGGTAACATACACAAAGCTATAGTATACTTTTAATTATGTTTGGAGGATAATTCAAGGTAACATACACAAAGCTATAGTATACTTTTAATTATGTTTGGAGGATAATTCAAGGTAACATACACAAAGCTATAGTATACTTTTAATTATGTTTGGAGGATAATTTATACAATTAGAAGTAAACATATAAAAGCCTAAGCAATTTATATGAACTTTAAAACAACATAACCAGATTGCTTGCATTATCGTTAATTGTTCAATTCGATGACTTACTTTATAGTAAATCATTACAATGGGTAGCGCCGAACTGTTTACTGATAGTGGTAAGCCACAGTAATTAAGCTAGTAATTAAAAATCCACTGAGAAAAGTATAATGCAATAATCATAGCGTGGCATACTACATGTTAAGGCAGATTATGAATTGGTCAACCACAGTGCTGTGAATAGTGGTATGGAAAAAAGAATATTTACTCTAATATCAAAATGTGTTTTATTACAAAGAAACACATTTGGGTTCATCTAAAGTGTTTTCTCTAACTGAGCCGATATAAGAACATAAGAACATAAGAAAATGGGAGTCTGCAGAAAGCCGATTGGCCTAAGCAAGGCAGATCCCTGTCCCACACAACCCCAATTACAAAGCCCAATTATAGGCTCAACACTCTAATACCCTGAGGATCATCTTACCAAAACGGTTAGAGATTAACGCAGGATTACGGGGGCCTGCAGAGCGCTGATTGGCCCAACCCTGCTGATCCCCCTTCACACCCAACCCTTCTCGTCCATATGCTTATCCAATTTTATCTTAAAGCTCCCTATCGTTTTTAATCCCACTATAGCACTTGGTAGTCCATTCCACCCATCTACAACTCTGTTACCAAACCAATATTTGCCTATATCTTTTCTGAAACGAAATTTATCTAATTTGAAACCATTGGTACGAGTTCTTTCGCTATCACTGAGCTTTAGTACATTTGTCATGTCCCCTTTGTTAATCCCACTAACCCACTTGAACACCTCTATCATATCCCCTCTAACTCTGTGTCTCTCTAACGAATGCAAGCCTAATTTCTTCAACCTTTCTTTATACGGAAGATTTCTAATATTATGGATCATTTTTGTCATTCTACGTTGTACTCTCTCCAATGAATCTATGTCCATTCTGTAATAAGGACACCAAAATTGAACAGCATAATCCATATGGGGTCTCACTAATGACAAGTAAAGTTTTAAGATAACATCAGCAGTTCTGTTACTCACACTCCTTGAGATGAACCCGAGAATCCTGTTTGCCTTGTTTCGAACGCTTATACACTGTTGTCTAGGCTTCAAATCATTGCTAACAAACACACCTAGATCTTTCTCACAATTCGAGTTTTCTAATTCCACATTAGCTAGTTTATATTTAACATTTGTATGCATCTTCCCTATCTTTAATACCTTGCATTTGTCAATGTTAAACTTCATCTGCCAATTTACTGACCATTCGTGTAAGGTATCTAGATCCCTTTGGAGGCACTCTATATCTCTATCTGAATCAATTGTTCTCCCCATTTTGGTATCGTCTGCAAATTTACTTATCCTACTAGTTATACCTAAATCAAGGTCATTTATGTATATAACAAACAACAGAGGACCTAATACAGAACCCTGGGGGACACCACTTTTGACTGCTCCCCATTCTGACTTCGTACCATTTATGCTGACTCTCTGCTTCCTACCAATTAGCCATGACCTAATCCATCCCAACAACGCCCCACCTATTCCATGCGCCTCAACCTTTCTCATCAATCTCTCATGGGGGGACTCTGTCGAAAGCTTTACTGAAATCTAAATATATTATATCATATGACTTGTCATTATCTACTGCTTCATATACCTCTGAGAAAAAACTAAGCAAATTAGTAAGGCAAGAACGTCCCTGAGTGAATCCATGCTGAGAAGAATTTATTAAATTAAATGTATCTAAGTGGTTTCTAATTTTACTAGCAATAATTGACTCTAGTAGCTTTCCTATGATTGATGTAAGACTAATGGGACGGTAATTGGATGCTATTGATTTGTCACCTTTTTTGAAGATCGGAACTACGTTTGCAAGCTTCCAAGCTTCTGGAACTATACCTGTCTCCAATGACTTGTTAAATAAAAATGTTAATGGGTAACTTAACTCATCCCTACATTCTTTTAATACTCTAGCATATACCTCATCAGGACCAGGCGATTTATGAGGTTTCAGTCTGTCAATTTCCTTAAGCACATCATTTCTACTTATAGTAACCGTACTTAACCTATTTTCTATACTATCGCTATATACCTTACGGACTTCTGGAAACTGTGCCAAATTTTCATTAGTGAAAACGGAAAGAAATTGACTATTTAATGTACTGCACATTTCTAAATCATTTTCTGTCATTTCTCCTATCGAAGTTTTAAGGGGACCAATTATATCTCTAACCTTGGATTTATATAGTTGGTAAAAAGCTTTAGGATTATTTTTTGAGTCATTGGCAACCTTAATTTCATAATTTATTTTTTCTTTCCTAATATCCTTTTTTACCTGTCTTGATAGATTCTGATAGTAAGCAAGTAGGTGAATTTCGCCTTTTCTAATTTTTCTATATATTCCTCTCTTTTGTCCTAGAAGATCTAATAGTCTATTATTCATCCATTTGGGTTGGTTCTGTGTTGATCTAAATTTTCTATTGGGGATGTATTTATTTTGTGCATTGAATACTGACTTGATAAAATTATCGTATGTATCTACCAAGGTTGACGTCTCTTCCTGACCTAAGATGACAGGTGCCTGAGAAGGGGTACACTCATTTGGACACCTGGATCGATTTAATTTTTTGACCATAGGGTCCGCTAATAGGGCTCTTCTTAACCCACCATAATTGGCTTTTCTAAAGTCAGGTATTAATGTTGTATTCTCTCTGGTATTACCTTTCCATTGTATATTAAAATACACAGAATTGTGGTCACTATTTCCTAGGTGGTCCCCTATCTCTACATTATTTACCATATGTTCATTGTTACTGAAAACTAAATCGAGAATATTATTACCTCTAGTCGGCGTATCTATGAATTGAAATAAAAAACTATCTTGTACTACCTCTATAAACTCCTCAGAATCAGTCTCCTATTTGATGCTGCCAATCTATATTCGGAAAATTAAAATCCCCCATAATGCACACATTGCTAAACCTTGATGCCATTTTAATTTCCTCCCATAATGACGTTCCGTCATTTCTACTCATATTTGGCGGTCTATACATAACTCCAATAACTATGGTCTCACTACCTTCGTTAACCTCTATCCAAACACTTTCATTATCGTTATTTAGTCTAATACCTGATTTAATACAGCTTTTTAATGTACTCCTGACAAACACTGCTATACCGCCACCCCTCTTACTTGTTCGGTCATATTTAAACAAACTATATCCTGGAATATCAAATTCTGCTAAATAATGCCTGGTTTCTGTATTAATCCACGTTTCAGTTAGCGCTCTTATGTCTATATTTTCTTTGCTAACAAGGGCTCTAAGTTCGTTCATTTTGTTACATAGACTCCTACAGTTTGTGTAATATACTCTCAATTTACTTCTTTTCTTTATACCTAATTTACCTTTGTTTTTAGCGACATTTCCATCTTCCGTTGCACCATCACTACTATCATTTGCATTATAGTCATCATTTTTAGCATGAGACTGAATATCCTTATCGCTTTCGCCTGACGCTAAAATTGTTCCATTTAACCTCTCATTTACACTCTCAATATTTCTGTTCAAAACCCCACAACCACCCTATCTAAAGAATTAGCTAATGTAGAAACCCCTAACCGTGAAAGATGAACCCCATCCCTTGCGTACATCCCATCTCTCCCATAGAAACTATCCCAGTTATCAATGAATGGTATTGCTTTTTCTTTGCAATATTTCTCCAAACGGCAATTGACACCAATCGCCCTGGATGTCCATTCCTTGGGAACTCCTCTTCTGGGTAGGATACAATGTACTACAGGGATCCCTCCCTTCATCCTAACTTTATCTAACACATCCCGATACTGCTGCAGCAGTTCCTCACTTCTACCCTTACCAACATCGTTACTCCCGGCACTGAGACAGATAATGGGGTTATCTCCACTATCTTCCAAGATGTGGTCCATCTTCTCTAAAAACCCTCCCAACTCCATGGCCAGGCAGACACACAACCTTCCTAAGTTTAGTGCGGGTAGCCCTAACTAAATGTCTTACCATGGAGTCGCCCACAATCGACACAGACTTACCTTCTCGGGACACAGACTTACCTTTCCCTCGGGAGGATCCAGCAGCTGCAGTTGGAGAACCCCCGGTGGTGGCAGAAGCTCCCTTTGGTGGTGGTGGTGGTGGGGGTAGTGGTGGTGGTAGGTAGCACAGCGTCAGAGGTTGGAGCTGAGTCGGCGGCAGGCACTTCGGTTATCCCTCCCTTATCCTGACTATCTTTTCCCTCACATTCGTCTCGCAAAGGAGAGAATGTATTTGTCACACTCATACCTATTCTACTATCCTGCTTCTTGAGTGTGACTTTCCCACCCGTATTTTTAACAACCTGCCATGAATACAATTGTTCATCAACTTCCTCCCTTTTCCCCTTACTTGACTTTATTTCCTCTTGGCTAAGCTTGAAAGCTAGATTTTCGTCTTTAATCAAATCCGCTTCCCTCTGAAGTTTAACATTAACCTCCCTTAGAGCCAAGACCTCTTCCTTCACCACAACCATCTCCTCTCTTACCTGGAGAATAAGATGATGCAGATCAGTTAGAGACTCGCACTCCATACCTGCCATGATCCCAATAAGCTTAGCGAGGAGCAAGAAACTAAGTACAGAAAAACAAAAACAAGTAAACTAACAGCTAAAAACTGAGCTATAACACTTTTATATAACACGAGTGCACTGCCCCCAAACACAGGTAGGTGTAATGGTCACTAAAGGTCACTGGTAAGTGGTCCGGGCAGGAGCTCAGATTAACACAACCTTCTCCTGTCACTGACTGTCACTAGACTCAATATTATCTTGTCTTTATGATATATATACTTGGTTATAATTTGGTCCAAGGTAGATTACAATGTGATCCAACTTGTCTTGATGCGTGGATTGTAACATCCCGTTTCAATTACCCGGCACATATTGCACACGGAAAACCACAAAAATTACCCTAGAGAATCACAAGGTCATCAAAACAAGGTCACTCAGAAACTACAACAAAGAAATATTTCTGGACATTTTATGGAATACAGACTGGTCTCCAGTGTTTGGAAGTACAAACGTTAATGACGCATGGGTTGGCTTCAGAACCATCATCACAAACATCCTAGACGAAATAGCTCCTCTGAAAGACATACGAATTAAAGCAAGGCCAGACCCATGGATCAACAATGACATACTACACCATCTGGAACACAGAGACAATCTGTTAAAAAGGCTAGTGAAACATAGACAGGGTCAAGGTCTGAAACATGAGTTCAACAGGGCCAGGAATAAACTAAATAGAAAAATAAAATCAGCGAAAACTAATTATTTCCACAATAAGGCAGAGGAATATCAGAATAACCCAAAGAAACTATGGAGGCACCTAAAAACAACAGGCTACAGCAACAAGGCAAGGGATTCGTCTAACACTAATATTGCTCTCAACATTAATGATCAGGTTTGCCACAATAAACGACAAATTTCAACCTACTTCAACACCTCCATAGCAAACACACTTGCAAAGAACCTACCGCAACCTCGACATACACGACAACAACGGCCACCTTTCGAAATTTCTACAGAGATAAAGGCATACACCCAAACACATTTGGATTGCAAAATGTTACACCAAAATACACTTTTGGCGAGCTCGCTAACCTAAATGTACATAAAAGCACAGGACCAGACAAAATTCCTGCCAAATTTCTACGAGATGGAGCCATTGGTATAGCAGGTCCCCTAACCCACATCATCAACCTGTCAATTAACACCAACACTGTACCTGCTGAACTGAAGGAAGCTATTGTAACCCCTCTATTCAAGAAAGGAAATAAACTAGAAGTTGGCAACTACAGACCAGTTAGCATATTATGTATTGTATCTAAAATCCTTGAAAGAGCGGTATACACCCAAATTGAACACTACCTCAAAGAAAATGATCTATTTTATAAGTTTCAACCGGGTTTCAGATGCATGTACTCGACTGACTCCTGTCTCATCCACTTAACAGATCACATTCATAAAGAAATGTCTAAAGGTAACTACACCGGTATGGTTCTTCTTGATCTACAAAAAGCGTTTGACACAGTAGACCATGATATCCTATGTAATAAACTACAAGCAATGGGCATTGGGTCTGTGAACTGGTTTAAATCTTATCTTAGTGGTAGAACACAAGGAGTCAAAATTGATGATAATATATCTGATCCTATGCCAATTAACTGTGGGGTCCCACAGGGAAGCATCCTTGGTCCCTTACTCTTTCTCTGTT
Source organism: Paralithodes platypus (assembly GCA_032716605.1). NCBI lineage: Eukaryota > Metazoa > Arthropoda > Malacostraca > Decapoda > Lithodidae > Paralithodes > Paralithodes platypus. Next base: position 21,167,106 of record CM064540.1, read on the forward strand.
ATGTGAAGGACATGGAACTGAGCGTCTCGTCTCGTGTAAATTATTACTGTATGCTGACGACAGCGTGCTTCTGGTTTCAGGAAAAGACCCAATAAGTATTGCCGCTTCACTTTCCAAAGAACTAGAATCGTGTAGTGAATGGCTAGTGGACAATAGACTATCTCTTCACCTGGGCAAGACGGAAGCCATCTTATGTGGAACAAAACGCAAACTGGAAGACATTGTGGGCTTCTCGGTCAACTGTAATGATATTCCTATAACAACAGTGTCACAAGTTAAATATCTCGGACTAAAACTGGACGAGAGTTTGTCAGGTGAAACAATTTTGAATCTATCCTGTGTAAGTGTAGAGCATGTATAAAACACCTGTATAGACAGGTGGGATGCTTGCCAGCGGCGACCAAAAAGACCCTTTGCCAAGCGCTTGTTCAATGTCATTTTGACTATTCTGTGTCATCCTGGTACTCTGCATCATCTAAATCAGCACAACACAAACTTCAGGTCACTCAAAATAAAATGGTTAGGTTCATGCTGAACCTAGGGCCCAGATCACATGTTGGCCAGGAACAACTTCTGTCACTAGGTATGCTCAATGTCTCTGACAGGGCCAAACAAATCAGGCTCACTAATGCCTTCAAAATGTTCTATGACTGAGCTCCAGAGTATCTTAAGAGTGATTTTGTTAAAGCAAATTAGAGGAGTGGACATAATACAAGAAACAGGATGTTTAATTTTAAGGTCCCGAGAATCCAAGGACAGGGTAAGCAAACATTCTTCTTCACTGCCATCAAAGAATGGAACGACCTATCCCAGTCAGTCCGTGAAAAGAGAACACTGTATTCCTTCAGACGTAGCCTGAAGGAACACCTGAACCGGACAGCTGCGAGAAGGGAGCACCAAGCTTATGTCTACTACTAAATACGACATAAGAGATAGGCAAACCAAACTGAAATGATTACTGATTACGGATTACTGATATTTACCATAGGATGTAAGGTATCTTAAAATAACCCCCTAGAAATACTTTCTCTAAAGTATCTATTTCTTTTATCCTCCCCTTTTTCCCAGCTAACCTAATCCCACAAGGACCCCAATGGAAATACGCCTAACGGCCTTATTGGGCTATCCTTAGTTGGAATTATGCAAAGCTGGTACATGTCATATTTGTAACATACTATGTGGTACCAACTCTGTAAATTGCTAACTGAATAAATATTATTATTATTATTATTATTATTACTTATATATTTATACGAATGTTCACACTAACCAGGACGTCAAGGTTGGCAACTATGAGTGGTGTTGCAACGGAGCATATCTATTTATTTTCTATAACAAATTGTATAAGGTAATGAGTAGAATACGAGTTAATAATTGAGAATCAGTAAAGGTAAGAATAACAGTATTATTAAAACACCAAAGTCATTTTTATGGACAGCTTTGAACACGATGATGAGGAAAATAATATATTCGGTTAGGAGAGAGAAGGGGGAGGGAAAAAGAGAGAAGGAGGTAGATAGGGGAAGGCAGCAGAGAGAAGGGGAGGAGGGGGGAATGGGATGTGCGAAGGATAGACACTTGATTGTCTGTATATTAAATTCCATAAATGACGCAACACCTGATGTGTGTTACTTATTTGTGATCCAGCATGGGCTAATCTTATAATATAGCCTGTATGTTGTGTTAACATAAACGTATTCTGCGTGCTGTTCTCGAACACACACACACACACACACACACACATTTGACTCCTTCCAACCTCTATATTAACCCCGCCCCCTTTTATTAGAAGCAATTAAAGGGCCATCTATTATAAGGTAAGTGAACTAACACATTGCCTCAGGCAGGGGCGTATCTAGGGTAGATAGCGCCTAGGGCAAGGACTGGAATTGCGCCCCCCGGTGGCGTGGGGCGAGCGCAGCGAGCCTCTCCAGCTGGGGGGTTCCGGGGGGGGGGGGGGGGGGCTGTAACCCCCCCCCGTGATTTTTTTTGAAATATGAGCAATTCTAGGAGCAATTTAAAGCCATATTCAAAGCTATATTTAGGTAATTGAAACACTAAATAATGAATGATATACCAGTAGGCTATATATACCGGGTATATATACATATATATATATATATATATATATATATATATATATATATATATATACGGTATATATATATATATATATATATATATATATATATATATATATATATATATATATATATATATATATATATATATATATAATGTGTGTGTGTGTGTGTGTGTGTGTTAGGTTCATTGTTTGGTTTAGGTTAATGATACCTATTTTGAGTTTGGATTGTATTATACTTTTTTAAGACCCTGTTCAATCATCTGACACCTATCTTTTAGATTTCATAAATCCATATACCGGTAATCACTGAATCAGGATAAAAAATCGGCATTGTTCGTAATGTTTTTGTTTAACCCTGTTTTTCTTCAATACAATGGGGATAGGAAAACCAACTAAGAGGTGTATGATGTAGCATGGTATCAATGCTTCAAACTGACTCCAACAACTACACTCTATCGTTCTTCATATTCTTTTGGCAATGAGTTGAATATTACAAGAAACCCACACAACCGTATGTTAAACTCATCATCACGGAAAGAAGAAAAATCATACAGAAGATTGTTGGTGTATTTTAAAAGTATTGATAACATGCACCATCATACAGGATTTTGCGTTTTCGCTATTAATTTTATTTACATGGTAAATGAGTTTAAACCGATGAAAAACATGAAAATTCCGTCCTTATCGCATGCCAGTTTTAACGTGTTTTGCCATGTTTACCGCTTTGTATCCTATACATGAAAAAAATTGATATAATACTGAGTAGTGTATGATGGAGTATGGTATAAATACTCTAAAGAGGCATAACGAACTCATCTTTAGCTTTCTTCATCTGCCCATGACGATGTGTTTAATAGCCTATGCGATTTTATGTTTGATTTGTAATATTCAACTCATCACGGGAATATGAAGACAGATACAAAGGATTTGTTGGTGTCTCTATGAAGAATTAGTATGATACTTTATCATCCACTATTTATTTTCTTATCTATACCTTTTGATTAGAGGGAAAACTGCCTTAAACATTACGAAACACGAAACAAATTCGACTTCAATGGACCATAGCTGCAAAAAATCCCTCAAAAGGCTATGTAGCCTATATAGGCCTATAGAACATTTCTTACTCAGAATAACCTAATCTTTCATTTCTGGAGTATTTGACAAAACTCGCGGGACAGGGTAGTATATTAAATTCTAAAAGTAGACCCCTATTTAACCTAAGCAATAAAGTAATTTTATATAGAAATAAAGTTAAAACCACTTTCCTTCTTCATGAGGAAGTTTCGTGATCTTCTAAGATTCTTCTTACACAAATTATACAATGCTCTGAAATAATGAAAATGACACTCTAAAATTACTCTAAACCACGTATAAACCTAGAAGCTAAATTCTAAAAGTATTTAGCCTAAGCAATAAAGCACGTTCGGATGTTCCTAAAATAATAAAGGTAAAAAACACTTTCCTTCTTCGCTAGGAACGGTTTCATGATCTTACATACTGCTCTGAGAGTCTGAAATAAGGAATATTATATTCAATTTACCGTCAGATAAAATTAAACAGAGTATAGAGTATTAAATGCATATATTTCGTACCTTTGCCTGTCCCTGCCCGTTTTGTTTATCAACAATAAACGTTCGCTTGGCGCTAGGCCGCTAGCATTCGAGAATGCTTAAAGTTATAAATAGCCTATATCCTGATTTTCTTGTGGGTCTCTTATAAAGTAAATTTCGAAGTACTAACAATATTTTACTATTAACTAATCAGTCAAATGAGAAATAATCCAGAATATCAATACATAATTATATACACCATTCAACGTTGCATACAATATAATACCGGTAACTAAAGAAAACCACCCCGAAAATATTTAGAGGGATAACTTAACTATTGTCAATTGATATGTTTAGGCAATGGCTTGCAGGAATTCGTTGCCTAAAAGGCTAAAATGTAATTGTATTTAAAATATATATAGCCTACTGTGATTACTGTAGTAACTGTACATAATTATAAAAACACGTTATGGCGTTATTATTCATCATAGCCTATTATATAATTATATTAATGACGAATGGATAGGATAGGTATTTAGGCATAATACTTGATATTAGATTTGCACTATAGTTAAATACCCTGGTTAGGTTAAGTTAGGATATTTTAGGTTATTACTAAAAAAAAAGAAAAAAAAAAAAGAAAAAAAAAAAAGAAAAAAAAAAACTATTTGGCGCCCCCCTTCAAGTGGCGCCCATGACACGTGCCCTACCTGCCCCACCCTAGATACGCCACTGGCCTCAGGCCATGACATCAGTGCTGTCGTAGACTGTACATACATTCCAATTGTGCTATGGTAGCCTAATGTATAGACGAATGGAAGGAGTAATTAATGGGGCACTTAATTAACCCTTGGGAAGGCCTCGCTATAAATTGCTCCTGAACTGGAATTAATTCATATTTTTTCACCAACCAACTTTACTTCTAAACTCAATTAATTAAATCAACAAACACATGTGGCACTCCAAGGACTCGAACCTAGGATACTCACACCGAAATTCCGCGCATTTATGCATTACGCTATCAAGACAGTTACATAATTATGCACAAGCCTACGATTTATTATGCAGTTTCGAATCCTGCATATTAATCTGAGCATGTACACTTGAGTAAAAAACAATCTTTACACTAACGCTCCAAACATTCTGGAAGTGGGTCGAAATCTTGTGATAATACCTCACAGACGTATGTTTCACCCGGTTCATTCCGTTCACACAATATTATATACGGCTCAGTTGTGTAAAGATTGTTTTTTCCTTGAGTGTACAGTCTACGACAGAACTGCTGTCTTGGCCTGAGGCAATGTGTTAGTTCACTCACCTTTTAATAGATGGCACTTTAATCGCTTCTAATAAAACGGGGCGGGGTTAATATAGAGGTTCGAAGGAGGAGGAGTCAAACGTGTGTGTGTGTGTGTGTGTGTTCGAGAACGGCATGCAGAATAAGTTTATTTTAACATAAGACACAGGCTATATTATAAAATTATCCCATGCTGGATCACAAATAAGTAACACACATTAGGTGTTGCGTTATTTATGGAATTTAATACACAGACAATCAAGTTTCTATCCTTCGCACTTTCCATTCCCCCTCCTCCCCCTCTCCCTTTCACCCCAACTCTCCTTCTTCACCCGCTTCCTCTCCCCTCCCTCCCTCCCCCCTCTCTCTCTCTCTCTCTCTCTCTCTCTCTCTCTCTCTCAAGGACATAAAAGATACCTTCTAAAATACGCAGAATAATACTATGCGATTGTTTGAATTTACATATACATAATTTTGTATTAATTTCACCACACCACCAAACGCCTCCAATTAAATTAATGAAAGCATGTATGTGATCCACCGGGATTCGAACCTGGGTTATCACACACAGATTTTTAGACACCTTAACCATTACACCACCAAGACGGTTAAAGGTTTATGCACACGCCTACGACTTATGAAATAAATAATAAATGTTAGGGATGACAAAAGTAACACATATATATTGATTAGCAATAGGATAACTAGCGAGGCAGCGAACAACACCTGTTACTCGCTGCCTCGCTAGATATCCTATTCCTAATTAACTCCTTGCGACATATATGACGCGATCGCGTCATATGAATAAGTCCACCAAAAACTCATATGACGCGATCGTGTCATATGGACTTATCTCTATACCTTTATAATAAGTTATATGACGCACTAGCGTCACATGGAGCTCAGTAAGTCCGATAAGTTACCTCACGATAAAACCGTTGGTGGGAACCTCACTCACCTCCGATAATTCTAACGGCCGCAGTGTTGTTTTGAGTGTAGTGCGCGCCAGTGGCAATGATCCTGGGGCTCCCGCCTCCTCGGAATTAATGGAACATAATATGTCGCAGGGAGTTATGCTACGATTCCCGAAGAACACGTCTATATTTGTTTATATATATATTAAGTGTAACAATAACACTTAGGATTTACGTTATTTGTGTTGGCTTAAGGAATAAGTTGGATAATACATATACTTGTGACCTCCACAATTTGTAATGTTTGAGGAAACGGCGCTTCAACCTCTCTCCTCTGTCCATCACATTCAAGCACCAACCCACCCACACCAACACTAACACAGGATACAAAACAGACACACACACACTCACACCCAATAACATAAAACGCACATCACACACATGATCACATACATCGTAATGGGCACAAATCACTCACACATACCTTTGGATACCTTTGGATGTGTTCGCCGCTCTTCTAGCGGCACCAAGGAGCGCGACGCACCTCGTTATGGGTGGTGATTTGGTGCAGTAGACTGTTTGAAGCGACAGCTCGCTCCCTTGCGAGGATGGGCTCGTCTGGCACTTTTTGCAGTTCGACATCTAGGGTTCTCTTGAAGTTGTCTAACGAGATGTCCCTCATGTCTCTTACTCGCCGTGGGAGTTTGTTGAAGAGACGTGGGCCTCTGTGTGATAACCAGCCCTCTCGCAGAGAGCCCATAGCACCCCTGTTATTCATCCGGGGGATTTCGCATTCCCAGCCTCTCCTATCACTGAATTTCATGACTATCGGAGTATGTAGGTTTGGTACTAAACCCTCTGCGATTTTCCACGTGTATATTATTAGGTAACGTTCTCTTCTACATAACATAAAACGCACACACACACACACACACACACACACATACACACACACACACACACACACACAAGCACACACACACACACACACACTGGTCCAGGCAAACTAGAAAAGGTATTAGCATTATTGAGGAGATGCTGCTGTCTTCAGTGCGTGTCATGGCCATCCTGAGCCTTACGACGTATACAGACTAATAACACACATAACAAAGCCACTATAACAACTTCGTCTCTCTCCAACACCCCTTCTCCCCTCTCTACATTCTTCAGAAAATAGGAAAAGTAGAAAGTAGCTACGAGGTGCCGTTGTGAAGGCTTATCCTTCAATACCTTCACCTGACCTGACCCCATCCGGGGTTTAGCTGGTCCACAAGGGTGTGTGACATGAACCCAACAGAGAATTTGTGGGCCATCATGTCATGGAGTGGAATGTGGTTCAGGTTAGGATTGGAAAGGGCGGGAGGAGTGGGATCGGGGGGCAGGGGGTGGGGGGTGGGGGGGGGGGGGGGGAATCCGTCGCCGCCCTAATATAAGTTGGAAAATGTTTAAATCAGCTCCAACGAGAATACAGGAGGTAGTTGATGCAGCTTGTGGGTGGAGATCATATTGATTTCATAAATATAAATTGTAAATGTTTACTTTTAAGATCCCTTTATATGTATTATATAATGTGTATGTGTTTCCAATGTTCACCGTAACATAATGATGGTGAAATAATACATATTAAATTAAATTCAAGGTAACATACACAGAGCTATAGTATACTTTTAATTATGTTTGGACGATAATTTAAACAATACGAAGTAAAAATATAAAAGCCTAAACAATTTACAGTATATCAACTTTAAAACAACATAACAAGATTACTTGGATTATCGTTAATTGTTCAATTTGATGACTTACTTTATAGTAAATCATTACAATGGGTAGCGCCGAACTGTTTACTGATAATGGGAAGCCACAGTAATTAAGCTAGTAATTAAGAATCCACTAAGAAAAGTATAATGCAATAATCATAGCGTGTCATATTACATGTTAAGGTAATATGTAATATGACATGTTAAGGTAGGCGGATGCCCAACCCCGAAAGGGGTTGAAATAGGGGAGCTATCCCCCAGCCAAAGGCGGCTTTCTAGGGCCTTTCCTAGCTGATGCTGAGAGGATTGGGTTCTAGTCATGTGGTGATGGGCTGGTCTATCAGAGTGAGAACTGAGCGATCTCTGCCATACCCATAGCTTACTCTGGCTGTTCCTTTTACTTATATATTTTCTAGATCTCAAGTGACGGCGCCTCTTCCGTGGATTGACCTCCCAATCTACCAAGATTGGAAGCCAAAGCGTCACATTTTTTCTTTGCCCCTCAACATTCTCTTCATAATTGCTGAGGGGCACAGGGCCCTGGGTGGGTCTTTGGTTTCCCGGGCGTTTCCGCACCCTCATTAGCTCCCCGCCATGGAGTGGCTTCGGTCACCCAGGCTTTATTGTGGTCGGCAGGGAGGGTTCTGTGGGGGCGCTCGGTTATGGCCTTGGCCTTCAACGGGGCCTTGGGGCTGTTCGGCCAGGCAGCTTGGGGAACAACAACAACAACAACAACATGTTAAGGTAGATTATGAATTGGTCAACCACAGTGCTGTGAATAGTGGTATGGAAGAAAACAAAATGTACTCTAATATGAAACGTTTCGGCTCATCTAAAGTGTTTTCTCTAACTGGGCCGATATTATATTGTCTTTATAATATATATATTTGGTTATAATTTGGTCAAAGCTAGATTACAATGTGATCCAACTTGTCTTGATGCGTGGATTGTAACATCCCGTTTCAATTACTTATATATTTATACGATTGTTTACACTAACCAGGACGCCAAGGTTGGCAACTTTGAGTGTTTTGCAACGGAGCATACTGTATATATTTATTTTCTATAACACATTGTATAAGGTAAATAATAGAATACGAGTTAATAATTGAGAATCAGTAGAGGTAAAAAGAACAGTATTATTAAAACACCAAAGATTATTTTATGGACAGCTTTGAACACGACGATGAGGTAAATTATATATTCGGTTAGGAGAGAGAAGGGGGAGAGAAAAAGAGAGAAGGGGGGAGATAGGGGAAGGCAGCAGAGAGAAGGGGAGGAGGGGGGAATGGGAAGTTCGAAGGATAGAAACTTGATTGTCTGTATATTAAATTTCATAAATAACGCAACACCTGATGTGTGTTACTTATTTGTGATCCGGCATGGGCTAGTCTAATAATATAGCCTGTGTGTTATGTTAAAATAAACTTATTCTGAGTGCTGTTCTAGAACACACACACACACACACACACGTTTGATTCCTCCTCCTTCCAACCTCTATACTAATCCCGCCCCCTTTTATTAGAAGCGATTAAAGGGCCATCTATTAAAAGATAAGTGAACTAACACATTACCTCAGGCCATGACAACAAGTTCTGTCGTAGACTGTACATACATTCCAACTGTGCTATTGTAACCTAATGTATAGACGAATGGAAGGAGTGATTAATGGGGCACTTAACCCTAGGGAAGGCCTCGTTATAAAGTACCCCTAAACCAGAATTAATTCATATTTTTTAACCAACCAACTTTACTTCTAAACTTAATTAATGAAATCAACAAATACATGTGGCACTCCATGGGCTCGAACCTAGGATACTCACACCGAAATTCACCGTCACAATATTGCCATTTCATACATATCCAATGTAATAGCATGTCAATAAAGAATATTCCATCATATTTCCTCACTGATTTCGTATTTAGTACCAGATATTGACTATTTTATTGAAGGATGGAATAAGGATTGAAATATTCGAAATTCGCATTCGCTTTGCGAATTTTACAACTAAATATTCGTATTCACATTCGCAAATATGGAAAATTAACATTCGTTCCATCTCTAATATATATATATATATATATATATATACCTGTATATGTATATATATATATTTGCAGTTCGCTTAGCCACCAGATATTCATTCTTGCTGCCTCCTTTCTTTCATGCTTTGAAACATCTTCTTTTCTCCTTTAGCGCATTTTCAACCTCGTCATTCCACCACCAGGAAATCTTATACCTGGGTGGGGGGGGGGGGGGGGCGCCCTTAAATTTGCCACAAAATTTGTCAGTGGCGGCAAGAAGGCTACGTTCAAGGAAGTTCCATTGGCTATTTATAAAATTTGGCTTAGCGCCCCTATTCCTATCCATTTCTTCCAGTTCGCTGCAAAATGTTTCCTTTTATTCAGATTTATTCAACAGCCATACTTTCCTTTTTGGCATGTATATCTACTTTCACTCAGGATCTCGCCTTAAATTAAGCTGATGTTACAGATTATGAGCTTATGCTGGGAGATACATTCTTCGCTCGGGATGACCTGTACATCATGAACAAACGTCCAGTCTTTCCTGTTCACCTAGAAGTAATCTATCTGGCTAATGGTGCCCCCAAAACTATACGTGATCAGATGACTATACCTTTTCTTGAACTTAGTTTTACAACGTCCCTTGAATTTGGCTCTGTCACTCTTTTACTTTGGGGGAGACACATGCTACAGGCAACCTGCCTTTTGTCTCGTCCATACACATATACAAACAAAAAGACACAACCATGATGTGTGTAAGAAACATAAATATAAAGAGATAATATCATCAGTAGATTGGAGAAGATTGACTGTTAATTAAGCTGTAAGAAATCTTCTTGTCTTCTTCATTTTCAACTTATGGAGTATCATGAAGAATGTATTCTTATTGTTAAAATAAAAATAACTTATGTAATAGGACATTTTGGCATACAGAGGGTTTCAATCCCTTCTCATTTTTTCCAAGACCTGTCGATAGCACTAAGTATATAAATATCATAAGTGCGTTAAAAGAAAACAATAAATGTCTTTATTTGGATGGCATCAGCACTAACATTATTAAAGAAACATATCCTCTCTACCTTGATGCATTAACTAATATAATTAACTTACCATAAATAGAAGGTGTCTTTCCTGGAAAACTGAAAACAGCAAAAGTTACCCTCTTATACACGAGTGGTGATGCCATGCTCATTAACCCATAAACGGCTAGCGTCCTCATATGAGTCTGAACCCTATGAGGTCGAGCGTCCTCATATGAGCCATGGCCTAAAAAAAGCCTTTCCAAACATCCCACTGTCACTCAAAACAAAGGAATGTGTAAATATGTGAGATAATTCCTCTCCATACATCCTATCACTACTCCACATGTGTCTAAATCCCCCCCCCCCCTCAATTATCACCTATTATTCTCTTATTCCTGTGATTATCGGTTTATTTATGGCGCCAAAACTCCCTACCCGGTTTCAAGGTCGAAAGGGAGGGGTGTGGAGGGAGGAGAAAGAAAGAGGCTAGCCCGCACTACCTCCAGTCTCACTCGCGAGCTCGTGAAGGGAGGGTGCAGTTTCGCTCTCTGTCAACTCCATGAATGAACCGCTCGGCATTATTTCGTGTTTGTCACCCCCCAAATACTATTCCCACTTGTTTTATTGTTGCAACATGTAACTATCTTCATATTAAACATAAAATAGGCGCATATGAATAAGTAATAACGATATTTATCGAATAATGACAATTTTCGTCAGAAATTAATGCAATAGCTTTGCCCCTCACGACGTTTAACGAATCGGAGTCCCGCCGCGGATAGGTTAACAATAAACTTCCATTATCTTTTTAGCCTGTACTTTCAAAGATACTTGAATGTGCTATTTATGATTGGTTGCTCTCTTTTATAAACAAACACAAATTATTGTACAAATATCAATTTGAATTCAGAAGGAGATATGGTACTGACTTGCAATAAAAACCCTAATTGATAAATTATCCAGTAAATTACATAAATTAATTTTTGTTCTAAGTCTTCGACAAGACAAGTCAGGTCTTCCTTCCAGGACCGTGAAAAAATTACTATGCCATCCAGGTAAGCCAAACATATTTCCCGTAAGATGGGAGAAGGTGGCAGGTCCATTAGAGACACCAAACAGAAGAACGTTGAACTTGTACTGCTACCCACGGATGGTGTAGAAGGCCACCTTTCCTCTGTACTGAGGGACCTGCCAACGGCCCAACTGGAGGTCGGGGCACTCGTTAAAGCCCCCTTCGCACACTTGTCCAAACGACCAGCATTCTCGTGCTGTCTTGTGAAGCTCTGTGCATTGTCCTGTGGTGATCTTCAATGTCTGGGGGCATTCCTGTGTTTCTGTGGATAGCCCCACAAATTTCACTAATTCTACCCGAAAAATTTGGGAGGTGTGGCCCGACCATAGCGGTCATAATCTCACGGGAGGTAAATGTGAGGCAGACGGTAAGTAGATGGGAGGCGGTTATAAAACAGGGAGGCAGCCATTTAATGGTCCCTTATTATCGGTATCAATCTATATTTCTATTAATTTCACCACAACACCAAACACCTCCAACGAAATTAATGAAAGCATATAATTATGTGATCCACCGGGATTCGAACCTGGGTTATCACACACAGAGTTTTTAAAACTTTAACCATTGCACCACCAGGACGGTTAAATGTTTATGCACACGCCTACGACTTATTATCCATTCTCTCGAATACTGGACATTAATCTAATCATGTTCATATTCCCACCCGCACTATGGTCGACTAATGTTTAAGTGAGAGGAAAGAATATTCCGACACTAAACTGTTATACGACAGCAGATCGCATGCCATTAATATGCCCCCGTCAGACCGGAAATGACTGGGGAGCAGCCTTGAAATTGTCAAGCCCGGCCTGCATCACGGCTCCAGTGATATAATAATAATAATAATAATAATAATAATAATAATAAAAATATTGCTTGTTATAATACAATGCCTAAGAACAAGTACAGTATATGGTACCGGTATATGGTGAGGATAATTATGAAAAGATACATAAATAAATAAATAAATAAATAAATATATATATATATATATATATATATATATATATATATATATATTGTTACGAATCTGGACCTCAGTTGCTTAGAGACGGTATACGAAAATAATTTCTAATGTAAATGCACCTTGTCTCTCTACCAAACAACAACACGACGCAACAGGTAAGAGCACTATGAACGCTTCCAGGCTCTTCTCAGGGCTTAAGGTGCACACTGCCCTGCTCCTATTCTGAATAATATGTAGAACAGAAATACTCATGTAACTTACTAGCTACGAGAACTCGAAACCAACACCGGGATTAGCAATGCTGGGTTGGATAATCAAAACAGTTAAATACATAGGCTACCAGCAGACATCAAAAAAAGAAAAGTGCAGATGTACTTCGAGCATAACAGGCTATGCGCGCCCTCGACAGTACTAAACTGTGCGCAAACCAGCCAACGGTAATCCACTCTCAACCCAAGAGAGTTGCACATAATAACATTGTATAAATATAATAATGATCTAACAATACAAGGCAGTGTCCTAATACGACTACTAACCTCGGGTTGATATTAGTGGAAGCAAGTTGCCCTGACCACCTCTAATATCACACCAATATATCCTACTTCAACCTGGGCCCCCCAGTGAGATACCGCCCGAAAACAATGAACTCTTAGAGAGTTCACCTCCCACACTCACTTAACTATTGGGTGGGGTGGGGGGGGGGGAGGGGTCCAGACTAAAGCTGGATTTCTAGTTAATATTAAACACTCCGTTGCCTCAGTTCGAAACCCGAGATAGGGAACAAACAATCGCTGGGGCAGAACCGTCAAGGTTGTTACCGGGTCCTAAGCACAAACCCTGGGAAAAATATGTTGGGGGTATGGATGTGTGTGTGTGTGGACTGTATTATTATTATTATTATATGAGATGCCGAAGTCTCCAACCAGGGTGCTGTTACGACCGGGGCTACGAATAAAACAAAGGACACTTAATGATTGGACTAGTAATAGGGCACTATGCAACAACGGTACGCTAGATCCAAACCCTCGAACTTATATGCCGGCGAACAAAACACCTATACCCTCCAGGGTTAATCTGCGATAGCGGGATATCCTTAACTGGGCATAAATGTACTCTACTTCAGGCTAACCCACACTGGTATAGCCTGATAACAAAGAAGATGCAAGTTACGTTAAATTGCATAAAAAGGAATCTATGGAAAGATCAATTAAATCACTGCAAGATTTAATACAATAAAAAGATGCTTCAATACAGTTACTCTAAACAACAATAAACTCTTCACTCCTATCTGAAAGAAAGTGAAGTATAGTCCTACAGCATAGACCTGGAAACTTCTGAAGAACGTCTGATGCTCATAAGATGCTCGTACTGATCTTGAACTATATAAAGGCAGGAGGCAGGACACCACACGTGTAAATCGAATACACAAAAAGATAGGACATAATGTTAACTGACACGAGAATACTATAAATGCGCAATGGTAGCAATGCTCGACACTAAAAGAAGTACTTCCTCATCAACGAAACAGTCTGCTATGGTTGTGCGGCTCAGCAACAACCTAGACTAATAAATGCTGTGAATAATAATGCGCACATATCAAAGAGCTTATATTAAATACTAACAAGTGTCTACTCGATTAATAATGTCTAGCTGGGATACTCTAGGTAAGGAACTGGGGTTGAGCAAGACAGGCTCGTAGCCTAGCGATGTCCTTAAGACTGCATCCTTTAAGTTACGTTAATTGACTAGGGTGCTCTCTCAATAGATCCAGATCACAAGTATCTGGTTCTATCCTGGCGACCCTCGAAAAACAAGCAAAGAGGCAGCAAAGTGTGGAACTGGTACAGGCCAAAACCCTCAGTCAACACAATGCTGTACTCGCAAAGGACGCAACCGAAAAGTTAACCCAGGCTACCACAGGACCGGTCGACGTCGTGTAGGTATAAGCAAACCGTACACACATCGGAGACAACGACTACAGTTACCTTATCCCAGTCTAGCATTAAATAAAAGAGCAGAAACACTAAATCAATAATGGAGACACACAAAGTTCTTAACCTATTCTAACTAAGAACCCTCAAACCTATTCTAAGTACATGTAAATATCTCTAAGGACGGCGCATGCAATACAATGGGCCGGCTATGGAAACCGTATGCAGAACCCAAGGGGCTAAGTAATTGAATAAAGGCGAGAAGTAATGGAAAAGAAGAAGTTCAGAGAGAGAAACAGTGATAAAGGTGGTGATCGGGAGAGAGTATGCAAAGGGATGTTAGAAGCACGCGCGCCAAGCCTGTCCTGACGAGGACAGCTCCTGGGGACCCTCATGTAGGAGGTTAGTTACACTGGAGCCCGCAAAGGAGCGATGGTCGACCAATCACGGGCCGAGACGTCACAAGACAGCAGGTATCACGTGACACAGCAAGACACGCCGTCCAATAGCGAGCGAGAGGCAGGAATGCTCCCACACCTACAGACACTCACTACCATCTCGCTCTGAAAGTCTTTCTCATTCCCACGCTGGTACTATCATCACTACTGTTAATATAAAATATAACCCGTTGTCACAGACAAAAACAAAGACCACCACTGGACTGTCTGTGACAATCCGATTACTAGGAAAGAAAGAACAACATTCTCTGATAACTGTAGCCCATTTCGATGTCCCTGGCGAGCGCTAGTAGCTAACGAGAGGCGATTCTGCCAACGCTGGTAGACGTCACAGTGCAGAAACACCATCAAAATCAATCCACACAAAACACCCGGAGGCACTGGAGAGAGACTACGGCAACTTAGGAAAAAATAAAAACATATACTGTATACTGTACTGTACATAAACACATATTAAACACAGATAACATATTATGCAGTGGAGGATATCAAGTATAAATATAATACAATAAAATAGAATAAAATAAGTTTAAAAATTAGAATTAATGCTCCAAAAAAGCATTAACTCTAGACTTAAAAATGGAGATATTAGCTAAATTTACTAGCTCATTTGGCAACTTATTCCACAAGTCAACCATGGCCGGCACAAAACACCGTGAAAACTGTGTTGAAGTATGAAGAAGCGGTGCAGACTTTTGATGGGACAGAAGTGAAGATTACAAAGGATGGTGAACGCCATTTGGGAGGAGTAATAGGCACAGAGGAATGCAAGAGAGTCTATGTGCGAAAAAAGGTAGCGGAGTGGGTAAAGGAAGTGAAAACCCTGGCAGACATTGCAAAATCTGAACCACATGCTGCATATACTGCCTTCACATATGGTGTTAAGCACAGATGGACCTTTCTTATGAGAACAGTGCCAGACATTGGACAGATGCTCCAACCGCTGGAAGAAGCAATCAGAGGAGCATTCATACCTGCTTTAACAGAGATGAAAGGCGTCACGCAAGAGCTAAGAGATCCATTAGATCTTCCGCCAAGGCTCGGAGGTATGGGGATCATAAACCCAGTGGAGGCGACACCTCACAAGTACCAAAATTCCCTTAAACTTACTACGTCTCTGACAGAAAAAATACGGGAGCAAAATGAAAATGATGAGGTGGACGAAGAGGAACAACGAAATGCAAAACAGGAAATTACAAAGAGCAGAGAAGAGAGACAGAAACATAGCCTAGAACAAATTAAAACTAGTTGTAGTGAAGAACTGAAAATGAGAGTTGAGATGGCAAAAGACACGGGGGCTTCAAATTGGCTCACTTCATTACCAATAAAGGAAAAAGGCTTCAGCTTAAATAAACAAGAATTCAATGATGCCGTAGCCTTGAGGTATGGGTGGCCAGTTTCGAACCTGCCGCTGAAATGTGCATGTGGTGAAATAAACAACTCAGACCAATGTATGACCTGTAAGAAAGGAGGATTCATCTGTATCCGGCATGATGAAGTATGAGACATCACTGCACAAATGCTGGACGAGGTGTGCCATGATGTCAGAATCGAACCGGAACTTCTGCCTATGGACGGACAGCGCTTGGCCCACAATACTGCAAATACTTCTAATGAAGCAAGAGTGGACGTAAGTGCTCGAGGTTTTTGGACGAGGGGAGAACAGGCTTTTTTCGACATTAGAATCTTCAACTCAAGAGCACAAACATATCGTGAGCGAGGACACAAGGCGGCATACTTGAGAAACGAAAGTGAGAAAAAACGCGCTTATGAAGAAAGAATTTTGAACAGGGATCAAGGAAGCTTTACTCCTCTGGTCTTCTCATCGTCGGGAGGAATGGGACCTTCTGCAAGTGTCTTCTATGCCAGATTAGCTGAACAAATATCGGAGAAAAAGCACCAGCATAGAAGCCAAGTCATAACTTGGATGAGATGCCGGCTCTCTTTCTCTCTTCTCAGGTCTGCACTCCTATGTCTCAGGGGTACAAGGTCCTCCCCGCTACAGAGGACAAGAGTGAGAAACTTGGACTTTGAAATGGTCGTGGCGGAGGGCCGAATTGGGGAACAACTAGGTTGATTGTAGGGAGGTACTGGTACAATAAGATACACTATATTGTAACTAGAATAAGATAGCTTGTACACCACATTGTAACTGTCACCTTAATAAAAAAATACAAAATAATATGGAAGGAAACATGCTTGCATTACTGATATGTTTGTGGACATGCAGTAATGCAAGTAATGGTCACTCTTCTGTAAATCTAAAATGGCTTACTTAAGAATGGGAAAGGGGTGGGACCTTCTATTTTTTTTTTTTTTTTTTTTATAAAAAAACAAGAAAAAAGTGTGGACTGTCTATGGGATTAACAGTGCTTCTTATTAAGGACCCCGGCAAGCCTCCCAGCTCTGCCTATCACGGATCCCGAAGCAAGCCACCGGAGGTACAGAATATATAAAAAAACGGAAAGATAATAAAATGCTGATCAGAGGAATAGAATAATTAAAAGAAGAAATGAATGTCTAGGATTCTTTGTTAATTACGTTATGTTAATATCTGTGCAAGCAAAGACAAACAAAAGGGGCCGACTGATGGGTCACAAGAGAGAGAGGACACCACCTATCTAGTCTGACCGCCGAGCAGAGAATGACGAGAGCTGGCGTGGGCCGTGGCTGACCTCGGAACCCTAGACCAGAGCGTGGTGTAGGGGGAGAGATCTACAAACAGGGGTTTTCTTGGAGTGAGGTAGTCTTCTAGAAGCTGGGAGGAAAACCCAAAAAACCAACAAGAGGGTATTACAGTGTGATAACCGGGAACCCTGCCAGCCGTTGGCCATTATCGTGTCCGTAGCTTAATACAACCTAGTGTGATGCCACCCTCGGCATCATATTTACATCTTTCTGAGTCTGTGAATCTATCATAGATGCTGTTAGGATTGGGGAAAAAATTACCCTATAATAAATATTCTCGGGAAAACCCTGCACCATATGGAGTCTGAGAAGCTGTCTGGCTCGGACTGCCTCAAACAAGGCTGTTCGGATATCCCTAAGTGAACCCGCCGGGTTCGGCAGGAGGTACTGTTGAAAAGCTCTAACAGTGTCCTCCTGACGTCTCGGTGGATTGGGCATTGGTTTAGCAATGGCCTGAGCTGTGTCTCTAGTGAGCAGAAAACCAATAAACTTCCGGTGGGCGTTATCCCTTACTAAGAACTCCCTTTGGAGTTCAATAGAGTCTGGAGTTAAGAAAGGAGCTGGGAAGTGTCTAGCTTCTAATTGAGGGGCAATGAGGAACTCAAATATAGCTCGTGAGACTCCGCCTGGCTGGGGCCTCATCAAGTCAAACTCCATATGGCGTGGGGGTGGGATTGGTAGGGAAACATTGGTCGTTATGTCAATAGCAAACTGTTGGACTTCCTGATCCCAGAGCACCCATGGGCCATGTCCCACCTCTCCCAGATTTAATTCCCTTTGCTCAGGTTGTGAACGAATAAATGTTAGCCGTGGTTCAATCAACCTCGGAAAATGATCGTTATTGTTGACATGAGGGCTAGTGGCATCCTTAGAAAGATCGTTATCGTTGGTCCAAGAGCCAGCAGAGCAACTAGGAACATCTGGGGGAGGAGGTGCAAGTCGTCTTGGCTCATACACAAAATACTGATAACTAGTAGAGTTAGGTATTGCTATAATAGGTACCCCTATGACCTTTCCCTGGGCATCTTTAGCCCAGAAAGTTTTATGTCTATTTACCTCAATGGTCCAATCCGGCGGTACTGGTATCTCACCATCAGCGGATCTGTGCCTGTCCCCTGCTGAAGATGAGGTAACCGGGAGCCACAGCTGACCCTGATCTCCCGTTTGTGACTGAGCTGGGGGGAGGGGAGCTGGGGGGAGTGGAGCAATGGGGACAGAACCAAAAAGTATGACGGGATCCGGCGGAAGCTTCAAGGGTTCCGCCGCCGAATGACTCGTTATAGAAATTTTGGAGGTACAGGTTTTATGTCGTGTGCCCGAAACTGTCTGAGTTTCCGTCACGCTACCTGCCAGATTGCTAGCTTGTGACAAAGGAATGGCACTGTTGACACCTGGTTGGGTCCCGTTGACCTCTGTCGGTGTAACTCCGGACCCGGCCTCGCGATTACTATCGCCTGCGATTCTTAAGTTAGACCATGCCGCAGCTGTTGGCATATCAGGGTCCGGAATCACATTAACTGTTGTCGGTGACAGGGGACGGAGAGGTCCGTGGACCAGTAAATCGTTAGAGGTTTGTGACTGGGGATTGGGGGGGGGGGGACCGAATGCAAAATTACAACCTCATCGTCCGGCGAGGTTACAGGCACAGATCCCTGTGGTGGGGTGACCATTACTTGCGTACACTCCCCAGGGCGCATGGATATAGCATATTGTTGTAGGACTCTGTGCAATAACTCATCTAACTGTTGCGCCGTAACACATTGGGGTATTTGTTGCTTAAGGGACCTAGAATTAACTTTCCTAGCCCCTGTTGGTTCCTTTACCTCTACCCTTGGACTTGATGCTGTGAGTTCCTTACCTGCATCCTGTCGAGTGAGTGGGGGAAGAACTATTTCTGGTGTCCCTACCATGTTCGTCCCTGACGCTTGAGTATCACAACGAGAGGATTTGAGAACCTTGTCCCGTGGAACTGTACTTAACCCAGATTTCACCCTAGTATGGGTTGTAGGGGCAGACTCTGGCCGGCATGTAGGAGCGATGTTGCTCATGTTACCTGTTTTCGGCCTAGTGGACAAACCTGTGTCGTCTATCGTCGGCGTGACTCCTCTCGCCGCTGTATCATTACCTTGGGCCATGTCAGGCGCTGGAGCCATACGGAGCCCAATCTTACCTCCTGGTAAAGTCGTCTGCGATAGCACTAACTTAGACCCCTGTAGTCTTACCTTAACTCTTGGTCTAACCCTCATCGCCGGTGGAGGTTGTTAGGCACCAGCTCCGCCGGAGCCGGGGACAACCACCGGCGCCGTCGGAGCAGGTGTCGAGGGAACCGGTGGCGACGCTGACTTACACATCTGGATGAGGGGGCTATCCTGGCTGTCTGATGCCTTGTCGGTGTGCTGCGGACTGGACAACTTGCGAACCTTAGCCGGTAGATGTTCCACACTGGACGCCTTCTGACGGAGTCTTTGAGGTGAGTCCAGTTGTGTAGAATGTACCATCTCCGGCGATTCAGAGCGAGCTCTTTTTGTGTGGGGAGGGGATTGACAGACAGAGTATTCAGATGAATGGGGTGAAGCAAGATTTGAGTTGGGTAGAGATGGGACCGGAGCCTGACAGACTAAGGGATCATCAAAGGAGTATAAGTTTATTATCCTTAGTAACTCAGGTGTGTCACAGAATAATTCAGTATTCGCCACCCTTGCAGCGTAAGATTCAAATTTTGTCTTAATCTCAATTAAAGTTAATAAGCAAGACATGTCTTGGTTGTCCAGCCATTCATCGAAAAGGTCCGAGCACACCGGACATTTACTAGCCGTCCATGAAAAAGTCGTCTTGTCCAAACATCTGACACAGCGGATACACAACCTGTGCGCCGCTACTGGGACAGACAGACAAGTTGGTGTAGAGCAAATCCAAAAGTTCGGCATGGTTACTGACTCCCCTCCTCACCGGGGACAGTACCTCCTCAGCTGAGCTGCTCCGGATATGAAGAGTCTGGAAATAGAAATTTCCAGGAATCAATGCTCATAAGGACAACCTGAGGGGTGATAATAGCATCCTACTCACTGCCCGGCGAAGAGAATACTAGTGAGCCACCGCCCACCCATCTTCTCACCGCTGGGCAGTTGTCGTGGACAACCCCCCACCCTTTTCAATCAGGGGGAAGTCACGTGTGACTGCTTACCTATGACGTGAGTCACTGGCCCTAA
This sequence comes from Paralithodes platypus, assembly GCA_032716605.1. Classification (NCBI taxonomy): domain Eukaryota; kingdom Metazoa; phylum Arthropoda; class Malacostraca; order Decapoda; family Lithodidae; genus Paralithodes; species Paralithodes platypus. The sequence continues at coordinate 21,188,082 of CM064540.1, forward strand.
GTGGACACCTAGCGTGTGTCGTCCTGTAGCTGCATGCTAGTTAGACACTGCTAAATCCTATATCCAACTGTGCCACCGGGCGTAGTGGGAGGGGAAATAAAAACAAGCAAGTCAATCCTTCCCAACAGGGCCGCCGGGTCGGCGGGGTAAACTGGTTCATCACAGGGCGCGCCGAACAAGGGTGACGGTTGCAAGCCGTCTTCCCTCCGCCGGGCCATGCACGAGCGCTGGTAGGAGGGGTAGTGGTACGCTACTAGTCAAACAAGAGGGGAACAAGGAGGCCCAAGCACGCCAGCGTGGCGATAGCCGGACCGAGTACGAAGACTAGGGGACGGCGGGCCAAGGAACAAGGAAACAACAGTCCATAGCACAAGACCACTAAAACCTGAACCACACACAAACCCCCCCCCCCCACAGAATGACTCCGGGAACTCGAGGCCCGAGATGAAAACTCGAGCCTGAGAACACAGGGTAAAAGGTGGAAGAGCATAATAAAATATCATGTAATAACAATGCACTCCTAAACCCTAAGAAGAAACAAGCCCCAACGTGGCTGACCACTTGGTAACAGTAATCCTTACCTTTGGGAAGAAAGACTAAACTCTGAAGATGAAGCGGCTACAGCACGAGGAGAAGAGGCCCACGAGAGGGGCCCGGTAGCAGGCACGCACACCAGAAGATCCCACACCACGTGTGACAATCTTTAAACTGGAGCGTCTGCATAGATTGAAGAAACATATGGCCCCTAGGCCCAACACGCTGGACTGGAGACCTACTGCGATGAAAACTAGCCTGGTAACTAGAACTAATCAACAGCTGAGGCACGTAAAAAACAAGAACAAACTCACACGTGGCGACTGGCTTGGAGAACATGTAAGCGCCTGACGTACCCTAATTTAACACTCCCTGCGGGCACCCAATGGATAGCCAGCGCTAGCTAATCCTAGACACTGTTCAATACAACTCAGATAATATTATATACAATTAAAATGTAAAACTTGCAAACTAAACAAACCAAAATTGGGACAAGGACAATATAAAGTCAAATTAAATTATCAAAATCGCTATGTGGAAACAACACTTACTAAAATGAAAATTATTAAATAAAAGAACACAATCCACCACATAGGGTGTACATTACTACATGAGCAAGTTAATCTGTTTCCCAAGCAAACTAATCGCACATATAACAACGCACTATCGTCACGTTAAAGGAATTAGTCAAGTTTGGGAAGTCCGGGACGTTCTGGTAAATTTTGACTAAACTCTGCATGAATAAAGAAACTACATGTTAAATGTCAAAATATTATTTTAAATCAAATTTGCAACATGACAAGACATTAACAATAGTACAAAATACAAATAATGATAAGATATCTATACTATTACAAAATAATATATAAAATACAGTACAGCACTCACTAACGATAGTTCTATCGGGTAGGTACCTGTAAGCATAGCATGCCTCAAGTGACCCCTATCAATAACTACCCTACAAATAACCTACATTTATCGCACAAATAAACTAAGGAAATCGCAAAAGCAAGCAATTGATACTATCGACAATGAATACATATAATATAAAGACAAATAATTGCAAAATATGAAGTAACAACAGATTTAAACAAAGAGTACTCTTTTAACAAGAACAATCAATTTAAAAAATCATCAATATTAATATTAATAATAGAAAAAGAAAAAGATAAACAATAAATACAGACAAAAAGTAAGCAGAGGTTATATAAGAAACTTCAAGTTAAAAATGCTTGATTAAAATTATTGATGTCATATTTTAGAATACAGTCACAATAATTGACCCTAAAAAGATTAAATTTATGGAACAATTTACTTGCCTCAAAACCTCTGTCTACTAAGAGTCTGTATAGTAACCTAGCTCTAGCCCAAAAGTCATCTACTTTAGTGCAGATTTTACAAAATCTTATTAACTGGGAATAAAAACAATTATAAGTTATTTTACTATCGATATTACTACTAGGGAAAGGAAAGTTTATTACGTTAAAATTAAAATCATCAACTTTGTGATATACTTTAAGTATGCACTGTTCATTAACAATCTCTATATTTATATCAAGAACATTTTCAACTTTATAATTTACAACAAAATTAATGAGTAAGGACTCACGAGAGCTGAGTGAACGACGAATGAAGCAGCTCAGGCGAGACACGTCCGACTTGGGTGCGCGCGGGGAGAAGAAGGAGGAGATATGGCTGCCTGGCGAGGAGCGGCGGGGTTGCCACAACGCACGAAATCCACCGAAAGGGGAAAGCGTGTTATAACAGTGTTTAAGTTAAACAATTTCTTCTCTTATTTTTTACAAAGTTTTTTCGCAGTGGGTACCGATCTATAGATGACTCCATAAGAGAAGTTGCGTTACACTTATGAGGAATACTCTGTTCATCCCCGCGGCGGTATATTCAAAACGGCTGACGCGGGTGTTGAAGGGAGACTATTATATTAATAGGCAGATCGTCAATGATGGAGGGGCCACTATTAAATATATACTGTATATATATATATATATATATATATATATATATATATATATATATATATATGTTATGCCCTGTTTTTCTACAGGTTTAACTTGGGTAATGTGAGTTCTAATTGACTGGGTATATAAGGCTGCATGCACAATACAAGATATGAGGAATAGAGAACACAAAGAAACACATGGTAGCAAGTTACACGATCACGTTTATTGATATACCACTGCAGAATACTTGTGTAAGACAATATAATAGAATCGAACAACACTAGCATAAGTGGATCTGGATGGAGCCTAGTCTCCCACTTCCAACGTTCAGGTATTAATCTTCTGATCACTAGCTTTGATTTAACAGGTTTATATACCGAAGACCATCAATGTTACTTATAGAATCATATTCACTGTTAGATTTCTTACTGGTAGCTCTGGTGCACAAGTCGTAGTTCACAGACTAGATTAGACACGCGTATTTTAGAGCACGGGAATTCTAGTAACCTCAGGGGGTACTGATCTAAGTTTTATATTCTTGTCTCAGAAATACATAGAACGCAAATCAGTGGGCGAACATTCAGATATCACTAGGGTTTCCTTCTAGGTAATAATATCTGGGTATATGGTTGATTACGAGAGTTAGTATCGCCTGTTAAATAATGAACACTGATACGCTTAGCACTTCCTAATTGAATGGTTATATGAATTATACTGGGGCAAAGAGATAGCCACTTCGTAGAAATATTAATTAGTGAATCTTTAAACAGCACAGTAATATGTAGTACTGCTAAAGGGAATCTTGGGTAGCATCTGATGGGTCTGGTCCTGGTTATCTTGCGTCCATGATGTTGGGGGCTAACGACTGGTTCCGCGGCTGTCCAGGGGGCCCATATGTGTGAAGTTCTTAAATACATGGGCAGGTCCTTCTATCCAAATCTGCCACGGAGTCTGCCGGCTCTGGGATCTCACTCCGGAACAACACAAGGGCAGAGCTAGAAGTTAACTGCAGGGTAGTGACCCCTGGTTGGTGTCTAGCTTTCAACTGATTTGACTGGGGGCGGGAGCTAGATTTATAGGCTCGGTTCTGGACCCTGTAGACAGTAGGGATCTCGAGTCTTATGGACTTATTTGAGCTCTCAATAGATATGGAGACTAGGTAAGATGGTATTTACTGTTGTGGCACATGGCTATAGGAAAGCCTTTATATTTTCATATAACTGAGCCTTAGTAAGAGGTACTATTTTGGCTATACTGGAAGTATTTAGGGGAGAGAGACTGGATCTACTTTGCGAGGAGGATGGGGACAGCTGTGATAGGAGCGTCTCTCTAGATTTTTCAATCTTCATTCTTGGATGAAGCCCACAACAAGATCAACGCCCTCACCAGGAAGCTGGAATCACTCCAAGAGTTTGTAACACTCAACGTTGGAGTATCACTAACTCCAATTGTTTCAACTCCAGCATCCACCACCGCCCCAACGTCATCTGCCAACAATCCAACATCTGCAGTAGACACTGCAGCAGATGCTTCTGACGAACCTGAGCCGACATCAAACCAGGACAGCCGCCCTGTTCACCTTAGTCTCTCCCCCACTCCTCGTGCAAGAAGCCTGCTAGCACGAACAGTACCAACCCCTCGCCCCCGTTCTAACCACTCCTCTCCCCGATCTGTACGTAGAGTCCCGCCACCACAGGTTTCCGGATTTACACCAGTGAGGAACGGTGCACGGCCAACGCAGAAAAGATCTCATCTACCAGTCACAATGTCAAACAGATTTGAGATATTGGTAGAGATGGAAGACGAACCAGAAGAGACCAGGCTCGTTGGGGATTCCAGGACAGGTCGAGGACAGGTCGAAGAGTTCTGCGACAGAGTCCCAAATCAACGAAAAATATTTTGCATCCCAGGAGCTGGACTGGACGACATTGTGGAAGCCTTCGAAGATACCACAAAGGATGCAAATGAAAATACCCTTTTTGTCATCCATGTTGGTTCAAATGACGTCATGCGCACCAGATCCGAAGAGTTGATGGAGAAATATCGCAAGATGATCCAGCACTACAAAAACAAGTCAAGGAATATCATCATCTCAGGCATTCTCCCCAAGATCGACGCACCTGATAAATTCTACGACAAGGCCTTCAGCACAAATAGCCGACTAAAATATTTGTGTCTGAGGGAAGAAGTTGAATTCATCAACCTCTGGGACAACTTCTACAACCAGCCTACTCTGTTCCGCAAGGATGGCACTCATCTAAACCCTGTGGGTTCAGCACGCATGGGTCGTCTCCTACACGAAGCAGTCCGCAGCCATGGATCAAAAAACGCCATCAGAGAAGAAGCAGCAGTGACATATATCATCCAACGCCAAGAAAAAAACAGAGGCAACCGAGGACCACCAGCGATAAGGACCGAAGACAGCGAGGACCGAGGACAGCCATGAACATAAATGTAGATCCGACAAGAACCAAAAATATTATTAAAGAGCGTTCCGTGAGTTCTAAAATAACAAATTTAAAGGTTTTCTATGCAAACGCTCGTAGCATACGCAATAAATTTTCAGATTTAGAGGAGCTAGTGTTTACAGAAAATTATGATGTGATTGGCATAACAGAATCTTGGCTCAATACAGAAGATAGAGACTTTTTAGCAGAGTATTCACTTCCCGGTTATGTAATGTTTGAGAAAAGCCGAATAAATCGAAATGGAGGTGGCGTTTTACTTTATATCAAAGAAAGTCTTAACACTTCCCTCTTGTCAAAACCTCAAATTGTGAACGTCGACGCATCTTTTGTGCTAATAAAGAATAATAAAGGTACACAAATAATACTTGCATTAATATACAGACCTCCAGCTCAATCAGTGCAAACTGACCGAGAAATTTACGAAGAAATTGCAGATGTAAGTAACTCACAAGATACCGTAATTTTTGGCGACTTTAATTTACCTGTGACCAAGTGGGGCGATACTCTTACTTCACACTCCGGACATGACTTGTATACGAACTTGCAAGAGAGTTCGCTTTATCAATTTGTTCGAACGCCGACCCGTGGTAATAACGTTCTTGACATTGTACTTTCAACAAAAGAATAATTAATAGAGAATTTGAATGTTGGTGATGAATTCAGTAACAGCGACCATCGTACGATAACTTTCACTTTAAAGTTTACTAGTAACGAACCAAATAGTAGCATCGAAAAAGTCCCTAATTTCAAGAAAGCAAACTTCCATAAACTTAGAGCTATGTTTAAAGAAACTGACTGGAGCTTTTTAATTAACAATAACGACATAAATACATCTTGGAAGTTATTCGAAACCAGTTACCTAAAAGCAGTGCAAGTCTGCATACCATCGAAAATAAGGCGTCCAGGCCATAATAATAAGCCAAATGGTGGAATAAAGATATTTCAGACTGTCTGCTTGCTAAAAAATTTGCTAATGATAGATTAAAATCCTCACAAAATGACGAAGAACGGGTGAAATTTGTAGAGCTACGACGCAAAGCCAAAAAGTTAATTAAGCAAAGTAAAAAGACCCTAGAGTTACATATTGCGAATCAAAGTAAAACAAACCCGAAAGAATTCTATAGTTATATCAGAAAGAAAAAAGTAGTTACTTCAACTGTTGGACCGTTAGTCGATGAAAATGGAGAATACACCAAAGACGAAGTACAAATGAGTAATGCCCTCAATACCTTCTTTGCATCAGTTTTTACAACAGAAGACCTCCGTGATATCCCTACACCATCGCCGATTCAGATTGATAATTCAGATGTTCTAAGCAATATCACCGTTACAGAGAGAGAAGTATTGAATTGTTTAGATAAACTCAAGGTAAATAAAACGCCTGGACCTGATACAATCTCGCCTAGAGTTCTGAAGGAAGCTAAGGATGAGCTCTCCAAACCACTGACATTACTATTCAATAAATCCTTGCAGTCTGGAACTATGCCTGATCAGTGGAAGCTAGCCAACGTAACACCGATATTCAAAAAAGGCAGCAAATCCCTACCCAGTAACTATCGTCCAATTAGCTTAACCTCAGTTGTATGTAAAATGCTAGAAACGGTCATACGAGACAGACTCGTAAATCACTTAGAGGAAAATAACATACTTAAAGATACTCAACACGGCTTTTGTAAAAAACGTTCCTGTTTAACAAACCTCTTAGACTTCTTCCACGATATCCTCAACCTCTACGATGAGAGTAAAGCTGTAGATATTATATACCTTGATTTTCAAAAGGCCTTTGACAAAGTTCCCCACAAACGTTTACTGCTAAAACTAAAAGCGCATGGAATACAAGACGGTGTGTTGAAATGGATAGAAAATTGGCTCAGCGACAGAAAGCAAAGAGTAGTCATAAACGGTAAGGCATCTAAATGGACCAATGTAAGTAGCGGGGTACCCCAGGGATCGGTACTAGGACCGATTTTCTTTCTAATTTACATCAACGACATAGATGAGGGCCTCACCTGTACAATCTCAAAATTTGCTGACGATACAAAAATTGCAAATAGCGTACTCTCAAAAGAACAAGTTGACGATATGCAACACAATCTAGATAAATTGTCATGTTGGGCCCAAATTTGGCAAATGAGTTTCAATGCGGATAAATGTAAAGTACTACATATCGGATACCTAAATGAGAAAGCAAACTATTCGATGAATGGCACTCAGCTTAAGAATGTAAACAGAGAAACCGATCTGGGAGTAACAATATCGAGTAACCTAAAACCGAGTCAACAATGTTCAGAAGTTGTTAAGAAGGCAAACAAAATAATTGGCTTTATAGGCAGGTCATTTGAGCATAAATCCAAAGAAGTTATCCTAACCCTTTACAATTCCTTAGTCTGCCCTCTTCTGGAATACTGCGTTCAATCCTGGTGCCCTTATTACCAAAAAGATATAAACAAGCTAGAACGAGTTCAACGTAGAGTTACCAAAATGATACCTAGCCTAAAGAACAAACCATACGAAGAGCGTCTTAGAGAATTAAATCTATTTCCTTTAACCCAGCGCAGATTAAGAGGTGACTTAATTCAAGTGTTCAAAATCATCAAAGGCATCGACAATATGAACTGTAGTAAGTACTTCACTATCGACCAATCTAATTACACGCGGGGAAACGGTTGCAAAATTATTGGTAAATCTTTTAACTCACACGAATCTAAGAATTTCTTCTTCAATCGAGTTGTCAACTTGTGGAATGGGCTTCCCCGAAACGTTATAGACTGCATCACCGTTGATTCATTTAAACTCCGCTAGACAAATATCTCGCTTCAAACCCGCGACTGACTGCGTTTGTAAATGAATAACTTTATTTTATCCCCCCCTCAGTTACTAACCCATCTGTCCCCTACTAACTTCCTAATCCTGCCACGGACATTAGTTCCAGGGCAGTAATTCCCTTTCCAATGTTCCCTTACCCACTCTAAACCACTGTTTGGACACTTGATCCTCAGTGTTTTGGAGGACAAGCAACCTAGAAGGGTCACTAGATCTGTTGTTGCTTGATTTCCTTTGTACTCCTTTGTACTCCTTTGTATAGCTGAGGTGCTAATTTAGTGATCAGAGCATGCAAGAAAGGTAAATGGTTTATTGTGAGTTAATAGAGGTTAGTAAAGGTGTTAGTCATGCATGGTTAGTTCATTGATAGGAAGAATTCCTGTGCTACCTGGCAATGACTCGGAAGTCAAAACAGGGGCCAGGTATACCTCCGCGGGGGTGGGGGTCTCCCTCCTCGGGTGGGCAAAAAGGGGGAGCTGGGCGCCCTCTCTCTGTGATAGTCGTCCGGCGGCTGTGGCTAGGGGCTTGCCATATCACCAGTGTTTGTAATAACCCTCTGTGTATGAGACAGATGTGGGTGTCCTTAATACCAAAACCGAAGGTGCCTTAGCTAGCTGGTTTTACTCGGCTGGTTGTTAATTGTAGGGTTTGCTGGATGTGGTGGAGACTGGGTTGCTAACTCTGCCACATTTATCTGGAAGTATGGCAATAGAAGTTAGTTACTGGCGAGGCGGCTAGCCTTGCACCGACGACCATTGGGTGCAGGGTTGAGAATGGGTTGTAAGAGAATAGATGGCATGCAAGGGGCTAGTAAAGTTCTAATGTTGTTCTGGCCTACTAAGTGAAGGTAGGCTGGATAGGAGTATATATATAAAAGGTTGGAGAGCGTTAGCAACGGACAATTCAAGGATCTTCAAGAGGTATGAGAGAGAGACTAGGTCGGACAAGAGTCGAGAAGCGCGGGTGTCTTAATGAGAGGGGGGGGAGAGTTCAAGGGCTACAGGGAAATTTTGCCCCTAAGGTCCCTGGGCGTGGGGGTGGCATTAGGCTACAATTGATATGGAAGTTTGAAAAGGCAGTAGAATACGTTAGCCAAATGCTACCGGGGAATGCAACTATGGGGTGGTATATGAGTCTGGAAAAGATAGAGTTATGTGATCAGTCCGAGGGGTTATGGATACTATTAGTTGGCCCTGGGAACTGCGTTTTCTATTAAATATAAATATACCAACAACAGCGGCAGTTCGGAGGGGTACTTAGTTATTGTTTCGGGGTACTTATGACAGATACTGGTAACCAGGTTATCTTATACAATCTCTGGTTGGGGTAAGAGGTGCATGACACGAAGTAAATTGGCGTAGTGTGGACTGTGGATACGAAGGAGGCAAGGGGAAGACGTATGACAATTGTGGAAAAGTAAATGGAAAAAGGTGAACACAATGGCGGATAAAAATACTTAACCTAAGGATTGAATACATAGATTTATGGGGCGATGGGTGTTCAGAAGCTTAGTCTGGCAAGACAAGATGTTAGGGAATGTTAATATTAATACTTAAACTAAGGATTGCATACATCAATGAACGATGACATTATAGTCGTCGTCCTAATAAGGTGATGAAACCTGGTCGATCTGTACTTGGCACAATACGACACAAGGACAGTGCTGCTATGTCGTATCAATACTGGTGGCAGTTAATATTAGAGACACTTAGTTACTAGAGGAACAATGCAAGGGGGCGACTGAGCACGGGTTACATATATCTATACTAGTCATGGGAAATGATATACAAGGTCTAGGGACAGGCATGGGTGTTTTAACTTCTAAGATATATAACATCTACTTCTCGGATGTAAGAACATACATAGATATAATTATGGCTGTCTGATGTGTTGGCATTGGCTCAACGTCGGGACAGGGCATGGGTGTTTTTAATATGAATGTATATTCCTGTTCATCATCTTTGTAGTTAGGAGTGTAGGACACGAGGGGGTACTGTACATGAGGTGGAAAAATGGTCAGTTTAGAAGGGGTATCTGGGTGTGGCCTGGAGCTGCTTAGCCCTGCGGCTTGGGCCTGTCTGAATTGGCTGGCTCGGTCAGCTGGTCCTTTCGTTCTGTGGACCTTTCCTTTGGGTGTTTCTGTGTGGTGTTCGTTCGTGGCTTCTGTGGTGGGCTTCTCGTTCTGGGGCATTTTAATATATATATACAGTATATATATTGGCGTTCTTTTAAGAATATAAGAAAATGGGAGTATTTATTAGTGGCCCCTCCATCATTGACGAACATGCCTATTACATAAGGCATCCTCTTCAAACACTAATCCGCCGTAGTTTGAATCTACCGCGCAGAGCATTTAAAAACTGAGGAGCCTTCATCATGAGCGCACGCGACCTCACTCATGGCTTCAGTCATTATGAATTGGGTTCTCACTACGAAAAAACTTCGTAAAAAAGAAAAAGAAAAAGAAAATAAGAATAACTATCTAATAAGCTTTCCATCATATCGTGGATGTACTTGTGTGGATCTTTGACCAGACGCTGATTCAGGCGCCATTCTTCCTTCTCTGCTCTGCGCTCAGCCTGCCCGGACGTGTCTCCCCACGCTCCGCTGGTTCCGCATTTGCTGCGTCCCTAGTGAGTTTTTTCTCATTTGTTTACTCCGGGATGTATCAAGTAAGGTTAGGATATGCGTAGCAGGAGTGTCCTGGGCTGGTTGCCCGCAGTGCAGTGTATTTTGGGTCGTGTGTTTGGGGCATCTATTTCGGATGTACCCTCGTGGTCCTGTTGTGGACTTGTGATCGTTTCACAGTTGAGTTAGCTTGTGATGCAGGCGGCTTTCATTAAGCGTTAATTATTGCTGCCTTTTATCTTTCTGATGAGGTAAGCTTTGCTTACTGACGTTCCCAGCGTATTTTTCTTCACTTAGTGAAGTTTTTTCTGGGTCCCGAGTCAGTCTTCCCTTTGCCGGAAGTATTTGCTACAGTGGTGTGTTGGCGGTGGTTCCTGTTGTTATATTTCCAGTGTTTTTGTGTATATTTCAACATTTCTTATGCCGTCTACTTAGGCCTAGCCAGCCGCTCGTAGCTTTGCCACATGTACAAGTGTTATTGTTTATTTTTATAAATATGCCCTACTGTGTCATGTGTATCCGGGTTTTAGTTGTGTATTGGCTAATTCCTCGGACTATGTTTGTTTCCTGGTTTAGTTGTGTATTGGCTAATTCCACGGATTATTGTGTGGACTTAGGCTAGTCGTGCGTGGCTTTCCTTCGTGTCCGTTGTACGTTCAGATGGTGTCTGAACGGGGTGGGTTTCCTTCCGGCGGGTTGTTTCTCGGTTTCACCATGAAAAAAACCCGGCCGAGAGCCGTGTTGGGCCACACGTGGTTTCAACACAGGCTTGTGTCCCCGGCGATGAGGTGTCTGTGGCTCTCCAGGACTGCGTCTCTGTGTTGGTGCCTGTTTTCAGGCTCCCTTTGATTCCCGGCGGAATGGCTGTACCCATCTAAAACATTGTTCATGCGAACATATGTTATGAAGTTTTTCTACCCGGTTTTACAGGGCGGGTGCCCAACCCCGAAAGGGGTTGAAATAGGGGAGCTATCCCCCCGCCAAAGGCGGCTTTCTGGGCCTTTCCTAGCTGATGCTGAGAGGATTGGGTTCTAGTCATGTGGTGATGGGCTGGTCTATCAGAGTGAGAGCTGAGCAATCTCTGCCATACCCATAGCTTACTCTGACTTTTCCTTTAACTTATATATTTTCTAGATCTCAAGTGACGGCATCTCTTCCGTGGATTGACCTCCCAATCTACCAAGATTGGAAGCCAAAGCGTCACATTTTTCCCTTGCCCCTCAACTTTCTCTTCATAATTGCTGAGGGGCACAGGGCCCTGGGTGGGTCTTTGGTTTCCCGGGCGTTTCCGCACCCTCCTCAGGCCCCCGCCATGGAGTGGCTTCGGTCACCCAGGCTTTATTGTGGTTGGCGGGGAGGGTTCTGTGGGGGCACTCGGTTATGGCCTTGGAGTTGCTCGGGGCCTTGGGGCTGTTCGGCCAGGCAGCTTGGGGAACAACAACAACAACAACAACAACAACAACCCGGTTTTACAAACCACAGGAAAAACCTAGCTGTTGTTAAGGGCTTTCCTCCCCGGCGATCTTTTACAAAGAAGTGGGGACAGGAACTTATGGGGTTAACGTTTTGACATCTCACCCGGCGGGTGTACCTTGGTAGGGTGGGATGAACAACTAAGTCATTCAGTTAGTTAACCGATCCATTTTAAGTGATACTTTATGTATCGCCGCCATTACACTTACGGCGATTGAAGGTTCAATTAGGGTTAACATCGTTTTTTACACCCGGCGGGTGCTCCTGGGTGGAGGAAATAAGGAATTTACAATTCAATTTCGATTTAACCACTTAATTAAGTGATACGTTTAGGTATCGCCGCCTTCATACTTACGGCGATCTTTTTGTGACAATTCGTTAGAAATCAGATCTCGTATCAGCCTGCCCTGTGTTATTCTACTAAAATATTTCAAGGGCCGGCGTCTTTATGGGGGGTTGTTTTTGTTCCAAAATTGAATCTTGAGACAGTCACCACCAGAAAGACTATAAACGCCATGCTGGACCGTTATATTATGTCAGAGGGTATTCTTCACTTTCTTAAAAAGATATGTTTAGATATTCTGAGCCCCGCCGCGTAGCGAGCTGTGATCGTTGTGTCATTACATCTCGTTACCCGGTGGGTTATTAACACTTGTGTGCGAACATGTTGGGTTAACCTTATGAGCATTAATTCCTGGAAATTTTCTTTTTTTCCAGAGCTGGGCTCCGGCGGACCAATACAGACCCGGCAGTAGTTTTCCCCACCAGTCTCTGTCATGGCTACCTTGGCCCCAGTCTTTGCTTTATGCACTACCCCTACCTGTGCCGGTATCCCTATTTTTGCGCATACTCTTTGCATAAAGTGTGTTAAATGTCTAGACCGTTCAAGGGGTCTGTGGGTTATGTGTAATTGTTCCTTTTGCTCCCAATTAGCTGTCAAAGTCCTATGCGACAATGATAAGACCGCAGCGGTCGCGTTAAGAGAAGTTAGGCAACAGATGTCAGCATACACTACGATTGTAGCTCATAAGTCACTTCAATGTGACAACGTCCCTCTTTGGGATAGACTGCTTTTTGAACACCCTCCCCCTAAACGTTCCTCTCGAGTAACTAGTCATAAGCCGGCGGAGACTGGTCAGGGTTCTGTGTCTTCTGCTGCTACCCCGAAACGTCCAAGAGAGCCTACACCCCCGGCGTCCGCCTCCTCGTCTCGGGCGAGATCTCGGTCTAGGTCACCTCTCAGACGCCAGTCATCTAGTCTTGCCTCTTCACCATCGAGTAAGAAGAGTAGGACGGAAAGATCCACCAGTGGTCACGGCGATGAATCCTCCAAATCAAAGAGTAGTTCACGGTCACACCGTAGCCATAAATCTTCCAAAAAGGATTCCCATAAACGAAAGACCTCCCTACATTCGCCAGCTTCTAGTGCTTCTCATCGTACCTCTACCCCAGACAGAGTTTGTGTTAGGTCTCAAGGGTCCAGTACGGTGCCTGTCCCTAAAGAGGATTTACCCATTAATATTTTAACCCTGGAATTGGAGAGTTCAGGGGGATCAGTGATTGAGAGTGTTTCAGACTCCCAAGAGAGTGTAGGCCAGGGCCTCGGTGTTTGGCGATTTTCTCGGCCAGGGTCTGACCACCAACTTCCGACTCAAACTAGTCACACAGTCGCTGACGTCCACAGGGACGCGGCGATCCCATCCTCTATTCCTGACTTATCTTGGCAGCAAGGTACCCCAGCTTCGGCGGGATCTTCTCAGGAGGATCAGGAGGAGAAAGACGAGGTTTCAATAATTTCGGAGATGGAAGGGCAAGAGTCAGGTTCAGGCTTAGATGCCGCGCAGGATATTAATGATTCACCAGTAAGTTCATCATCAACTCAATTTGTCACTGCGCAGGAAATTGATGGGCTATTTAGTCATGCTTTATCTAAATTTTTTGGCCAACAACAGGAAACTCCCACAGTGGACTTGGGGGCTCCCACGACAAGTTCTACGGTACGGCCTCTGATGACTTCTATTGCTTTATCTAAGATCCCTAACCCCCCCACTCTGTCACCATCAGTGGTTACTAGGCCTGCTACGGCGGCATTGACCACTTCGAATGTAAGGGTTATAACGGATGTCAATCCACCCCCTCTAGACAAGGCGCCTCTCAGAAAGGTAGCTATGCCCTTGCTTTACGGACCAGACGAGTCATGGGTCCTTTTGACCCCCACTAAACCAGAGCTCGCCCAACCTACCTTGTCAGGGGAACTCCCAGTACCGCGTGAGTGGGTCATCCAGGGCAATAAATCAAAGAAATTAAGGGCCTTGGATATTTTGGGAAATGTACTAGACGTTAATATAAAGGCTATACCTAGTTATTATTACCAAGACTATTTTGTGTATGCTACTAAGCCAGCTTTACCCCCTGCCTCAGCTTCAAAATTGTTTTCAGACTGGTCTAAGCTGGATGGGGTTAATGACATTAAGACTCTGTCAGCTCTCACTCCTGAACTTGATTTACAAACCGTCACAGACGAAGCAGCTAATCCAGTCTTGAAGGTGGGGCAGTTGGGTCCAGGACCTTGGGTAGATTGGGAGACAGAGGCTCAAAACTTTGCAACCACATTTACTTCCAAATCTTCCCACCAGATCCCTCAAGATACTCATTCATGGTTCTCCATGCCGGTATGTTCTGCCGGCGGAGTCCCGTCAGCTTTGTTTTCTTTCCTAGCTGCCCCTAAAATTAATCTTTGTGAGCTAAAAGACCCTTTCACTACCCCTACCCCAACTCACCTAGACCGAGAATTTAGGCTAAGGGGGAAAGCTTTTCGCCTGTTCTCTCAATACATAGTGTCTCAACAGGTAGCTAAGTCTTTACTTCGGTCCACTCAGGCAATCGCAGACGCGGATGCCAGAAGATCGGTTGAATTATCCCGGCGACTGCTTCTCCAGTCGTCAATCCAATCTCTGGGTGACATACGCACCGCCTTGCTTGAGGCGGTACGAGCAAGACAAGATCTCAGAATGTCTTTAGTTCGCAAACTGCCTGATCGCATTGCGAATCAGGTGGTCATGTCACCAGTGCTTACTCCCTCTTTAATGTCCCCTGAAGTGTGGCGAACGGTGTTTAATATGTCGCAGGCCTTTAAACACAGTCCCACCCCTTCTAAGAAACCTGCCTTTAACTTCCCCAAACCCAGGCCAACCGCTAAAGCTCAGCCGGGGGGATCTAAGCCCTTTCTTCCGCCTAAGTCCTCCCACTCCCCCCAAGGTCAGTACAGGCATAGACAGAGTAGGTTTTCAGGTCAGAGAGGACGCGGCCATAATAAGCCAGGTCAGGGCCAGTCTTCGGCCAACACCAGCCAGCCGGCGAAGCGTCCAGCACCACCAACCCCACCATCAAAAAACTAAAGTCTCTCTCACTCCCGGTGCCAACCTTAAGGCCGGCGGACCCGAGGGTAGTACAGCCGGCGAACCCTTGTCTGCTAACTGGGTCGTTCCGAACGTGTCACCAAGCATGGCCGTTAAACACTTGGGCACGGATGGTGGCACGCAAAGGCATCACTTGGCAGTGGCTCCGGCGACCTCGCTTACGTCAGCCGACAACGGCGAATTTTGTTTCTTTAGAGGTGGAGTCACTGGTCCAGGAAATGATTGCCAAGAATGTCATCATCCCGGTCCCCCCAAATTACCCTGTATTCACGTCCAAACTATTTTTGGTTCCCAAAAGGGACAGTGTTCAGATGAGACCGGTCGTAGACCTGTCTTATCTGAACCTTCACATTCACAACGAGTCTTTCCGAATGTTAACAGTACACCAAATCAGGCTAACACTTCCGCCGGGAGGTTGGATGTTTTCACTAGACCTGACAGATGCCTATTGGCACGTATCGGTCAATAAAAGATTTCAAAGGTTTTTGGCCTTACGGATCAGGCACCAAAAATTTTTTTTTCAAAGGATGCCATTCGGTTTGAACCTAGCACCTCGATTATTCACGAAATTAGTCCGGCAAGCCCTGATGCCGTTGTTAAAACAAGGAATCAGAGTGTTGTGGTACCTAGACGACTGGCTGGTGGTGGCAGAGACACAACAATTATGCATCAAACATGTCAACATCATTTTAAATCATGTCAAAACTCTAGGGTTCAAGGTAAATCTGGTAAAGTCAAACCTTGTTCCCTCACGAGTAATTCAGTGGATAGGGCTGGTCTGGGACACCGCCGCTCTCACTCTGAGTCAGAGTGTGGACAATCGCAACAGGTTTCGCAGGAAACTGTTCATGTTTCTTCACAGTCTGACTACGACGCGGAGGGTCTGGGAGTCTCTGGTCGGCTCTCTCAACTGGATTCAACTAACTGTCATGTTGGGCCGGTTGAAAGTAAAACGTTTAATATTGGAAGGCAACAAATATTTCCCACTCTTACCGGCGGGAAAATTATGGCCCATCCCGAAATTAATCCACACCTTACTAGCGGTCTGGGCAAAGAGGGAAACGTTGCACTCAATAATGTCATGGACCTCTCCTCCACCAACGGTATGGGTAGACACGGATGCGTCAGGCACAATAGGGTGGGGATTTCAGTCAAATCAGGGGCACCAGGGTCAGGGGCTTTGGTCCCACTTAGAAATCTCTCACATCAATGTCAAAGAATTACTAGTCCCCTTGTATTTCCTTCAGGCTCACGGCCCTGCGTTACGGGGCAAGTCGGTGGCCTTCAGAATGGACAATCTGAACGCAGTTCACTGTATTCAGAAACAGGGATCAACGAGGTCAAGGAGGTTGCTAAACGTGTCAGAAGAGATTTTTACTCTAGCCAACAGACTAGACATTTATCTTCACGCATCTTATCTCCCAGGCGTAGCGAACGTCTGGGCAGACGCTCTGTCCCGGAGACAGAGCACGACAGTAGAATGGGAGCTCAAGCAACCCATTTTCAACCTAATGATTGCAGAGCTCTCCCATCCACAAGTGGATCTGTTTGCGTCCGAGGAGACTCACAAACTCCCTCTATACCTCACCCGCCGGACGAAAACGCCGGCAGGGGGGCCAGACGCCCTAGTGACAGACTGGAACAGATGGAGCTCCATCTATCTGTTTCCGCTGCCAGATGCGTCACTAATGTGCCACGTAGTGAACAAACTACGAGATTATCGAGGCTTAGTCTCACTAATCGCGCCCCTGTGGCCGGCGCAGTTGTGGTACCAGCAATTGAAAACGTGGTGCCCGCACCCGGTGTCGCTCCCGGTCGGGTATTTCCACTTAGACACGATTGGCAACCTAGCGACCTCGCTGACTTTTGCATTATGGACATTCAGGAGGCCAAGTGGCTAGCACCATACGGTAGAGATGTGACCAATAAATTATTAAATCAATATACTCAGTCTACGAAATGACAGTATCACTCACATTGGCAAGCCTTTACTTCTTGGATCATCAGAACAGAACAGACTGTGCCATCAGTAGCTTTAGTTTTCAATTATTTAAATTATCTGTTTGAGCAGAAACATTTATCTGTGGTAACGTTAAAAAATCACTTCACTGCGATTAGAGTGCCCTTTTTAGACCTTACAGGTCTCTCCATACCGGTGGCGGAGGAAACAGGTTTTATGAGAGCTTGTTTTAAACTCCGCCCACCTCCCCGTCAGCTCATGCCTACTTGGTCTCTGGACAAAGCTTTGTCTTTACTTCACTCTCGTCTGTACCAAAATACTGCAGATTTTGCATTACTCTTAAAAAAGGCTGTTTTCCTTTTGGCTTTGGCCACCGGGAACAGAGTGTCTGAGCTGGCGGCGATGAGCAACACACCTAATTGCCTTAGGTTTGGTAGACTTAATGAATGTATTTACATTGCACCTTCCCCGGGATTTGTAGCCAAGAATGAGCACAGTGCACACGTGTTTTCTGAGTTCACGGTGCCGGCGTTAAAAAGGGGAAAGGTGCATCATAATCTATGTCCAGTGCAAGCTCTAACCAAATATTTGAGAGTACCTCCTCTAAACCCCCAAGGTGCTTTATGGGTAGAAAGTACGGGTAAACGCTTACTGAAACGGCGATTAGCCTCTCTTCTGGTCGAAGTCATTAAAGAGAGTAATCCCGGCGTTGTGGGTCGGGCCCACGATTTACGCAAATGGGCAGCCTCTTTACGTTTCCTGAAATTTTTTTCAGTAGAAGATATTGCGTCCACTCAGTTGTGGGCGTCTAATCATACGTTTTTGTCTAGATACTTGTCAGTTGCTCTAGATAAACCTTCCTTACCATGTATAGCTTTAAGGCAGAGGGTCTAGGTGGCCCTGCAGTCACTTTTGTTTACTTTCAAGGGAAAGGGAGGGGGGGGGGGGGTGCAGTCAGTTGACATAGGACACCCTAGACCCCGCCGGAGTGTGAGAGCTGTGATACAATTTATGGTTAATGTGATATGAAAATTTCTCAGCGAGAAATTGTGCTAGTACAATGTTAGTACAAAACAACGGGGTTGTTATAGTAGTTTTAGCTGCGAAAGCAATTTAATATTAAAACAGTGAAGATCTTTTGCAATTTATCTCCACGATTATTTTGGGGTTTATTATGTGCACATATAAACTGATAACTTGTTATTTTTGTCACCACTCGTTGAGTGGGGTGCCTTTGTAACTACAGATCTGTTCACAGAATCTTCAGAGTTACCCTTTTTTTTGTCAGGCAGGCTTCTTTGAAGCACGCACCTGCCTGAACCCCTTTCTTGTATATATCCGGCCTACGCCTTATTAAATATATTTTCAAAAGTAAGAATACTATGTGGTTGTTTTTATTATCTGCTTTTCTAGAGTTATGGTATGATTACGAATGTCCCCCTCCAGTCTTAGAAATCAGGCATGTTCGTCAATGATGGAGGGGCCACTAATAAATTATAGGTTTGACTCCTGTAAGGAGATAAAGAAAACCTAATATTTAGTAGTGGCCCCGTAATCATTGACGACTGGGGCCCTCCCGACCATCCCCTTCCCATTCGTTGATGTATTGAGGATTTTGGTTTACTTGATATGTCAGTGAAGGAAGAATGACGCCTGAATCAGCGTCTGGTCAAAGATCCACACAAGTACATCCACGATATGATGGAAAGCTTATTAGATAGTTATTCTTATTTTCTTTTTGTTTTTATTTTTTACGAAGTTTTTTCGTAGTGAGAACCCAATTCATAATGACTGAAGCCATGAGTGAGGTCGCGTGCGCTCATGATGAAGGCTCCTCAGTTTTTAAATGCTCTGCGCGGTAGATTCAAACTACGGCGGATTAGTGTTTGAAGAGGATGCCTTATGTAATAGGCATGTTCGTCAATGATTACGGGGCCACTACTAAATATTAGGTTTTCTTTATCTCCTTACAGGAGTCAAACCTATACTATAGAGAGCCGATCGTTAGCCCACACAGGCAGGATATCTTGGATAAACCATAAGTCGTAACTAAACATAACTATTATCAACAATATAACCATGAAGGTAACGCAAAAAAAAAGGATACTGTGATAGTACAGTTGTAACATATTTTAAACAAATATGATCAAAATGTAAACATTTGGATTTCTCGATGAACGTATGACACTGAAAACTTCCGGTGCCTACTATCCTACATCAATATTTTGTGTAGTTCTTACTAATTTTCGGAGTGCTGGAGGGACCTTGGTGACCCTGGTCTCTGGGTCATCTCTTGGATGACCTAGATGTGTGTGAATTTGTATTTTGTGTTTGTGTGTTCATTGTTGTCTGTTGTTTTGTCCGTATTCTGGCTCTGTCTTGGGTCCCCCCCCCCCAAAAAAAAAAAAGGAAAAGTATATAGATAGATATATATATATATAGACTAATTTTCATGGGCTCTAATATCTCTATACTAACTAGTAATAGGCAAGTGAAATATATGATCGTGTTGGGATTGATAAATTAACCGAAATAATAAACCAAATGGGCCAAACCACGAAAAAGTTTACAAAAGCGTACACACAAGAACAAAACACACATGACACGAACAAAAACAAGCACACACTCAACACGTAGAAGTTTTGTACTTAGTTATGTTTAGTTTTCCAGGAATGTTAGATAAAGTTACGGTAGGTTACCATGGTAACACAAATAATTGAAATTGAAGCATAATTCAATTCATATTTTATTGGTTCCTCTATTTCTTAATATTAATGCCATTCTTTTCCAGTGCCCTTTTTTTTCTACATTCGACAGGGCCAGGCTTGGTACAGGCCCCTTTATATACAGCCCTGCCCTGGTGCATGGTGGGGTGTCTTCCAAAGGGTGGGCCGCCAATTGTATTGTGATCGGAATTCTGTCCAACAAGTCTGTCGGTTGCTTGCCGTTTCGCGGCCGTAAGGCTTCCTTGTGTGTCGGGCCGTTGCTGGAGGGAGTTCCTCATTGTGGTCGGACGACAATCGCCCTACGGCCAGTGTCCTCCGGTGATCGTATATATCTATACTCGACAGCAGGATCCACACACTAAGTGTGGGTTTGCTTGGCCGGGGTTATCGGGACGCCTGTGTGAAGGGCCCTTTAAAGACCACCTGCTGCCACCTATATTTTGCCCAGTCTTACTAGTATTTACTGACTGGTCTGATTTTGGCAGGCGTAGACTCTTAATTCTAGGGGAAGTACTTAACTTATGACAGAAATGTAGAGGACAACTTTGGGGTATTATTGATGCAATAACACAGAGCAGTATATATGAGGAATAACACAATGAAAATAAATAGTGGCCATATGATTAAGAGATTACAGACATCTATATATAATCTGATTAATTAATTCCACTCACAACACCAAATACCCCCCAATGAAATTAATGAAAGCATGTGCTCCACCCGGGATTCTAACCTGGGTTACCACATACAGATCTTAAACACTCAAACTATTACACCATCAAGATAGTTAAAAGATTAAGTACATGACTATGATTTTATATACATTTATCGAATACTGGATATCAATCTAATCATGTACTCAAACCCAACTGCACACTGTTTAGCCTAATGTTTTAAGTGAAAGGAAAGCACATTATATGAAGCACAGATCTCTAAGGAATGACCTCGCTATCAAATGTACCTGAACCTTTAGGAATGATCTAATTAATTCATTTAACTCACAACACCAAACACCACCCAATGAAATTGGGTGATAGCATGGCAGTTAACAATGCCAAGGGGGCGGGTGCCCAACCCCGAAAGGGGTTGAAATAGGGGAGCTATCCCCCCGCCAAAGGCGGCTTTCTAGGGCCTTTCCTAGCTGATGCTGAGAGGATTGGGTTCTAGTCATGTGGTGATGGGCTGGTCTATCAGAGTGAGAACTGAGCGATCTCTGCCATACCCATAGCTTAATCTGACTGTTCCTTTTACTTATATATTTTCTAAATCTCAAGTGACAGCGTCTCTTCCGTGGATTGACCTCCCAATCTACCAAGATTGGAAGCCAAAGCGTCACATTTTTCCTTTGCCCTCAACTTTCTCTTCATAATTGCTGAGGGGCACAGAGCCCTGGGTCGGGCTTTGGTTTCCCGGGCGTTTCCGCACCCTCCTCAGCTCCCCGCCATGGAGTGGCTTCGTTCACCCAGGCTTTATTGTGGTAGGCAGGGAGGGTTCTGAAGGGGCACTCGGTTATGGCCATGGTCTTGCTCGGGGCCTTGGGACTGTTCGGCCAGGCAGCCTGGGGAACAGCAACAACAACAACAACAATGTCAAGGCGGGTGTTGCGTTTTGGAATTACTTAACAGTTATAGCTACATCTTTACTGGTCAAAGCGGAATCATCTTGGGAGCATGAGGACTATGTTTCCCTGGCAAGGGTAGCAAATGGGATAATATGTGTTTTGTTTCTTGATTACCTAATTAGGGAAGGCACCTTTAAATAAACATCAATATGTAATAAAAGAAGGTCTGTAGGCACGTTCTATATGTTTCTCTGATGTTCAAGATTGGCCGATACAGGTGGTGCAAGATTGTAGGATGATGACGATTCTGGTTGCTGTGTGCAGGTGCGAGGTGTTGGGTCTGGAATATTTGGGGCAGTTCTTTGGTCTGCTTCTACTGTGACTTCTCCTTCATCACTGGCATTGGGAAGCACCAGTGAGGTCTTTGGAAGCACCTTCGAGCACCTCTACAAAGAAATAGGTTTTGGAAAGCACCTTTATCTCGGCCATGGAAAGCACTGAAGAGCCTATGGGGTGTGCAGCTACCGAATAGATCTCTCCTCCGGTACTCCTATTTATCCTGGCTCCTTTTAGTGTTATTGGGTTTCTGGTTTACAGGGGCAGCCTTTGTCAGGTAATGTAAGGTGTATTTGTGCCATTTAAGCCCGGAACCCAGTAGCTCCTTTGATAGTGTCCCCTGAGGTCCAGAGTCAGGCAGCTTAGGTGATGTGACATCATCGGGGGTGGAGCTTTGGCTCTAAAGAATGGCGATGGAGGGTAGACTAGCTTCTTCTCTGAATATACTATATATATATATATATATATATATATATATATATATATATATATATATATATATATTGTTACGTATCTTGATCCTCAAGTGGTTAACTTGATGAATCTAGATAGCACAGAGATATATATTAAGGTATCAGTCAGCTGAAAGCAACACAAAAGTAAAATCTAATACAATAATTTCCTGTTGTTGCTTCCTTTCCTTTTGGATCTTAGGACTTAGTATCCTTTATTGACTGATACTCTTTAATTATGAAAAATACTGAAACTAATTAAAGTCATGTAGTATTTATAAAGAATTATTATTTAACCGAAGCTTAGTAGGCTATGGTTATGAACCGAAGAAGTTATATCTAAAGAAGGACTATTAATTCTATAAAAAGTCTTGAAAGATAAATATTAAAGTAAGAATATTTCTGTCTCTTACCCTTTTTGAAATTAATAGATAGTTTTCTTATGTCCTTTTATTTATATTTAATGTAATTATTCTTGGTTCTTGTCTTACGTTAACAGTATTATATTACTATTATCATCAGGATTTATATCAAAGTCACATAAAAAGTTAGATATATATTTAATAATTAGTTAAATGTATTTCTTAACCACGTAACATTGAGGTTTGATTATGAGTAAATTAAGTTACAGGATCGCTTCATAGATTCGATTCAGGTCTCACTCAAATAATATGAAAAGCAAAAATAATATTTTGAAGCTAAAAGAATTTTCTTCAGCTTAGGAAATCACTAGAAGTAACATTAAAACAGCCATGTTAGTCTAAGGCGATATTACTAATATGAGACAATAGGATCACCGTACTAAGCACCGTTAAGCAATGTAAGCTTAATTAAAAGAAAATGAAAGAACTCGTAAGTATTAATATAAAACAATAATATTACTTTCATCATAACCCAATTACTTAAAGAGTTGCTTTAGTCCACAAGTTAGTCAACTAAAATAGTTAAGTACATAATAATAGCGTTAACGTTCATTCCCAATCACATATCTCACTAACCATAACGTAAGTGTTTACACCGAACACACTTAACACACACATATATAATCTGACTGACAGTCACAAACCCATTATAATACTTCACCCCGTCTTCCTCCAGCTGCAAGTTCACCTTCCCCAACTCCAAATGAGACTGATTTGAATGCCCACTACTCGGTTCTTATATACTAAACAATGATGGTGTAGGAACGAATCAGGAGGCGAGTGATGGTGCGCGCCCCTATCATAGCTCCTCGAGTTGCATAGCAGGTGCCTGGTCCAATCGGGGCTCCTGGCGTCGATCATACGTCATAGCGTCGGGCCATCGAAGTAGTTTGCAGGGTCCTCTATGACGCACGCAGGTGTGAAGGCTTGTTTGCTGGTATGCGGGCGAGCTGGTTTCCCACTCGCTAGTTCGCTCGCTAGTCTGCTTCGCCGCTTGGGTAGTTTGACACTCCTTCAACTCTAATTCTAGCTCTTAAATTAATATACAGGGCTCCGTATGTCAGACCTCCCACCTAGAAAAGAGTTTAACATCTTACGAGCGGCCTATGCGGTTTATTTATGTGTACCGCCCAGCGGGGTGTTTTTAGCCAAAATAGGGCTGTTTACGTGATCATTTTCATGCCTAAATAAGACCCAGAACGTAAAACAAGTATCTATCCCTGAAAGGGCATAAACAGAGCTTTCGAATGACACCATAACGATCCTTGTATGATGGATAGTTTTCTTGCAATAACCGTGCAACGCGAGTGCAAAAAGCAGGTAATTCGGTACTTTCGGTACATAATTGAGTATGTAGCGAGTGAGAGAGGGAGGAGGGAGCTGAGATTTGTGTCAGTAGGTTCGCGGCGGTGGTCTGGAGCAGTCATACGCTCGCTAGTCTCCTGCCACCACTTGTCTCTCTCTCTCAGCCACATTACGTGCTGAAATTGCCACTCGAGTTATGTCGAGCGCCGCCACATAGTCCAGCTTTATTTAACTCGACTTAAGTGGTGAGCCTCTTTTTAAGGGTTAAGGAGTATAGTACATAATATTAAACATAATACATAAATAGATTCACCACCAGATTGGCAACAGCAAGATTATAATGAGGATATAATAAGGATATCACCCAAAGTAGGCAACGTCTCCAGGTACCACATCAGAACATAGCCCGAACGTAGCTGGAGCGTTATTCGAACTGCAAGGCATCTCACAGCTGAAGGCTTAAAAGCGCACTACTAAAAAATGATATTTACCTCACTACAAGGGAGAGCTAATTGCCAAAATCCTCTCATTAAATTAAACTTACTGCTGTATGAGGCCAACCTGGTAAATGCAATCTTTGATCCGTGGCAGTGGGTAGGTATCGTTCTTTGTGACAGCATTAACTTGCCTATAGTCCATACATAACCTATGGCTCCCGTCCGGCTTTGGCACAAGTATGACCGGACTACTCCACTGGCTTAAGGCCCTTTTGATCAGCTTGTTTGACAACATGTAGTCAAGCTCGACCTGCAGTATACTCCTGCGGTGTGGTGAGACACGGTAGGGGGATAGTTTAATGGGAGTTGCATCCCCTACGTCAATGTCGTGCAAGGCCAAAGGAGTGAGCCCTGGAGTATCACGGAACACACTGGGAGACTGAGATAAAACAGTGATTAGTTAGTTCGCTTGATCAGAGGGAAGATGACATAGTTTAGATGGTAATTCCCCCCAAGCTACTGAATTATACTGAAAGTTGGATAGGCTACATGACAAGTCAAAGTCTGCATGGATACCTTCAGGCTCTGGAACAGTCTGTTGTGGGTCAGTAAGAGAACTGAAGACTTTGTCCGCACCAGGCTGTCCACAGGTCCTGACATTCACTGCCACAGTGGGAGAATCTGGAGGAGAGGAATCAGGGGACCTATGGTAGGGTTTCAACATATTTATATGGAATACTTGCGTGGGCTTTCTCCTGTCTGGGGTAGTTACTAGATAATCGGTAATGCTCACCCTCCGAATGATCTTATATGGGCCCTGAACTTGGCAGATAAAGGTTGGCCAAAAAGGGGGAGCAGGACCAAAACCTCATCACCGGGCTGATACTCCCTCTCACGGGCTTTTCTCTCATACCATTTCTTCATGGAGCTTTTAGCCACTGTCAAGTTTTGAGCGGCAAACTCACATGAGGATCTCAGCCGGGTTTTGAAATCTGAAACATACTTGAGGAGGTTTTGGTTCCCCTCCTGGCCAACTAGGCTCTCCTGCAATAGTTGCAAAGGACCTCTTACCTGGTGACCGAAAACTAGCTCATTAGGGGAAAAACCCAGGGATTCAGTTGGAACCTCACGAGTAGCAAATAAAAGAAAAGGTACCCCCTTATCCCACTCAACTCCGGTCTCTGTACAATATTTACGTAACATTCCCTTTAATGTCTGATGATATCGTTCGAGAACCCCTTGACTCTCTGGGTGGTAGGTGCTAGACTTAACATGCTCGATACCCAACTCCTTCAGGGACTGCTGAAAAATGTTAGAGGTAAAATTAGTTCCTTGATCACTTTGCACCTCATGGGGGAAACCCATTCTGGTGAAGAATTTGAGCAGTTCCTTGATGACAGTTGGAGCAGAGGTAGTCCTTAAGGATATAGCCTCTGGGTAGCGAGTTGCCATGTCCATAATAGTTAATAAATAAATGTTACCTTGGGAAGTCTTAGGCAATGGGCCTACAATGTCCACTACCACCCGAGTAAAAGGATTCTCGAAAACGGGCAAGGGAACCAGAGGATGTACAGGCACCTTCTGATTGGGTTTTCCTGTCATCTGGTAAGTGTGACACACTCTACAAAACTCCACTACATCTGCACGCATTCCTGGCCAGTAAAAGTGGGCTCTGATTCTGTCTAGAGTTTTTCTCACACCTAGGTGTCCTGCCAATGGTATACAATGTGCCATTTCCAAGATATCTCTACGACAAGGTTTGGGGACTACTACTTGATGGACGTCCCAGGCCCCGTCATCGACTGGTCTGTGTGGCGGTCTCCATCTACGCCACAATACTCCTCCTTTGAGGTAGAAACATTCACCACCCTCCTTCCCACATTCCTCTTCACTCACGGACCTGGCAGC
The DNA here is from genome assembly GCA_032716605.1 of Paralithodes platypus. Taxonomy (NCBI): domain Eukaryota; kingdom Metazoa; phylum Arthropoda; class Malacostraca; order Decapoda; family Lithodidae; genus Paralithodes; species Paralithodes platypus. The sequence goes on from CM064540.1 coordinate 21,214,495, forward strand.
TAACTCCTTGCATTCACTATCATCTCTCTGTAGCTCTACCAGGCCACTAGGACAATTTGGAGGGGTTTCATGGTCATCGTTAGGGTCAAGATGAGCCATAAAGGTGTCAGATAAATCCACCTCAGTCACATCATCAGGCACAGTTGGAGCGTCATTCACACTCTCATCATCCCTTTCATCAACTCTTACATTCGGTACATTTCTGTCTGAGGGAACTGCTACTTGAGACATTGAACGTGTGACAGCACACACAGGGAAAACTGTTGGCATCTCCTTTTCGAGCTCACCGGTTAGTGGCTCGTTAACAGGGGAAAGTGACAAAATGGGGTCTGGTCGGACCTTCTCACCTGCTACATCATTCCCCAAAAGGAGTGTTACCCCAGGCACAGGGATATCTTGGGACCTACACAAAGCTATGGTGGCCTCACCCTGTAGTAACTCACATTCAATTTCGCCTTTTACCAAGTGTGCATAAAATTGGCCTCCAGCACCTCTCATTACAACTGGTTCGCCAGGTGGGCACTCAGTGTAAGGATTCACCATGAGGGTGCTAGTAGAACCTGTGTCTCTCAGAATTTTTACCTCATGCATACAACCATTTAATCTCACGTTGCCAGATGAAATAAAGGGACGGTAACTGTCCTGCACTGATGGTGAAATTATTATTGGCTTAACCCTAGTGGGTTGCACCACACATGCTACTACACCCCTGTCTAGATGATTTACGTTAGCTGCTAGGTACTCCTTCTGTCGGGAGTCCTGTATTAAAGGAACTTTTGGTGCTTCTGTCGGGAGTCCTGCATTAAAGGAACTTTTGGTGCTAGGTAGTCCTTCTGTCGGGAGCCCTGCATTAAATGCACAGATGGAATTTGAGACACGGCGGCAACTGTCTGCCCCGATCTCTCGGTTTTCTCCTTGGCCCAGCACTGATAAGCTAGGTGGCCTCTCATGCCACAAAAAGTACATACTTTAGGGGATACGGGAATGTTCCCTCTTTGAGCATTACTATTACTTTGGGGCCCACCTCTGTTATCATTGCCCTGAGTCGCATTTTTAGTTGGGGGAACAATTCTATTTTGGCTAGCTGGGGAAGACGTTATAGGCTTGTGACGGGGTCTGTCAGATTTGTGATTGGGATACTTAAAATTAGAACTAGAATTATCGTAGGGCTTCTTTCCACGATTTTTGTTGTTGAGCACGTATGTGTCAGCCATGTCAGCGGCGTCGGCAAGACAATCTACCTTTTCCCCTTTAAATGATAGGATACAGAAGAATCAATTTTCCATAGGAAATTTTCTAACAGGACCAACTCCTTCAGATCGTTGTAGCTTGTGACTTTCTTACTCTTGACCCAATGATTGAAAGTTTTAGTCATGGTCCTGGCAAATACCTTATGGGTTTCTTCTACTTTCTTCTGGTTTTTACGGAAAGATTGCCTGTAAGCCTCAGGCTGCAATTGATAGGTTTTTAGGATAGCTTCTTTGAGATTGTCATAATCCTGCCTAACTTCTGCTACTTCTGACAAATACTTGGCTCGAGCCTGCCCTGTCAAAACGGTTTGTAACATAAAAGGCCATTGATCTCTTGTCCACTTCATACCTCCAGCAACTTCCTCAAACAAAACAAAGAAATCCTGCACATTATCCTCAGTAAAAGGTGGAATGACACTAGTCATAGTCAATCCCAGAGGGGGAGCAATTACGGGAGCATTTGTATTGACATTTAGTTGAGCCGTACGATATTGATATTCATAATGTTCAGTCTTTATTCTGGCTTCTTCGATATTTGCTTTGGCTTGTTCGGCATTTGCTCTGGCTTGTTCGGCATTTAGTCTGGCTTGTTCGGTCTTTATTCTAGCTAGTTCCAGTACTTGATCAACGGTAAAACCAGGTGGCAATTGTTCATCAAGTTGGCTAGGTTCACTCGGGATCCCACCAACTGCTCCGTCACCCTCCCCGCCTTCTACTGGGAACAGGTGGGTTTTTATGGTCTGAGCCACCTCTACTTTGGACATGTTTGAGACAGTTAACTGGAGATGCGAGGCAAGCACTTTCAGTTCGGATTTCGACAGACAGTCAATATCAGGGGCTGTGGGTTCTGATTCTATGAAAACTCGAGCATCTTCGTCATTAATTAGATGAGGCATGATTAATATTTGGTTTTAAGTAGTGAAACATTAATGAAACTGTGTGAAACTGTATGAAACTAATCCTGGCGAGGTCGCCACTCTTCTGTTACGTATCTTGATCCTCAAGTGGTTAACTTGATGAATCTAGATAGCACAGAGATATATATTAAGGTATCAGTCAGCTGAAGGCAACACAAAAGTAAAATCTAATAAAATTATTTCCTGCTTCCTTTCCTTTTGGATCTTAGGACTTAGTAACCTTTATTGACTGATACTCTTTAATTATGAAAAATACTGAAACTAATTAAAGTCATGTAGTATTTATAAAGAATTATTATTTAACCGGAGCTTAGTAGGCTATGGTTATGAACTTACCCTTTTGAAATGAATAGATAGTTTTCTTATATGTCCTTTTATTTATATTTAATGTAATTATTCTTGGTTCTTGTCTTACGTTAACAGTATTATATTATTATCATCAGGATTTATATCAAAGTCACATAAAAAGTTAGATATATATTTAATAATTAGTTAAATGTATTTCTTAACCACGTAACATTGAGGTTTGATTATGAGTAAATTAAGTTACAGGATCGCTTCATAGATTCGATTCAGGTCTCACTCAAATAATATGAAAAGCAAAAATAATATTTTGAAGCTAAAAGAATTTTCTTCAGCTTAGGAAATCACTAGAAGTAACATTAAAACAGCCATGTTAGTCTAAGGCGATATTACTAATACAATAGTACGGATCACCGTACTAAGCACCGTTAAGCAATGTAAGCTTAATTAAAAGAAAATGAAAGAACTTGTAAGTATTAATATAAAACAATAATATTACTTTCATCATAACCCAATTACTTAAAGAGTTGCTTTAGTCCACAAGTTAGTCAACTAAAATAGTTAAGTACATAATAATAGCGTTAACGTTCATTCCCAATCACATATCTCACTAACCAACATAACGTAAGTGTTTACACCGAACACACTTAACACACACATATATAATCTGACTGAGAGTCACAAACCCATTATAATACTTCACCCCGTCTTCCTCCAGCTGCAAGTTCACCTTCCCCAACTCCAAATGAGACTGATTTGAATGCCCACTACTCGGTTCTTATATACTAAACAATGATGGTGTAGGAACGAATCAGGAGGCGAGTGATGGTGCGCGCCCCTATCATAGCTCCTCGAGTTGCATAGCAGGTGCCTGGTCCAATCGGGGCTCCTGGCGTCGATCATACGTCATAGCGTCGGGTCATCGAAGTAGTTTGCAGGGTCCCCTATGACGCACGCAGGTGTGAAGGCTTGTTTGCTGGTATGCGGGCGAGCTGGTTTCCCACTCGCTAGTTCTCTCGCTAGTCTGCTTCGCCGCTTGGGTAGTTTGACACTCCTTCAACTCTAATTCTAACTCTTAAATTAACATACAGGGCTCCGTATGTCAGAATATATATATATATATATATATATATATATATATATATTATATATATATATATATATAGATATATATATAATTATATATATATAATATACAGTATATATATATATATATATAATATATATATATATATAAATATATATCTATATACCGGTATATATAATTATACATTATATATATATACTATATATATATATATTATATATATATATATATATATATATATATATATATATATGTGTGTGTGTGTGTTTCTAAATTATTATTACTTATGTGTATGAAAGAGACAAAAGGCAAAGCCGCCCGTAAAACGCGTACCCTCCCCCCAAAGAAGAAAGAGTGACAGGGCCAAATTATGGACGATTGGCGATCATCTCGAAAATATGTTTTATTTTTTATTTTTTGTATTGGAAAGAAGAATGGTGTGCTGGTTTAGTGTAGTAGCCTAGGAGGAGGAGGTGTTCGTGAGAGCTAGCTGGATTACTCTCTGTGTAGGTTAGACACAATCAGAAACAGTGAGGGAGGCCAAACAAATGAAACAGGGGTTCAAGGAACTCATCAAATATCTATGTATCATATATATATATATATATATATATATTATATACGGTATAATTATATATATATATATTTTTTTTTCTATAAAGACAGGCAGACAGACATACACAGAGGTTGATAGCTAGATAGCTAGATATAAAGGATTCTGTTGAAAAATATTCTTCCATTACTTCTGTTGTGTATACCATATGCATTTTACCAACTCTCTCTATTCATTAGCTATTTTTATTTCTCAATTTTTCTTTCATCTCTTCGTCTCTAAGTCAATTCCTTTTCTTTTCATTGGATCCTTTGTTCAAGTAATTTTATTTTCATTTTTGTTCTCCATTCGTAAAAATTCATTGGAACTTTTGTCACTATGGCGAGCGCAGGGCTGAACAAAAAGTGAGGGGTCAAATTGAATGAAGAGAGAGAGAGAGAGAGAGTACAATTGAGTACAAAGGAAATCAAGCAACAACAGACTAGTGACCCTTCTAGGCTGCTTGTCCTCCAAAACACTGAGGATCAAGTGTCCAAACAGTGGTTTAGAGTGGGTAAGGGAACATTGGAAAGGGAACTACTGCCCTGGAACTAATGTCCGTGGCAGGACTAGGAAGTTAGTAGGGGACATAAGGGTTAGTAACTGAGGGGAGGATATAATAAAGTTATTCATTTACAAACGCAGTCAGTCGCGGGTTTGATGCGAGATATTTGTCTAGGCGGAGTTTAAATGAATCAACGGTGCTGCAGTCTATAACCTCTCGGGGAAGCCCATTCCACAAGTTGACAACTCGATTAAAGAAGAAATTCTTAGATTCGTGTGAGTTAAAAGATTTACCAATAATTTTGCAACCGTTTCCCCGCGTGTAATTAGATTGGTCGATAGTGAAGTACTTACTACAGTTCATATTGTCGATGCCTTTGGTGATTTTGAACACTTGAATTAAGTCACCTCTTAATCTGCGCTGGGTTAAAGGAAATATATTTAATTCTCTAAGACGCTCTTTGTATGGTTTGTTCTTTAGGCTAGGTATCATTTTGGTAACTCTACGTTGAACTCGTTATAGCTTGTTTATGTCTTTTTGGTAATAAGGGCACCAGCATTGAACGCAGTATTCCAGAAGAGGGCGGACTAAGGAATTGTAAAGGGTTAGGATAACGTCTTTGGATTTATGCTCAAATGACCTGCCTATAAAGCCAATTATTTTGTTTTCGTTCTTAACAACTTCTGAACATTGTTGACTCGGTTTTAGGTTACTCGATATTGTTACTCCCAGATCGGTTTCTCTGTTTACATTCTTAAGCTGAGTGCCATTCATCGAATAGTTTGCTTTCTCATTTAGGTATCTATCCGATATGTAGTACTTTACATTTATCCGCATTGAAACTCATTTGCCAAATTTGGGCCCAAATGTGACAATTTATCTAGATTGTGTTGCATATCGTCAACTTGATCTTTTGAGAGTACGCTATTTGCAATTTTTGTATCGTCAACAAATTTTGAGGTTGTAGAGGTGAGACCCTCATCTATGTCGTTGATGTAAATTAGAAAGAGAATTGGTCCTAGTACCGATCCCTGGGGTACCCCGCTACTTACATTGGTCCATTTAGATGCCTTACCGTTTATGACTACTCTTTGCTTTACTCTATCCATTTCAACACACCGTCTTGTATTCCATGCGCTTTTAGTTTTAGCAGTAAACGTTTGTGGGGAACTTTGTCAAAGGCCTTTTGAAAATCAAGGTATATAATATCTACAGCTTTACTCTCATCGTAGAGGTTGAGGATATCGTGGAAGAAGTCTAAGAGGTTTGTTAAACAGGAACGTTTTTTACGAAAGCCGTGTTGAGTATCTTTAAGTATGTTATTTTCCTCTAAGTGATTTACGAGTCTGTCTCTTATGACCGTTTCTAGCATTTTACATACAACTGAGGTTAAGCTAATTGGACGATAGTTACTGGGTAGGGATTTGCTGCCTTTTTTTAATATCGGTGTTACGTTGGCTAGCTTCCACTGATCAGGCATAGTTCCAGACTGCAAGGATTTATTGAATAGTAATGTCAGTGGTTTGGAGAGCTCATCCTTAGCTTCCTTTAGAACTCTAGGGGAGATTGTATCAGGTCCAGGCGTTTTATTTACCTTGAGTTTATCTAAACAATTCAATACTTCTCTCTCTGTAACGGTGATATTGCTTAGAACATCTAAATTATCAATCTGAATCGGCGATGGTGTGGGGATATCACTGACGTCTTCTGTTGTAAAAACTGATGCAAAGAAGGTATTGAGGGCATTAATCATTTGTTCTTCGTCTTTGGTGTATTCTCCATTTTCATCGTCTAACGGTCCAACAGTTGAAGTAACTACTTTTTTCTTTCTGATATAACTATAGAATTCTTTCGGGTTTGTTTTACTTTGATTCGCAATATGTAACTCTAGGGTCTTTTTACTTTGCTTAATTAACTTTTTGGCTTTGCGACGTAGCTCTACGAATTTCACCCGTTCTTCGTCATTTTGTGAGGATTTTAATCTATCATTAGCAAATTTTTTAGCAAGCAGACAGTCTGAAATATCTTTATTCCACCATTTGGGATTATTATTATGGCCTGGACGCCGTATTTTCGATGGTATGCAGTCTTGCACTGCTTTTAGGTAAGTGGTTTCGAATAACTTCCAAGATGTGTTTATGTCGTTATTGTTAATTAAAAAGCTCCAGTCAGTTTCTTTAAGCATAGCTCTAAGTTTATGAAAGTTTGTTTTCTTGAAATTAGGGACTTTTTCGATGCTACTATTTGGTTCGTTACTAGTAAAGTTTAAAGTGAAAGTTATCGTACGATGGTCGCTGTTACTGAATTCATCACCAACATTCAAATTCTCTATTAATTCTTCTTTTGTTGCAAGTACAATGTCAAGAACGTTAATACCACGGGTCGGTGTTTGAACAAATTGATAAAGCGAACTCTCTTGCAAGTTCGTATACAAGTCATGTCCGGAGTGTGAAGTAAGAGTATCGCCCCACTTGGTCACAGGTAAATTAAAGTCGCCAAAAATTACGGTATCTTGTGAGTTACTTACATCTGCAATTTGTTCATATATTTCTCGGTCAGTTTGCACTGATTGAGCTGGAGGTCTGTATATTAATGCAAGTATTATTTTTTACCTTTATTATTCTTTATTAGCACAAAAGATGTGTCGACGTTCACAATTTGAGGTTTTGACAAGAGGGTCGGGTTAAGGCTTTCTTTGATATAAAATAAAACGCCACCTCCATTTTTATTTATTCGGCTTTTCTCAAACATTACATAACCGGGAAGTGAATACTCTGCTAAAAAGTCTCTATCTTCTGTATTGAGCCAAGATTCTGTTATACCAATCACATCATTATTTTCAGTAAATACTAGTTCCTCTAAATCTGAAAATTTATTGCGTATGCTACGAGCGTTTGCATAGAAAACCTTTAAAGTTGCGGTTTTAGAACTCACAGAACGTTCTTTAATACATTTTTTGGTTCTGGTCGGATCTACATTTACATTCATGGCTGTCATCGGTCCTCGGTCGTTATCCCTGGCGGTTTTGAATTTGGGTTGTGTTGGTGGAGCTTTATCCAAATTCGTGGTTCTTGACAGATTAGCATTTAATTCCTTCGCAGGTTGCCGCCCTCGCTGTCTTCGGTCCTCTTTCCTGGTTGTCCTGTGTGGAGTCGATTTCTTCCCCCGAAAATCCTTCACCGCATCGTTGAGAAGACGCCCAAAACGTGCTGCTCCCACCTGGTTCAGATGAACTCCATCGTCCGAAAACAAATAGTCATTGTAGTAGAAATTGTCCCAGGTGTCGACGAATCCCACGTTTTCCTTCCTGCAGAGGTTTGCTAGACAACGATTTGTGCTGGTGGCTATGTTGTAAAATCGGCTCTCTACACCAAGCCGGGGGACGATTCCTGAGACGATGATCCTTGATGACTTCTCCTTAAACGACTTGATCAGCTGCTGGTACTTTAAAAGCAAATCTTCCGACCGGGTTCGCTGTACATCGTTGTATCCAACGTGGATGACGTACATTGTATTAGCAGGGGCCAGCTTAGATACTTCGTCAACTGCAGCAACTACGTCGTCCACACCACCACCAGGGATACAAAAACACTTCCTGGTCTTAGGTGCTCTGGCGGAAAACTCTGTGAGCTGACCACGTATCATCGAGTCTCCCACGAGCCAGACTTCTTCTATTTCCGCTTCGTCATCTGAGTCTGTGAGTATCTGGAAGCGGTTTTAACACTCGGTAATCGGTATGGGTTTCCTGGTCTTGGGGCAAACGTTGTTCCTCACGACACGGAAGTTGTCTTGAGGGGGAAGAGAGTCACTATTTGTTTCTTGAGTATCGGAACCATCAGCTGAAATGGCTACTGCAGGCGTTGAATGGTTGGCAGTTGACGTTGGCAGTGGCAGTTGGCGTTGGTGGCTGCTGGAGTTGCGGTGACAATTGAAGTTTGTGGTACTCCAACGTTGAGTGTTGGACCAGCTATTATGGAGGGCTTCAGTTGTGAGAGAGAGGAGACGAGAGAGAGAGAGAGAAGAGAGGAGAGAGAGAGAGAGAGGGATGATGAGAGAGAGAGTGAGAGAGAGAGAGTGTTCTGGCACTAATTGGCGACTACCTGCAAGAATGATTAATGCAGGTGGTAGTTCTTGTAGGCAACTTAACCAGACACTAGATAGGAGCCAGTGTGCCACAGGGAAGTGTCCTAGGTCCTCTACTTTGGAATGTCTACTCCAATGACATCTTCAACCTCATTCCAGAATCTTATGCCTATGCAGATGATTGTACCTAAACTATCAGATACAAAACAAAGAAGAGGGTTTCTACAGAACTCAAGAAATGGAAATAACAAGAGCATTACAAGCTGAAAAGATTGGCTTGACAACGTTTCACAGGATCATCAGGTCACTATTATTGACAACGTTGTCAATAAAGTGCTCTTCCTCAGATGGTGTTTTTTATCCATTCTGTCTACTTTTCAAGTACCACTCAACATTGGCTTAATTCTTGGTATGCAACAGCTACAATGAGAGGACTCTAAATAGATACTGGGATTTAAATGTCACTTCAAGATGACATTGGTACCGGTATCTAATGTCCAGAACCTGACTAGAAAAGCTTCTCAATAACTGACAGTTCTATGTAGAATAGCAAGATTCCTTGACAGTGGAAGCTGTAGGGTTTTCTATGATGCCCAGGTGTCTCCCATCTTGAATATGCTCCCTTATCTTGGCAAGGATGTCCACCTTCCCACTTTCGTCTTCTAGACAAGGTTGAAGAACGAACATGCAGACTGATTGTAACTCTTGAAGCAGAACAATGGCATCAGAGGCCGCCCCAATGCACACTTCAACACAAAAGAGCTGTAGCAGCACTCACTGTGTTACATACTGTATAGCCAATGTTGAGAGGATACTACATCTACAACCCCAACAGGTCATGAGAGGTGAGAGAGTACAAGTCAAGATCCAGAACCCACATCCTACTCCTGGCTTTGACACATTCGCTCGGAATGCTCTCCACCAATGAAGCTTCATTCCTCAATCCACAAGAATTTGCATAATGAGGCTGGACTTGAAGATGGGAAGTGGTCAAATCCTACCCATGCTTCTAGTAATACGGTCACGTCCCAGCCCCAGAAAATCTCACCACTCATAGCCAAGGGACGGTACAAAATCGAAATAGTATACAAGAGAGAGAGAGAGGGAGGGGGAGAGAGGAGAGAAGAGAGAGAGAGGGGAGAGAGAATATAGACATAGAGGAGAGAGAGAGAGGAATTACGCCAGCGACTCATATAATTGATCAATAGATTTTTTTTTATTGAATTTCGTGGCGCATGTACTTACAATATGTGATCATTCTCATAGGGTATACCTAAGAACAACTTGAAAGTATTTGTATTTTTAAAACAATGCATTAGTTGAAATATAATTAAATCTCTATAATTATAACCCATTTTTCATATTGTGTAAACACATGGAAATTGTATACAAAGGAGTACAAAGGAGTACAAAGGAAATCAAGCAACAACAGATCTAGTGACCCTTCTAGGCTGCCCCCACTGAGGATCAAGTGTAGAGTGGGTAAGGGAACATACTCTGTCCGTGGGAGGACTAGGGGATAAAATAAGTTATTAATTTACAAACGCAGTCAGTCGCGGGTTTGATGCGAGATATTTGTCTAGGCGGAGTTTAAATGAATCAACGGTGCTGCAGTCTATAACCTCTCGGGGAAGCCCATCCACAAGTTGACAACTCGATTGAAGAAGAAATTCTTAGATTCGTGTGAGTTAAAAGATTTACCAATAATTTTGCAACCGTTTCCCCGCGTGTAATTAGATTGGTCGATAGTGAAGTACTTACTACAGTTCATATTGTCGATGCCTTTGATGATTTTGAACACTTGAATTAAGTCACCTCTTAATCTGCGCTGGGTTAAAGGAAATATATTTAATTCTCTAAGACGCTCTTCGTATGGTTTGTTCTTTAGGCTAGGTATCATTTTGGTAACTCTACGTTGAACTTGTTCTAGCTTGTTTATGTCTTTTTGGTATAAGGGCACCAGATTGAACGCAGTATTCCAGAAGAGGGCGGACTAAGGAATTGTAAAGGGTTAGGATAACGTCTTTGGATTTATGCTCAAATGACCTGCCTATAAAGCCAATTATTTTGTTTGCCTTCTTAACAACTTCTGAACATTGTTGACTCGGTTTTAGGTTACTCGATATTGTTACTCCCAGATCGGTTTCTCTGTTTACATTCTTAACACCTTACGAGCGGCCTATGCGGTTTATTTATATGTACCGCCCAGCGGGGTGTTTTTAGCCAAAATAGGGCTGTTTACGTGATCATTTTCATGCCTAAATAAGACCCAGAACATAAAACAAGTACCTATCCCTGAAAGGGCATAAACAGAGCTTTCGAATGACACCATAACGATCCTTTTATGATGGCTAGTTTTCTTGCAATAACCGTGCAACGCGAGTGCAAAAAGCATGTAATTAGCCACTTTCCCGATACAATTCCTTATATAGCGAGTGAGAGAGGGAGGAGGGAGCTGGGATTCATGTCAGTATGTTCGCCGCGGTGGTCTGGAGCAGTCATACGCTCGCTACTCTCCTGCCACCACTTGTCTCTCTCTCTCAGCAACATTACGTGCTGAAATTGCCACTCGACCTATGTCGAGCGCCGCCACATAGTCCAGCTTTATTAAATACGACTTATGTGGTGAGCCGCTATTAAGGGTTAAGCTGAGTGCCATTCATCGAATAGTTTGCTTTCTTATTTAGGTATCCGATATGTAGTACTTTACATTTATCCGCATTGAAACTCATATGCCAAATTTGGGCGCAATGTGACAATTTATCTAGATTGTATTGCATATCGTCAACTTGATCTTTTGAGAGTACGCTATTTGCAATTTTTGTATCGTCAGCAAATTTTGAGGTTGTAGAGGTGAGACCCTCATCTATGTCGTTGATGTAAATTAGAAAGAGAATTGGTCCTAGTACCGATCCCTGGGGTACCCCGCTACTTACATTGGTCCTTTTAGATGCCTTACCGTTTATGACTACTCTTTGCTTTCTGTCGCTGAGCCAATTTTCTATCCATTTCAACACACCGTCTTGTATTCCATGCGCTTTTAGTTTTAGCAGTAAACGTTTGTGGGGAACTTTGTCAAAGGCCTTTTGAAAATCAAGGTATATAATATCTACAGCTTTACTCTCATCGTAGAGGTTGAGGATATCGTGGAAGAAGTCTAAGAGGTTTGTTAAACAGGAACGTTTTTTACGAAAGCCGTGTTGAGTATCTTTAAGTATGTTATTTTCCTCTAAGTGATTTACGAGTCTGTCTCTTATGACCGTTTCTAGCATTTTACATACAACTGAGGTTAAGCTAATTGGACGATAGTTACTGGGTAGGGATTTGCTGCCTTTTTTTAATATTACGTTACGTTGTTACGTTGTTACGTGTTACGTTGTTACGTGTTACGTGTTACGTTGGCTATCTTCCACTGATCAGGCATAGTTCCAGACTGCAAGGATTTATTGAATAGTAATGTCAGTGGTTTGGAGAGCTCATCTTTAGCTTCCTTTAGAACTCTAGGCGAGATTGTATCAGGTCCAGGCGTTTTATTTACCTTGAGTTTATCTAAACAATTCATTACTTCTCTCTCTGTAACGGTGATATTGCTTAGAACATCTGAATTATCAATCTGAATCGGCGATGGTGTAGGGATATCACTGACGTCTTCTGTTGTAAAAACTGATGCAAAGAAGGTATTGAGGGCATTACTCATTTGTACTTCTTTTATTACTTTTATTGGCAATTAATACGGTAAGAACATCAAAGGGTATTAATAGGGCATGAAAAAGTATATCAAATCATTGGGTATAATGACAGTGATTTACCTTTCTATCCTTATTAGATGGGTTTATTACTACCAGTATATCTGTATACACTAAACCTGTTCGAAAGAAGGGTGACTGTTGTCAACCCTCCGACTAGCATATAATTGCTCTCAAGTTCTTGCATTAAAGTTTTGAAATCCATTCTTTATTCAAAATGTATTTAGCATTTGTCTTCCCATTATCTACTTTCAGATCGCCATTATGGCTTCCTTAAGGGCCGCTCTACTGGTGATCTACTTTCTTATCTTATTAACTCTTGGTCATCCTCCGTTTGGGACTTCGGTGAGACCTTTTCTATTGTGCTTGACATATCAAAAGCATACAATCAGTCCAAAATCACATGGCGAGGCCATGGCACGTCTATCTTCTGATCTTTTGAATATTTCCAACCCAATTTCTCCGACCAGTATAATAATCTACCCGTCACAATCTTTCACATGACTATCCCTTACTTATGTTCATGGTGTTTCTTTTGCTTCTGACCTTTTATGGAAAGACCATAATACCATACTTGTTAAAACAACTTCCCAGAAGTTAGGTGTGCTCAACCGTCTCTGTGGATTTTTCGCCCTCACACAGCTTCTTGCTTTGTACATGGGCACAGAGTGCCCATGTATCGAGTATTGTTTGCATGTGTAGGGAGGTTCCACCCATATCGCACTTCTCGAAAGTGTAGAATCAAAAGCTTTTCGTCGCATCAATTTGCCTTCTACTAATTCCCTACAATCTTTGTTTACACGCCTCAATTTAGCATCTCTCTCGCTTTTCTACCAACTATTACAATAATCAATGTTCTTCAGAGCTTTCTTCATGTTAACATGCTCCCTCACGGAGAGTAGGGGCACCTGCCTTTCAACATATTCCCAACCCTATTTGGTCCAACTCTATAACCCAAGAGTGAACCGATTTTTCCAGTCTTTCTTCTGCTCAACAAGCAAGTTCAAGTTAGATGTTTTACTTCACTAGTTTGGCAATTATTAGACGCTTCACTCCATGCAGGTGTCGATATCATCTGGGAAAGCGATAGTGAGCTTGCAATTTAGGAGAAACCGGCCCACAGACGGGAGTGTGAAAAGATAAGTGTGATAAGTGTTGGTATATGAAGGCAGGAGAGTGCCACAAAATAAGTGTGCACGTAAGAGAGAGTTGGCGACAAGTGAGAGCAGATTATTGTGGTGAGGAGTGGTGTATGAAGACTGTATAGTGTAAGGGAACAATTGTGTTCATAAGAGAGGGTTGGCGACAAGTGAGAGCAGATTATTGTGGTGAGGAGTGGTGTATGAAGACTGTATAGTGTAAGGGAACAATTGTGTTCATAAGAGAGGGTTGGCGACAAGTGAGAGCAGATTATTGTGGTGAGGAGTGGTGTATGAAGACTGTATAGTGTAAGGGAACAATTGTGTTCATAAGAGAGGGTTGGCGAAAAGTGAGAGTAGATTATTGTGGTGAGGAGTGGTGTATGAAGGCTGTATAGTGTAAGGGAACAATTGTGTACATAAGAGAGGGTTGGCGACAAGTGAGAGTAGATTATTGTGGTGAGGAGTGGTGTATGAAGGCTGTATAGTGTAAGGCAACAATTGTGTTCATAAGAGAGGGTTGGCGACAAGTGAGAGCAGATTATTGTGGTGAGGAGTGGTGTATGAAGGCTGTATAGTGTAATTGTAAAGTCAGTAAAAATACGTTAGCTTAAACTGAACAAGATGCGGAAATAAACTTGAGCCGACCAGGCCAAGTGAGATATCTCTATTGGTCTAACTGGTAGAGTGACTGCCTCATAACCCAAGGGTCCCGAGTTCAATTCCCGGCCAGGGCATATTTTCGGGGAGGCTATTTCAGCATCTAACAAAGTTTAGGTGTGTTGGTATAATGGTCAAGATGGTTGAGAGTAAGATCGGAGCTACATAAATTCTCTTTCGGGTATGGTGTAAAAACCTAGTCCTACAGGACAAGGAAGGGGATAGGAGAGAACAGGGAGTGTAGTGAGACTCGTAAACAAAGCTTTGGTTGTGGAGTTGCCAGCGCTCCCGTGAGTTGCTAACTGGGCCGTTAGTTGTGCGTGAGTGTTTTTTTTTTCTTTTTTCTATGTGATTGAGAGAGGCAAAAGGCAGAACTGCCTATAGCGAGTGCCTCCCTCATAGTTGAAAGAGTGACAGGGCCAAAATCAAGGGACGTTCGAGCCAAAATGCCTGGACACACAGAGTTTGAAGCAATTTAAGTCATAGGAAGAGGGAAAGACTGATTCTGGGAGAGAGTTCCAGAGCTCAGCTGTTGAGTAGAAGAAAGTTCGAGACTAACGTTTCACTCTTGGGTTGGAGAGTTGCACAGAGTAGGGGTGGGATTGAGTTGCAAGACGGGTACCACGTCCCCTACGTAAAGGAGGTGGTATACACTGGGAAAGCTCTGAGGAGCACTGATTATTTTAGTAGCGATAGAATAGCGAGAGAGATGCAACATTGCGGCGGAGAGAGAGAGATTGCAGAGAGTTGGTGAGTGGACGGGAGTTAATGATACGAAAGGCCTTCCTTTCAACTTTGTCTAGGAGAGTGGTGTGAGAGGAACCTCCCCACACATGTGAACAATACTCAATACAAGGACGCACTATGCCCCTGTACAGAGCAAGAAGCTGTGCAGAGGAAAAGAACCCCCAAAGGTGGTTGAGCTCACCCAGCTTCTTGGAGGCTGCCTTAACAAGACTGGTAATATGGTCCTTCCAACTGAGAGAGGAAGAAAAAGAGACACCAAGAATATTGAGAGAAGATGAAGGATTGATTTTTGTATTGTTTGAAGAATAAGGGATAGTCTGCTGGGAGTTCCTTACGGGTAGATAGATGGAGAAATTGGGTTTTGGAAGCATTAAAGGTAACAAGGTTTTCTCTGCCCCAATTGGAGATAGTAGTTAGATCAGAATTTAAGAGTTCTATGGCTTCATTACGTTTGTCGTTGAGGGATTGCTGGCTGGGGCGTTCTGAAAAACTAATAGAGTAGTGTAAGGTTGAGTCGTCTGCGTATGAATGGATGGGAATTAAGGTACAGTTGAGGAGATCATTTATAAAAATTAGAAAGAGAATAGGAGATAGGACAGAGCCCTGAGGAACACCAGAGTTTATAGGGTGAGGAAGTGAACAATGGCCGTCTACAACCGCGGCTATGGAACGGCCAGAAAGGAAATTAGAGATAAAGGTACAGATGGAGGGATAGAAACCGAAGGAGGGTACTTTAGAAATTAAAGATTTGTGCCAGACTCTATCGAAGGCTTTCGATATGTCTAGTGCAATAGAAAAAGTCTCACCGAATTTCCGAAAGGAGGATGACCAAGAGTTAGTAAGATATGAAAGAAGATCACCAGTAGAGCGACCCTTAAGGAAGCCATACTGGCAATCTGAGAGCAGATTATGAGAAGAGAAATGCTTAAGAAACTTGGAAGCAAGAATAGTTTCAAAAACTTTAGAAAGACAAGAGATGAGAGCAATTGGACGATAGTTGGAGGATTGAGAGCGGTCACCCTTCTTTGGGACAGGTTGAATGTGAGCAAATTTCCAGCATGAAGGGAAGACGTTAGAGGATAGACAGAGACGAAAGAGTTTGCCTAGGCAGGGAGTCAGCACGGAAGCACACTTTTTGAGAACAACAGGAGAAACACCGTCCGGACCGTATGCCTTATTAGTATTAAGCCCAGAGAGGGTAGAAAGTACATCTTTAGAAGAGATTAGGATATTAGGCATAAGTAAGAGAGAGGAGGGTGGAGAGGGAGGAATAGCACCGGAATCATCCAAGGTGGAGTTTCTAGAAAAAGTTTGAGTGAAGAGTTTAGCTTTGTCAGAGGAAGAAGTGATGGTTGTGCCATCAGAGTGGAAAAGGGGAGGGAAAGACGAGGAAGAGAAATTGTTGGAGAGGTTTTTGGCTAGATGCCAGAAAGCTTGGGAAGAGCTAGAGTTGGATAGTTCAGTGCATTTATTATTAATGAAAGAGTGTTTGGCAAGTCGAAAAACAAATTTGGCTTGATTCCGGGCAGAAACATAGGAAGAATGAGAGTCTTGAGTTTTAAGGCGTCGGTACCGTTTGAATGCTTCCTCCTTATTGCGGACAGCAGTAGAACAGGCGTGAGTAAACCATGATTTTTTAGCATTAGTCTGAGAGAAAGAGAATGGAATGTATGCTTCCATGCCCGATAGGATTACCTCGGTAATGCGTTCAGCACTCTCCGAGGGTCCCCGGCCGCGGAAGCAGAAATCATTCCATGAGAAATCAAACAAGTACTGCCAAAGAGCCTCCCAGTCGGCAGCGCCAAAGTGCCACAAGCGCCGCCGGCTAGGAGGATCGGGTGGTCGTACTGGAGAGATAGGACAGGTGACAGAGATAATTTATGGTGGGAGGAGCCCAAAGGAGAGAAAAGATCAACAGTATAAGAAGAAGGGTTAGAAGTTAGAAACAAGTCAAGAATGTTGGGCCGATCTCCGATGCGATCCGGGATACGGGTGGGTTGCTGAACTAACTGCTCTAGGTCATTTAGGATAGAAAAGACGTAGGCTTGTTCACCAGCTGGGTCAGTATTGTGAGAGGAGAGCCATTGGCAGTGGTGAACGTTGAAATCTCCTAAGATGGAGATTTCTGAGAAAGGAGAAATGGATAGAATATGTTCCACTGTAGAGTTTAAATAGTCAAAGAATTTGAGAAAGTTGGTAGAGTTAGGGGAAAGATAGACAACACAGAAATATTTAGTAAGAGAATGACAGGAAAGTTTGAGCCATAAAGTTCAGAATTCAGAGGAGTCGAAATCTGGAACACGAGAGCAAGTGAGTTTGTTGTGCACATATGCACAACATCTGCCTTTGGCTTTGAAACTAGGATAGAGGAAGCAGGAGGATACAGAGAAGGGGCTGCTGGATGTTGCTACAGACACCTGAGTTTCGGTGAGGAAGAGAAGATCAGGTTTGTAGGAGGAGAGATGGTGTTCAACAGAGTGAAAGTTAGAGGAAAGTCCTCGAATGTTGCAGAAATCAATAGAAAGAGTAACAGGCCGAGTTCCAGGTAATTTTGTGGGGTTATCAGGGGATGGTCGGTCGGGTGTGGGGGCATTTATGGTCCCCCCCCCCCACCCCGGGGACTCCGAGGCTGGGCTAAAATTAATATATTTTTTTTTAAATTTTGGTGCGGAGGAATAAAGTGTGGTGTGCATGTTTAGTGTAGTGAAGTGGATAGGAAGATAAGGTGTTTGTGAGAGCTAGCTGGATTGCTCTCAGTGTAAATGAGGCACAAAGAAGATCAGTAAGAGAGGCCAAGCAAATGAAACAGAAGTTCCAGCGACTCTTTATCACATGCCTATAACCTCACCTGGGTCTAGCCCTGATCGATTGGTGCTTACAAGTTGTGTGGTAGCACTACTCAGTTGGCTGCCTCACCTCTCCTGATCAGTCTCTCTGACGGACTCACGGTCGTTTCGGCTCAGGCTTGTTCCTCTCTGTTCGTTCGGAGCCTTCGCTTCCCGGACGGTGAAGTAGTGTAAAGTCAGTAAAAATAGATTAGCCTAAACTGAATAAGATGCGGAAATAAACTTGAGCCGACCAGACCAAGTGAGATATCTCTATTGGTCTGACTGGTAGAGTGACTGCCTCATAGCTTAAGGGTTCCGGGTTCAATCCCAGCCTAGGGCATATTTTCGAGAGGCTATTTTCGCATCAAACGAAGTTTAGGTGTGTTGGTAAAATTGTTAAGATGGTTGAGAGTAAGATCGGAGCTCCATAAATCCTCTTTCGGGTACTGTGTAAAAACCTATTCCTACATAATACCTAATTGTAATTACCTAATTGTACTGTAGTTTACAGGAGTTGAGGTAAGCTCGTGTTGTCCTTTCTCTCCGTCTACTATCATCCAGCTTTAGTTTGAAAACATAGATGTTTTATGCCTCTACCACCTCCTCATCCAACCCATTCCATTGTTCAACACTTCTAAATGTATATGAAAAAACTGGACTTCTTGATATATCTTTTGTAGGTAGGTTTCTTTACTTTGTAGCCATGGCCCCTAGTTATACTTGTGTTCCTGACTGTAATATCCTCCTTATCTAACCTTCCAAGCCCTATGAAACATTTTGCACATCATAATAATGTCGCCTCTCTCTCTTTCTTCTCCTCTAGACTAGGCTAGTTCAATCTCTCTAATCTCCCCCTCTCCAGTACTACCATCCGATCCTCCAAGCTGGCAGCGATTGTGGCACTTTGGTGCTGCTGACTGGGAGGCTCTTCGGCAGTAATTCTTTGATTTCCCATGGAAAGAATATTGCTTCCGTGGCCGAGGACCCTCAGAGTATGCTGAGGGCGTAATCGAGGTAATGTTCTCTGGTATCGAGGCATACATTCCATGTTCTTTCTCTCAGTCTAATTAAAAGAAAATCTTGGTTTACTCACTCTTGTTCTTCTACTGGTGATTTTCTTTCTTTTCTTACTAAAGGGGCTTTCCCACATGCCCGATTTTGGTCATCGACAAGGCCCGACATGCAGTTTTCGGCCCTTGTCTCGTCATGTCTCATATAATTCTTCCATGATTGTCTGATGTCTCCGATTGGTTGCTGGAGTTCTGATTGAGTTGTGAACTTGGTTGTGAGATTTGTGCTGGTTTTTGGATATCTTAAAAATGTTGCCCACTGTTGGTTATGTGCCCATTTGTCGAGCAATGTCGGTCATGTGGCCACGAGGGATCGACGGCCAGTCGAGTACATTCTGATGTGTCAGTGAGGGTGTTGCATGATTTTTTTTTTTACAAACAAGCCCAAAGCCCGCCCAACTGGTTGGCAATGCACTGCCAATGCACACATCTGGTCTCAAGATCAGTCGGTGAAATGACCCGGCATATCTGGGATGTCAGGAAGACAACCTATACGACCATGGCTGAATGCGAGTATGCTATACTCAACAGTGTTGGCGACATGAAGGAACGGTCTTTGACAAAGTCAAACATGTTGGCGACACAGCTCAACAAGGTTGCCAACAAGGTCCGTTGTTCGTGTTCTTTTTTGTGTTCAGATTAGTGGTAGTGGTGGTGGTGGTTTTTGTGTTCAGATTAGTGGTAGTGGTGGTGGTGGTTTTTGTGTTCAGATTAGTGGTAGTGGTGCTGGTGGTTTTTGTGTTCAGATTAGTGGTAGTGGTGGTGGTGGTTTTTATGGTTGTGGTGTATGGTCGTGGTGGTGGTGTATGGTCGTGGTGATGGTTGTGGCTGTGGTTGTGCTGGTGGTGGTGCTGGTGGTTGTGATAGTGGTTGTGGTGGTGGTGGTTTTTATGGTTGTGGTAGTAGTAATCATGGTTGTGGTGTATGGTGGTGGTGGTGGTGTATGGTCGTTGTGGCGGTGGTTGTGCTGGTGGTGGTGCTGGTGGTTGTGATAGTGGTTGTGGTGCTGGTGGTTGTGCTGGTGGTTGTGATAGTGGTTGTGGTGGTGGTGGTTGTGGTTGTGGTTCTAGTGGTGGTGGTGGTGATGGTGGTGTATGGTCGTGGTGGTGGTGTATGGTCGTGGTGATGGTTGTGGCGGTGGTTGTGCTGGTGGTGGTGCTGGTGGTTGTGATAGTGGTAGTGGTGGTGTTGGTTTTTATGGTTGTGGTAGTAGTAATCGAGGTTGTGGTGTATGGTCGTGGTGGTGGTGTATGGTCGTGGTGATGGTTGTGGCGGTGGTTGTGCTGGTGGTGGTGATAGTGGTTGTGGTGGTGGTGGTTTTTATGGTTGTGGTAGTAGTAATCATGGTTGTGGTGTATGGTCGTGGTGGTGGTGTATGGTCGTGGTGATGGTTGTGGCGGTGGTTGTGCTGGTGGTGGTGCTGGTGGTTGTGATAGTGGTTGTGGTGGTGGTGGTTTTTATGGTTGTGGTAGTAGTAATCATGGTTGTGGTGTATGGTCATGGTGGTGGTGTATGGTCGTGGTGATGGTTGTGGCGATGGTTGTGCTGGTGGTGGTGCTGGTGGTTGTGATAGTGGTTGTGGTGGTGGTGGTTTTTATGGTTGTGGTAGTAGTAATCATGGTCGTGGTGATGGTTGTGGCGGTGGTTGTGCTGGTGGTGGTGCTGGTGGTTGTGATAGTGGTTGTGTTGGTGGTGGTTTTTATGGTTGTGGTAGTAGTAATCCTGGTTGTGGTGTATGGTCGTGGTGGTGGTGTATGGTCGTGGTGATGGTTGTGGCGGTGGTTGTGCTGGTGGTGGTGCTGGTGGTTGTGATAGTGGTTGTGGTGGTGGTGGTTTTTATGGTTGTGGTAGTAGTAATCGTGGTTGTGGTGTATGGTCGTGGTGGTGGTGTATGGTCGTGGTGATGGTTGTGGCGGTGGTTGTGCTGGTGGTGGTGCTGGTGGTTGTGATAGTGGTTGTGGTGGTGGTGGTTTTTATGGTTGTGGTAGTAGTAATCGTGGTTGTGGTGTATGGTCGTGGCGGTGGTGTATGGTCGTGGTGATGGTTGTGGCGGTGGTTGTGCTGGTGGTGGTGCTGGTGGTTGTGATCGTGGTGGTGGTGGTGGTGGTGGTGGTTTTTATGGTTGTGGTAGTAGTAATCGTGGTTGTGGTGTATGGTCGTGGTGGTGGTGTATGGTCGTGGTGATGGTTGTGGCGGTGGTTGTGCTGGTGGTTGTGATAGTGGTTGTGGTGGTGGTGGTTGTGGTTCTAGTGGTGGTGGTGGTGATGGTGGTGTATGGTCGTGGTGGTGGTTGTAGTAGCAATGGCTGTTTTTTGTGTAGGTGGTTGTAGTTGGTAGGGAGAGTGTGTGGTTGTGGTTGATAGTTGGTGGGTATAGTGTGTGGTTGTAGGTGTGTCTGTGATGGTTATGGAAGTTTGTTGGAAATTATGCTGGTGAGGTGTGTGGTGGTAGTGGTATTTCGGTGGTTGTAGTTTGGTGGTGGTTGTGGTGTTTTTGGTAGATTGGTGGTTGTGGTGGCTTAGTAGTGGTGGTGGTAGCTTGATGGTAGTTGTGATCGTTTGGTGGTGGTTGTATTGGTTGTGATAGTTTGTTCTGGTTGGTGGTGGTTGATTGTTGCGGTTCTTGGTGAAGATAAAAGCGAGATTATGTGTATGTGTTCTGTATCGGGGCACAGTGCGCGCCTGTATTGAGTATTGTTCGCCTGTATAGGGAGGCTCCACCCATAACGCACTTCTTGAAAGAGTAGAGTCCAAAGCATTTTGTCTCATCAACTCTTACTAGTTCCCTACAATCTCTTTCTACACGCTATTACAACAATCAGTGTTCTTCAGACCTCTTCTCAGTGCATACCCCCTTCTTTGCGGCGAGTGTGAGGCACCCACCTGTCAACACAGTCCCACTCCTATTCTGTCCAGCTCTCCAAACCAAGAATTGGCAAAATGTCTGTCTTTCCCTTGTATTTGGCTCTGTCACTCTTTTGACTTTGGGGAGACACTCGTTACAGGCAACCGCCCTTTTGTCTCCTTCTTACACATATGACACAATTGTGTGTGCAAGTATGTGCGTTAAATAGTGCTACTTGTATTGGATGTGGTAGCGACATCTGTATGGGTGTGTGTGTGTGTGTGTGTGTTTGGGGGTAGAAACTAAAGTAACTGTGTGTGATACGTTTCTGTGTGTTTGTCGTAGTATGTGTGTGTAAGGATGTGCAAGTTTGTGTATTGGTTGTGTTGGAAGTGGTTGTGTTGGCAGTGGTTGTGTTGGCAGTGGTTGTGTTGGCAGTGGTTGTGTTGGCAGTGGTTGTGTTGACAGTGGTTGTGTTGGCAGTGATTGTGTTTGGTAGTGGTTGTGTTGACAGTAATTGTGTTGGCAGTAGTTGTGTTGACAGTGGTTGTGTTTGGCAGTGGTTGTGTTGACAGTGGTTGTGTTGGCAGTGGTTGTGTTGGCAGTGGTTGTGTTGGCAGTGTTTGTGTTAGCAGTGGTTGTGTTGGAAGTGGTTGTGTTGGCAGTGGTTGTGTTGGCAGTGGTTGTGTTGACAGTGGTTGTGTTGGCAGTGGTTGTGTTGGCAGTGGTTGTGTTGACACTGGTTGTGTTGGCAGTGATTGTGATGACAGTGGTTGTGTTGGCAGTGATTGTGATGACAGTGGTTGTGTTGGCAGTGGTTGTGATGACAGTGGTTGTGTTGGCAGTGGTTGTGTTGGCAGTGGTTGTGTTGGCAGTGGTTGTGTTGGCAGTGGTTGTGTTGACAGTCTTGTGTTGGCAGTGATTGTGTTGGCAGTGGTTGTGTTGGCAGTGGTTGTGTTGGCAGTGATTGTGTTGGTAGTGGTTGTGTTGACAGTCTTGTGTTGGCAGTGTTTGTGTTAGCAGTGGTTGTGTTGGCAGTGGTTGTGTTGGCAGTGGTTGTGTTGGCAGTGGTTGTGTTGACAGTGGTTGTGTTGGCAGTGGTTGTGTTGGCAGTGGTTGTGTTGGCAGTGGTTGTGTTGACAGTGGTTGTGTTGGCAGTGATTGTGATGACAG
This sequence comes from Paralithodes platypus, assembly GCA_032716605.1. Taxonomy (NCBI): domain Eukaryota; kingdom Metazoa; phylum Arthropoda; class Malacostraca; order Decapoda; family Lithodidae; genus Paralithodes; species Paralithodes platypus. The sequence continues at coordinate 21,237,439 of CM064540.1, forward strand.
TGGTTGTGTTGGCAGTGATTGTGATGACAGTGGTTGTGTTGGCAGTGGTTGTGATGACAGTGGTTGTGTTGGCAGTGGTTGTGTTGGCAGTGGTTGTGTTGGCAGTGGTTGTGTTGGCAGTGGTTGTGTTGACAGTCTTGTGTTGGCAGTGATTGTGTTGGCAGTGGTTGTGTTGGCAGTGGTTGTGTTGGCAGTGATTGTGTTGGTAGTGGTTGTGTTGACAGTGGTTGTGTTGACAGTGGTTGTGATGACAGTGATTGTGTTTGGAAGTGGTTGTGTTGACAGTGGTTGTTTTGACAGTGGTTGTGTTGGCAGTGGTTGTGATGACAGTGGTTGTGTTTGGTAGTGGTTGTGTTGGCAGTGGTTGTGTTGGCAGTGGTTGTGTTGACAGTGGTTGTGTTGGCAGTGGTTGTGTTGACAGTGGTTGTGTTGACAGTGGTTGTGATTGTTGGCAGTGGTTGTGTTGGCAGTGGTTGTGTTGGCAGTGGTTGTATTGGCAGTGGTTGTGATGACAGTGGTTGTGTTGGCAGTGGTTGTGTTGGCAGTGGTTGTGTTGGCAGTGGTTGTGCTGGCAGTGGTTGTGATGACTGGTTGTGTTGGCAGTGGTTGTGTTGGCAGTGGTTGTGTTGGCAGTGGTTGTGTTGGCAGTGGTTGCGATGGCAGTGATTGTTGGCAGTGGGTGTGTTGGCAGTGGTTGTGTTGACAGTGGTTGTGATGCAGTGGTTGTGTTGGCAGTGGTTGTGTTGGCAGTGGTTGTGTTGGCAGTGGTTGTGATGACAGTGGTTGTGTTGGCAGTGGTTGTGTTGGCTGTGGTTGTGTTGGCAGTGGTTGTGTTGGCAGTGGTTGTGATGGCAGTGGTTGTGTTGGCAGTGGTTGTGTTGGAAGTGGTTGTATTTGGTAGTGGTTGTGTTGGCAGTGGTTGTGTTGGCAGTGGTTGTGTTGACAGTGGTTGTGTTTGGTAGTGGTATTGTTGGCAGTGGTTGTGTTTGGTAGTGGTTGTGATGGCAGTGGTTGTGTTGGCAGTGGTTGTGTTTGGTAGTGGTTGTGATGGCAGTGGTTGTGATGGCAGTGGTTGTGTTGGCAGTGGTTGTGTTGGCAGTGGTTGTGTTGGCAGTGGTTTTGTTGGCAGTGGTTGTGTTGGCAGTGGTTGTGTTGGCAGTGGTTGTGTTGGCAGTGGTTGTGTTGGCAGTGGTTGTGTTGGCAGTGGTTGTGTTGGCAGTGGTTGTGTTTGAAGCATATGTCTTGGTAGCGGATATGGTAGAGCGTGAGTGTAACTCTATAGGATGACGATGATTGTATGGTTTCTTTCCTTCGACTCTATTGTCGTTTTATGTCCGCGATATCGCCGACTTGTCACCAATAGTGTCTGCAACATTTTGCAGATATATTGTTGAGTGGTTGCACGTAGTCATCCTTGGTCGGAAGAGCTGAAATTCAAATTTGAGAAGTGGTAGAGGTTGTCTATCTATGTTGCAGAGTGCAGCCTGCCGCCGAATATTAGAAGATATGTTAGGGAATGCTCGCCGATAGGTTGCATGTAATCGTTATATAACGATCACAACACAACAATAGGGCCTATTCTTGTGGAAAATCAGTCAGGATGCATTCGCCGAACAGGCATTGGCGAAAGCCCCTTAACTCATGGTCATCCTCCTTTCGGGACTTCGGTGAGACCTTTTCTATTGGGCTAGACATATCGAAAGTTCACATGGTGAGGCCATAGCTTGCCTATCTTCTGATCTACCAACTATTTCCCATTGAGGTAGAGAAAATCTTACTTTGAATACTTCCAAAACCCAATTTCTTCACCTCTCTACCCGTCACCATCTTCCACATGACTTCAACAGAACACAAATCAAATGTTCATCTTCTCTCAGTATTCTTGTTGTTTCTTGTTAACATTACGATTCTTGGAAAAATCATATTACTACTCTTGTTAAATCAGCTTCCCATAAGGTGTGTTCAACCGTTTCTGTGGGTTCTACACCACTATACAGCTTCTTGCTGTATGGGAGGTTTAACCCATACCGCACTTCTCGAAAGGGTAGAGTCAACAGCATTTCGTCTCATCAATTCACCATATCATACTAATTCCCTTCAATCTCTCTCTACACACCGCGATGTTGCATCTCTTTTACTCTTCTTCCGCTATTACAATAATCAATGTTCTTCAGAGCTTTCTCAATGTATACCTCCTCCCTCACAGAGAGTGGGGGAAACCCGACACATTCCCACCCCTATTCTGTCCAACTCTTTATCCCAAGATTGAATTGAGTTTCTCAGTCTCTCTTCTACTCAATAAGTAAGCCCCGGAAATCTCTCCCTCAATCTGTCTTTCCCTTATTCTATGACTTAACCTGCTTCAACCTCCGTGTGTCCAGCCATTTTGACTCTAAGGTACCTTTAACCCATAATTAGCGGCGAGCAACATAAGTCGAGTTAAATAAAGCTGGACTATGTGGCGGCGCTCGACATAACTCGAGTGGCAATTTCAGCACGTAATGTGGCTGAGAGAGAGAGACAAGTGGTGGCAGGAGACTAGCGAGCGTATGACTGCTCCAGACCACCGCGGCGAACCTACTGACACAAATCTCAGCTCCCTCCTCCCTCTCTCACTCGCTACATACTCAATTATGTACCGAAAGTACCGAATTACCTGCTTTTTGCACTCGCGTTGCACGGTTATTGCAAGAAAACTATCCATCATACAAGGATCGTTATGGTGTCATTCGAAAGCTCTGTTTATGCCCTTTCAGGGATAGGTACTTGTTTTACGTTCTGGGTCTTATTTAGGCATGAAAATGATCACGTAAACAGCCCTATTTTGGCTAAAAACACCCCGCTGTGCGGTACACATAAATAAACCGCATAGGCCGCTCGTAAGGTGTTAAGTTGGCTCTTTGTCACTCTTTCAACTTTGGGGAAGTCACTTCTTACAGTATAATTATGACAACTCCCTGAGGCTTGGAATCAATCTGGTAACAGATCTCTGGACTTTCTCCAGCTTAATGACATGTTTCCACAGATGCGGGAACCACACCATTGCTGCATATTCCAGCTAAGGTCTCATCATACTCTTAATATTTTTGAGCAATATAATCTCATTCAAGTAGTTGAGGGCTACTTTCATATTCTCAGCCATTAAATATATTCCACTAACCAGTTTACTTATGTGTTCCTCGGGCGGCAGGTTATCCTGTATAATCACCCATAAATCCTTTTCTTTCTCTGCTCTGCTTATTTTGTTTGCTCCCATCTTATACTCCCATTTGGTTCTGTTGCAGCTTTTTCCCATATATAGCACATGACATTTACTTGTACTAAATTTCATCTTCCACTTGGTACTCCAGTCGTGAATTTGATCTAGGTCACTTTGCAGTACCTCAGAGCTCCTTGGACTTGTAATTTATCTCAAATTTTGTACATCATCTGCAGACATCAACATGTAGGAGCTTATGCCTACTGGCAGATTATTGACATATATAAGAAATATTGCTGGAGCCAGCATCAATCCCTATGGCACTCAACTTTCAACTTTCCTCCAAGACGAGTATAATCTCTAATATTAGTCCATATTTCTCTATCTTTTAAATAGCTCCACATTCATACTATTAACTTCCCTTGGACACGTCTAATCGTCTCCAGTTTTATATCAGTCTCATAATTGGCACCTTGTCAAATGCTTTGGACCGATCCAGATAGATGCAGTCCACTCATCCATCTATTTCCTGCAATACATCTGTCACCCTATTGTAAAAACACAGGAAACTGGTAGTACATGATGATCCTTCTCTAAACACAGGAAACTGGTAGTACATGATGATCCTTCTCTAAAACACAGGAAACTGGTAGTACATGATGATCCTTCTCTAAACACAGGAAACTGGTAGTACATGATGATCCTTCTCTAAACACAGGAAACTGGTAGTACATGATGATCCTTCTCTAAACACAGGAAACTGGTAGTACATGATGATCCTTCTCTAAAACACAGGAAACTGGTAGTACATGATGATCCTTCTCTAAACACAGGAAACTGGTAGTACATGATGATCCTTCTCTAAAACACAGGAAACTGGTAGTACATGATGATCCTTCTCTAAAACACAGGAAACTGGTAGTACATGATGATCCTTCTCTAAAACACAGGAAACTGGTAGTACATGATGATCCTTCTCTAAACACAGGAAACTGGTAGTACATGATGATCCTTCTCTAAAACACAGGAAACTGGTAGTACATGATGATCCTTCTCTAAAACACAGGAAACTGGTAGTACATGATGATCCTTCTCTAAACACAGGAAACTGGTAGTACATGATGATCCTTCTCTAAACACAGGAAACTGGTAGTACATGATGATCCTTCTCTAAAACACAGGAAACTGGTAGTACATGATGATCCTTCTCTAAAACACAGGAAACTGGTAGTACATGATGATCCTTCTCTAAAACACAGGAAACTGGTAGTACATGATGATCCTTCTCTAAAACACAGGAAACTGGTAGTACATGATGATCCTTCTCTAAACACAGGAAACTGGTAGTACATGATGATCCTTCTCTAAACACAGGAAACTGGTAGTACATGATGATCCTTCTCTAAACACAGGAAACTGGTAGTACATGATGATCCTTCTCTAAACACAGGAAACTGGTAGTACATGATGATCCTTCTCTAAAATCAAATTGCTTGGGTGTTATTATCTGTTTTGCTCTCCAACAGTTTCAGCCATCCCATCTTTATTAAAATTTAAAAAGTTTTACATACAATACTTGTGAGTGATACTGGTCTATAATACTTGTGAGTGATACTGGTCTATAATACTTGTGAGTGATACTGGTCTATAATACTTGTGAGTGATACTGGTCTATAATACTTGTGAGTGATACTGGTCTATAATTTAGTGGATCATCAGTGTTTCCACTCTTGTGAATCGGTATTATAATGGCTCTCTTCCAATCGGTATTATAATGGCTCTCTTCCAATCGGTATTATAATGGCTCTCTTCCAATCGACAGGAACTTGACCACTTTCTAAGGTGACCTGGATTACATCCCTCACCGGCTTTACTATTGGTCTATTTACTATTCCTTTAAGGGGAGAATTCCACTTGAGGGATTTTTTTTCTGGACCCCTTCCTCTCTCATGTTTAGCCCTATTGCTTTTGAGCTTTTAAGACATTTGCCCCATTAGTTTAGCGATTTTAAGAACGTTTGTCCCATTTCTGTCAATTTTAAGACCTTTCGTGCCATTTAGGTGTCGATTTTTTCCTGGCGAGCGATAGCGAGCCTGTAATTTAAGAGGAATCGGCCTTCGGCCAGGACATTTTTCTACCGAAAAATTTACAAATTTATCTTGAAAGGGGCTCAGGGGGGGTGTAATTTTAAGCTTGATTGAGGTCTAGGGAGCAAACTAAAAGCCTCCCCTTAACACCCACGCTGATACCTTATCAGGTTCCATACATTTCCTAACTTCAAGCTTTCTCATCTCAAATATTAGTTCAACTCTGGTTACTTCATTCCTTTTAACCCTTACTGTAACATCGACGTCTGTTATATTTTATTCTAGCTATATTTAGACAATTTATGCAGCTTAGGAAGGATCTGTGGTAGTTAAAAGGGTTGATGGTTGACGGTACAGAAGGGGTGAAATATGTCACTCTCCAATTCTTCTATCTGTGTTTGATTATAGATTATTTTCTTTACTAAACACCGACCCCCAATCGATTATTCATTATCTCATACATATACAGCATATTACCTATTCATGTCTTATCGGCTACTCTTCATCTCGTAATTTATTTCTTAATTTTCAATTTACTATTTATATATCTATCCAATAGCTTAAAGTAAGTTTCACATTTATATATCTATCCAATAGCTTAAAGTAAGTTTCACATTTATATATCTATCCAATAGCTTAAAGTAAGTTTCACATTTATATATCTATCCAATAGCTTAAAGTAAGTTTCACATTTATTCACTCCGTTCTTCATATAGTTCATTTTTTATTTGTCTAATTATATTTACATATCTGTTACTCTCCTGTATTCCAATTCCTCTCAGTTTCAGTATACCTTTTCTTCACTCTAGCCCAAGCTTCATCGCGCCTATCTAAGGCTCTTTTGTATTTCAAATTATGCCATTCATTTAGCTTAACAAAATTACAATTAATATACTTTGGGACAATTGTTTTAACATGTTATGTTGTTAATTCCAATAGGCGATTGCTCCAGTTTCCCTGATTAACACCTGCTTCTCTCGAGTCCTAGTCAACCTCATCACAATTGAAATCACCCATTAAAATCAATCTATTCTTTCTCATTAAAAATCTCCTCAACGATAATATCATATCTTCTATTATCTCGATTCTCATACTCCAATTCGTTCCATGGTCTGGTCATTGGAGGCATATATAATTTATTGTCATATCTAAGGTCTTCTCTTCGATATAACAAGCTCAACTGCCACTATATTGCCTTATCATTATTTAGCTCCACCTGCTCTGCCTTCATATTATTCCTAATCATAATTAGTATTATTATTTTGTCTATGTGCGTGAGGGAGGCAATAGGCAGAACTACCTGTGACAAGTGCCTCCCCCAGAGGTGTACAAAGTACAAAGGAGTACAAAGGAGTACAAAGGAAATCAAGCAACAACAGATCTTATGACCCTTCTAGGTTGCTTGTCCTCCAAAACACTGAGGATCAAGTGTCCAAACAGTGGTTTAGAGTGGGTAAGGGAACATTGGAAAGGGAATTACTGCCCTGGAACTAATGTCAGTGGCAGGATTAGGAAGTTAGTAGGGGACAGATGGGTTAGTAACTGAGGGGGGGATAAAATAAAGTTATTCATTTACAAACGCAGTCAGTCGCGGGTTTGATGCGAGATATTTGTCTAGGCGGAGTTTAAATGAATCAACGGTGATGCAGTCTATAACGTTTCGGGAAAGCCCATTCCACAAGTTGACTACTCGATTGAAGAAGAGTGACAGGGCCAAATCAAGGGACGTTCGAGCGAAAATGCCTGGACACACAGAGTTTGAAGCAATTTAAGTCATAAGAAGATGGAAAGACTGATTCTGGGAGAGAGTTCCAGAGCTCAGCTGTTGAATAGAAGAAAGACTGAGAATAACTTCACTCTTGGGTTGGAGAGTTGCACAGAGTAGGGGTGGGATTGTGTTGCAAGTCGAGTGCTATTTGCTCTACAAAGAGGGGATGGTTTACACTGAGAGAGATCTGAGGAACACTGATTATTGTTTATTATCACCGACATTGCAGCGAAGAGAGAGAGAGACTGCAGAGAATTGGTGAGTGCACGTGAATTAATGAGACGAAAGGCTTTCTTTTCTACTTTGTCTAGAAGTGCTGTGTGAGAGGATCCTCCCCACACAGGTGAACAATACTCAATACATGGACGCACTGTGCCCCTGTACAGAGCAAGAAGCTGCGCAGTGGTAAAGAACGCCCGGAAGCGATTGAGCACACCCAGATTCTGGGAAGCCGTTTTAGTAAGAGTGATAATATGGTCTTTCCATGAGAGATCAGAAGAAAAAGAGGCACCTAGAATATTAAGAGAAGATGAAGGGTTAATTTGTATGTTGTTGAAGCGAGTCATAGTTTTCTGGAAGGGGACTAAGATCGAGTAGACAGATGAAGAAATTGAGTTTTGGAAGCATTGAAAGTAACAAGGTTTTCTCTTCCCAAATTAGAGATAGTAGAGAGATCACAAGATAGGTGATTTATGGCCTCCTTACGTGAATTTTGGAGTTCCTGCTGTGAGTGATTTTGTGGAAGTCAAGTTGAATGGTGTTAGGTAGAGTCGTCAGCATATGAGTGCATGGGGCTGGAGGTGCAATTAAGAAGGTCGTTAATGAATAATAGGAAGAGAATCGGTGATAGGACAGAACCCTGAGTAACACTGGAGTTGATAGGTTGAGGAAGTGAACGGTGGCCGTCCACAACCGCAGCTATGGAACGGCCGGAAAGGAAATTAGAGACAAAGGCACAGATGGAGGGATAGAAACCGAAGGAGGGTAGTTTGGAAATTAGAGATTCGTGCCAGACTCTATCGAAGGCCTTCGATATGTCTAGCGCAACAGAAAAAGTCTCACCTAAGTGCCGAATGGAGGATGACCAGGAATTTGTAAGATAAGAAAGTAGATCACCAGTAGAGCGGCCTTTAAGGAAGCCATACTGTCGGTCTGAGAGTAGGCTATGGGTAGATAAATGCTTAAGAAACTTTGAGGTAAGAATAGTTTTAAAAAACTTAAGAGAAGCAAGAAATGAGAGCAATTGGACAATAGTTGGAGGGTTGAGAGCGGTCACCCTTTTTTGGGACAGGTTGAATGAGAGTGAACTTCCAGCAAGAAGGGAAGACGTTAGAGGATAGACAGAGACGGAAGAGTTTACCTAGGCAGGGAGTCAGCACGGAAGCACAGGTTTTTAGTACAACAGGAGGAATACCATCCGGTCCGTACGCCTTCTTAGTATTAAGCTCAGAGAGGGTGGAGAATACATCCTTAGAAGAGATTATGATGTTAGGCATAAGTAGGAGAGAGGAGGGTAGAGAGGGAGGAATAGCACCAGATCATCCAAAGTGGAGTTATTAGCGAAAGTGTTAGCGAAGAGTTCAGCTTTGTCAGAGGCAAAAGTGACGGTAGTGCTGTCTGAGTTGAGAAGAGGAGGGAAAGACGAGGAAAAAACATTGTTGGAGAGGTTTTTGGCTAGATGCCAGAAGGCTTGGGAAGAGCTACAGTTGGATAGTTCAGTGTATTTATTATTGATATAAGAGTGTTTGGCGAGTCGAAGAACAAATTTGGCTTGATTCCGGGCAGAAACATAGGTAGTATTAGATTCTTGAGCTTGAAGGTGATGGTACCGTTTAAATGCTTCCTCCTTATTACGGACAGCAATAGAACAAGCATGAGTAAACCAAGATTTGTTTGCATTAGCCTGAGAGAAAGAAAATGGGATGTATGCTTCCATGCCCGAGAGGATTACCTCGGTAATGCGTTCAGCACTCTCCGAGGGTCCCCGGCCACGGAAGCAAAAGTAATTCCATGGGAAATCAAAGAAGTACTGCTGAAGAGCCTCCCAGTCGGCAGCGCCAAAGTGTCACAAGCGACGCCGGGTGGGCGTACCGAAGAGATAGGAGAGGTGACAGAGATAAGATTATGGTCGGAGGAGCCCAAAGGAGAGAAAAGATTTACAGTATAAGCAGAAGGGTTAATTATAGGTTGATATATAATCACCCTGCACTTTCACTCATTATTTCTTATACACTATACTATTGTGTATTGTATAGTTGATATCCTAGACAGGAGGCGAATGATTAGGAGAGAGGGGTGGTTATGATGAACAAGGATGATCCCAATATATATTATGGATTCATCAATACAAAAAAATACTGAAGTGAAAGGAAAGAACCAAAGGATGGTAGACAATGGATAAATATTTGAGGAGGAAAAGGAAATGTGTGATGTTTTTAATTAACAATTTCAATCGATGTTTGTTCATGAATATGATGATGGTGATGATGCTTAGTCAAGGTCAAACAATGGTCTGGTGCAAAACTTCCTTTATTAACAAAATATAACAACTGGTGCTCTCTCCTTGCAAGCCGGGAGAACACTGAACTTCTGTACAAGTTCTGTACATGTGCTTGACCTTGTACTCGCAACAAAAGAAGAATTAATAGAGAATTTGAATGTTGGTGATGAATTCAGCAACAGCGACCATCGTACGATAACTTTCACTTTAAAGTTTACTAGTAACAAATCAAATAGCAGCATTGAGAAAGTCCCTAATTTCAAGTAAGCAAATTTTCATAAACTTAAATCAAAGCTTAAAGAAACTGACTGGAGCTTTCTGACTAACAATAACGACATAAATACATCTTGGGAGTGTTTCACAACCACTTACCTTAAGGCAGTGCAAGACTGCATACCATCGAAAATACGGCGTCCAGGCCATAATGATAAGCCCAAATGGTGGAATAAAGATATTTCAGACTGTCTTCTTGCTAAAAAAATTGCTAATGATAGATTCAAATCCTCACAAAATGACGAAGAACGGGTGAAATTTGTAGAGCTACGACGCAAAGCCAAAAAGTTAATTAAGCAAAGTAAAAAGACCCTGGAGTTACATGTTGCGAATCGAAGTAAAACAAACCCGAAAGAATTCTATAGTTATATCAGAAATAAAAAAGTAGTTACTTCAACTGTTGGACCATTAGTCGATGAAAATGGAGAATACACCAAAGACGAAGTACAAATGAGTAATGCCCTCAATACCTTCTTTGCATCAGTTTTTACAACCGAAGACCTCAGTGATATCCCTACACCATCGCCGATTCAGATTGATAATTCAGGTGTTCTAAGCAATATCACCGTTACAGAGAGAGAAGTATTGAATTGTTTAGATAAACTCAAGGTAAATAAAACGCCTGGACCTGATACAATCTCGCCTAGAGTTCTAAAGGAAGCTAAGGATGAGCTCTCCAAACCACTGACATTGCTATTCAATGAATCCTTGCAGTCTGGGACTATGCCTGATCAGTGGAAGCTAGCCAACGTAACACCGATATTAAAAAAAGGCAGCAAATCCCTACCCAGTAACTATCGTCCAATTAGCTTAACCTCAATGTAAAATGCTAGAAACGGTCATAAGAGACAGACTCGTAAATCACTTAGAGGCAAATAACTTACTTAAAGATACTCAACACGGCTTTCGTAAAAATTTTTACTGTTTAACAAACCTCTTAGACTTCTTCCACGATATCCTCAACCTCTACGATGAGAGTAAAGCTGTAGATATTATATACCTTGATTTTCAAAAGGCCTTTGACAAAGTTCCCCACAAACGTTTACTGCTAAAACTAAAAGCGAATGGAATACAAGACGGTGTGTTGAAATGGATAGAAAATTGGCTCAGCGACAGCAAGCAAAGAGTAGTCATAAACGGTAAGGCATCTAAATGGACCAATGTAAGTAGCGGGGTACCCCAGGGATCGGTACTAGGACCAATTCTCTTTCTAATTTACATCAACGACATAGATGAGGGTCTCACCTGTACAATCTCAAAATTTGCTGACGATACAAAAATTGCAAATAGGGTACTCTCAAAAGAACAAGTTGACGATATGCAACACAATTTAGATAAATTGTCATGTTGGGCCCAAATTTGGCAAATGAGTTTCAATGCGGATAAATGTAAAGTACTACATATCGGATACCTAAATGAGAAAGCAAACTATTCGATGAATGGCACTCAGCTTAAGAATGTAAACAGAGAAACCGATCTGGGAGTAACAATATCGAGTAACCTAAAACCGAGTCAACAATGTTCAGAAGTTGTTAAGAAGGCAAACAAAATAATTGGCTTTATAGGCAGGTCATTTGAACATAAATCCAAAGAAGTTATCCTAACCCTTTACAATTCCTTAGTCCGCCCTCTTCTGGAATACTGCGTTCAATCCTGGTGCCCTTATTACCAAAAAGATATAAACAAGCTAGAACGAGTTCAACGTAGAGTTACCAAAATGATACCTAGCCTAAAGAACAAACCATACGAAGAGCATCTTAGAGAATTAAATCTATTTCCTTTAACCCAGCGCAGATTAAGAGGTGACTTAATTCAAGTGTTCAAAATCATCAAAGGCATCGACAATATGAACTGTAGTAAGTACTTCACTATCGACCAATCTAATTCCACGCGGGGAAACGGTTGCAAAATTATTGGTAAATCTTTTAACTCACACGAATCTAAGAATTTCTTCTTCAATCGAGTTGTCAACTTGTGGAATGGGCTTCCCCGAGACGTTATAGACTGCAGCACCGTTGATTCATTTAAACTCCGCTTAGACAAATATCTTGCATCAAACCCGCGACTGACTGCGTTTGTAAATGAATAACTTGATTTTTATCCCCCCCCTCAGTTACTAACCCATCTGTCCCCTACTAACTTCCTAATCCTGCCACGGACATTAGTTCTAGGGCAGTAGTTACCTTTCCAATGTTCCCTTACCCACTCTAAACCACTGTTTGGACACTTGATCCTCAGTGTTTTGGAGGACAAGCAGCCTAGAAGGGTCACTAGATCTGTTGTTGCTTGATTTCCTTTGTACTCCTTGCAAGCCGGGAGAACACTGAACTTATGTACAAGTTGTGGGGCTACTCCAGAACTATAATTGATGGTAAAAGTGAATACATTGTGAAACAATATAAAACAGTCATACTGAGCCATGCATCCAGTACCGTATCACTGCTCCCCACTCGTTAGTCACTAACTCCCTACATGCTTCATTGTTTATCATCCATTTTTTATTCAATAGATATAATAAAGGCAAACATATAATACATTGAATATATACATATGTACATGTAATTTATTATTTACTCTCACATTCCCCAACTCAGCCACATCAATAATTCTCATCTATTTTTGCAACGATCATCCGTTAACTCTCAGTCACATCAAGTTACATTTGTATTGTCCAACTCTTCATTCACTTTGAATCTTTTCACTCTCTCACTCCCACGCCAACTCAATCACACCAAAATCTTCATCATCATTCACTCCATCACCACTCAACTCATCGTCATCAGTTATCCTTTCCTAACACTCCTCTGGGTAGTATTCATACTGCTTCCTATTAGGATCAACTTGAAGACGACTTGGCGGCTGGCAATGATGTGTGGAGCGCCTACTGTCCTGATGTCCTGGGTCCTCACCAACATTCCCATCAGCCATCGCAGTATTGGGGGAAGTGAGATAATTCGAAGATTCCCAAGAGTATGGTCTTACTGTTGCCTTCTCCAATTCATCATAGTGACGTACTTTAGCTCTTCCCAGCGGTTCATTCTCTGGAACAAGTTTATAAGACCATACCCCTCGAAGCACATTTTACAATCCGGTAGCGTTGCAAAAGATAAGGAACCATCTTCTTACCTCCCCGCCTGTGTCGTTCGTCTGATAATAACTTAATCAGTACTAGGTCACCAACATTAAACGATCCCCCTCGACTTCTATACATCCTGTTTCTCTTCCGCTGTGCCACTGCTACTCTATCCTATGCCGAATACAATACATTTTCAATTCACTTCATCTTCTCTTGTACTAAACGATCAGCTACATCTGTATTACTCATATGAGGGGGTTCATAATCAGGATCATGACGTGAGGATTTCTCTGATGCAATACGTTCTGGAGATCTTGCAATAACCCCATACACTAGTTCGTGAGGATTATATCCTGTTGTTGCATTTTTCGATGTGTTGTGGTTGAACTGTACTGTATATGGGCAACCATCTCAGGCCATAAATCAGCATCATTATTGCACAAACATTTCACATTATCAAACAGTTTATTTTGTCGCTTTACCTGAGCTTGGCTGCGAGGATGATAAGGACCTATGAAGTTCTGCTGAACCCCTGCTAGTTGACACACTGCTTGAAATACATGGGAAGTGAAATGAGACCCCCGATCTAAAGAGACAAACTCTGGCACCCCAAACATGCATATCCAGGGATCCATAAAACTTTTGGCTGTGGTGCCTGAGATACAGTCACACGTCTATGTACCATAACAATGTAACATGTGAGAATGTCCTGCATTTGTAACATATAGCGAAACTGGTGCTTACTTGATACAGGGAAAGGCCCCATTAAATCTAACTGGACCACTTTGTTCATACAATTTGAAATATCAGTTAATTGTATTGGTGCTTGCCCTGGTATTTTAGATCTTTTTTTGATTCCACACATCTCACACTTGCTTATATGAGCGGTCATATCCTTCTTCATTTCCGGCCACCAAAAATTGTTCCTGGCTCTCTCCCAAGTACAATTTCCTCCCATATGACCTCTCAAAGGTGCATCATGTACCAATCGCAGAGCATCCAATCTCAATGTTTGGGGATTCACTGGCACACAGCTTTCCTAGATGCCATAATGATGCGCCTGATTTCTTCGTCCACCATAGAATACATAGCATAATACACCCTACTGTGAGATCCTGAAGCGAGACAACCATGGATAAAGCTCTCTGTGTCTAACGGACATCTCCGTTTCTTCTGTCGCCCCTGAGAATCCTCATGATGTCTGCAATGTTCCCGTCTTCTTCCTGTTCTCTGATAAGTGTTGAAACGTCTAAAAAGGTGTTAGACAGGTGCAAGGTAGCACTAATTATACCAGTAGATGTTGTCGATGATGCAGTTTCTTCCATGTTCATGGCAACTCTAGATAGATAATCAGGCATAGACATTGTTGGATTGCGACCTGCTTTATGGATTGGATTAATATCAATCTGTTGTATCAGATCCATCCATCGGCCTCTCCTACCTCGCTCCTCACTTATGTCCAGAGAGTTCAGCCAGCGCAGGACCCGATGGTCAGTTATCAAATCAAACTGAGCTGATGACAAATACATCCGGAATCTTTTTACTGCAACCACCACCGCCAACATCTCCCTCTCTGTTGCTGAGTAACGCCGCTCTGTTGGAAGCAGTGTATGGTGAAAATATGCAATGGGTAGTAGTTTTCCATCCAGGGATCTATTCGCCAACATAGCTCCGGTCTCCACACCGCTAACATCTGTCAGTAGCACAAACCTTTTTAGTGTAATCAGGGAGATTAAGTGCTGCTGCACCCACCACCTGAGTTTTTAGGGCCCCAAACGATTCACACATCTCTTGTGTCCAACATAGCTGTCAATATGGATCTTTCTCAAGTGCATTATACAGGGGCTTTGTGTCAGCTACTCTTGGTAACCACCGCTGGACATAAGAAAATTATCAATTCCACCTGGCTTCCATGGTGCAGATACTTCGATCCCAGGCTTCAAAATGCCCAGCATCTCTACTTCATGAAATAATTCCTCTGAATTACCAACATTTGCAACCCTTAAACCCACATCACCGGTTGTAGTGCCAGTGACACAGCAGTGAGCAGGTACTACCATCGCACCCTCTGGCCGTAATGGCTCTATTGTTATTTTTTGATCTGGACAGTTGCCCTACACTTTATCAATGCCTCAATGTATGGTGGAATGATCACTGTACATTTAACTCTTGTTATAACACTTTCTCCTCTTGATCGTAAATTAGGAACTGGTCACTTAACTGTTACTGTCGACAGCAAAGAAGTGGACACTTTCAAGGACTCTATATGTAACATTTTCTCATTTAAGTCTAGCGTGAATACATCCACACGTGCCCAAAAGGATGACATTTGTAATACGTCCAGATACCACCACAAACATGTGCTTGTGTATGTACACTCCCCCTATCACGACACTTTGGAACACTTACCCAAGAATAGGGATCTTCTCGTAAACGCTGTACGCACTTTCAGTACATGGTATCACTCCTCCCTTCTCCTTCACTATCAATATGTCCCCATTCACGATCGGGAAATAACTCCCACTGTCCACTAAAGCTCTGTATCCTCTTTGTTGTAGCTGAACGTCTATGTAGTTTAGCATCTGTACCATAAGGCGATCTAGTTGTTCAGGTCGCAGTCTCGTATTTCGAACTACAGCCTGCCCTTCTTCAGTCCTATTTACCATAGCCACCATATGCCGCTCAATAATAGGATTTCAACTTCTCTTCATTTGTCCATGCTGCACTGTAATCATTCATTCTAGTCTGCCTTCCACCTTTGTGTGTGGCGGACCTTACTGAACATTTTTCATACCAAAGCTTCCTTGTGGTTTTCAGTCAGAGTTTTCTTTAACACCTTACGAGCGGCCTATGCGGTTTATTTATGTGTACCGCACAGCGGGGTGTTTTTAGCCAAAATAGGGCTGTTTACGTGATCATTTTCATGCCTAAATAAGACCCAGAACGTAAAACAAGTACCTATCCCTGAAAGGGCATAAACAGAGCTTTCGAATGACACCATAACGATCCTTGTATGATGGATAGTTTTCTTGCAATAACCGTGCAACGCGAGTGCAAAAAGCAGGTAATTCGGTACTTTCAGTACATAATTGAGTATGTAGCGAGTGAGAGAGGGAGGAGGGAGCTGAGATTTGTGTCAGTAGGTTCGCCGCGGTGGTCTGGAGCAGTCATACGCTCGCTAGTCTCCTGCCACCACTTGTCTCTCTCTCTCAGCCACATTACGTGCTGAAATTGCCACTCGAGTTATGTCGAGCGCCGCCACATAGTCCAGCTTTATTTAACTCGACTTATGTTGCTCGCCGCTAAATAAGGGTTAAGTCTCTTAAAGCATGAAGTCCATCCTCCAGGGTGTACTTGTGAACAGTAGTAACATTGTACAGCTGTTGGTCAGGTGGAATCCTTAGACCGACACAACATGCCTCTGGTGGTTTGAAAATATTTTTGTTGTCCAAAACGAAATTCTTGATGGGCTGCCTTAATCGATGCAACTTGCTTGCGTAAATCACTTACTTCATTTTCAAGCGTAGAACCCTTCTCACCAGTCATAGTCTGTGCAGTAATGCCACTCTTTAATAATTTCACATGACCTGTTGCTTGACCTGTTGCACTTGTTGCCTGTTTTGTTGATAGAACATTCTCAGCAATCTTAAGCACCTCGTCGTATGATTTCGCTTTTCATCACTCTCCATCCACCTTTCTCTTATTATTTGTTACCTTATATCTCTGTCCCTCACCTCATCTAGGAAAGGCCAAACAACTTGTTTTTGCACAATATCTGTGGGTTCCATCGAGAATGCTTGAGCTGCAAGTTGTTATAGACGTGTCATATAGTCACCAAAGTCCTCCTCCTGCAACTATACTGCCTCCTCAAAACATAGAATATGACCTACAATGGCATCCGCTGTAATAAATTTGTCACTTACCCGTTGCATTATTTTCTCGTCATCTTCTCCCCAACACTTGTCTAAATGTGCTTGTTGTTGCACATAATAGTTGCTGCTGTTCCACGTAGCTGGAGTCGTAACATTACTGCCCTGTAGTCTAGTTTGCTCCAAGCTTCCAAACCTTGCATAATGTTTGTTTGCTTGACCAGGTTGAAATGCATTGAGAAACCTCTGAACGTCCCGGGAGAACTATCGTCACCAAATGTTAAGGAAAGTTGAATGTCCTTTCCACCATCTTTAGCGCCCATGCTTCTTGTTTAAGTTTTACCAATGCCACCAGTCAAGGTTAAACAATGGTCTGGTGCAAAACTTCCTTATCAACAAAATATAACAAGTGGTGCTCTCTCCTTGCATGCCGAGAGAATACTGAACTTCTGTACAAGTTGTGGGGCTACTCCAGAACTATAATTAATGGAATGGTGACCGCTCTCAACCCTCCAACTATCGTCTAACTGCTCTCATCTCTTGTATCTCTAAAGTTTTTAAAACTATTCTTGCTTCCAAGTTTCTTAAGCATTTCTCGTCTCATAATCTGCTCTCAGATCGCCAGTATGGCTTCCTTAAAGCATGGTTCACACATAGACGAGTCGTTGCCCTAGTCCAACACGAGTGATGAAATTTTGCTATTCGGCAATGACGCGTCAATACTCTGCAACACTCGTGTATACTCTCCGTGTATCGGGGTGTGTCCTGGGTACTCGCCACGTGGCCCAAAAATGTCATACATGCATGAAATTTCTTGTCCTCGTCACGAGTCCGACGGAAATACGTGTAGACTTGTGTACATACGTGTTGACTCGTGTGGACTCGTGTTGGACTCTGCATAACTCTTCGCTACTCGTGTTTACTCGTGTTAACTCGTGTAACACTCTTTGGTGATTCGTCCTCGATCGTGGACATTTCGATGTAGTATTTGTTTGTCAAAATAAAGTGTATGTGACTCCTTGTGTTGTTTTGCATACAATTAATATTTATAGTTACTTTATTCATATAAGTTTCATTTACAATTTTACTTTACTCAAGTTTTAAATGATTGTTAACAGAGAAACAAATAAGTAATATGAATTAAATACTTTTGGGAAAAATTGATAAAATAATTATGATGATTAAGCAATTTGAAGGACATAGTTCATGGAAGAACATATCAGGGAAATATGCTGAACATTATTATAATACTGTTATGGATATACAGATTGAAATATATACAAAGAACATAATATTATAATAAAGATATGTACCTAGAAAAACATAGGAAACATATGAGACACATATAAATATAAACATATGAGACACATATAAATATAAACATATGAGACACATATAAATATAAACATATGAGACACATATAAATATAAACATATGAGACACATATAAATATAAACATATGAGACATATAAATATAAACATAAATATAACATATTAATGATTCTGAAACCACAGAAATGAGACACATATAAATATAAACATATGAGACACATATAAATATAAACATATGAGACACATATAAATATAAACATATGAGACACATATAAATATAAACATATGAGACACATATAAATATAAACATAAGAGACATATAAATATAAACATAAATATAACATATTAATGATTCTGAAACCACAGAAATGAGACACATATAAATATAAACATATGAGACACATATAAATATAAACATATGAGACACATATAAATATAAACATATGAGACACATATAAATATAAACATATGAGACACAAATAAATATAAACATATGAGACACATATAAATATAAACATATGAGACACATATAAATATAAACATATGAGACACATATAAATATAAACATATGAGACACATATAAATATAAACATATGAGACACATATAAATATAAACATATGAGACACATATAAATATAAACATATGAGACACATATAAATATAAACATAAATATAACATATTAATGATTCTGAAACCACAGAAAAACCTACAAAATAGTATATGAGACAAATATAAATGTATGCATAGCCTATATAGAGAGAATATAAATGTATGCATAGCCTATATAGAGAGAATATAGTGATATTGAAAGGACTTAGAAAAACCTTACCCAAATATATGAGAAAAATATAAATAATCATGTACGAGGATTGTTAATATTGACACTCGTGTTGACCCGTGTTACACTCGTGTTGATCCGTGTTACACTCGCGTTGATCCGCGTTACACTCGTCGTGACTCGTGTTGACTCGTGCCGACTCGTTGTTTTCATACCGTGGAATTTGACCGTTATTTTTCAAATTTATGCCACTCGTGTTGGGTTCGTGTTACACTCGTGATGACTCTCCGTTACTCGTGCGGACTCTTGAATGAACACGTGTTGACTCGTATTAACTCGTGTTACACTCGTGTTGACTCAGGATTGGTTACTACTCATGTAGTAATCGGCCTCCAGCAACGCCGATAATCGACGAGTGTCACTCGTGTTGGACTCGGGCACCGACTCGTCTATGTGTGAACCATGCTTAAGGGTCGCTCTACTGGTGATCTTCTTTCATATCTTACTAACTCGTGGTCATCCAACTTTCGGGACTTCGGTGAGACTTTTTCTGTTGCACTAGACATATCGAAGGCCTTCGATAGAGTCTGGCACAAATCTTTAATTTCCAAACTGCCCTCCTTCGGTTTCTGTCCCTCCATCTGTGCCTTTGTCTCTAATTTCCTTTCTGGCCGTTCCATAGCTGATGTTGTGGACGGCCATCGCTCATTTCCTCATCCTATCAACTCCGGTGTTCCTCAGGGTTCTGTCCTATCTGCTATTCTCTTTCTAATTTTCATAAATGATCTTCTCAACTGTACATCCAGTCCCATCCATTCATATGCAGACGACTCTACCTTACACCACTCAATTAGTTTTCCAGAACGCCCCAGCCAACAGTCCCTCAAAAGTTAACGTAATGAAGCCATAAAATACTTATCTTCTGATCTAGCTACTATTTCCAATTGGGGTAGAGAAAACCTTGTTGCATTTAATGCTTCTAAAACTCAATTTATCCATCTTACTACCCATCAGGAACCTCCAGAGGACTATCCCTTATTCTTCGACAATAGAAAAATCAACCCTTCATCTTCTCTCAATGTTCTCGGTGTCTCTTTTTCTTCTGCTCTCACTTGGAAAGACCATATTACCAGTCTCCCTAAAGCAGCCTCCCAGAAGCTGGGGTGTGCTTAACCACCTCAAGGGGTTCTTTACCCCTGTGCAGCTTCTTGCTCTGTACAGGGGCACAGTGCGTACTTGTATTGAGTATTGTTCACATGTGTGGGGAAGATCCTCTCACACCGCACTCCTAGATAAAGTAGAAGGGAAAGCCTTTCGTATCATTAACTCCCGTCCACTCACCAATTCTCTGCAATCTCTCTCTCTTCACCGCAATGTTGCATCTCTCTCGCTATTCTATCGCTACTACAATAATCAGTGTTCCTCGGAACTTTCCCAGTGTATACCACCTCCTCTACGTACAGTAGGGCACGTAGTACCAGTCTTACAGCACAATCCCACCCCTACTCTGTGCAACTCTCCAACCCAAGAGTGAAACGCTATTCTCAGACTTTCTTCTATTCAACTGCTGAGCTCTGGAACATTCTCCCAGAATCAGTCTTTCCATCTTCCTATGACTTAAATTGCTTCAAACTCTGTGTGTCCAGGCATTTTAGCTCTAACGTCCCTTGATTTCGGCCCTGTCACTCTTTGAAATCTGGGGGAGGCACTCGCTGCAGGCAGTTATGCCTTTTGTCTCCCTCATTCACATAGAAAAAACAAAACAAAAAAAACATAGTGAGACAATATGAAAGTCATATTGAGCCATGCATCCAGTACCGTATCACTGCTCCCCACTGGTTAGTCACTAACTCACTACATGCTTCATTATTTATCATCCATGCTTTATTTAATATATATAATACAAGCAAACATATAATACATTGAATATATACATGTGTAGATGTAATTCATTATTTACTCTCACAGCTTACATAAATTCAATACAGAGACCAGTTATTCATTAAAGATATTGTAATAAGAAAAGATGAAGTAAGTGACAGCATGTTAGACCTACAGAAAAGGAAGGTTATGGGGCTGGATCAGATTTCAGGGTGGATGTTAAAGGAATGTGCAGAGTAACTAAGGTTTCCCATAACATATATCTTAAAAACAAAATATTTTATCCAAGGCAAGCTACCTGATATTGTACCGATATACAACAAAGGACTGAAAGAAGATGCAAAAACTACAGACCCGTGTCACTGACTATTGTTGTAGCAATTATAGCTGCTTGAGAAATTGATCAATACATTTCTGATTCGTCACCTCGAGGATATACAATGATTTAATATCGGTCTGTCAGTTTTGTTTTAGATTGAATTGGTCGTGTGTGTCTAATTTGTTGAGTTCCTTTGACAGAGTGATACAAACAATACAAAAAAAGAGACTGTTATGCCACGTTTCTAAGAAACGTGATATATTCTGATTGCGATTCCCCGACTGGGAATGTGCATTTATCTTCAATTAAGAGTGGGTGGTGGAGTATATTTCACTGTGCCGCCCAGCGAGGGTTTTTGCCATAAAAAGGGTTGTTTCCGTGCTCTTTTTCATGCATAAACAAGAGCCAGAGCGTAATACAAGTATGTATCCCTTAAAGGGCGTAAATTGAGCTTTCCAATGACACCCGAACCATCATTCTACGATCATTGGTTGTCTTGCAACCGAAGGGCAAAATCGCTAAAATTCGGTCATTTCGTTACATAAGTACGTGTGTAGCGAGTGAGAGAGGGTGGAGTAGTGTGGAGTACATGTCAGTGGGCCCACGACGGTTGTGGCGAGCGGTCATGAGGCAACCTACGCTCCTCCCACCGCTCGGCTCTCTCTCAGAGCCAATATTGCGCCAAAATTGCACACAGACTTAAGTCGGGCCCCGCCACATAGTCCTTTCTTCTCCATACGGACTTAAGTCGGGCCCCGCTAAACAAGGGTTAAGGAGCTCTCGACTAGGCAAGGATTGACCTTATTTCCCCAAGTTACCACATAAATAACAGGCAATAGACATAAAACACAAGAAAAGATTACAATTGTTTTTATTCTTAATAACTAGGGAACCTGGGCATCAAAATGGTTTGTTGGTAATGTTCAATTTTGGCTTATAGATTAGACAATAATTAAATAATATTAAATGAAGACAATTGGTCTTAGCACAATAGTATCGTCCTTAACCCATTGCCTGCGGGAGACGCTCCCGAACACCATGGCAATTTACAGCAATTTACAGGCTTTTAACACCTAACGAGCGGCCTAGGCGGTAAATAATATGTAGCCACCAGCGGGGTGTTTTTACCCAAAATAGGGCTGTTTACGTGATCATTTTCATGCCTAAATAAGACCCAGAGCGTAAAACAAGTATCTATCCCTGAAAGGGCATAATCAGAGCTTTCCAATGACACAACAACGATCCTTGTATGACCGCTAGTTTTCTTGCAACAAACGCGCAACACGAGTGCAAAAACCATGTAATTCGGTACTTTCCCCACACAATACACTATGTAGCGAGTGTGAGAGGGTGGAGGAGGGTGGGATTCATGTCAGTTGGTCCACCGCGGTGGTCTGGAGCAGTCATACGCTCGCAACTCTCCTGCCACCACTTGTCTCTCTCTCTCAGCAACATTACGTGCTGAAAATGCCACACGACTTATGTTGTGAGCCGCCACATAGTCCAAATTTCTTTCACTCGGCATATGATGCGCCCCGCCAAAGAAGGGTTAAAGCCTCTTAACCTTTGTCTAGCAGGGTGTTTTGGGCTCATTTGGGCATATTCAGGCCCTCCTGTATGATAAATCAAGTATCTGCATGAAAACAAAAATATTTGGCAAAAAACTAGGCACTAAAAGCTTCAAAATGAGACCAGAACGAGCTACGTAGCACTCGTGACCGGTTCTCTTGCAGTGATGCCACGAACATGGGAGTTTAGCGTATTTCGGTATATTTTTCCCAGCTATGCTCACTACTGGCTACACTGCCGGCCTCTCGAGAACACAGGGAACAAGAGTTAATGGGCGGCGGTAAGCCCTGGGAGTCGGCTGTCTGGCCCGCTGCGCTCCCGGCCATTTGCACTCGATTTTAACCCTTTAAAAGCTTTAATAATGCTTTTAACTTGCTGCAAATTGGTGCACAACTTAAGTCGAGCGCCGCCAATAAGGGGTTAAAGCTATAGAATCGAGTGCGAGGGAGCGGGAGCGCGACAGGCCACACGTCCTTCCCCCAGCCAGGCGGCCGCAGCACTGAGGGCTCTGAGTCAGAATCTCGCGAGATATACAGTGCTGCCAAAGGCAAATGTAGTGCGACATTAGCGATAATTGCTCATTTCAGCGAATGTCTATTGTAGCGCTGCGGGTGAACCCCGCGAGCTATGAAGCTCGTTTTTGGTGTAATTGTGAAGCTATTTTCTTCTAGTTTTTAGCTGAATACATTTAATTTAATTCAGATACTTGCCTAATCAATCAGGAGTGCCTGAATGAGCCCTACTATGGCGAAAATGGGCGGAAATATGCCCACAGCCAAAGTGTTAAAAGATAGCAGAGTATGCGACAAATTATAATAGTAATATGAATTGATTCAAGTATACATAAAGAATGAACATTGGAATAGCTGGCTCGAGATAAATGAAGGACGCACTGATTTTATATAACGATATGATAATAAACAGAGATAGCAAGACTAAGTTCTTCGAGCAACGAAATTAGTTAAAGATCAAATGAAAACAATATTCACAACCTATTACACACAGTCTTTACCTTTAATGCTTCCAAAACCCAATTTCTCCATCTATCTACCCGTAAGGAACTCCCTGCAGACTATCCCTTATTCTTCAACAATACAAAAATCAATCCTTCATCTTCTCTCAATATTCGTGGTGTCTCTTTTTCTTCTGCTCTCAGTTGGAAGGACTATATTACCAGTCTTGCTAAGGCAGCCTCCCAGAAGCTGGGTGTGCTCAACCGCCTTAGGGGGTTCTTTTCCCCTGCACAGCTTCTTGCTCTGTACAGGGGCATAGTGCATCCTTGTATTGAGTATTGTTCACATGTCTGTGGAGGTTCCTCTCACACCGCTCTCCTAGACAAAGTTGAAAGGAAGGCCTTTCGTATCATTAACTCCCATCCACTCACCAACTCTCTGCAATCTCTCTCTCTCCACCGCAATGTTGCATCTCTCTCGCTATTCTATCGCTACTATAATAATCAGTGCTCCTCAGAGCTTTCCCAGTGTATACCACCTCCTTTACGTAGGGCACGTGGTACCCGTCTTGCAACTCAATCCCACCCCTACTCTGTGCAACTCTCCAACCCAAGAGTGATACGTTACTCTCAAACTTTCTTCTACTCAACAGCTGAGCTCTGGAACTCTCTCCCAGAATCAGTCTTTCCTTCTTCCTATGACTTAAATTGCTTCAAACTTTGCGTTTTGGCTCGAACGTCCCTTGATTTTGGCCCTGTCACTCTTTCAACTATGGGGGAGGCACTCGCTATAGGCAGTTCTGCCATTTGCCTCCCTCAATCACATAGAAAAAACAAAACAAAAAAAGTCTAGATAAAGTGACTGAAAAGCATTTTAACTCTGCATTTAGATTTCACTATTTTGATATGATCCCAAGTGATAGTAAACGTATAAACGCAGATCTGCACGAAGATTCTCAGATGACGTGTAAGCTGCATGTATCAATTAATATAGTAACAATATATGTACAGTGAATCCTCAAATTACGCGCAATTTATCTACGCGAAATAAAACTACGCTCTAACCATAATTGAGGACACAAATACGTAAGTACGCTCAATTATTCGAATGTATGTGCCGAGCGTACGAGCGGGAGTCGATTCGTATCTGTTGGAGAGTTTCGCGCGGCCATATTGACGTGACGCCAAGCCCTCCAACGTCGTCACTGTTGACTGTGGAGAGAGACACATCTCCCGTACCAAACTATTATGTATCTATAAAGCACAACAGGATATTATGAATCTATTAAAAGACTGTTCTTCGTTTTACGTTGCATGTATCATTTATTGAGCTAACAAAATCGGAAATGGAAAATCTGTTTCTGTTCGGTGGTTGGAGGCGAGATTGTTTACACTTCTTTCGAAAGTCGCTTCAAAGCCCACTGCTCTCCCCTGGCTAAATGATGTGAAGCCAATTCTTTAATATGTATAATTATGAGCTATTGAACTATCTCACTTGACACTATGTAGGCTATATGAAACTATAGGCTATACAGGGTGTATTACTTTTCGACTCAAAACTTTACCAGTAAGGCTAGGCCTATTATTTCGGTCGATCCGTTTCGGGCGCAGTGCTATCGATCGATGGCGCAGATCCGGCATTGCTCAACCACTACCAATGTGAGTTAATTTACGTTTGTGTCTTATTTGTATACATTAACACCTTACGAGCGGCCTATGCGGTTTATTTATATGTACCGCACAGCGGGGTGTTTTTAGCCAAAATAGGGCTGTTTACGTGATCATTTTCATGCCTAAATAAGACCCAGAACGTAAAACAAGTACCTATCCCTGAAAGGGCATAAACAGAGCTTTCGAATGACACCATAACGATCCTTGTATGATGGATAGTTTTCTTGCAATAACCGTGCAACGCGAGTGCAAAAAGCAGGTAATTCGGTAGTTTCGGTACATAATTGAGTATGTAGCGAGTGAGAGAGGGAGGAGGGAGCTGAGATTTGTGTCAGTAGGTTCGCCGCGGTGGTCTGGAGCAGTCATACGCTCGCTAGTCTCCTGCCACCACTTGTCTCTCTCTCTCAGCCACATTACGTGCTGAAATTGCCACTCGACCTATGTCGAGCGCCGCCACATAGTCCAGCTTTATTTAACTCGACTTATGTTGCTCGCCGCTAATTAAGGGTTAAATGTATTTTGTGTGGTAGATTAGGTTATGAAAACATATTTGTACAGTAATATGTTATATATTTGTGGATTTTAGGTGATGAAAGGTAGAAATAGTACAACTTTCGGTCGGACCAAGACCAATACCTATTTTCCCCATTTATATTTAACTCCCATGTACGCACAAACGAACGTACGTGCCGACAGCACAGTACGCATCCCACGCGTAGTTTGAGGGTTCACTGTATATCACTTCTCCTGTGAGTCGCAGGAGCCTGGACCCGAAGATATATATATATATATTTTATCGGTGTAGGATAGGTGTGTATTGTTTCCCAGCAACGGGACAACGGTTAGCAAAGGATATGGAAACGGAAAGTACGTTTTCGGAGAGGTTTACGTTAGATTAAGTACGAGCACTTGGCATATCTTGATCTAAACCCTCACAATAATCACTGTTACTACTACGAAACTGAGAGAGGCACTTAAAGGAGTCAGTTTAGATTAGGGCTGGTAGAACGAGTTGAAACACTGGTTTGAAGTTAAGTTCCGGAATGTCTGGGCACAACGTCAGGTAAGGAGACAGGGCATGCGTCACTTATGTCCCTCTCACGCTCACAGGCTAGGTTCTGGGCCGAATATCTTCAATATTTTCTTTACTCGATCACTCTTTCTCTTTGTCTTCTGTCTGGCTCTCGGACACTCACTCACGCTGTACCTGTGGGTTTTGTCTAAGTTTTCCCTTACTTTAAGATCAACCAAAGTCTTTCCAGGAGTAAGAGGCATGCTAGACTTATTAGTAGGGGTACTTTGTGAATGATTACACACTGGCTTAACCTTGTCTTTAGTACTGGACAAAGCAGGGTAAGAATGAGACTGTTCAGAAAGCTTGTGGGGGTCCTCACAACAAGTACTGTATTGTAAGACAATTCCGGCCTTAGAGTGTTGAGGCGGATTCGTACTCAAAGCACTGAGTTCATTAGGTGATACTACAGATCTTGAAGGATCGTAATAACTCCCAGACTTCTGGCTTATGTCTGAATTGTTAAATAGAGTAATTGCTCGACCGGCACTCGAACCTAGTCGATTCAGTGTTCCTCGGCCTCCAGCGTTATAACTGGGTGACTCTAGACACCTAAATTGTCGATTACAATAAGCCTCAGCGTCTGTAACTGTCATTTCTACCTAGGGCTACTTGGAAAGGATTCAAAAATTTAATCTAAGCCAGCAGGCTGAATGCTTGCCTCTGGGTTACTTAGCGTGAGCAGTGTCTTGTTTTTCTGAGGTGACCTGTACACGGAATCTCCGGGCATCAAGGGCATGGTAGACATCAAGGTTTTTCTTACTGTTGGAGAGCAAGGTGCACTCGCTGCAACTGGTATTTCTGGTCGGCCGATTAGTCGTGCATGGTGCAGAAGTGGTTGGGCGTGTGTGGGCGGCTTAGTGGTGGAGATATGGATGGTAGAGTTAGCTTGCATTTTTCCCAAGTCTCGTAGGTTATTTCGACTCCCTTGATTATGATGATTTGGTCTGTGAGCAACTCCTGAGTATTTTTCTTGGATGTATGCTGTGGAGGACTTGTTGTAAATGCAGCTGGGTTGAATGGTTTGCAGTGTAGCTCATCTATGGGGGCCTTGAAGGGTGAAGGTGTCTGGGGTATCGGCGTCCACGTGGAGATCGTATTTTCGCTTTTCATGTGGGGAGCAAGGTGAGTTACCCTGTTTCCTGTTGCTTCTCTGGGTGCACGCCCTTGGGTCGGATGTCTGGGCGGACTTTGGCGTAGCTTGGGCGTGAATTGCAGTTGTGGTGAGGGAGAATGTGTTTTCGGATGAATCGGCAGGATTTGTTTATGCGGATAAGAATGGTTTCCCCTCTCTGTCGCGTTTTCTATGGAGATTATCCCTGACGCGTTTTCTTGAGTTTCGAGTTGGTGATGTTGTTGTTCTTTGCTGTTGCCTGGGTTGCGCTCTCTTATGCTCGCAATCCGTAATGCCTTATTCTCATTCCATCGCATCTTAGAGACGGTTGGGCAGATTGTGTGTTTTTTATCTATAAATAACTTTTGATAAGATGCCCCATAAAAGGCTTTTATGGAAGCTTTAAATATGCAGAGGAATCACCGGTGGACTCTTAACATAAATAAAGGGTTTCTTAGCTGTAAGAAAGTTGAGAGGGAAATATATATTGTGGAGAGATGTGACAAGTGGAGTGCCCCAGGGGTCAGTGTTGGCCCCAGTGATGTTTTTAGTTTACATAAACGATCTGCCTCTTGCAACTAGCAGCTATATTAACATGTTCGCCGATGATGCAAAATTAACGAGGAAAGTAGTAGATAATGATTGCTGTGAAATACTCTTGGATGATATCAATACACTGTACGAATGGAGCTGAGTGTGGATAATGGAGTTCAACATTGATAAATGTCACTTGATGGAGAAGGGAGAAGGCCAGGAAGTACAGTATGGGCGGCATAAGGTTTCAACAGTCAGAGAAAGAACAAAACTTATAAGTTGTACCTAACAGGAGGTTAGATCCCGATGACCACATCAACAACTTGGTTAAGAGTGCATATTTTTGGTGGGCATATATAATGGTAGCGTTGACACTTCTAAATGAAGACATGGTTAAGATACTAATAACACATATTTTGAGGCCTAGCCTGGAGTATGAAGCAGTTGTATGGAGTACACCCATGAACAAATTACATCAGTATATTCGAGACAATTGTGCGAGTGATAACAAGATGGGTACCAGGGTTAAAGAACTTACAATTGGAAGACCGGCTGTGTCACCTGGGGCTTCCCTCACTTGAATAGAGAAAGAGGAGGGGAGACAGATAGCCTTATTCAGGTTTGTTCGCGGAAAAGAATATATCGATCAGACTGATTTTGTTTTGTCAGCGGTGGGGAGAACGAGAGGACATGACTACAAACTGTTGAAGAGCAGATTTAGGAAAGATATTTGGAAGTTTAGTTTTCCAGATAGAATAGTTGACAATTGTAATGAATTACCAAACGACTTAGTATGTGTACAGAGTTTGAAAACTTTTAACATTAAATATAAGTCAATGGCTGACGGGACACTACCAGAATAATATCAATCCTGTATAATACAATTAGGTAAACATGCACACACGCATACACACACAATCAGGCCACAGCCACCCGGCATAACAGATTTTCTGTTGCAACTGGGGCAAACATTATACCTGATGCATAGTGTTCGACCACTGAGAAAAAGTAGTATAGTACTGAGGGAAATATCTCATGTTGGGTAGTTGATGAATCGGGGAAGTAGTATAGTACTGAGGGAAATATCTCATGTTGGGTAGTTGATGAATCGGGGAAGTCACATTTTCTAATCAATAATCGAATAGACGAAAGTAGGTAATTTAAAAAAAGGATAGAATGAGATCTATAAGTGAGATCGAACTATGGGAGGCAGGCCCCGCTCAACCCCCATGCTGATAGGATCAGCCCATTGCCCATTTCAAAAGCCTGGTGGCTATGTCAAAATTTGGGCATAGAGTTACACAGATTCACAGACTGCATTACAGATTGTATTGCAATGTTACTCAACATCATATATGTCTGTTATTATATTATCTCTGTTTATTATAATGATAAATTATCTAAAGGAATGTTTTGTATCCTTGTTTCAATAAATATGATACAAGTGTCTTACATTCCTCCATAAATCATCATATTTAGCACAGTCTACTGCACCGTATTAGTTGGGATGTAAAAACACAATAGTGTTTGTCTTTTGGGGATGTTTCCACAAAGAAAAGGAACATTTACTATATGAAAGCGGAATCTATTCGCTTGTCATAGAGTTTTGTTACAAACGTTATATTTGTAACACCTACTTAAATATCAAGGAATGAAGCTTTACTATCAGAATTATTATCTTTATTTACAATAAGTTATTCAGGGTAAATGTCCGTTTCAATTTCATCAAAAACGTTGCCGCTGGTCAAAGAAATTATAACAACACACACACACACACACACACACACACACACATGTATATATATATATATATATATATATATATATATTTTTTTCTTTTTTTTTATTCTATATTCCAACTACTCTCTCTCGGGCATAGGCTGAGAGTCTGCACACTCTACCGCTGAACACGGTGAGGCCCGTGAGGTCTTGTTCCAGTCTAGGAAGTGAGACATGCGAAGCACCCTTTCACGGCCCGAAGCAACTCCATCTCTGAATCCACTTCGCCTCCGTGCTTCACAGTCTCATCCCCCAGACTCGGACCCTCACTCTCAGAACGCCACCTATTGAGCAATTAACTCACTAGGCATTGACCCCCTGTAGCATATTTTGAATATGGGAATATTCATTGTGACGTCTACCAGCGTTGGCAGAATCGCCTCTCGTTAGCCACTAGCACTCGCCAGGGACATCGAAATGGGCTACAGTTATCAGAGAATGTTGTTCTTTCTTTCCTAGTAATCGCATTGTCACAGACAGTCCAGTGGTGGTCTTTATTTTCGTCTGTGACAACGGGAAGTATTTTATATGATTAATAGAATATAAGATGCATTGTGTAGAGTTAAGGAGAGAGAGAGAGAGGCGAGAGCGTGGTGGTAATATGTGCGTGTGTATGTATGTGCTGCCTCGCTCGGAGGAGTTTTCCCGCTCGCGTGGGCTTTCCCTCGCCTTTGATTGGCTGGTGGATCCTGACGCGTCCTAGGGACGCCTTCTGCCTTGTGACGTCTCGGCCCGTGATTGGCCGACCATCGCGCCCTTGCGGGCTCCTGTGTAACTAGCCTCCTCCATGAGGGTTCCCGGGAGCTGCCTTCCTCAGGACAGGCTTGGCGTGCATGCTTCTAACATACCTTTGCATACTCTCTCCCGATCACCCCCTTTACCACTGTCTCTCCCTCTGACCTTCTTCTTTTCCATTGCTCCTCACCTTTATTCAATTACTTATCCCCTTGGGTTCTGCATACGGTTTCCATAGCCGGCCCATTGTATTGCATGCGCCGTCCTCTGAGATATTTACATGTACTTAGAATAGGATTGAGGGTTCTTAGTTAGTAGAGGTTAAGAACTCTGTGTGTGTCTCCATTATTGATTTAGTGTTCTGCTCTTTTATTTAATGCTAGACTGGGATAAGGTTACTGTAGTCGTTGTCTCCGATGTGTGTATGGTTTGTTTATACCTACACGACTTCGACCGGTCCTGTGGTAGCCTAGGTTATCTTTTCGGCTGCGTCTTTTGTGAGTGCAGCATTGTGTTGACTGAGGGCTTTGGCCTGTTCCAGTTCCACACTTTGCTGCCTCTTTGCTTGTCTTTTGAGGGTCACCAGGATAGAACCAGATACTTGTGATCTGGATCTATCAAGAGAGCACCCCAGTCAATTAACATAACTTAAAGGATGCAGTCTTAAGGACATCGCTAGGCTACGAGCCTGTCTTGCTCAACCCCAGTTCCTTACCTAGAGTATCCCAGCTAGACATTATTAATCGAGTAGACACTTGTTAGTATTTAATATAAGCTCTTTGATATGTACACATTATTATTCCCAGCATTTATTAGTCTAGGTTGTTGCTGAGCCGCACAACCATAGCAGACTGTTTCGTTGATGAGGAAGTACTTCTTTTAGTGTCAAGCATTACTACCGTTGCGCATTTATAGTATTCTCGTGTCAGTTAACATTATATGTCCTATCTTTTAGTGTATTCAGTCTACACGTGTGGTGTCCTGCTTCCTGCCTTTATATAGTTTAAGATACGAGCATCTTATGAGTATCAGACTTTCTTCAGAATTTCCAGGTCTATGCTGTAGGACTATACTTCACTTTCTTTCAGATAGGAGTGAAGAGTTTATTGTTGTTTAGAGTAACTGTACTGAAGCATCTTTTTATTGTATTAAATCTTGCAGTGATTTAATTGATCGTTCCATAGCTTCCCTTTTATGCATTTTAACGTAACTTGCATATTTTTTGTTATCAGGCTATACCAGTGTGGGTTAGCCTGAAGTAGAGTAAATTTATGCCCAGTTAAGGATACCCCGTTATCACAGATTTACTCTGGAGGGTATTGTACTGGGGAGATTGTAGGCACCAATCGATCAGGGCTAGACCCAGGTGAGGTTATAGGCATGTGATAAAGAGTTGCTGGAACTCCTGTTTCATTTGCTTGGCCTCTCTTACTGATTTTCTTTGTGCCTCATTTACACTGAGAGCAATCCAGCTAGCTCTCACAAACACTTCCTCCTCCTATCCACTTCACTACACTAAACATGCACACCAAACTTCATTCCTCCACACCAAAATTAAAACAAAACAAAATGATGAATTGTAGCCCAGCCTCGGAGTCCCCAGGGGGGGGGGGGACCATAAATGCGCCCTCACCCGACCGACCATCCCCTGACGACCCCACACAATTACCTGGACCTCAGCCTGTTACTCTTTCTATTAATTTCTGCAACATTCGTGGACTTTCCTCTAACTTTCACTCTGTTGAGCACCATCTCTCCTCCTACAAACCTGATCTTCTCTTCCTCTCCGAAACTCAGGTGTCTGTAGCAACATCCAGCAACCCCTTCTCTGTATCCTCCTACTTTCTCTATCCTAGTTTCAAAGCCAAAGGCGGATGTTGTGCATATGTGCACAACAAACTCACTTGCTCTCGTGTTCCCGATTTCGACTCCTCTGAATTCTCAACTTTATGGCTCAAACTCTCCTGTCATTCTCTTACTAAATATTTCTGTGCTGTCTATCTTTCCCCTAACTCTACCAACTTTCCCAAATTCTTTGACTATCTAAACTCTACAGTGGAACACATTCTATCCATTTCTCCTTTCTCAGAAATCTCCAACTTAGGAGATTTCAACGTTCACCACCGCCATTGGCTCTTCTCTCACACTACTGATCCACCTGGTGAACAAGCCTACGTCTTTTCTATCCTAAATGACCTAGAGCAGTTAGTTCAGCAACCCACCCGTATCCCGGATCGCATCGGAGATCGGCCCAACATTCTTGACCTGTTTCTAACTTCTAACCCTTCTTCTTGTACTGTCGATCTTTTCTCTCCTTTGGGCTCCTCCGACCATAAACTTATCTCTGTCACCTGTCCTATCTCTCCAGTACAGCCACCCGATCCTCCTAGCCGGCGGCGCTTGTGGCACTTTGGCGCTGCCGACTGGGAGGCTCTTCGGTAGTACTTCTTTGATTTCCCATGGAATGATTTCTGCTTCCATGGCCGAGGACCCTCGGAGAGTGCTGAACGCATTACCGAGGTAATCCTATCGGGCATGGAAGCATACATTCCATTCTCTTTCTCTCAGACTAATGCTAAAAAATCTTGGTTTACTCACGCCTGTTCTACTGCTGTCCGCAATAAGGAGGAAGCATTCAAACGGTACCGACGCCTTAAAACTCAAGACTCTCATTCTTCATATGTTTCTGCCCGGAATCAAGCCAAATCTGTTCTTCGACTTGCCAAACACTCTTTCATCAATAATAAATGCACTGAACTATCCAACTCTAGCTCTTCCCAAGCTTTCTGGCATCTAGTCAAAAACCTCTCCAATAATTTCTCTTCCTCGTCTTTCCCTCCCCTTTCCCGCTCTGATGGCACAACCATCACTTCTTCCTCTGACAAAGCTAAACTCTTCGCTCAAACTTTTGCTAGAAACTCCACCTTGGATGATTCCAGTGCTATTCCTCCCTCTCCGCCCTCCTCTCTCTTACTTACGCCTAATATCCTAATCTCTTCTAAAGATGTACTTTCTACCCTCTCTGGGCTTAACACTAATAAGGCGTACGGTCCGGACCGTGTTCCTCCTGTTGTTCTAAAAAACTGTGCTTCCGTGCTGACTCCCTGCCTAGGCAAACTCTTTCGTCTCTGTCTATCCTCTAACGTCTTCCCTTCATGCTGGAAGTTTGCTCACATTCAACCTGTCCCAAAGAAGGGTGACCGCTCTCATCCCTCCAAATATCGTCCAATTGCTCTTATCTCTTGTCTTTCTAAAGTTTTTGAAACTATTCTTGCTTCCAAATTTCTTAAGCATATCTCTTCTCATAATCTGCTCTCAGATCGCCAGTATGGCTTCCTTAAGGGTCGCTCTGCTGGTGATCTTCTTTCATATCTTGCTAACTCTTGGTCATCCTCCTTTCGGGACTTCGGTGAGACTTTTTCTATTGCACTAGACATATCGAAAGCCTTCGATAGAGTCTGGCACAAATCTTTAATTTCTAAAGTACCCTCCTTCGGTTTCTATCCCTCCATCTGTACCTTTATCTCTAATTTCCTTTCCGGCCGTTCCATAGCCGCGGTTGTGGACGGCCATTGTTCACTTCCTCACCCTATAAACTCCGGTGTTCCTCAGGGCTCTGTCCTATCTCCTATTCTCTTTCTAATTTTTATAAATGATCTCCTTAACTGTACCTTAATTCCCATCCATTCATACGCAGACGACTCAACCTTACACTACTCCATTAGTTTTACAGAACGCCCCAGCCAGCAATCCCTCAACGACAAACGTAATGAAGCCATAGAACTCTTAAATTCTGATCTAAATACTATTTCCAATTGGGGCAGAGAAAACCTTTTTAACTTTAATGCTTCCAAAACCCAATTTCTCCATCTATCTACCCGTCAGGATCTCCCAGCGGACTATCCCTTATTCTTCAACAATTCAAAAATCAACCCTTCATCTTCTCTCAATATTCTTGGTGTCTCTTTTTCTTCTGCTCTCATTTGGAAGGACCATATTACCAGTCTTGCTAAGGCAGCCTCCCAGAAGCTGGGTGTGCTCAACCGCCTTAGGGGGTTCTTTTCCCCTGCACATCTTCTTGCTCTGTACAGGGGCATAGTGCGCCCTTGTATTGAGTATTGTTCACATGTGTGGGGAGGTTCCTCTCACATTGCTCTCCTAGACAAAGTTGAAAGGAAGGCCTTTCGTATCATTAACACATTACGAGCGGGTGGTCTGTGGCCGTTTTGGGCCTTTTCAGGCCATTCTGACTGCTATATCAACCATCAGCATGAAAGGAACTGTATTGTGCCAAAAACTAGGCGGAAATCGCTACACAATGACATCACATACAGCTGCTTAGCACTCGTGGAGCCCTGACAGTGTTACCTCAAAGATGGAAGTTTAGCGGATTTTGCTACATTGTTCACTTTTCGCGAACTACTGGTCACACTGTCATCCTCCCGCGCGGTGGGGGAACTGGAGTTAGTGTGGGCCGGGAGGCCACAGATGTCGGACGTATGGTTCATTACTGTTCCACCCATTTTCACTCGATTTTCACCCATTTTTCACCCGTTTTTTGCCAGTTTCTTTAACTCGACATAAGTCGCGCACCGCTAGACAAGGGTTAACTCCCGTCCACTCACCAACTCTCTGCAATCTCTCTCTCTCCGCCGCAATGTTGCATCTCTCTCGCTATTCTATCGCTACAATAATAATCAGTGTTCCTCAGAGCTATCCCAGTGCATACCACCTCCTTTACGTAGGGCACGTGGTACCCGTCTTGCAACTCAATCCCACCCCTACTCTGTGCAACTCTCCAACCCAAGAGTGAAACGTTACTCTCAAACTTTCTTCAACTCAACAGCTGAGCTCTGGAACTCTCTCCCAGAATCAGTCTTTCCCTCTTCCTATGACTTAAATTGCTTCAAACTCCGTGTGTCCAGGCATTTTGGCTCGAACGTCCCTTGATTTTGGCCCTGTCACTCTTTCAACTATGGGGGAGGCACTCGCTATAGGCAGTTATGCCTTTTGCCTCCTTCAATCACATAGAAAAAAAAAAAAGAAAAAAAAAAGTGTTTTTGTTCGCCGGCATATAAGTTCGAGGGTTTGGATCTAGCGTACCGTTGTTGCATAGTGCCCTATTACTAGTCCAATCATTAAGTGCCCTTGTTTTATTCGTATCCCCGGTCGTAACATCATACAGTGCTATTTAATCAGGGAACAATGAGGGTGTTTTTTTGGCATTTCGGTGTGCTGTGGTAATGCACTGAAACTAGGTACAGCACAAATTCCATCCCAATAATATCTTCTCATCGACATATTGGGATTCGAACCCGGGTCCAGACCACTCTGCCACACACATATACAGTATATATATATATATATATATATATATTACCCCTGGGGGTAAGGGAATAGAATATTCCCCAAGTGCCTCCTGCGTGTCTGTCGTAAGAGGCGACTAAAGAGGTTGGGTCGGTGGGCTTGCGACCCTCCACCCGTGAAAAATACTTAAACAACGAAGAACGAAAGAACAGCCTCGGACGTGGACGAACTTTATGACAGAGTGGATAGAGAAGGTATATGGAAATTACTTAGAATATACGGAGTAGATGGCAAGTTGCTGACAGCAGTGAAGAGCATGTATGAGGGTGCAAAAGCGGCAGTACGTGTGGAGAATGAGCAGAGTGAGTTCTTTGACCTGAATGTTGGTTGAGGAATATACACCAAAGCTTATGTTCTCTTTATTTTCTCTGTATATGACTTTTTCTCTCTCCTACCTCATGGAACTTTTTTATTAGTTTCGCATTGCCTGAATTACTTTTCAGTTTTCTTAACTGTATTCCTCTAAAAGTTATTCATATACAAAGGAATACGAACAGCAATAGGCAACTAGTCCTAACGAGACTGTTCGATTTGTACCCGTTCTGTACCAGCGACGTCTTTTTACCTTTATTTTAGCTCTATTTATATTATTTGTACCCGTTCTGTACCAGCGACGTCTGTTTACTTTTATTTTAGCTCTATTTAGATTATTTGTACCCGTTCTGTACCAGCGACGTCTGTTTACCTTTATTTTAGCTCTATTTAGATTATTTGTACCCGTTCTGTACCAGCGACGTCTGTTTACCTTTATTTTAGCTCTATTTAGATTATTTGTACCCGTTCTGTACCAGCGACGTCTGTTTACCTTTATTTTAGCTCTATTTAGATTATTTGTACCCGTTCTGTACCAGCGACATCTGTTTACCTTTATTTTAGCTCTATTTAGATTATTTGTACCCGTTCTGTACCAGCGACGTCTGTTTACCTTTATTTTAGCTCTATTTAGATTATTTGTACCCGTTCTGTACCAGCGACGTCTGTTACCTTTATTTTAGGTCTATTTAGATTATTTTATGAAGTTTAAGAAGAATCTGTGGTAGTTAAAAGGGTTACGTGAGATGGTTCGAGGCCTGTTAATTGTTGGAAACCCTTTTTAAATTGAATAAAATCGTCTAAAAGTAGCCAGAATCAAGTTAATAGGATGGCACGGTACAGAATGGGTTATGCAAAATAAAAAGAAGCAAATACAGCGGTATGTGCACGACCAATTTACCTCCGGCTTACTCAGCTATACAAATGTACTAGGTGAGGGTTAGTTTGCATAAATGTATCTAAGCGTGCTTTGAAGGTCGTTACAGTTTCACAATACATCACGTGGTATCTTATTCCAGATGTTCATGATACGGTTGAAAAAAACCCCGCTTTGCTTGATATGACTTGAATAGTTTTCCAACAAATGTGAAGTTTTATCCTCTTATTAATTAAACTAGTCAACTTGTAAACATCTAGATTATAATGTCCCTTTAAGATTGTATACATATACTCTACATTACTTCAATCAAATCATCTCTCATTTTGTAATGCAAAACGGTCCTTATACGGTTTATTTCACAGCTTTGGTGTAATTTTTGTAACCCTCCTCTGAACTCTTATCAATTTATCAATATCTTTTCTATGATATGGGGACCAAAATTGCACACAATACTCCAAAAGGGAGTTACGTAACAGTAAAATATATTGTTGTTATTTGAATTGAAATTAATGACCTCACAATGAGTTAAACAACTTTATTTGCCTTTTTTATTGATTCTAAGACCTGGAGGCTAAGTTTTATCCCACACACTGCGGCCGACTTACTGATATGCATTATGTAAAAAAGGCCTATACTGTGCGCAATGTACCCACTTCCCCCCCCCCCCCTCTCTCTCTCTCTCTCTCTCTCTCTCTTTCTCTCTCTCTCTCTATCTCTCAGTCATTCAAATTGATACGTAATTCTATTGATACGTTTAATAAAACACTGGATGATCATCCAATGAAGATTGGATTATTATGAATTAATCAGTAGGCATGTGTGATTTCCCTATCAAACTAATTTCTTCCTCTACTATATAATAACTTTCCTTGTGGGCATTTCCTGACCCATAAGGTTACACTTCATCCTAATTTCCGGTACGCCGTTTTAACTGGAGGGAGCGGAGGGTGGGGTCAGAGCCTTCTACTTTACTGTCCTATTCTTTCACTATAAGCTGTCCCTGATCTTTTTCTCTCTCTCACTCTCTCGTAACTTTATTAATAATTAAAATAGGCTCATGTTGCACATGGCCAAGTCATTGAAATGTTGTACCCAATATAAGTTAATTATTGTATCAAAAACAATCATTGTATCTACATGTATTATTGTGTTCCCGCATCCCCTCAGTGGAGTGGTATATAAAGGTTATTAAGTCAAGTCAAGTTATTTTTTTCTGCTTGTATAGTCAGATACAACAATTATGAATTATACTTTAACTTGCTCTATACAAACATGGTTGTAAACAGATGGCATGCCATTTATTCACCTATAAATAGGTGCATTAAAAATGTATATATATATAATACAAATAAATACAAATAAAGTTATAGTTGTGGAGACAAAGCAGAACTTAATTTAACTGATGACTTTACCATACTAGCATAATATTATTTATTAAGCTGTTAAGAATCACAGTATGCTAAAAAGTAGGTTATAATATTATTTACAAACGAATATGCTGTGGCAGTGAAGTATTACTTTTGATCATTCCAACTGGTTGACTAAAACATTGGCAAGGTCATATCAAAGGAATACAAAAGGAAAGCAAGCAACAACAGACCTACTTGTCCTTAACCCTTCTTTGGCGGCGCCCGGCTATAGCCGGGCAAGAGAACCAAGGACTATGTGGCGGGGCCCGGCTATAGTCGCATGCAATTTTGAGCACGTAATGTGCTCTGAGAGAGAGCGGAGCGGTGGGAGGAGCGTAGGTTACCTCATGACCGCTCGCCACGGTGGCCGTGGAGCTACTGAGATGTCCTCCGCCCTACTCCACCCTCCCTCACTCTTTTCAAACGTAATAATGTAAGGAAATTACCGTATTTTACCGATTTTGCCCTTCGGTTGCACGATCGTTGCAAGACAACCAGTGATCGTAGAAGGATGGCTCTGGTGTCATTGGAAAGCTCATTTAATGCCCTTTCAGGGATACATACTTGTATTACGCTCTGGCTCTTGTTTATGCATGAAAATGAGCACGGAAACAAGCTCGTTTACGGTAAAACCCCCCGCTGGGCGGCACAGTCAAATATTCTCCACCACCCGCTCTTTGAGTGTTAATAGGCTGCTTGTAAAAAAAATAAAACATAAAAAAAAACCCTGAGGGGCTTCTTATCCAGAAAGACTGGTAAAAAACTAAATTATAGTACCATTTACAATACTACATTACTCGGGTACAAACGCAGTTAGTCGAGGGTTCATGGCAAGATATTTGTCAAGTCGATATATGAATGTTTGGACTGTATGACACTCTACAACGCTTCTAGGCAATATATTCCACATGTTGACCACTCTGTTGAAAAAGAAGTGCTTCGCTTTGTGTGAATGAAATATTCCGACAATTTTGTAACCATTATTTATTGTGTAATAATATTTGAGTTATCTATTGTGAAGTACATACCTGCATCCGTGTTGTCATGTCCTTTGATAAATTTGAAAAGTTAGATTAGGTCCTCTCTCATAAGCATGGTTCACACATAGAGTCGGTGCCCGAGTCCAGCACGAGTGAGGAAATTTTCAGTTTCGGCCATGACTCGGGCATACTCTTCGTGACTCTTCGTGACTCGTGTTACACTCGTGTGAGTCGTGTTGGTATCGGTGTGTGTCCTGGGGACTCGTGACGTGGCCTAGAAATTTCATGCCTGCATGAAATTGCTTGTCCCTGTCAAGAGTCCGAAGGACACACGTGTTCACTCTTGTTGACTCTTTGTGACTCTTGTTGACTCTTGTTGAACTCTGCATAACTCTTCGTGACTCGTGTTGACTCTTGTTACACTCCTGGGTGAATTGGGCACCTGCACAATGGGGGCCACTCTTGGGAGCACTCTTTGTGACTCTTGTTACACTCTTGTTGACTCTTGTTGACTCAACGAGAGATATTATATATTTGAGTCCCGAAGGGAGGAAGGAAAACCTAATATTTAGTAGTGGCCCTGGAATCATTGACGATGCGCCTTACTAAAGTATGGCCTATCTTTGAACTCAATGGCTCGCCGTTCAAACGACCTGCCTAGGAGAGTAAACATCAAGGATGCCAATCGTCGTGAGCGAAACGCTCTTAAATATAACAAAACCACTTACGGACTCGTCCTTATGATGTGGGTACCACTACTGGAAAAAAACAGTAAAAAATAAATTTTTTAAAGCATTAAACATGATCCAGCATAATGCGCTTCTCAGGCGTCTGCTCTTATTCTGCGCGTCACCCAGCTCTTATCTGGGCGCACGATATATGTCCTTCACTGATATATCAAGACTTTCTCTAAATACAGCAGATGAATGGGAAGGGAATGGCGGGAGGGCCGGAATCGTCAATGATTCCGGGGCCACTACTTAATATTAGGTTTTCCTTCTTCCCTTCGGGACTCAAACCTATAATTTATTAGTGACGATGCGCCTGATGTCTCATGTCTGGAGGGCGACATTCATCAAGAATATCAGAACCACTAACAAATTACTAAGGTTAAAACAAAACACACAAAATGAGATCAATGTTTAATAGAAATTAGAAAAGGGGTATAGGCGGCGTTTATTAAGGGTTAGCTTGTGGTGTTGTAACCTTTACGTTTGATAGAACAGTAGGTTACCACACCCATACACGATACATTCTAGCATATGATACATATAATCAATATTCTTTTGCATGAAAAATACTGATATAAAATACGAACATATGATTAAATAACCATTCGTATAACAGGTACTCTATTATCAAAAATAGTTTGTACTACTGTATGTACTTACAAATATTCTTTAAATTAATAAGTTCAAAATAAGTACTCTATTGCCAAAATTAAAGTGCTATAAATAAAAAGTTTTCCTGACTAGACTGTCTTAAGTCCTAGGAATGGGTTATCACATAAACCTTATCTTAACATAACAAGTATATTACAAAGCAGGCAGATAGGAGGTCTTAGCTAAAACACTCCCTACCCCCCTTTTTGTGTGTACAAGTAAAAATAGCTTAAAACTAGACTTTTTGCCTGAGAGCTATACATTGTAGATTAGGTTTCATGAGATTCACGGACAGGTACTGCGTGATAAACGTATGATTAGAGGACCATAAGTTTGTCCGTTGCATGTCATCCAGAGAGTAATTCTTTAAAACTCGGAGCGATGCTGCCCATTTTCGAACATCGTGTGCCCGCCCAAGAGCTCCCGGGTTACTCCCTTTGATAACCTCCACTAATAAAGCTGCCAACTGCCGCTTCTTGAGGCGTGTACCTGTTCGGGATACCCAGAGGGACCCGGCCTGAGCTGGTCAAGATTCCTGCATATATGTAATAAGCGATTTCACCAGATATAATAGGTGGTGCCGATCGCCGTGCTTGAGGGCTGGTACCTCAAATTCAGTAAACACCTGATTAGCGTGCTCGTTCTTAGCCACAAAATTAGGGGTAGGAGCTATATGGACACTCATATCACGCCTAGAGAACCTAAGGCAAGATGGTTCAGAACTCATCGCAGCCAACTCAGATACCCTGTTACCCGTGGCCAGGGCCATAAGAAAAACAGCCTTCTTTAACTTTAACTCGAAAGCAGGATTGTTACAACACTTATTAGAGTGAAGCATGTTGAGGGCTAAATCAAGAGACCAGGTCGGCATGAGTTGGCGCGGTGGGGGACGAAGCCGGAAGCATGCACGCATGAAACCCTTCTCTTCCGCCTCAGGTATGCAAAGGCCAGTTAAGTAAAAAAAATGGCGTTCTAATAGCCGTGAGATGATTTCTTAATGTGACAACTGACAATGAATGTCTTTCGAAAAGATAATTCAAATACTTAAAAACTAAAGCCACTGAGGACTGCTGTTGGTCAGTTTCTACGATCCAGGTAGTAAAAGCCTTCCAATATGATTGGTACTGTCTTTGTGTTGATGGAGTATACTGATTAATCAACTTGTGAGTCACGCTTT
The DNA here is from genome assembly GCA_032716605.1 of Paralithodes platypus. NCBI lineage: Eukaryota > Metazoa > Arthropoda > Malacostraca > Decapoda > Lithodidae > Paralithodes > Paralithodes platypus. The sequence goes on from CM064540.1 coordinate 21,279,455, forward strand.
CCCCAAAAGGCGTTAACCACTTGGCCCTCTGAATGTCCACAAGGCAAAAGTCAGCGAGGTCTTGAGGTTTCCAATTGTGTCTAAATGGAAGTACGAGATCGGGAGAGACACCGGATTCTCGCACCACATCTTCAATTGGTTGTACCACACTTGGGCCGGCCACAGAGGCGCAATTATCGAGACCATGCCCCGATAATCCCGTAGTTTGTGAACTACTCTGCACATTAACCCTTCCTCCCCGGGGGTCATTTTAATATGACACCACGGCAGATGGGCAGGTACCCGGGTGTCATTTTAATAGACAGTAAGCTTGAAAGCCTATTCAGCTTGGTCTGAACGTTGCGTCCGACGCATGTAAACAAAGCCAATCGTTGCGTCACCGCACCTCCGAAAACAAGAAGGAGAAGAATCGTTTGTTATTGTATGTCTGTATGTCATTGTTTCAGTAGTGAAAAGATCGTCGTATTGCTAACATTGCCTGAAAATGCTCTCCACTAAAATCGTCATCACAACTGAACCAGTTGACTTAGAGAGCTCTACTCAATGCCAGTCTACAGATTGGAAACCGCACTACATTTATAGATGAGTGGGAAATTTCTAGCAGTTAAAATTAACCAAAATACGGTAGCCTAGGCCTAGACGTTTTTCGGCCAGATCGCCCGGGTACGCCGCACTGTCATTAGGAGAGCTAGCCCGGGCCAGAAGGGTTAAGGATGCGTCTGGAGGTGGAAACAGATAAATGAAGCTCCATTTGTTCCAGTCTACCAGAAAAGCGTCCGGTCCTCCCGCCGGAGTCTGACTCCGGCGTGTGAGGAACTGAGGTAATTTGTGAGTCGCCTCTGATGCGAACAAGTCCACTTGTGGAAGGTATGGCTCTGCAATCATCTCTTGAAAGATGGTTTGCTTGAGAGACCATTCTATTGGCGTGCTCTGTCGCCGAGACAGAGCGTCTGCCCAGACATTTGCTACGCCGGTAAGATATGTAGCATGAAGATAAATCTCTAGCCTTGCAGCTAGCCGAAAGATCTTTTCCGACAACCAATGTAATACTCGAGATCTCACTGACCCTTGCTTCTGAATGGATATCGCTGCAATCAGATTGTCTATTCTGAAGGCTAAGGACTTTCCCGTCAAGGTTGAGCCGTGCTCCTTTAACACCCCAGCCGCGGGGCCCATATATGTCGGGCGAGAGAACCATGGCCAGCCCTGCGGGGCCCGACAATATCCGGGCGGGATGTTGAGCACATTATCGGCTCTGAGAGAGAGTCCCCGCGTTGGGAGGACGATAGGCGGGCTCTGACCACTCGGCATGGACCGAGTGAGGTGACTGAGCTCCCCACCACAACATCCCACACCCCTGGCCTCGCAAGACAAGGGAAAAACTCAGGAATTCACCGTATTTTAGGGTATTTGCTCTCGTGTTGCGCAATTGTTGCAAGAGAACCTGTGGTCGTACAAGGATGATTCAGGTGTCATTGGAAAGCTCTATTATCGCCCTTTCACGGATACATAATTGTATTACGCTCTGGCTCTTGTTTATGCATGAAAGAGCATGGAATGAAGCTCGTTTAGGGTAAATATGCCCGCCAGGCAGGTAGTAGAAGTTACAAACATCCCCGTCCGTAAGGGGTTAAGAAAAACAGGGAGACTAGTAACTCTTTGGCATTTATATGAAGGTGATTGTGCCTGGACCATAGACCCTGACCTTGATGGCCCACGTTCGACTGATACACTTATCCCAGGGCACCTGATGCGTCTGTGTCAATCCAGACCGTCGGAGGAGGAGTTGTCGATGTCAAAGAGGAGTGTAACACTTCTGGCTTCGCCCAAGCCACCAGCAGGTTGTGGATTAATTTCGGGATTCGCCATAGTGTTTCCGCTGGCAACAGCGGAAAGCACTTGTTTCCCTCCAAAATAAGCCTTTTCACCTTTAGAACACCCAACAGAACCGTCTACCTTATCCAGTTGAGTGACCCCGCCAGAGACTCCCAAATTCTCCTTGTGGTGGTCAGAGAATGGAGAAACGGAAAGAGTCTCTTGCGAAACCTCTGCTGGTTGTCCGCACTCTGACTCAGAGAGAGTAACTCGGTGTCCCAGAGCAGACCTACCCACTGGATGGCCCTTATGGGGTTCAAGTTGTACTTTGCCAAGTTCACTTTGCAGCCCAGGGCAGTGACATAAGACATTACCTGATGTACATATTGAAGGCAAGCAATTTTTGGAATTCGCTACTATTAACCAATCGTCTAGGTACCATAACACCATTATCTCTTGTTTGAGCAATGGTAGCAGAGCCTGTCGGACTAACTTTGTGAAGATACGGGGTGCAAGATTTAGACCAAAGGGCATCCTTTGAAACACAAACGTCTGATTTCCTTGGCGCAAGGCCAAGTACTTTTGAAAGCGTTTGTTTATAGGGACATGCCAGTAGGCATCTGTCAGATCTATGGAATACATCCAACCTTGCGGCGGCAGTGTCAGCCTGATCTGATTCACAGTCAGCGTCCTGAACGATTGATTGTGAATGTAAAGGTTCAGAGAAGACAAGTCGATGACCGGTCTCATCTGAACACTGTCCCTTTTTGGCACCAGGAATATTCGGGAAGTGAACACGGGCTGAATGGAAGATATGGGGACAATGATCTGCTTGAGTGCCATCTCCCGGATGACTGATTCCACCTCTAATGAAACACGAGTTCATTCTTGGGGGATACGTAAGCGAGGTCGCCGGGACCATCTCCACGAGAGACCCTTGCGGACCACTGTCCTTGCCCATGTGTTGCGAGGCCATGCCCGGTAACAAGCCCGAAAGCTGCCAGTCACGAGACTGGTGTTGTCCGGCAGAGCTACTCTCGTTTCCGCCTCGCCATTTCGCGTCACTGAGAGTGAGAGAGCTTCGTGGTGTCTCAGTTTTTTGGTTGGGAGGATTGAGACTCTGACTGACTGTTAGAGGGACGAGAGGCTTTGCTATCATTGCTGCCTGACCTATTCTTGGACTGTCCCCTGAAATATCTCCCTCTACCTCGGGACTCACCGCGGCCTCTAAGCTGTGCCACTGGTTCCTGGGGTTTGGTGAGTCTTAGATGACTGCGCTGACTGAAACTAGCCACGAAATGGACCCTTAGAGACTTTGGGTTTAAATTTTGACTCACTCTTCGACTTGGAAGCAGTGGCGCTGTTAGAGTCCTACACACAATTTATGGTGCGCCAAGCATCTATGGAAGCAAGAGTTGTGGTGAATGCATCAGACAAAATTTATCTTCTACCTATCTCCACAGGCAGCTTCTTAACAAGAAACACCCTCAGATCATGACGCACCCTCACGGCTTCAAAAATAGCTGTGAGGATGTCACCAAGGGACTGAACAGAGTTTTGAAGTAAGAGGCGCTTGGTGAGAGATAGAGCCCTATGAGTACTAGTATCAGTCACTGGCTCAGTCGTTCTGGCTAATGAAGCCGCAAGCTGACGGCTGAGTAGGTACTGTGATAAAAGCCTCCAGGATTTCTGCCTCATCTTATAATCATTTATCAATATGCAGCTGGGTAGGAGAACAAAATGGATCTACTAGTTGGCATAACAAAAGTTTAGGAACACTCAAAAAGTCAAGCATGTTTTGTGGCACTCCTGTTGCCTGGTCTACTGGCATAGAGAACCAATGATTGTCCTCCGGCAGTTGCTGATGACTGCTTTTGTTCGTAATAGTGCTGGCAAACAGCTGGGCCTCTTGTCCCCACACAGCCCATGGCCCAGACTCCCCACCATCAATGTGAATGACCGGAATACCTGAATCGTCCCTCTGCGGGGTAGTGTTAAGTTTGGGGGTCATACCCTGCAAAAGTTTAACATTGTTCAAACAATCAGACTTTGACCAATCAGAGAAAAGTTTCACAGAGGATGCTGGAGGGAGAGCCGGGGACTGTGAGTAGACAAAGTACTCAGGACTATACAAACTCGGGATAGCTTTGATAACAACATCTAACACATCGCCGGCTTGGTCCTTGGCCCGTAGTTTCTTGGCCTCACTCATTTTGATAAACCAGTGGTCCGGCACAGGACTCTCACCTGCGACTGTAGGCTGCGCGACCACAGGACGAGTGGGCTTTATGATTGTCCAGGAAGCATCAGGGCCATATAAGAGGGACATAGAAAGCACTGAACGATCAAGGGGAGGTGGAATCAAATCCGCAAAGATCTTTAACTTTGAAGGTAAAAGAGAAGCGGCAACTGGCGTAGAATCCACCGGATTGACAGTTACAGGGGGGTTAGATTTAATATCAACCTGAGGGAGAACTTGCACACGCCCTAGAGGTCACACCACCGGGGCTACAGGTGTTGGCACCTTACTTTGTCTTTCTTCCTTCACTGACTTGAGAAGCTCCAGCCAGTCCTGAAACTGTTATTAGTCACTACGATTCCACCTTGCTGGACAGATGCTGACGCAGGGCGAGAAAGATCCGAGCCCTGCGTTCCAAATGGTGAAGGAGACTGTCATTGGCCAGACGGGATCTCCTCCAGGTCTGCGAGGTATTGTTGCAGAGGTGTGATGCCCGGTACCCGGGCTGGGGAGGCTGGTAAAGCCTCCGACCGAGACTCGCCAGCCTGGGCAGCAGTGTCATGTGTACTTGTTTGCCATACAGGAACACTGGGCAGAACTTCCTCGCCCAAGTAGAGATCAGGTATGGAGGAGGTTTCTGTAGGTTCAGCAATAGAATCTTCAAACTGCTCGGAGGTATGGGAGATGTCATCATCTTGTCTGCTAGAAGGGACACTGCTACCGCGATCTACCCCAAGTACTGGTATAACGGGAGACCGTAAACTGAGGTGTAGGGCCTATAACACTGACATCCGTGTCTTGAGAGAAATCCCGACGGGAAGAAGAAGGTACATACTCCGGCGTAGCTGAGGTCTGAGACTTCGAGGACTTCTTCGTGGACGACCGCTTCAAAGATTTCTTTGTGTCCTTAGACTTGTCATCGCCTTTCGCTAGGCAGGAAGCGAAGTCAGGACGGTGCTTTTTTGCCTTTTGTAGCTGAAGAGGCGAGGAAGACCTGGGTTTCTCCAGAGGTGAACGAGACCTTTGCTCACCGGGAGGTCTAAGCAGACGACCCCGGCGCAGGCCCGTCTGAGGTCCTGGGTCTCTTGGAGAGGCGGGAGGGAGCATCGCGACCGCTAGAGTCATCAGAAACTTTTGTTACAGTCTTTTTCACTTTAGAACCACTGGCTACATATGAAGAAGGCACTGTCTTTAACAAATCGTCTAATAAGGGATCATCCAATTGAAGAGATTTATGGGCTATATTTTTACAGTACAGAACGAAAATGGATTTAATGGTCAACAAAATGTTCTTACATTTGCTGTCAGAGTGAGTGAGAAAGCCATTACGAAACACTGTTCACTGTGGACATGTTTTCGAGAGCCACCGACCCCTGGACCTGTCAAGACAGGCCACACATCTCACGCACTGTTTGTGTCCAATGACAGATAGGTTAGCACAGTCAGGGTCAGTACAAAAGGTATACCCACTGAAATCCATCGCTCCCTCCCGCTGGGGGGGTTGCAAATTCTCCTAGGCATCCCGGGTGGCTACCACACTTGAGGGTTAAAAAATTCAAGAATCAATGCTCATAGGGACACCGCGAGTCCGAATTTTCCCCTACTCCTAGTGCTCTAGCTCGCACTCCTGACTCTGTGAGGGCCCCTTAAATAGTTTGTTCTCACCCAAGAATGCAACATATCCTATGTATGTACAGGGGAGGTGTGGTGGAGTGATCTTGCCACTGGACTGGTAATCCAAAGGTCCCGGGTTCAAATCCCGATATGTCAATGGGAAGATATTATTGGGATGGAGTTTGTGCTGTACCTAGTTTCAGTGCATTACCACAAAGCCCACCGAAACGCCAAAAAAATACCCTCATTGTTCCCTGATTAAATAGCACTGTATGAATATTCCCATATTCAAAATATGCTACAGGGGTGCAATGCCTAGTGAGTTCAATGCTCAATAGGTGGCGTTCTGAGAGTGAGGATCCGAGTCTAGGATGTGAGACAGTGAAGCATAGAGGTGAAGCAGCCTCAGGAGTGGGACTGCTTCGAGCCAAGAGCCTCGCGTCTGCGATGGCAGGTTGGCGAAAGGCTGGCTGTAGCTTGTGCTTCACTTGTCTCACTTCCTAGACTGGAACAAGACCTCACGGGCTTCACCGTGTTAAGCGGTGGCTGTGCAGGTTCTCAGCCTATGCCCAAGAGGGAGTAGTTGAGAAAAAAAAACAATTCTTCAACACCCTCAGTCAACATATCAGTCTCTTTTTGTAAAGTCTTGCAGGGCCAATATGGTCCCTTATATATATTAGTTGCAGCTTCAGTCATCTTCTTCTTCACTGGTTTCTTCTCACTATCTCACTATCCTGGGCCAGAATTTCCCCGGGGGGAATTTCGGACGGGGGGAAAAACAGACTGGTAGGTGTATTTGAGAAAATGCTGACTGTTCTATGGTCTTATTTAATGCTTGATATTGTACCTGGATACTGCTCCGGTAAGACAACTGGCTCTTCTTATTTGCTTCCCTTTTATGGTGGGGGAGTACATATTGTTGGCTGGGAGCGTCCCTGCTGAGATGTTCATCTGACTGGACCATGTCACGGAATGACTCCATGAACGAACGAACAAAAAATAGTAGTGAAAGGGGTTAGGGGTAAGTGGTGATAAGGCAAGGAGAAAGTTGGATGGAAGGGGTTTTTAGGCAGAGAAAAAGGTTTCCAGACTTGACTGGAACTGCCTGATGGTGTTTCTGATTTCGCTGCCAAAGAAACTGGTCTGGGCAAGGTCGACAAGGTCGACAAGGTCGACAAGGTCGTTGGAGGAGGCTCTTCGCTGGCATAGGTAACGTCTGCCATTTCCGACATTGTCTGTTCGGGGGAGGGGGGGGGAGGAGCCTGGTTGTTGATTAGTTTTCGTCATGTAAGTTGTATACTAATGATGATGATGATGGCTATAGGAAAAGTAGGAGATGAGAGATTTTTGAATAGAGGAAGAATAAGTTGAGAAATAGGAAGTGCAGTAGAAGATAAAAGTACTTGGGCTCAACCAAGTTGCTCCATTGTCTATTTGTTGTCATTGTAATAACAATAATAATAATAATAATAAGTTTATTTCCACCAATAGTGGTTATTCTTGTTACATTATTTACAATATATACAATATGTATTGGAGAATGTTTGCCTAAGAAGCGAACCCTGTTACCTGTTTGCAGTCAATATCGGACTGCCCGGCCTTATTATGCTAGTATAAATAATTGCATACATTATATTTATAGAGAAGAGGAAAGCTATACTGGTGGATGGGGGTGAGGGGTGACCCAGGTGTGGAGGGCAGGGGTGGTGCAGGTGCAGGTGAGTGTTATTTTTAGGTCAACAAGAGGTCTGGTCAGGGGAGGAGTGGGGGGGGGGGGAATGTATCTATAATGAATAGCAATAGTATTAATATTTATAATGATAGTAATAATATTAATGACATTAATACAATAAAAATAGTTACATATGTCTCAATAATAATATTATAAAATAGTAATATCCTAATAACAGTAAATACAAATATAAATATATGAAGGGGTGGACATAAATTGTTGAGACTCATGCATATATACCCGCATATACTGTATATATACCCGCACATACACATATACATATACACACACACACACATATATAACATATACTTATATATACATATGTACACGCATATACTGTACACTTACATACAGCATATACATATAGACGCATAGCCTACATATAAACATCTTATACATAAAGTTAACTATATAAATTATTTTGAGGCAGTTGGAAGAGGGTGGGGAGGGGGGTGGGGGGGGGGAGGCGAGGATGAGAAGGGGTGGCGGGAGGAAGGGGATTTAATATGTCAGAAATAGCATAGGGGGGGAGGAGGCTTATCGCCCGTAGCGGGGTACCCCAGGGATCGGTACTAGGACCAATTATCTTTCTAATTTACATCAACGACATAGATGAGGGTCTCACCTGTACAATCTAAAAATTTGCTGACGATACAAAAATTGCAAATAGCGTACTCTCAAAAGAACAAGTTGACGATATGCAACACAATCTAGATAAATTGTCATGTTGGGCCCAAATTTGGCAAGTGAGTTTCAATACGGATAAATGTAAAGTACTACATATCGGATACCTAAATGAGAAAGCAAACTATTCGATGAATGGCACTCAGCTTAAGATATGTTGTTGCTTGATTTCCTTTGTACTCCTTTGTACTTTGAGGAGGGTCTGGGGGATGGGGGGGGGAGAGAGAGAGAGAGAGAGTACAAAGGATGAGTACAAAGGAAATCAAGCAACAACAGGTCTAGTGACCCTTCTAGGCTGCTTGTCCTCCAAAACACTGAGGATCAAGTGTCCAAACAGTGGTTTTAGAGTGGGTAAGGGAACATTGGAAAGGGAACTACTGCCCTGGAACTAATGTCCGTGGCAGGACTAGGAAGTTAGTAGGGGACATATGGGTTAGTAACTGAGGGGAGGATAAAATAAAGTTATTCATTTACAAACGCAGTCAGTCGCGGGTTTGATGCGAGATATTTGTCTAGGCGGAGTTTAAATGAATCAACGGTGCTGCAGTCTATAACGTCTCGGGGAAGCCCATTCCACAAGTTGACAACTCGATTGAAGAAGAAATTCTTAGATTCGTGTGAGTTAAAAGATTTACCTTATAATTTTGCAACCGTTTCCCCGCGTGTATTCACTATTGGTCGATAGTGAAGTACTTACTACAGTTCATATTGTCGATGCCTTTGATGATTTTGAACACTTGAATTAAGTCACCTCTTAATCTGCGCTGGGTTAAAGGAAATAGATTTAATTCTCTAAGACGCTCTTCGCTCTTCGTATGGTTTGTTCTTTAGGCTAGGTATCATTTTGGTAACTCTACGTTGAACTCGTTCTAGCTTGTTTATGTCTTTTTGGTAATAAGTGCACCAGCATTGAACGCAGTATTCCAGAAGAGGGCGGACTAAGGAATTGTAAAGGGTTAGGATAACGTCTTTGGATTTATGCTCAAATGACCTGCCTATAAAGCCAATTATTTTGTTTGCCTTCTTAACAACTTCTGAACATTGTTGACTCGGTTTTAGGTTACTCGATATTGTTACTCCCAGATCGGTTTCTCTGTTTACATTCTTAAGCTGAGTGCCATTCATCGAATAGTTTGCTTTCTCATTTAGGTATCCGATATGTAGTACTTTACATTTATCCGCATTGAAACTCATTTGCCAAATTTGGGCCCAATGTGACAATTTATCTAGATTGTTTTGCATATCGTCAACTTGATCTTTTGAGAGTACGCTATTTGCAATTTTTGTATCGTCAGCAAATTTTGAGATTGTTCATGTGTGAGATTGTAGAGAGAGAGAGAGAGAGAGAGAGAGAGAGAGAGAGAGAGAGAGAGAGAGACATTGTATGCAATATCTTATTGGTAGTTATTTATGTCTGTTTTTAATTTTTGTCCAGGAGTACACTCTGCAGTCTTAATTTAAAAGTAGTTAAGGAGTTAGCCTCTTTGATGTACGGATGAAGTGAGTTCCACAGATTTGGTCCTTTGATTAAAAGAGATCTTTGTCCGATGTCCGTATTGGCCATCGGAACGTAGAGATTATTTTGTTGTCCTGTGGAACTGTTTGTTATATTGTTTACAGTAGTAAGAGAGGTGATCAGGGTAGAGATTATTTAGCTATTTGAAGATAGCAACCCCTGTGTCATGGAATATTTATCTTTTATAGTTAGCCATTTTAAATCTTTTATAATATGGGTCACATGGTCGTATTTTTGGGCTGTACCGTCTACAATTTTAGCGGCGAAATTTTTGAGTTTTTGAGCTTTTGTTAAAAGAGTAATGTTTGATGAGCCCCATATTATGTTGCAATAATTTAAGATGCTTAACACAAGTGATTGTACAATGATTTTGCGGGTTCCTTTGTCAAAGTAGTCCTTAATTCTATTTATAAACATTAGTGTTCCCATTACTTTTTTGTTTACTTCACTAATATGTTTGTCAAATACCATGTATCTGTCTATATAAAGGCCAAGGTTTTTTACATATGTGGTAAGTTGGATTGTGCTGTCGTGGAGTCGTATTATGGTGTTGCTTGGTATCTTAGATATTAATTGACGTGTCCCTATGAAGATGCATAGTGTTTTGTTAGCGTTCATCATTAGTCCGTTCCTTAAACAAATATTGGTTTGCTTTGCGTAATGTTTCTTCCGTTTTATTTATAATAGTGTCAAGCTCGTTGATCACGTCGCTGTGAAGAAACTGAGTATCATCAGCGTATTGTATTAATGTGCAATCATTAATGTGTTCAGACATGTTGTTTACAAATATAATGAATAATAATGGGGCTAATATTGAGCCCTGGGGGACGCCATATTTTAATTTTAATTTTGGTGAGATATTGCTATTTAAACAAACTGACTGTGTTCTTTCATTTAGATAGCTGTCAAACCAAAACTTATCTATACCGAGCTTTTGAAGTTTGCTTAGAAGGATGGTATGGCTGACGCTATCGAATGCCTTAGAGAGGTCGCATAGGGTTAATAGGGATATTCGTTTATTGTCCATGTTGCTCTAGATTTGGTTTGTGATTGCCGTGAGGGCGGTTTCAGTAGATAATTTAGGTCGAGAGCCGTGTTGGTTGACAGAGAGAAGTTTGTTAGACTCTAAGAATGTTGTAAGTTGTATTGCGACGATTTTTTCGAGGATTTTAGAGAAAATGGGTAGAATGGAGATTGGACGATAATTGCTAGTGTTGCTTTTATCTCCATTTTTAAATAGAGGGGTGACTACTGCATATTTCCAAATTGTAGGGAAGACGCCGGTAACAATAGAGGTGTTTATGATGAATGTTAAGTAGAAGGCAGTAACGAATAGAGAATCTTTAATGAAGCGAGAAGCGAAGGGAAATATTATCAGAGCCAAAAGATTTTGATTCGTGTAGCTGTTTTAACCCCTATATGTCGGCACGCAACATAAGTCGAGTATAATAAATCTGGACTATCTGGCGGCGCGCGACATAGGTCGTGTGGCAATTTCAGCACGTAATGTTGCTGAGAGAGAGAGACAAGTGGTGGCAGGAGAGTAGCGAGCGTATGACTGCTCCAGACCACCGCGGCGAACCTACTGACACGAATCCCACCTCCTCCCTCCCTCTCTCACTCGCTACATACTGAATTGTATGGGGAAAGTACCGAATTACATGCTTTTTGCACTCGTGTTGCGCGGTTGTTGCAAGAAAAACTAGCCGTCATAAAAGGATCGTTATGGTGTCATTGGAAAGCTCTGCTTATGCCCTTTCAGGGATAGATACTTGTTTTACGCTCTGGGTCTTATTTAGGCATGAAAATGATCACGTAAACAGCCCTATTTTGGCTAAAAACACCCCGCTGGGCGGTACATATAAATAAACCGCTAGCCCGCTAATAAGGTGTTAATGTTAATATGACTGTATTTGTGTCAACGGGTTGAGGACGGAAGTGGGAGGGTCAGCTGTTTATATTACTTTCCCTTTCGCCCTCAGTTGGTTGCGGTCTTTCCGGTGGGGAGCGCTGGGTACTGTCGTATATTTTTTGCCCTACGTTAGAAAAGAAAGTATTAAATTCTTCAGCTTTGTTTTTTTCGATTTCTATTATGCAAGTATTGGATTTAATTACCCATTGGCTGCGGCTATGTTTGGGCTATTTAGGGCATATTCAGGCACTCCTGAATGATAAATGAAGCATCTGCATTAAATGAACTGTATTCTGCCAAAAACTAGGCGAAAATATCTTCAAAATGAGACCAGAACGGGCCCCGTACGTGGTCTGGTTCACCTGCAGCGGTGCCAGTGAAACGCGGGAAACCCGCTATTTGGTAGCACTCGCTCGCTTGGCTACACTGTTGTGAGAGACAGAGAGAGACCCGCGCGAGACACAGCCTACCTCAGTGAGCCGCTCACTGCTCTGAGGGACGGAGGTGGGCCCCTCACGCTCCCGCCCACTGACACTCGATTTTTACGGTTTTTACAGGCTTTTAAAGCCTGGAAATTGCTGTAACTTGCCAGGACGTTCCAGAATGTCACCCGCAGCGAAAGGGTTAACGGGAGGAATTACCTCTTTTACGACTCTCCAGGTTGAAGCAATATTATTTTTAGAATTTATTAGTTGACTGTGAAAATATTCTTTCTTTGTTTTTGTTAATAGGTTTTTAGCTTTTTTCTTTAATTCTTTATACTTATTCTGCAATGTCGGGTTAAGTCGGTTCGCTTTTTAGATATTTTGGGATTCGTTTCTGGCTTTTATTGCTTCACGAATTTCGTCAGTCATCCAAGGGGCTGGGGGTCGGCTTATTTCTTTAGTAATCATGGGAGCACATAAATCTAGACTTTTGGTAATGACTGATGTTAATATGTTCACTTGTTCGTTTACGTTATCTGTGTTACGTATAGTATCTAGGTTATTGACTTCACTAAGTATTTGCGAGCAGAAGGTGTCCTTGTCGTATTGGCTTAAATCTTGAAAAGACTTTAAGGTGGGTGAACACTTAGGCTTATTAATATTTACTGTAGTGGTTATGAGAACATTGAGACTTATGCAGTGCAAGCACTTTATCAGCTTCTTCTGGATGGCTGGTGTGGGAGTTCTTCCTGCTGCTATCGTCTTCTTGTATTTCACTGTCAGCTCAAGTAGGTCTTCTCCAGCTCGCTGGCAGTTACCGCCAAGTCGATATCTTCATCTCCATCATCTTCTTCGATCTCCTCCACGTCGACTTCTTCTCCAATGGTGGGCTCGGAGTACTCAGACGACGCGGGGGAGGAGGCTGCCACCGGATGGTCAATGGTGGCTGGTGATGGAGTGGAGGTTGATGCTGGTCCTGCGATGCTGACAGGTGATGGAGGTGGTGATGCAGAGACTGTTGTATGTGGTGGTGGTGGAGGTTTTGAGAGAGGCTTCTGGAGGTCCAGTCGCTTTCTCGGGTGACTTCTTGGCCTCATAGCCTGAGTAGGAATGAGGCTGGGTGGTGAAGATGGTCCTGGAAGAGGTGGGATGATGATGGGAGGGAGGTTGTTTGCCTTCAGGAGTGTAGGAAGATACTCCTGAAGCAGCTTGTGATCCCCTTTGCAGAGGGTCACTGCAGTTGTGACAACAACCTGGAGCAAATCCGGGTGTTTAACACAACTGGCTGCTTCTGTGGCTTGGTGGTAGTCCTCACTCTTACCTCTTCTACCATGTCTTGAACCCTTCAGGATCTCTCCATCAGGGCCCATGACATTGATGGCCTCATCTCCTCTCCTTCTTCTCCTGGTGGTGAAGGATACCCTCTCATTGGTGGCAAGAGAGGGCACAAGATGGAGAGGATTGGGTTTGTAGATGCCAGTGAAGTGAACAAAAATGTCCCCTCCAAACCCCTTTTTGGCATTAAACCACTTAACGTGGCCAGTGAGTTTGGTGGTGGCACTGGGAGTCACAGCAGGCATGGTAACTGGCTGGCTGGTTACTGCTGGTGGTCCCTTGTCTCCTTGCACCGCCTCCTTCCTTTTAAACACGCCCCTCACACAATGCGGCTCGCTGATAAACTGAGACGGCTGGGCAGCCCAGCATGTGGATGCGCGGCAGCTTTGAAGTGTATCTCTCACTATTATCTTTTTCTTTCTTCAAAATAATACGCCAACAAGATATTTCCCACATTTTTAAGTGACTGACGGGAGTGTGGGGCTTGATACCGAACTAACTACCAATACAGCCTGCAAGATATTATAGCCCAAATATAAGAGTTAAGAAAGTAATATTAACCCTTTGGCTGCGGCTATGTTTGGGCTATTTAGGGCATATTCAGGCACTCCTGAATGATAAATCAAGCATCTGCATTAAATGAAGTGTATTCTGCCGAAAACTAGACGAAAATAGCTTCAAAATGACACCAGAACGGACCCTGTACGTGGTCTGGTTCACCCGCAGTGGTCCCAGTGAAACGCGGGAACCCCGCTATTATGTAACACTCGCTTGCTTGGCTACACTGGTGAGAGAGACAGAGAGAGACCCGCGCGAGACACAGCCTAGCTCAGTGAGCCGCTCGGTGCTCTGAGGGTCGGAGGTGGGCCCCTTACGCTCCTGCCCACTGACACTCAATTTTTATGTTTTTTACATGCTTTTAAAGCCTGGAAATTGCTGTAACTTGCCAAAACATTCCAGAACGTCACCCGCAGCAAAAGGGTTAATACAAGTGAATTACAGTACATTGATCTGAAATAAAGCCAGACACATCTGCGCACACACTCCACGCAACCAGTTCAACATAACATTATATATATATGTATATATATATATATATATCTATCTATCTATCTATCTATCTATATGCTCAGGCCCAATCCCCATTTTGGGGGTAGCCGACTCAAGACAGAGCAAGAACAGGGAAAACACAAAAACAACATAAAACAAAAAATAAACACAGATAAAAAACACAAACTCTCACACATCCAGGTCACCCAGGAGAAGACCCAGAGACCAGGGTTACCTAGGTCGCTCCAGCACTCCCCCGGCCCCTGACCACCAGGAGAGGTTCCGATCTCGGCAGGCAGACATGCAGCGGAGCCAAAGCGACAAGCCCTCCCACCACTATATATATATATATATATATATATATATATATACTGTATATATATATACATTATATATATATATATATATATATATATATATATATATATATATATATATATATATATATATATATATATATATGTATATATATATATATATATATACCATATATATATATATATCTATATATATATACTATATAATTATTTATATTTTCTATGTGTATGAATGAGACAAAAGGCAGGTTGCCTTAAACGAGTGTCTCCCCCAGAGTCAAAAGAGTAGCAGAGAGCCAAATTCAATGGACACTGTGGTCAATATGCCTGGACACACAAAGTTTAAAGCATTTTAAGTCATAGCATGAAGGAAAGATTAATTGAAGGAGAGAGTTCCATTGTTCACTAGTTGAATAGAAGAAAGACTGAGAATATTTGCAAATTCTTGGGTTGGAGAGTTGGACATAATACGGGTGGGACTGTATTGAAAGGCGGCTGCCTCACACTCGCTGCAAGGGAGGGGTATGCACTGAGAGAGCTATGTGGAACACTGATTGTTGTAATAGCGATAGAGAGTGGAAGAGATGCAACATTGCGGTGTGCAGACAGAGATTGTAGGGAACTAGTAAGAGGAAGTGAGTTACCGAGGCAAAATGTTTTAATAGACTCTAGTCTTTTGAGAAGTGCAGTGCAGTATGGGTGAAACCTACCCATACAAGTGAACAATACTCAATACTTGGGCGCACTGTGCCCCTATACAAAGCAAGAAGCTGTGCGAGGCTGAAGACCCCACAGAGACGGTTGAGCACACCCAATTTTTGGGAGCTATGGAGCGGTCTGAAAGGAATAATGTAATTGATTAATTTCACTCCCAACACCAAACACCTCCCAATGAAATTAGAGGCAAAGGCACGGATAAAGGGATATAAACCGAAGTAGGGTAGTTTGGAAATTAGATATTTGTGCCAGACTCGATCGAAAGCTTTCAATATGTCTAGCGCAATAGAAAAAGCCTCACTGAAGTCCTGAAATGAGGATGACCAATAGTTAATAAGATATGCAAGAAGATCACCAGTATAGCAATCCTTAAAGAAACCATACTGGCGATCTGAAAGTAGAATATGGGAAGCTAAATGTTTAAGAAATTTTGAGTTAGGAATAGTTTTAAAAACTTTAGATAAACAAGAAATAAGAGCAATTGGACGATAGTTGGCGGGTTAAGAGAGGTCACCCTTCTTTGGGACAGCTAGTTGAATGAGAGAAAACTTCCAACAAGAAAGAAAGATGTTAGAGGAAAGATAGAGACAAAAGAGTTTGTCTAGGCAGGGAGTGAGCACAGAAGAATATATTTGAGTACAATATGAGGAACACCATCCGGTCCGTACACCTTAGTATTAAGCCCAGAGAGGGCAGAAAGTACATCTTCAGAAGAGATTCTGATAAGTGAGAGAGGAGTGGAGAGGGAGGAATAGCACTAGAATCATCCAAGGTGGAGTTTTAAGCGAAGTTTGAGCTAAGAGTTCAGCTTTGTCAGAGGAAGAAGTGACAGTAGTGCTGTCTGAGTGGAAAAAGGAGGGAAAGACGAGGAAGTATAATTGTTGGAGATGTTCTTGGCTAGATGCCAGAAAGCTTGGGAGGAGCTAAAGTTGGAAAGTTTAGAACACATAATATTGATGAAAGAGTTTTTGGTGAGTCAAACAACAGATTTGGCTTGATTCCGGGCAGAAACATATAAAGAACGGGATTCTTGACATTGAAGGCAAATCTACCATTTGAATGCTTCCTCTTTGTTGCGGACAACAGTAGAACAAGCGTGAGTAAACCAAGATTTGTTTGCATTAGACTTAGAGAAAGAAAATGGATTGTATTCCTCCATGCCCAAGAGGATTACCTTGGCTATGCGCTCGGCACTCTCCGAGGGTCCACGACCACGGAAGCAAAAATCATTCCATGGGAATTCAAAGAAGTACTGCCGAAGTGCCTCCCAGTAGGCAGTGCAAAGTGCCATAAGCGCCGCCGGCTGGGTGGATTGGGTTGTGATCGGAGGAACCCAACAGAGAGAAAAGGTTTACAGCGTAAGTAAAAGGATTAGAGGTTAGAAATAAGTCAAGAATGTTGGACTGATATCCAAAGTGGTCAGGAATTTGAATAGGGTGCTGGACTAACTGCTCTAGGTCAATTAGGATAGAAAAGACGTAGGCATGTTCACCAGGTGGGTCATGAAATGAGAGGAGAGCCATTGGTGGTGGTAAATATTGGAAATCTCCTTAACCTCTCCGCTGCGTACCCCCTATAGTATACAACCACCCCTGTGCGGAGGTATTTAGATGGTTTCCTTCACTCAAATCGTCATCGTACCATAAATATCATTAATACTTACCCATATGTGCTTATTTTACGTTGATTATAAAGGTATTAACCTGTTACAGCAATAAAACATGTGGAAACAGCTTTTGGATGGTCAAAATTGGCGATACAGGCCGGGAGTTACATAAGTTATGGCTGAGGCAGCCTCCCTCTCCTCCACTCCTCCCCACGGCTGGAGAGACACTGTTGCGTGGTAGTCTCTCTCTCGCTCTTTCCCACGCTTGGTAACACATATGACCACGCCCTGCTAGCAACTCGCTAATGTTAGCACGAATATATACATAAGAATAAGGTGTTACGACTGGGGTTCAAATATATCAGGGCTCTTATTCATTGGACTAGTAATGGCATAAATGTTACAACGGAAAGCGCTAGCTCCAACCTCTGATGTATATTCCCAGTGAACAAAGAACACAAATACTCTACAGAGTTCTATATGCAATAATAGGCTATCAAACTCTCAATAAATGTGCGTCTACTCTAGGCTTAATGTTATGTGAAAACAGCCTATTACTACCTATAACCGAAGGTGCTTGGTTATGGTATGCAAAGTAAGGTGGTAAGAGAAGTTACAGCTTACGTTACTTTAATCAATAAATGTCAGGCACTCCTGCATGAAAGAAAGTGCACTAAAGTCCTTCAACACTAACAAGGAATCTTCTTTAAATGTTAGATGCTATAAAGATGCTCGTATCGGAAATGGAACCCAAAAAGGCAGGCAGCGGAACAATGCTCGTGCAGGCTATGCACACAAAAAGGCAGAATATATATAATGCCGTCGGAGCCAAGAATATCCTAAACACAACAACAATAATAATAATCGCCACGACAATGCAGTATTCCTATCAACAAAAAGAGCCTAAGTCGTTTGTGTCTCAATACATCAAACTAGGCTGCGAAATGCTTGTGTAATCATAAACGGGTATGCATAAAAAGAGTAATTAGGTTAATATACTTAATGTCTACTATGATTGATAAAGTCTAGCTAGAGTCAATGATACGAGATACTGGTGCGCATAGCATGCTGCATAGCCTAGTGCAAATCTCAAGTCTGTGCGTCAAATATTACGTTATAATGAAGGGTAGCTCTCTTGAGAAACCTTAATACCGAAGTATTAAGCGTTCTCCTGGCGTACCTCAAAGACAAACAATCGAGACTAGAACAGTGCAGAATGGTATAGGCAAAAAGCCCTCATTCGTGCATGCTCTATTCTCAATGGCACACAGACTAGAATTTACTCAATCAACTCCAGTTCTCAAGTATGTCGTGCCGCTTTTAACTAAAGCCAGCACTCATAGGAAACAATACCTTATAATATCAGACTCCCAGTCTAGCATTATCTAATCCAGCAGAACACTAATAATTAAAGGAAGCAGTAATATGAAAGCCAACCAATGCTTCGTGATCCACTTATCTTAACAACTAAACATACATAGGTTATATCAGACCTTAACGCACAATACAACTGGCCAGCATGAAGCTGATTTTGCAGAGTTAACCAGAGGGGGTATAATATTAATAAAAAGGTGGTGAAAGATATGGAAAATGAGAGAGATAGGCAGAGGAAAAGATTCTCAGGTGCAGAGCAGGTGACAGGTAGCAAGGGAAAAAGATGGGTGCGTTCTAGAAACCAGATCTGAGGGAGAGAGTGGCGAGGAACTGTATATATACTCGCACCAGCTCGAGGCGCGTGGGAAAAAAGCGGTTACAAGTCCTCTAGCCACTAGCAAGAGCTTGCAGCATGGTAAGGACCTCTCTCCACCAACCCCCGCGAGGCAGCCAGCCGTGACGTCATCGAGCGGGACAAAAACACTACGCGCTCCCTCTCACTCTGTTCTACTCTCTCTCTCTCTCTCCCAGATCCCATCATTACTAGTTAATGGTAAAACATATACTTTACAATTAAATATATAAAGCCTTGACATGGGTGAAAACAAAGAGCCTTTCTGGACTGCCCATGACACAAGCTTTCATATGAAATAAAGCACACTCTAATACACAAACTGTAGCCCCATCCACTGCCCTGGCGATCCTAGCGAGTCACTGTAGGACAAGCCATGCGGTTCTAACGGAGTGGTTAACGTCACAAAGGGAATAACAGGGAGAATAGGTGATAAATGAAGGGGTGGGGGGGTGGAGGGTGGAAGGAGGGGATGTGGAGGAGTGATATTTGCCATGGCCAAGATGCAATACAAAGAAGAAAAAAAAAAATTTTTTAGGCCTTGGATTATATAAGGAGTTCCGCAGCCCACCGGTAGGCCTTATATAAGGAGATCCGCACTTGCTGGGTTAATGGAGATTTCTGCGAAAGGAGAGATGGATAACATTTGTTTCACTTTAGAAGTTAGATAATCAAAGAATCTTTGATAGTCAGTAGAATTAGGGGATAGATAAACAATGCAGATATATTTAGTTTGAGAGTGACAAGAAAGCTTTAGCCAGAGTTGAAAATTTGGAAGAAGCAAACTTGGGGACTCGAGAGAAAGCAAGATTGTTGCGCACATATATGCAGCATCCACCTTTGGCTTGAAATTGAAGATAGAGATAGTAGGGAGAATACATAGAAGGGTTTGCTGTCATTAGTCCCAGACAACTGGGTGAGAAAGAGAAAATCAAGGTTGGCAGAGGCTGCCACAGAGTAGAAGTTAGAGGAAAGGCCACGAATTTTGCAGAAATATATAGTGAGAGCGGGAGGTTGTGCCAGTGCATTTCGATAGGTCAACATCAGGGGCCAAGCCACTGGGGGCATTTCTGGTCCCCCCCCCCCCCCCCCCTCCCTTGGGGACTCCGAGGCGGGTCGTGGGTTTATCATCAATATTTTATTTTATTTATTTATAGAAGGTAGTGTAGTACCGGTATGCGATGTGTTTGTGGAGTAGTGTATTGATAGAAAGAGAAGGTGTTTGTGGTGTAGTGTATTGATAGAAAGAGAAGGTGTTTGTGGTGTAGTGTATTGATAGAAAGAGAAGGTGTTTGTGGTGTAGTGTATTGATAGAAAGAGAAGGTGTTTGTGGTGTAGTGTATTGATAGAAAGAGAAGGTGTTTGTGGTGTAGTGTATTGATAGAAAGAGAAGGTGTTTGTGGTGTAGTGTATTGATAGAAAGAGAAGGTGTTTGTGGTGTAGTGTATTGATAGAAAGAGAAGGTGTTTGTGGTGTAGTGTATTGATAGAAAGAGAAGGTGTTTGTGGTGTAGTGTATTGATAGAAAGAGAAGGTGTTTGTGGTGTAGTGTATTGATAGAAAGAGAAGGTGTTTGTGGTGTAGTGTATTGATAGAAAGAGAAGGTGTTTGTGGTGTAGTGTATTGATAGAAAGAGAAGGTGTTTGTGGTGTAGTGTATTGATAGAAAGAGAAGGTGTTTGTGGTGTAGTGTATTGATAGAAAGAGAAGGTGTTTGTGGTTTTGTTTATTGATAGAAAGAGAAGGTGTTTGTGGTGTAGTGTATTGATAGAAAGAGAAGGTGTTTGTGGTGTAGTGTATTGATAGAAAGAGAAGGTGTTTTGGAGGGCAGACTGGGGTTGCCCTCAATATTGGTGAGGCACGGAAAGGATCAATATATATAAAGTATATATATATATACTGTATATGTGTGTGTGAGAGAAAGAGAAAGAGAAAGAGAGAGAGAGAGAGAGAGAGAGAGAGAGAATAGTGATATAGAGTGCCATATATTCTAAGACTGTTTCACTCTTTACCCCCCCCCCCCCCCAACCGCTGGTATCATAATTCTGGCTGTGAACACACTATACCAAGGGGCCACAACATAAGCCACTTTATTGGCTGTGAACACACTATACCAAGGGGCCACAACATACGCCACTTTATTGGCTGTGAACACACTATACCAAGGGGCCACAACATAAGCCACTTTATTGGCTGTGAACACACTATACCAAGGGGCCACAACATAAGCCACTTTATTGGCTGTGAACACACTATACCAAGGGGCCACAACATAAGCCACTTTATTGGCTGTGAACACACTATACCAAGGGGCCACAACATAAGCCACTTTATTGGCTGTGAACACACTATACCAAGGGGCCACAACATAAGCCACTTTATTGGCTGTGAACACACTATACCAAGGGGCCACAACATAAGCCACTTTATTGGCTGTGAACACACTATACCAAGGGGCCACAACATAAGCCACTTTATTGGCTGTGAACACACTATACCAAGAGGCCACAACATAAGCCACTTTATTGCCCTCTTTTCTCAGCTTTATTGGCGGCTTACAGGGAAAACTATATAACTATATTTAGAGATTATTCTGAACTTCTTATACCTAACTTCGGTAAACCAGTTCTTATTCGGCGTGCTTCTATTCCTCGTGCTCGTGGAATGAGCTTGTATATTAGATCTGGGTATAATGTTCAGCACTTAACTAAGCATATTTGTAAATGCCATGAGATGCAGTTAGTTAAAGTTTTCAGCAAGTATCATAATCATTACATATTTAGCCTGTACAGAAATCCTGATGTTAACAATGACATATATGACTGCCTCTTAACAGCCATGGCTTCAATACAGTCTGTAGATGTCAAATCATCCTTTATTTTTGTTGGTGATGTCAATGCGCATCGTCAAGAGTGGTTGAACTCGGTCTCTCCAACTAATAGAAATGGTCTTGCTGCATTGGATTTTGCAAACTTATATGGTTGTGAACAGCTAAACCAAGGACCCATAAGAGCACAGGACCAGACAAAATTCCTGCCAAATGTCTACGAGATGGAGCCCTTGGTATAGCAGGCCCCCTAACCCACATCATCAACTTGTCAATTAACACCAACACAGTACCTGCTGAACTGAAGGAAGCTATTGTAACCCCTCTATTCAAGAAAGGAAATAAACTAGAAGTTGGCAACTACAGACCAGTTGGCATATTATGTATTGTATCTAAAATCCTTGAAAGAGCGGTAATAATAATAATAATAATAATAATAATAATATTTATTCAGTCAGCACTTTACAGAGTTGGTACCACATAGTTTGTTACAAATATGACATGTACCAGCCTTGCATAATTCCAAATAAGGATAGCCCAATAAGGCCGTTAGGCGTATTTCCATTGGGGTCCTTGTATACACCCAAATTGAACACTACCTCAAACAAAATGATCTATTCTATAAGTTTCAATCAGGTTTCAGATGCATGTACTCGACAGACTCCTGTCTCATCCACTTAACGGATCACATTCGTAAAGAAATGTCTAAAGGTAACTACACCGGTATGGTTCTTCTTGATCTACAAAAAGCGTTTGACACAGTAGACCATGATATCCTATGTAATAAACTACAAGCAATGGGCATAGGGTCTGTGAACTGGTTTACATCTTATCTTAGTGGTAGAACCCAAAGAGTCAAAATTTATGATAATATATCTGATCCTATGCCAATTAACTGTGGGGTCCTGCAGGGAAGCATCCTTGGTCCCTTACTCTTTCTCTGTTATGTGAACGACATGGAACTGAGCGTTTCATGTAAATTATTACTGTATGCAGACGACAGCGTGCTTCTGGTTTCAGGAAAAGACCCAATAAGTATTGCCGCTTCACTTTCCAAAGAACTAGCATCATGTAGTGAATGGCTAGTGGACAATAGACTATCTCTTCACCTGGGCAAGACGGAAGCCATCTTATGTGGAACAAAACGCAAACTGGAAGACATTGTGGGCTTCTCGGTCAACTGTAATGATATTCCTATAACAACAGTGTCACAAGTTAAATATCTCGGACTGAAACTGGACGCGAGTTTGTCAGGTGAAACAATTTTGGAATCTATCCTGAGTAAGTGTAGAGCACGTATAAAATACCTGTATAGACAGGTGGGATGCTTGCCCGCGGTGACCAAAAAGACCCTCTGCCAAGCGCTTGTTCAATGTCATTTTGACTATTCTGTGTCATCCTGGTACTCTGCATCATCTAAATCAGCACAGCACAAACTTCAGGTCACTCAAAATAAAATGGTTAGGTTCATGCTGAACCTAGGACCCAGATCACATGTTGGCCAGGAACAACTTCAGTCACTAGGTATGCTCAATGTCTCTGAAAGGGCCAAACAAATCAGGCTCACTAATGCCTTCAAAATGTTCTATGCCAGAGCTCCAGAGTATCTAAAGAATGATTTTGTTAAAGAAAATGAGAGGAGTGGACATAATACAAGAAACAGGATGTTTAATTTTAAGGTCCCGAGAATCCAAGGACAGGGTAAGCAAACATTCTTCTTCACTGCCATCAAAGACTGGAACGACCTATCCCAGTCAGTCCGTGAAAAGAGAACACTGTATTCCTTCAGACGTAGCCTGAAGGAACACCTGAACCGGACGGCTGCGAGAAGGGAGCACCAAGCTTATGTCTACTACTAAATACGACATAAGAGATAGACAAACCAAACTGAAATTATTACTGATTACGGATTACTGATATTTACTATAGGATGTAAGGTATCTTAAAATAACCCCCTAGAAATACTTTCTCTAAAGTATCTATTTCTTTATCCTCCCCATTTCCCCAGCTAACCTAATCCCACAAGGACCCCAATGGAAATACGCCTAACGGCCTTATTGGGCTATCCTTAGTTGGAATTATGCAAGGCTGGTACATGTCATATATATTTGTAACATACTATGTGGTACCAACTCTGTAAATTGCTAACTGAATAAATATTATTATTTTTATTATTATTATTACTCATATGTCTGGAAATTGTCCGTTCTTGTACCTGTTGGCACTTCCGACCACAATGCCATCATGTGTAAAATTAATCTTGATTTTTCTGTTCCTGATATTACTCTCTCACGTAAAGTCTACCTTAAATCCCGGGTTAACTGGAACAACGTTTGTAATGATGTTTGTAATATTGAGTGGAATCACATACTAAGATCTCATGACCCGGTTTCAGCTCTCAACAATTCCCTTCTTGGTATCCTTCGCAAAAGAGTTCCATCAAAAACAATTAAGTCTCATATCAGGGATAAAGCATGGTTTAATGATGACTGCAAGCGTGCATTTAATGACAAACAGGCTGCATATCGTCTATGGAGGCGTAATCAAACCCCCTTGCTTTGGGAAAATTATGTTTTTAAAAGGGCAGCTGCGCAGAGAGTTTATGATGGTGCTGAGAGGGATTATAACTCCCATCTTCAGGATGTTCTGGCAGGAGCTACACAGCCTCATAAATGGTGGTTCGCTTTGAAATCCTCTTTATTTGGAATAGATTCCTCCATGCCTCCTATTTGTGATTCTGATGGCTCCATCTCTTTTGATCCATTATCGAAGGCCAATATTCTATCTAATATTTTTATTAATAAGCAGAGTAATCAGGAATTGTCTTTGCCATTGACATGTTTACCTAGACCCAACCTCAATTCAATGGCATTCAAATCAGCTGAACTGAAAAGGTACTTGCTGGATCTTGATACCTATGGTGGCAGAGACCCGGATGGGTTTTTCCCTCTCTTTTTTAAAAAGGTTGCAGTGGTCTTGGCACCTAAATTGGCCGTGGTGTTTAGGTTGCTTTTGAAATCAGGTAGTTTTCCTCTTTGCTGGCGTAAGGCTATTATCACTCCTATTCCAAAGGGAAATACTGCCTCATCATCTCCTAATGACTATCGCCCTATCTCCATTACACCTATCCTATCCAAGCTCTATGAGAGGCTTTTATCCAGACACCTTTCCTCATATTGTAATAGTCACAATTTGATACCAAAATCACAGTTTGGTTTTCGTAAGGGACTGGGAAAATGTGATGTGCTTCTGACACTCACCCATGACTTGCAATCTTCATTGGACCAGGGACATGAGTCTCGTGTCGTGGCTATTGACTTTAGTTCTGCTTTTGATTTTTTTTTTTTTTTTTTTTTTTTTTTTAAAGAGACAATGAACGGAGGAAGGAAAAACACAGATAAAACAAAAAGGTCCATGTGCCTAAAGGCATCCTCCATTCATAAAATGTTTGTAACAACTGGATTTAAACATTTGTAGATTGTAAGTTTGTGGAAAGCAATTCGAGGGAAGTGAATTCCAAAGAGTAGTAGCTCTGGGGATAAATGAATTCTGATATGCAGAAGTTCTGCATTGTGGAGGAGAAAGTGTAAATTCATGGGCGCTCTCAGCTGCCCTAGTTCTACGGGGAAAGATGTGGAGAGGCGGCACAATTGAAGCAAGTTCCTCGGAACAATTACTGTGAAAATATCTGTAGAATAATGCAAGGGATGCAACGTTTCTTCGTATGGATAATGTAGGAAGGTCCTGTGTGATTGCAGGGTTATTGATTAATCTAATAGCTTTATTTTGAATTTTGTCCAACTGCCTCAATGCAACCACTCCACTTCCACCCCACAGAGGTGAACAGTAATCCATCTGAGAACGCACATGACTTTTATATATTACGGCCAACTGCTCGTCAGTGAAGAATTCTCGAACTCTGTACAGGAGTCCCAGTTTTTTTAGAGGCATTCTTAGCAATGCTTCTAACATAATGTGTCCAGCTCAAGTTAGTAGTTAATGTTACACCGAGAATGTCAATACTAGGGGAAGTGGGAATATTTACATCATTAAAAAATATAAGGGAGTCAGTGAGATTCTGTCGGTTAGAAAATTGAATGTACTTGGTTTTCTGTGCATTAAAGGAAACTAGATTCTTTTGTCCCCATCCATTAATTCTAGAAAGGTCCTGGTTCAGAGAAATTGCAGTGTTAATTTTGCCAATACAGGAGCGAGCACCAATGAGTAATTCTTAAGTACTATTGGAGGAATTTCATCTGGACCAGGAGCCTTATCTACTGAGAGATTCTGCAAAATAGTTTTGACATGTCTGGTGTGGATCTTAAGTGAGGGAATTTCAGGCGAATTAAAATTAAGTACAGGGACATCTTGATTTATTTCATCTAAGGTTGAGTTGGCGGAGAAAATATCCGCAAGAAGGTTAGCTTTACCTCGTGGGTCACTTACAAGATTGCCAGTCGGAGATTTTAATGGTGGAATGGATGAAGCAGTAGTGAAGTTGGATTTAAATGAGTTAAGAGTAGACCAAAATATTTTGTTATCATTATTTAGAAGTTTATTTGCCTGCTTGTGGAGAAAGTTTGATTTAGTTAGGTTTAATACAGTTTTGGCATGATTTCTGATGTTTCTAAAGTAATTAAAGGCTTCATGTGTTTTTGATCTTGTGTATGCATTGTAGGCTATTGCTTTTTGTTCAGTTACTCTAGCACAATTATGGTCAAACCATTTAGTCAACCATAAAGCACTTCTGTATAAGTTACAGCTCATCGGTATTGGTGGCAATTTTGTAAGGATCTTTGAAGATTTTTTGACGAAAAGATCTCAGTCTGTGGTCATTGATGGGTGTCATTCCCCTTCTGTTACTGTTGTTTCTGGTGTTCCACAAGGCAGTGTCCTTGGGCCTTTGCTTTTTATTATTTTTACTGCTGACCTGTGTTCCTAGCTTGAAAATAAACTAATCTCATATGCTGATGCTACAACTTTATATGCGTCAATTCCATCACCAATATATCGACACGTAATTACTAATGCTCTGAATAGGGATTTAGCCAAAATTACATCATGGTGTGAACTTTGGGGCATGAATCTTAATGCTAGTAAAACACACTCCATTATCATTAGCAGATCTCGTACCTTGGATCCTCCCCATCCTTATCTACAAGTTTCTGGCGAGCAAATTGAGAATGTGGATACTCTGCGTTTGTTAGGAGTTACTCTTGATCTCAAACTTACTTTTGAAAAGCATATTCGTTCTTTCTCCTCTTCCATTTCCCAAAAAATTGGTCTTCTTCGCAAGGTTTATAAAACATTTGCTTGTGACGCCACAGTTATCAAGTCTTTTTATGCTTTTATTTTGCCACATTTCGAGTACTGCTCACCTGTCTGGTTGTCAGCAGCTGACTGCCATCTCAAGTTGCTTGACAGGTCGCTAAATTCCATCAGTTTTATTTTACCTCATTTGTCTCTTGATCTGTGTCATCGACGTAAAGTTGGTGCCCTTAGTCTTTTATTTAAAGTTTTTAACAACCCTCAGCATCCCTTACATGGGGTTCTGCCTGGGCCCTATGTCCGGGCTCGTGCAACTAGATTCACAAGCAATCTTAATGATCTTGCCATGAGCTGTGTTAATTTTTCTACTACACAGTTTTCACGGTGTTTTGTGCCGGCCATGGTTGACTTGTGGAATAAGTTGCCAAATGAGCTAGTCAATTCAGCTCATATCTCCATTGTTAAGTCTAGAGTTAATGCTTTTTTGCAGCATTAATTCTAATTTTTAAACTTATTTTATTCTATTTTATTGTATTATATTTATGCTTGATATCCTCCACTGCATAATATGTTATCTGTGTTTAATATGTGTTTATGTACAGTACAGTATACAGTATATGTTTTTATTTTTTCCTAAGTTGCCGTAGTCTCTCTCCAGTGCCTCCGGGTGTTTTGTGTGGATTCATCTTGATGGTGTTTCTGCACCCTGGTTGGAGACTTCGGCATCTCATATAATAATAATAATAATAATAATAATAATAATAAGTGTCCACTGTTCACATATGAGGATTTTATAAAGATAAAGTGTACACTGTAAAATATGAGGAACAACTAAACATACCGGTAAAGTGTACACAAAAAAACATGAGGAAACAATAAAGCACTAGCTGAGAGAACTTTGTATGATAATAGTGTGTAACATAACAATAAAGCACTAGCTGAGAGAACTTTGTATGATAATAGTGTGTAACATAACAATAAAGCACTAGCTGAGAGAACTTTGTATGATAATAGTGTGTAACATAACAATAAAGCACTAGCTGAGAGAACTTTGTATGATAATAGTGTGTAACATAACAATAAAGCACTAGCTGAGAGAACTTTGTATGACAATAGTGTGTAACATAACAATAAAGCACTAGCTGAGAGAACTTTGTATGATAATAGTGTGTAACATAACAATAAAGCACTAGCTGAGAGAACTTTGTATGATAATAGTGTGTAACATAACAATAAAGCACTAGCTGAGAGAACTTTGTATGATAATAGTGTGTAACATAACAATAAAGCACTAGCTGAGAGAACTTTGTATGATAATAGTGTGTAACATAACAATAAAGCACTAGCTGAGAGAACTTTGTATGATAATAGTATGTAACATAACAAAATATAATCTTGCTGCTGTTAAAAATATTACAGGTGACTTTAATAACGGTAATTTCGGTAAATGCATTCCTCACTGTCAATAATGTATACATTTTCTGACAAGGAATAATAAATTACTAGCCCCATTTGTCTATAATATTACTAGCCCCATTTGTCTATAATATTACTAGCCCCATTTGTCTATAATATTACTAGCCCCATTTGTCTATAATATTACTAGCCCCATTTGTCTATAATATTACTAGCCCCATTTGTCTATAATATTACTAGCCTCATTTGTCTATAATATTAAGCGCAGCTATGTAGCTAAAAAGCTTAAGCATATCCGATCATGACATGTGCCTTCTTACTCCCGTGTACAAACAACTATTAAAGCGTAGTAAACCAACAGAAAAACTAGTATACTCCTGGAATAAAGCAGTGAACAAAACCTTACTTGGCTGCATGGAGAGTACAGATTTTGATGCATTATATGATAGTAGCGCCTCAATAGATGATAATGTTGATGTTTTGAACTCTTATATACATTTATATACTGATATGATGGTACAGAGAAAACATTGTCAAGTTTTATCCTAATTATATACCCTGGGTAACGAAAGAGCTGAAAGAATTGTTGACTAAGAATAAACCTATTATTGGTGGTAATGATAGCAGGAATAATCTAAAAGCCGTTCCACTAAAGTGGAAAACTTATTTAAAAATAATATTACAAAATCAGCTTGGAATGGGATTAGACAACTTACTGGTATGAAAAATAAATCTGTCAGTCTCGGTGTAAATAATGCTACGGACTTCTGTAATGAGTTCAATGGTTTTTATGCAAGGTTTGATAAATTTAACATCTCTTTTGAACTTTCATGTATGAGTAACTTCCATTGCAATAGGAATGATCAACGTATTCTTATATCCAATGATGATGTACTTACAAGTTTGCAATCTATCATGCCTACTATGGGTTTCAGACGCCGTGTGACATCGTTTTTCGGGAATAACTTATTAACAAACAGTTGGATCAGTATGATATTTTGACACAGCTTTTTTTACACCGTCCCCTAAATTTTGTCAATATAGTGCACTACCAAATGTGTAGAAATAAGCCACTTGTCCCTGTGTCAAGAGGTTAAAGTCGCACATTAATGACTAAGAAACGGACTAGGCAACTGTGGCTTACCTGTGAGAACCACCAAACCATTATTGCTCCTCCATCAAACACGGTAGTTATCAGCCACCACCCAACCCTATTATCGCCTTTAAATTCAAGTAATTTGTCAATATCAAGTATAAATATACAAAAATACATACTGTTTGCATATTAATACTTGATATTGACAGATAACTTGAATTTAAAGGTGATATTAGGGTTGGGTGGTGGCTGATAACTACCGTGTTTGATGGTGGAGCAATATTGGTTTGGTGGTTCTCACAGGTAAGCCACGGTAGCCTTGTCCGTTTCTTAGTAATTAATGTGCGACTTTAACCTCATGACACAGGGATAACTGGCTTATTTCTACACATTGGTAATGCACTATATTGACAAAAATTAGGAGACGGTTTGAAAAAAGTTGTGTCAAAATATCATACTGATCCAACTGTTTGTAAGTTATTCCCGAAAAAACGATGCCACACGGCCTCTGAAACCCATAGTAGGTTGGGCCAGTCAAAGTCAATGGTAATACACTGAAGTTGTGTAGAGAACCGTTAACACTCATATGGTGTAGGATATTTCAACAGTCATTGGATAGTGGTCATAATTATACCAACACTATGCAAGACATCTGAATTAATACCAGTCCCTAAGAAATTCCCACCGGCTTGTAATAATGACCATCGGCCGATAGTCCTAACTTCCATCATGATGAAATGTTTTGAACAAATTATGAAACATATATTATGTCAGCAGGTTAAACAGTTCACCGACCAATTCTAATTTACCAGTAAACGATGTATTGAGGATGCAACCCTGTGTTTTACTGATTAGGTCCAAATGTTGCCCTCGAGAAAAAGGCTAACATCAACAAATTGTAGAACAGCAAGATATTCGAGATCCTTTGTACCAGCCAGCATTAGAATAATACATTAATTAAAAATCCATCCACCAAACCAAGGTACTGACTACGCGGTGGCTTGTAAACTACATAAGGTTTTTTATGTATACTAACTGTCATATTCTCAAGTATATAATATTATCATGATGGCCAAATTGTAAGAATGTGATATATCTGTATGCATGTATTCCTTGATCCCTGTAAGAAAAATACACAACACAAATCTCATTTAATCTACATGACAAATCAAGTATTATTATTAGGGGTTCGACCCCTACGGGGAACCCCTATTGTAATCATTAAACCTGGTTTTTCATCCAAATTCTTCTTATACGCCGGTTTCGACGCAATACCTCCAGAACCGCATTTTGGATCGGGATCAAACTTTCGCAGGAGGTGCATTTTTGTATTGGGCAACTTTTTATATGCTAAACATCCGGCATGGCGGCCAAACAGGTTCGTGGCAGCCGATTTCCCGAAAAACTTGACGCCTAAATACCGTCTCTCCCACTCATAGGAAACGACTGGGCTTTGGCATACGGACTCCACTACTAATGCTCCGCAAATGTTATAGAGAAGGTTTTGCTTTTGCACGTGGCTTTTTTTCCGGCAATCTTGAAAAAAACTCCAATTCCACTTAAAATTCCACATCTTGAAAACTGCGCCGATGATCAAAGCCATGCTTCCGTAGTTGGGTGAGGCTTGCGATTCCGAACGTTTTGATACCAAAAGAATATAAATGGGTGGAATAGTTTGGCCGCAGCATTGAAAACTGTCTATTCTTAACCCTTTGGCGCACCTATAGTTTCCAATCAAAGTTTTTCACACTCCCAAATTATATCTCAGCTCACTCAGAGCCAGTTTTGTGCCCGGCGATAATTTGTTTCTGTGACGTTTTTATCCACCAAAAAATCCTTGTATTTGGATTAATGAGGTATCATCGGCTTCGTTATTGATTGAACTTGAAGATAAGTGAATAAAAACATAGAATAAATACAAAACAATCACATTGGTGTCACATGGTGTCCTGCCGGAGTCTATGATATCCGTAATACTTGTTCCTGTCATTAAAGATAAATCAGGTAAAATTACAGCAAAAGACAACTACCGCCCAGTAGCACTTGCTAGTGTGGTGAGTAAGGTAGTTGAAATGATAATGCTAGAAAGAACGTCTGCATATATTGTCACCAGCAGCAATCAGTTTGGCTTTAAGAAAAATCACGGCACAGACCAATGCATATATGTGCTGAAAGAAGTGATTGATACATACAACAAACTAAATAGCTCAATTTTCTCTTGTTTTCTTGATGCAAGTAAGGCTTTTGATAGGGTGTGTCACAAAACCTTATTTGAAAAATTAGTTAACAGGGGAGTGCCTAGCTATATTGTTAGGATACTTATTTTCTGGTATGCTAATCAAAAAATGTGTGTAAGATGGGGCAACATCCTGTCAGGATCTTTCGCCGTAACCAATGGTGTTAGGCAGGGGGGGATATTGTCTCCGTATCTTTTCAACGTCTACATGGATGATCTTAGTCTGGAGCTGAACAAGACTCGCACTGGGTGCTGTATTGGCAGCACCATTGTAAATCATCTCATGTATGCTGATGACCTAGCCTTAATCGCGCCCTCTGGAGCAGGACTGGATAAATTATTAAGAGTATGTGAAAAATTTGGAATCGAACATTCAGTCAAATTTAATCCTATAAAGAGCAATATCATAATATTTAAATCTAACCTTCTATTGAAATCAAAGCTACCTAAATTCCATTTGTATGAAGAAATTATAGAAGAAGTAAGTAAAGTAAAGTATCTAGGACACTATATTTCATGTGATCGCTCAGATGATGAGGATATGGGTCGTCAGCGAAGGCAACTTTACATGCAGGGAAATTCAATGTTAAGAAAATTTCATATGTGCACATGGGATACAAAAATAACATTGTTCAACTCCTACTGCTCACCAATGTATACAGCACAACTATGGTGGAACTATAAGAAAATTACAGTGAATAGACTAAGTATCTCATATCACAATATCATGAAAATGTTTCTGGGGCTCTCAAAATATGAGAGTACAAGTACGCTATGTGCCTATATGAACTTACACTGTTACAAATCACTCATTAGAAAGCTAACATATAAATTCATTCAGCGCCTTAACACTTCTGAGAACAGGATCATTAAAATGCTACAAACTCCAAGCATAGTGTACACCTCCAGGATCCAGGCACACTGGAGAAAGTTGCTCTATATTTAACCTTAAGTAATGATTTCAGGTCTGCTACTCTACAGAATTAGCATACCGGTACTGATCCTCATAATGCAGTACAGTACCGATATTCCTATACTGTACTGTAGCAACATACTGTACCGGAAGCTAAATGATGTGAGGCATGGTACTGTACACAATTAGGACAGTGGTTTTGGTAACACAGTAGTTTGATGACCACTGTTTTTGGTTGAGGCAGTGCTGTGAACTACATGATAGCAAGCTGGGTATTATTTAATTTCTTTTTATTTTATGTAGCCTATGTACAGTAGCTTATATATATTTATATATATTTATGTTACTGTAAGGTATATATGGACCCCAGTATGGTCCCCTCTGTACTGTGTGAGTCTGAAATAAAGTATTATTATTATTATTATTATTATTATTGGGGCACTCCGAAATAAGAATTGTAAAAAAAAAAGTAAATACCTTATCTCCAACTCGCGCTAGCTCAAAATTTCGCCCGCAACATTTTTGATTTGCATACATATATAGAAGCGGAATTTAATGTGGATTCCACTGGTAACTTCAGAATTACTATAAACCAAATAGTTACTGAGATACTCGAATAAACGTGAAAGTATCGAAACACAGACTGAGCTGTACTCTGCTCACTTCCCAGCCAGCCGTGAGTAATTGGTTAAACTGAGGGGGTTGCCAATTGTACCCATTGAACTAGACGTAATACTTAATATCTGTGCCAAATATGACGCGCGTCAGACGAAAACTTAATTTTTGGCGAATATTTTTATGTTTAATGACTCTTAACGAGTCATCGTGCGCAAAAGGGTTAAATGACTTTAAAACCGCATTCGCTACCCACACAAAATTTACCGTCTACAGTCTATAGGCTTCCACGCATCCCCCAGTATTGCTTAAGAACATAGTCACTTTATTATTCAGATCTATAATTTTTTTTTTATTTAACTCTCTCAAAACAGTTCGAGTCCCTACGAATTCCACCAATTATTTAGCCAACCTACCTATATATACCTACCCTACCAAATAATAATGATAATTCAAATTTATTTTTGGTGAATAACAGAGTATTGGCAAAGGTTTTTAACAATTCCTCCCTTTGCCAAATGCTTAGTTTAATAACAATGATATGGACCTTTAAAGTTTTGGCAATTGCCCGTGTGACTCGTATTTTAACCCTCCTAAGTGTTACCACAAAATACCGCTAGATCCTTTCTCAAAAGTCGCTAGCATGTTGCTACATAGTCAAACAATGTTAGAATAATGCTGCAATTTCTAAAGAGTTTTGGTTTGTTTGTTTTGCAAATTTTACAATGTAGTATGACTAGAATGTCTGAAATTTTCAAATTATCCCTAGTAAATGTCTCTAGATATAAAAGAAATGGCTGCTAGATTGAAGTAAATAGCTCTACATTTAGCGGTTATATGTAGATTTACAACTGGCACCACTGCAACCACCACCTCCCTCCCACCCTCCCAGCATGTCTCCACAAAATACCGCTAGGTCCTTTCTCAAAAGTCGCTAACATGTTGCTACATAGTCAAACAATGTTAGAATAATGCTTCAATTTCTAAAGAGTTTTGGTTTGTTTGTTTTGCAAATTTTACAATGTAATATGACTAGAATGTCTGAAATTTTCAAATTATCCCTAGTAAATGTCTCTAGATATGAAAAAATGGCTGCTAAATTGAAGTAAATAGCTCTACATCTAGCGGTAATATGTAGCGATACAACTGGCAACACTGCTAGATCCTTTCTCAAAAGTCGCTAGCATGTTGCTACATAGTCAAACAATGGTAGAATAATGCTGCAATTCCTAAAGAGTTTTGGTTTGTTTGTTTTGCAAATTTTACAATGTAATATAACTAGAATGTCTGAAATTTTCAAATTATCCCTAGTAAATGTCTCTAGATATGAAAAAATGGCTGCTAAACTGAAGTAAATATAGCTCTACATCTAGCGATAATATGTAGCGCTACAACTGGCAACACTGCCTACAATCACCTTCTCATCGCTAATGATTATGCTCTGAGGTTTGTATTTGCTAATCTTATCCTGTGTATAAATGTAACCCTTACACATGTTTCTATTACATAATGACATTAAACAGGATTCATGATTTAAATACAAGGCTAGATATCGGAAGTACGTATTTACCTTCGGAAAGCTAAAATATAATGTTTACACATATGGGATAGGGAGGAGGGAGGGAGGTATAAAGAGGTGGACCGATGAAAGGGAAGAGACCCCGATATACGAGATACATAGCTTCATATGCGCGTATTGATCACTTTCATGTTATTATGTATGCATACAGAAGTAGCAGGACACATATGTCAAGAGTGAACACCAATAACTTAATCCATACACAGTACAAAGACGGAAATAATATCGTACATACGAAGTGATGGGGGAGTGTGTATGACAGTTCGTCGCTAGATAGGGGTGTGTGTGCTTGTGTGATGGTCTTGTGTAGCTATGTGTGTGCTTGTTTGAGTGTTGCTATAGGCTACGCATTAGTTATCTCTCTCTCTCTCTCTCTCTCTCTCTCTCTCTTATTTATCGCTGTCTTCCTTACGATTACTACATACTGTACTAGTGCATGAGAACAGGAAATAGGGAGCCTCGCTCTCTCTCTCACAAATGAGAACATAAGTAAACAGGAGTCTGCAGAGAGCCGATTGGCTATAGGACTCGGTAGCCTATTCCACATATCTACAACTCTGTTACTAAACGAATAGAGGCAGATCCCTTACACACCCAGTCTCTCTCTGTCGCTCGTTTGTTTGCACACCGGTACAAATGAGGCAGATCCCTTACAAGATGAACATGGGAATCTGCAGAGAGACAAGTGGCCCACAAAAGGCAGATCCCTTTCACATCCAACCCATTTCGTCCATATGACTATCTGATTTTATTTTGAAATTCTCTATTGTTCTTGATCCCACTATAGCACTAGGTAGCCTATTTCACATATCTACGACTCTGTTACGAGAGAGGCAGATCCCTTACACAGCCAATCTCTCTCTTATTTGCACACTGGTACAAAGGAGGCATATCCTTACACATGCTACCAAGATGAAAATGGGAGTCTGCAAAGAGCCGATTGGCCCACACACGGCAGATCCCTTTCACACCCAATCCATCTCGTCTTATCAAATTTTATGTTGAAGCTCTATTGTTATTGATCCCACTATAGCACTTGGTAGCCTATTCCACATATCTACAACTCTTTTACCAAGCAAATAGAGGCAGATCCCTTACACAGCCAATCTCTTTCTCTCTCGCTCTACATGTTTGTTTGCACACCGGTACAAATGAGGCAGATCCCTTACACATGCAACCAAGATGAAAATGGGAGTCTGCAGAGAGCCAAGTGGCCCACATAAGGCAGGTCCCTTTCACTCTCAACCCATCTAATAAACGTTACCTGTTATTTACACTACTTACTATACACCCATGTTATCATATACCTGCAACCAAAACACAATTGTAAGAAATAGGAACATAAGAAAATGGGAGTCTGTAGAGATCCAATTGGCCCACACAAGACAGATCCTTTTCACACCCAACCCATCTCATAAAAACTCTCTCTCATTTATCTCTGTCTTCTTTACATTTATGACATCCTAGTCTCTCTCTCTCACAAATGAGAACATTAGAAAACTGGAGTCTGCAGAGTGCTGATTGGCCCACACATGTCAGATTCCTTTCACACCCAACCCATCCCGCGCTCTCTCTCTCTCTCATATTTATCGCTATCTTCCTTACGTTTACGACATTCTATTCTCTCGCCATACTCCCTCTCTCTCCTTCACAAATGAGAAAATAAAAAAAATAAGAAAACGGGAGTCTCCAGAGCCGATCGACCTACACATGGTAGATCCCTTTCACACCCAACCCATCTCGTTCTATCTAATTTCAAGTTGAAGCTCTCTTGTTCTTGATCCCATTATAGCACTCGGTAGCCTATTCCACATATCTACAACTTTGTTACTAAACGGATAGAGGCAGATCCCTTTTACAGCCAATCTCTCCCTCTCTCGCTCTTGTTTGTTTGCACAATCTGTTCCTTCTGTAGTTTCTCCATGCCCGATAAGTTAATGATCTTTTGATATCTGTGACACAGCATTTGTATCCAACACAATATTAAAACCGTCGAACCCCGGACAACGTTGCTTGCAACTTTAATTATTATTATTATCATTATTTAAAGAACTGGCCAAAATGCTAATATAGACACAAACCTCTACGCACACATTGATTACATCATTTACTAAAGTAAAATGATCCATTTAATATGAGTAGCATACCGCTATTATTCCCGTTAGTTCCTCCTTACACGCCTTATAACCCCTTCTGTACCGGCGACGTTTTTTTTAATTTTGTGTTTGCTATATTTAAACGATGTTGTGCAGTTCAAGAAGGATCTCGGGTAGCAAAAAAGGCTAAGTGAGATAGTTCAAAGCTTGTTAATTGCTGGAGGCCCATTTTAAAAGTCAATTAACTTGGACATTTTAAGACGTTTGACGATAATAAGACACTTTTTCCCATCTAGGTGTCGATTTTTTCTGGGCAAGTGATAGCGAGCTTCTAACTTGGAAGAAGTCGCCCTCCGGTGGGATATTTGTGTATCGAAAAATGTACAAATTTAGCTTGATGGGGGTCTGAGTGGGCATTATTTAGGTTGAATTAAATCTGGGAAGGCGTTTTCGCTATGCTAGGGCACAAACTAAAATACATTGATCGAAAATGGTATAAGCACGAACTATCCTCAATAATAATTAAACTATGATAACAACCCCCAATATGTCGGACCAGTTAGTGTTTACCCATTTGCCCTACCGTATATAATTCTATTTCTGCCATACATCTTATGGCTGCCATCCATTAACACTATCTGGTCCGACCTCTTGGGGGCTATTATCATATTTTGATTAATAATTATTGAGGCTTTTGTTAGTTTTTACCATTTACCAATGCATTTTAGTTTGTCCCCTCGGTTAACAAGAACGCCTTCCCAGACTTCCTTCAAACTAAAATAAAGCCCACTCCGTTTCGAGCTGTCGAGGCCGATGACCGATTTCTATTAAGGTAGGCTACAAACAGGCTCGTTATCCATTGCTCCATTCAAGTGAGGAAGAAGCTTCACCAAACTGTATGAACTTAAATATTATGTTAATATGTGATTAATGTCAGTCCCTATCCTCTTATTATGACGCTCAATGTTTTACCGTATATTTATTATTATAATTGCAAAGAAATCAAAGTAAATACAAGATATATCACGACGCTGGCATTCTTCCGCAATAGCCTTCAGAAATCATCAGCATTTGGTGCCAGGATATTCAACTTAAGCCTTATGGGGCCTTAGGCATATCAGCTTCTCTTTAAATAACGTCATTCAACTATATCATCTACCTTACTGGGTGTATTGCTGTATTTGTGACATGACTATCTTCCGTTCTATGTGGTTAAGACTTGACGTGCAACCACTTGCACCTCATTTTCTATCACTGTGCTGGAGAACTATTACGTTTGTATCTAATTCTTTCCCTTCGCGACGCCAATGGAAGGATTAACTTGAAAAATTACGTTACCTTTAGAAATAGCAATGTTACTTCGTGTACTCTCTGAAAACAACAATCATTCCCACAGTGTTCATTTGGTATCGGGCGCTGCGAAGGGAAAATAATTGTTGAAGAATACGAACGTTAATATCCTACCTCGAAATATATAATTATCCTAGCATTAATGTTGACGTCACACTGGTATCTGTATCCGATAATCCATATCCGAGTCTGGTATTCGCAAACATTATTATTGTATTGATTTAATATTTAGGTAATTTATTATTATGAGGCGCAAAGTTATGTCAGAATGAGGGTAAAACTACTCGACAAACAGCCTTATCGTTAGTGTATGTTGAACCTGATATAGCGACTCCGAGCCTGGTATCAGATGTGGGATGACGCCTTTAGATTAATTTTCATCAAGTGTTCAATTATATTACATTTCCTGTGCATTTCCTAGTTTTTTTCTAATGAGTTGTCATTCCAAACTGTTATTTTGCCACATCTTTCATTTCCATAAATTTAGGGTATTGGTATTGTAGAGACTAGGTCATTTAAGTACCTTAATCAGTGGTATCGGCCTAATTTGGGGGGGGGACACATCCGAAACATTTGTACTGTAGTTCTCCTCAACACAAACAAATGATGAGTAGATTTATCATTACTATTATTGTTAAGCTTTTGACTAACCAAAACATTCTAACCTAACCTAACCTTTCGAAAATGCAATAGCCAATAGTTTTTGTGTTTTTGTTGTATATGTATGAAGGAGACATAAGGCAGGTTGCCTGTAACGAGTGTTTCCCTCAAAGCCAAAAGAGTGACAGAGAGCCAAATTCAAGGGACGTTGGGGTAAAAATGCCTTGACGCACGAAGTTTAAAGCAGTTTAAGTCATAGAATGAAGGAAAGATTAGTTGAGGGAGAGAGTTTACTAGTTGAGTAGAAAAAAGACGGAGAAAGTGTGTTAATTGTTGGGTTGGAGAGCTGGACAGAATAGGAGTGGGACTGTGTTGAAAGGCAAGTGCCTTGCACTCTCCGCAAGGGATGTGGTATGCACTGGGAGAGCTCTGAAGAACACTGATTGTTGTAATAGCGATAGAAGAGTGAAAGAGATACAACATAGCGGAGTGTAGACAGATTGTAGGGAACTAGTTAGAGGAAGTGAGTCGATGAGGCAAAATGCTTTAAACCCTACTCTTTCGAGAAGTGTGGTATGGGTGGACCCCCCCCCCACACACACACACATTATGCGAACAATACTTGATACATGGGCGCACTGCGCCCCTATGCAGAGAAAGAAGCTGTGCAGGGGTGAATAACCCACAGAGACAGTTGAGCACACCTAACTTTTGGGAAGCTGTTTTAGTAAGAGTGGTAATATATTCTTTCAAAAAAAGGTCGGAAGAATAAGATACACCAAGAATATTGAGAGAAGATGAAGGGTTGATTTGTGTTTTGTTGAAGAGCAATTGATAAGTCTTGTGGAAGAATGTGACGGTTAGACAGAAGAACAAATTGGGTCTTGGAGGCATTGGGTTGTAATGGAGGCATTAGGGTTGGAAAACTCCCGGGAATTTTGAACTCGGAAATTGTCTATGTGAATTATGGGAATTATTGGAATTTATGGTAATTTCAGGAATATTCGGGAACTTTGTAAATTATTCAGAATGCATTAACGAGTTAATCATGAAGAACAAACATGTATCCTAATACTAATATATCTTCCTAAGCTTTATATTTGTTTTCCCCCATATGCATGGAAGAGATAAAAGCTGTCTGTAACACGTACCTCCCCCCCCCCCCAAGTGGAAGAGATGTTTAAATACTGATATGCAATCGAGTACTAATTAAATAATGACTCTTTTTAGTACAGTGCAGTCTCATTTCAAGTTCCATATCTTCAACACGTTCCTAATATCAAAACTACTAGAATTATTGGAACTCAAAATATAGTGGTACATGATGAAAGGATTAAAAATGTGTACGACACATACACACACACAGAGACCACACAATTACAATACTACAGCTTTGCAGGGAAATAATTACGTTACTAAATCCTATCAAGAATTGTATATCTCAAACAAACATACCACACAAAACTTGTAGGTATTGAAATACATTTTCTCAATGCTCAACAATGTTTTGTTAATAATGATGTTACCCAGAATTGCTTAATTTGTTGATACATACTGTATATGCAAATTGACTAAAACAATAAATATTCCAGAAAATTCTCAAAATTCCCAGAGCCTGAACATTTCCGGAAACATTTCCTAGAAAGTTTCCATATTTCCGAAATGTTCCCACCCTTTGCAACCCGAGGTAGACTTTGAAGGAAGGTTAGACAATTGTAATATTATAGAATTTGAAAGTATAGAAATTAAAACCCATTTTATTAATTTTACTTTTAGGATAGTATATGGTCGAAGTTTACCCCTCCTGCCCGGTTGTCATTTTAAAATGACACCGCGGCAGATGGGCAGGAGCCCGGGTGTCATTTTAAAATCCGTAAGCTTGAAAGCCTATTAACCTCTGAAGTGCGCATGGGGGGTATGAGACACCACACTCCTGTGCTGACGTATTTGAGCTGTTCCCATCACTAAAATATTTATTTTACCATAAATAGCATTAATACTTATCTATATGTGCCTATTATAGGTTAATTATAAAGGTATTAACCTGTTACAACAATAAAACAAGTGGAAACAGAGTTTTGATGGTCAAAATCGGCGATACAGGCCGGGAGTTACACAATGTATGGCTGAGGCAACCTCCCAGCCCACCACTTTCCTCTACCTCTGGAGAGAGACTGTCGATCGATACTCTCTCTCTCTCTCTTGCACTCGCTTGCTAACAGTGATGACAACGCCCTGCTACCAACTCGCTAATGTTAGCACGAAAATAGACCACATGAAAAGGGAATAACAGGGAAAATAGGTGATAACTGAAGGAGGGGAGGAAGCTGGGGAAGGAGGGGAGGTGGAGGAGTGATATTTGGCATGGCCCAGGGGAAAACCCCTCACAAAAAACAAAAAAACAAATCGGTTTTAAATTGATTTTTTTTTTCCTGACTCTTAAGAGTCTTCCCGCAGTCCGCCGGGGGAACTCTTAAGAGTCTTCCGGCAGTTCCCGGGTTAACCTAAGACGTGCGCATGGGGGGTATGAGACACCACACGCCTGTGCGCACGTATTTGAGCTGTTCCCATCACTAACATCGTTATTTTACCATAAATAGCATTAATACTTATCCATATGCGCCTATTTTAGGTTGATTATAAAGGTATTAACCTGTTACAGCAATAACACAAGTGGAAACAGCGTTTGGATGGTCAAAATCGGCGATACAGGGCGGGAGTTACATAGTGTATGGCTGAGGCAACCTCCCTCCCCTCCTCCCCTCCCCTTGTCTGGAGAGACACTGTTATGCAATAGTCTCTCTCTCTCGCTCTTTCCCACGCTTGGTAACAGTGATGACAACGCCCTGCTACCAACTCGCTAATGTTAGCACAAAAATAGACCACAGAATAAGGGAATAACAGGGAAAATAGGTGATAACTGAAGGAGGGGAGGAAAGTGGGGAAGGAGGGGATGTGGAGGAGTGATATTTGGGGGTGTTTTAAATGGATTTTTTTAGGCCCAGGATCTTAAGAGTCTTCGTGCAGTCGCCCGGGGAAACTCTTAAGAGTCTTCCCGCACTTTCCGGGTTAAGCGTGGTTTGAAAGCCGTGCGTCGAACCGTATGTAAACAAGCCGGTCGGAGCGATGCGCACCTTCGAAAGCAAGAAGGAGAAGCCGGACTTTTGATGTTATTGTTTTGGAGAACAAGAACAAGTCTTTGTTATTGTCTGATTGCTAACATCGTGGCAAAATGCTCTCCACGGAAATCGTCATCACAACTGAACCAGTTGACCTAGAGAGCTCTACTCAACGCCAGTCTACAGATACGAAACAGGGTTACGTTTTGAGATGTGCAGAAATTCTCTAGCCATCAAAATAACAAAGATAGGGCTAGCCTATTACAACGTTTTTTGGCCATATCCCCCGGGCTCTAAGTGCTGTCCTTTAGAAGGCGAGCCCGGGGAGGAAGGGTTAATAGTGAACATAATGACCGCAGACAACCTCATCAATCCCACAACATACCTTCCTCCCAATGAACTGTCTTCACACATTTATAGTCTGTCTTTTCTCGACAGATCTAACAATCAATGTAAACAAAGTGTGGTCCATTAAGAAGTGTGCATCATTCTCTATTTGATTGTTACAATAGACTTTGTTTTAATAATTTTTCCCTCTTTAATTTTCCTACAAATTTGATGTCATTAAGTTTCTTGATGCAGAGGGAATCTTTCACACAATTTCCACACTACGCTGTTCTTTCTCTACGCGGTTGTAAAGGCCTGAACTGAACATAGGTTAGGTAGCTTAGCTACACGCAGCCTCGTAAAGATCAATATGTTTGTTGTTGCTTGTTTTCCTTTATACTCTTTACTGTTTACCCCATTTTTCCCTTTCTTGCTCCGATCAATACTCTCCCTTGCTTCTTACCAGATGGCCGTAGGAAGGAGGCAGGTGTTACAATCTCCTCTACCACCTACTTCGCTTTATCCCCGGTACCAGGTGAGCGGGAAGAGGGGAGCGGGGTAACAAAATAAAAACACTGCTGAAAAACAACACAAACACAAATAGAGAAAAGGGACAACAAATACTAGTAACACAAACAAACGAAAAAATACTGTATCAACACAAATTGAAGTAACACAACACACACAACAAACACTGTAGTAACGAAACAAAATGAAGTAACAAACACACACACAACATATACAACAACAGTGTAATACAACAACAGTGTAGAAGCCCACAATGTGGTAAACATATACAACATATACAACAACAGTGTAGAAGCCCACAATGTGGTAAACATATACAGCAACAGTGTAGAAGCCCACAATGTGGTAAACATATACATGTGGTAAACACACACAACATATACAACAACAGTGTAGAAGCCCACAATGTGGTAAACACACACAACATATACAACAACAGTGTAGAAGCCCACAATGTGGTAAACATATACAACATATACAAC
Organism: Paralithodes platypus; assembly: GCA_032716605.1. Classification (NCBI taxonomy): domain Eukaryota; kingdom Metazoa; phylum Arthropoda; class Malacostraca; order Decapoda; family Lithodidae; genus Paralithodes; species Paralithodes platypus. The sequence continues at coordinate 21,322,596 of CM064540.1, forward strand.
AACAGTGTAGAAGCCCACATGGTAAACATATACTATACAACAACAGTGTAGAAGCCCACAATGTGGTAAACATATACAACATATACAACAACAGTGTAGAAGCCCACAATGTGGTAAACATATACAACATATACAACAACAGTGTAGAAGCCCACAATGTGGTAAACATATACAACAACAGTGTAGAAGCCCACAATGTGGTAAACATATACAACAACAGTGTAGAAGCCCACAATGTGGTAATATACAACATATACAACAACAGTGTAGAAGCCCACAATGTGGTAAACATATACAACAACAGTGTAGAAGCCCACAATGTGGTAAACATATACAACAACAGTGTAGAAGCCCACAATGTGGTAAACATATACAACAACAGTGTAGAAGCCCACAATGTGGTAAACATATACAACATATACAACAACAGTGTAGAAGCCCACAATGTGGTAAACATATACAACAACAGTGTAGAAGCCCACAATGTGGTAAACATATACAACAACAGTGTAGAAGCCCACAATGTGGTAAACATATACAACATATACAACAACAGTGTAGAAGCCCACAATGTGGTAAACATATACAACATATACAACAACAGTGTAGAAGCCCACAATGTGGTAAACATATACAACAACAGTGTAGAAGCCCACAATGTGGTAAACATATACAACAACAGTGTAGAAGCCCACAATGTGGTAAACATATACAACATATACAACAACAGTGTAGAAGCCCACAATGTGGTAAACATATACAACATATACAACAACAGTGTAGAAGCCCACAATGTGGTAAACATATACAACAACAGTGTAGAAGCCCACAATGTGGTAAACATATACAACAACAGTGTAGAAGCCCACAATGTGGTAAACATATACAACATATACAACAACAGTGTAGAAGCCCACAATGTGGTAAACATATACAACATATACAACAACAGTGTAGAAGCCCACAATGTGGTAAACATATACAACAACAGTGTAGAAGCCCACAATGTGGTAAACATATACAACATATACAACAACAGTGTAGAAGCCCACAATGTGGTAAACATATACAACATATACAACAACAGTGTAGAAGCCCACAATGTGGTAAACATATACAACATATACAACAACAGTGTAGAAGCCCACAATGTGGTACATATACAACAACAGTGTAGAAGCCCACAATAAACATATACAACAACAGTGTAGAAGCCCACAATGTGGTAAACATATACAACATATACAACAACAGTGTAGAAGCCCACAATGTGGTAAACATATACAACAACAGTGTAGAAGCCCACAATGTGGTATACAACTAAACATATACAACAACAGTGTAGAAGCCCACAATGTGGTAAACATATACAACATATACAACAACAGTGTAGAAGCCCACAATGTGGTAAACATATACAACAACAGTGTAGAAGCCCACAATGTGGTAAACATATACAACATATACAACAACAGTGTAGAAGCCCACAATGTGGTAAACATATACAACAACAGTGTAGAAGCCCACAATGTGGTAAACATATACAACATATACAACAACAGTGTAGAAGCCCACAATGTGGTAAACATATACAACATATACAACAACAGTGTAGAAGCCCACAATGTGGTAAACATATACAACAACAGTGTAGAAGCCCACAATGTGGTAAACATATACAACATATACAACAACAGTGTAGAAGCCCACAATGTGGTAAACATATACAACATATACAACAACAGTGTAGAAGCCCACAATGTGGTAAACATATACAACAACAGTGTAGAAGCCCACAATGTGGTAAACACACACAACATATACAACAACAGTGTAGAAGCCCACAATGTGGTAAACATAGGAAAGTGGACGATAACACAATTTATGAAGTGGTGGACAATTTGATTGACAGCGAGAAGTGACATTTTGTGGGATTATCAAAATCGAACAATAGTAGAAAAGAATCAAAGTAAGCACTATTTTGGAATTAGGAATTACAGAATATAAGCTTTACCTATGGCATATTATTACTGAATAGGAATTATATAATGTTACTGTAAAGGTAATTTAGAACCCCATTTATATGGCATGCAATTGTGTACCACAAAGATTGCATAATCATATAATAAAACAATAATAAAATAATGTTGTCTTGAAAACAAATTAATATACAGTATTATAGGAAAAGGGAAAAATATAGTGATTGTTATGCCCTGATTTTTATTCAAGTTTAACGTATTGGTTAAGGTGAGTTCTTTCAAGACTGGGACTTCAGAGTTCATACAATACATGCAAAGAAACAATACAGGATACATAATTATAACACCGAAATAATATTTAAGAACAGTTTATTTATCTTAAACTCTACGAACAAACATATGAGTTGATACTGAGAACATGGGAAGTAAAATTGATACAACAGGATACTAATGTCTTCGAGCACAAGCGAGGATCTAGATGGTGCTCGGGTATAATATTAAGTTAGATTAACCGCTTATTTTCACTCAGGGTAATCGGAGAATTGAGAGTTTACTGAAGAGTTAAAAAGGATTGAGTATTGACTGGATATTCAGAGAAGATATCGCTGTTTACTATAATGAATGAAGATAGTCTAAAATATAAATACATATATATTACTTCGTTACTGTCACCTTGCGCACTGGTGCATAGAAATTAATAGAATCAATCTTTGTGGACTCTAACTAGGTTATACTTATTCACGGTTACATATTGCCATAGTCGATACTTGTGAACTGCATTTTACAACATTGGAATGAATTACACCGAGCCGAGTCGATATTTGTGGTCTCTAAATAGATTACACTTGTATAATTTGCACAGAGTCGATAGCCTATTTGTAGACTAACTATGGACCCTGGCGCACTGGTGTGGATTTTATTGAGTCATTATGATGAACTCTAACTTTCTTAGCCTTGTCACTGGCTTTAACTTCTACAGGTTTTTCTATAAGATCTCAACAAGGGCACTGGGAATAATAGCTGGTTTCTGGTACTTGTAGTCTTCCGAGTCTCCGTGGGCCGTCTAGGTTGGCCTGTCGTGTGAAGTAGTGAGTTACAGATGGACTAATGTGTTTGGGGTCTTGAATGAGGTTACACAATTAGTATTTATGTGTTGAGTACCTCATCGAACTAATGCGAGCATATACAGTGGTGACTTATGGATGCTCGTCTGTTCTGACCTTTATATTAGTCGTTGATGAAGTGCTGTTCAGGTACTCTTGATGTAGGGTCTTTAATCTAGTGACTCGGTGTTGACAAATTAGCACTAGATTGAGCTAACGCAAGAAAAAAACAATATGGTGTGGACCAGTCTTGCCGAACTCGACTGCCTCTGACCTTTATGAGAGGTTCAAAGCACTCATTTGTTACTCCGTGACAGTGCACAGATCAACACTGATTCCTCCACAGGATCAGTAACTCCTCAGTCTAGCGGGATAGGTCGGTTGTGGCCGTAGTACCCTCTACCAGAATAGAGTTAAGTCTAGTACAGGCCTTCGGGGTGCCGAAAGTCAAGTCATAAGACTTTGTAACTCTTTAGACTAGCGGGATAGGTCGGCTGTGGCCATAGTATCCTCTACCAGAATAGAGTTAATGATTATGCAGGGCTTCGGGGTGCTGAAAGCCAAGTCATAAGAATTTACTACTCAGTCTAGCAGGATAGTCGGCTGTGGCCATAAATCCCAGCTGCTGGGTAGTGTAATTTAAAGACTTGTTAAACTTGGCTGTGGCCAAAATTCAAGATGCCTTGGAATTGCTTAATTTGTTCAAATTTTCCCAGTGTAGTGATTGCTTTTACTGAGGTGTTCCCGCTCTACTCTTGAGCGGTAAAATGGCGTGAGAGTATATCTCCTAGTGGTGTGGGGAGCCCATCTTGCTCTGGTGGTAGCATGAGTTGTTCAGTGTTTATCATATTATGAAGTTATCGCTGATCAATACATTTTTGTCATCGTGATAATAGAAAGGTAGTAATAAGGAGCTTATGTCAGTATCAGATAAAGAAAGTAAGGACATTTGGTTCACAGTATATCAGTACCTAATAAAACATTCTGGTGCCTTGTAGACTCGCGGGTAGCGGTTCATAAGGGTGGAAGATAAAAAACGAATGTTGGGATGCGCAAGGTTAAGCATTACATGGTATTTTGATAATTATTCTTGACCATCATTAGAGAACTTATCATGAATAATATCATAGAAATTAAATAATGGAAAGTAGTATCATAATAATTTGGGAAAGATCATGGTCTAATGAATTTGGAAGTGGAGCATCTGGTGAGAATATAAAAAGTGAAAGCTGGGATGCACACTGGTAAACAGACTCTTTGTTTATTTATTTTACTTATCATAATTAGAAAGAAATAGTTGTGAATATAAGTACAGACATATGAAGAAGAATTAATAGTAATAAAATTAGGCGCACAAGGGTATGCTCGATAAATTTACATACGAACAGGCAATTAATAGTAATAAAATTAGGCGCACAAGGGAATGCTCGATAAATTTACATACGAACAGGCATGCGATGTTCTTACAGAATTATGTAGTACATGGTTTTAATACGTGTATAACTTCTCTGATGTATTAGTAATAACATAGTAAATGGAATGGTTATTAATGTTTGCAACAGTATGCTTCTTCCTCTTTCTGGGTGAAGAGGATTTTCCGCTTCTTGGAGGTTGGTTGAGTAGAGGGACATCTGGGCAGCTCTTTCCCGGGTGTTGATGGAAGCTTTGATGAAATTATGCGGCATTCCCTCATATTCACGTCGCTGGCTGGTGGCTTAATTTTGACTGGTTTGGATTCTCGTGGTTGATTCGAGGAGAGGGGAGCAGGCGCTGGTGTGTGCGGTGTTTCTTGTTGTCGGCGGCTTCTTTTCCTCTTGTCTTCTCTCTAGCTGGCTGTGCTGGAACAGGATATGGATTATGTTCTTGGTGGTGGTAGTTTGTCGTTCGACTGGGGGTTTCTTGGTTGATTCTGTTTCAGTTTCCCTTTTTAGATGAAGTTTTCCTTGATGGATTTCTTGTGGTGAAGACGTTTTCTTAGTTGTTGGAGGGGGGACTTTCCTCTTTCGGGGTATCTCACTTCCCTCCCCATCGTTGAAAGTACGTCCCCGTGCTCAAGTGGGAATGTTAGAGTGTCTCCTTGGTGGGTAAAGGCAGGCAAGGAGTGTAGGAACTTCCACCATTCAATGGATAGCAGGTCTGTAGGTCTGAGAGGGTGTATTACTAATGGCAGCATAGCCGTTTTGTTTTTGATGATGGTGGATGTTACTGCTTCGTCTATTGTCCTGATTCGGAAGACTTGTCCGTTGTCGACAGACCATTTCACCCTTTTAATGTAAGGTGTAGCGCTAGACATGGTGTCTTCAGGTATTGGATTGTGGCTGGAGGAGGTCGGTGTAGTCTGGCTGGCGGTGCGAAGGTGAGTGATGACCTGATGGTTGACCCCAGGGTGGTTATCATCTTTTGCGGACGCAAAGGTAGCAGGGATTATATTTGTGTCAAAAAACATGGGGAAGTTGGAGCAAATGTGTGTTAGTTATGGAAGAGATCCTTAGATTTTTTGACTTGTGTGTGTGTATTGTGTGGTTTGTTTTGGTATCAGAGGAAAAGTGAGAAATATGTGAGTGTTTTGATAGTAAAATTGGTGTAAAGCGACTGGGAAGTTTGACAAGGCGACCTTTTCTAGTTCGGAAATTGGTTCTAAGAGGCGGTTCTGGACTGGATTCTGAGGATGACGAAGAGGGTAAGCGAGGTGGGTTGTGGGGGGGGGGGTTGGGGGTGGTGGGGGGGGGGAAATATAGGTTAGTGTGTGGTTTGATTTGAGAGTGAATGGGTAAATTATTAGGTGACTGACTAAGTTGGGTGAAATAGTGGAGGCAAAAGGTGAGAGATTAGGGGGGGGGGGGTGGCAAGGCGAGGTTGATGTAGTGAGGAAAGGGGTTGGTGTTTAGAGGTTGAAGGATGAGGTGGTGGAGTGATATTAGGTTATGACTGTAAGGGGTCTAAATTGACTAGGCTTAATTTTGGCAATATTTACACCAAGACTTTTACTGTTCACTCACTTTAAGCCCAATAATGACCCAGTCAGTGTTGAGATTAGGTGAAATGTTCGGTATTATGTTATTGTTATGCCCTGTTTTTCTACAGGATTAACTTGGGTAATGTGGGCTCTATCTGACTGGGTATATAAGGCTGCATGCACAATACAAGGTATGAGGAATAGAGAACACAAAATAAACACACGGTAACACGACACACGATCACGTTTATTTAAGTAGGTGAATAAAGCGGCTCGCTTAGTGTAGTGACTAGCGTCTCGGACTTCCACCCAGAAGGCCCGGGTTCGCGCCCACGCTCGGCGCATTAAAGAATTTTCACAAGCACTGAGTCGTTACCATCCCTCATGAGCAAAGGGATGGGGTAGTAGTACAGGACCCCAATGGAAATACGCCTAATCGGCCTTATTGAGCTATCCTTAGCTAGCTTAGCATGCGCTAGCTTTAAGAACTATTATTATTATTATTATTATTATAAAGAGCATAGAAAGATAGTAATACTCGTACAAAACAAATAATAGAAGGGAACTGCTAGCATTAGCGGATCTGGATGGAGCCTAGTCTCCCACTTCCAATGTTCAGGTATACTCTTCTGATCACGGGTTTAGTTAGCAAGGTTTATTATACTGGAAGACCTCAATGTATTTATGTATTCAATTTCACTAATTAGGTCTCTTACTGGCAGGTCGCGTGCCCAAGTAGCAGCTCACAGTTAGAATTAGACACGCGTATATTTCAGAACACGGAAATTCTAGTAACCTCAAGGGGGTACTGATCTAAGATTTATATTCTTATGGCAGAAATACGTAGAACACAAATCAGTGGGCGAACGTTAGATATCACTAGGGTTTTAATATCTGAATAAGGTAATTACGAGAGTCAATGTCGCCTGTTAATTAATGAACACTGATACGCTTAGTACGTCCCAAATGGAATGGTTAAATATGAGTTACACTGGGCAAAGTTATAGCCACTTCATAGAAAAGTTAATAAGTGAATGTCGAACTCGTACTATGACACGTTCGTACTAATAAAGTGAATATTGAATATTATTTGTTGGTCTGGTCCTGGTTATCTTGCTTCCGGTGATGTTGGGGGCTAACAACTGGTTCCTCGGCCGTCCAGGTGGTCCAAATATAGGAAGTTCTCAGGTCGGATCTTTTGGCGATCGGTGCTGGCTACACACTTATATACCCACTCATTGGTGTGAAGGTTATAAGGTGCACGTCGGGACTTGTACATGGACAGATGCTTCTATTTGTCTTCTCTGCCACGGAGTCTGCCGGCTCTGGAATCTCTCAACTCAGGAACAACACAAGGGCAGAGCTAGAGGTTAACTTCAGGGTAGTGACCACTGGTTGGTGTCTAACTTTCAACTGATTTGACTGGGGGCGGGAGCTAGGTTTATAGGCTCGGTTCTGGACCCTGTAGGCAATAGGGATCTCGAGTCTTATGGACTTATTTGAGCTCTCAATAGATATGGGGACTAGGTAAGATGGTGATTACTGTTGTGGCACATGGCTATGGAAGCCTTCATATTGTGATATAACTGAGCCTTAGTAAAAGGTACTATTTTGGCTATACTGGAAGAATTTATGGGAGGGAGACTGGATCTACTTTGCGGGGAGGACTGGGACAGCTGTGATAGGGGCGTCTCTCTTATATTACTCAGTCTTTGTTCTATTGCATAGCTGAGGTGCTAATTTGACTATCCGAGTATGCAAAACAGGTGAATGGGTTATTGTGGGTAAAGAGAGGTGAGTAAGGGGGTTAGACATGCATGGTTAGTTCATTGATAGGAAGAATTCCTAGGCTACCTGGCAATGACCCGGAAGTCAAAACAGGGGTCAGGTCTACCTCCGCGGGGATGGGGGTCTCCCTCCTCGGGTGGGTAAAAAGGGGTAGCCGGGCGCTCTCTCTCTGGGATGGTTGTCCGGCGGCTGTGGCTAGGGGCTTGCCATATCACCAGTGTTTGTAATAACCCTCTGTTTATGAGACAGATGTGGGTGTTCTTAATATCAAAACCGAAGGTGCCTTGGCTAGCTGGTTGTAATCGGTTGGTTGTTAATTGCATGGTTTGCTGGATGTGGTGGAGACTGGTTGCTAACTCTGCCACATTTATCTGGAAGTATGGCAATAGAAGTTAGTTACTGGCGAGGCGGCGAGCCTCGCACCGACGACCATTGGGTGCAGGGTTGTGAATGGGTTGTAAGAGAATAGAGGGCATGCGAGGGGTTAGTAAAGTTCTAATGTTGTTCTGGCCTACTAAGTGAAGGCAGGCTGGATAGGAGTATATATATAAAAGGTTGGAGAGCGTTAGCAACAGAAAAATCAAGAGGTATGAGAGAGAGGCTAGGTCGGACAAGAGTCGAGAAGCGCGGGGTATTTTAATGAGAGGGGGGGAAGCTCAGGGGGGCTACCGGGAAATTTGACCCTAAGGTCTCTGGGCGTGGGGATGGCATTAGGCTTCAGTTGATATTGGAGTTTTGAAAGGACAGTGAAAGTACGTTAGCCAAATGCTACCGGGGGATGCAAATATGGGGTGGTATATGAGTCTGGAAAAGATAGAATCATGTGGACTGTGGGGCGGTGGGGGAGAAGAAGGTTAACTGTAGGTGTGTGCTTGACTGTGGATAAAGTAGGGAAAAACATGGTGTATTATGACTCGTCAATACGAGGGGTTATGGACCTATTATTTGACACGATTTCTTGTACGTCTAGGTGTCCCTGGGAACTGCGTTTTCTATGAAATATAGACCAAAGAAAAGCGGCAGTTCGTAGGGGTACTTCGTTATTGTTTCGGAATACTATGATAGATACTGGTAACAAAGGTTATCTATACAATCTCTGGTTGGGGTAAGAATTGGAGTTACAGCATGGTGGCTAACATCTGTATTCATGGCTGTCTAAGTCTTATGGGGGCAATGGTTCTATATCCTGGTGTACCCGTGGGTATCTTAATTTCTTATGAGTTTGGACATGTGGTTTTTAACATCTACTTCTCGGATGTAAGAATATACATAGATATATGGCTGTCGGATTTGTTGGCATTGGCTCAACTTAGGGACAGGGCATGGGTGTTTTTAATATGAATGTATATTCTTGTTCATCATCGTGTAGGTCGAATCGGGCGGGTAAGAGGTGTAGGACACGAAGTAAAATGGCGTAGTGTGGACTGTGGATACGAAGGAGGTAAGTGGAAGACGTATGACAATTGTGGAAAAGTAAATGGAAAAAGGTGAACACAATGGCGGATAAAGATACTTAACCTAAGGATTGAATACATAGATTTTATGGGCGATGAGTCTTCAGAAACTTAGTCTGGCAAGACAAGATATGTTAGGGAATGTTAATATTAATACTTAAACTAAGGATTGAATACATAGATTTATGGGGGCGATGGGTCTTCAGAAACTTAGTCTGGCAAGACAAGATATGTTAGGGAATGTTAATATTAATACGTAACCTAAGGATTGAATACATCGATGAACGACGACATTATAGTCATCGTCCTAATAAGGTGATGAAACCTGGTTGATCTGCACGTGGCACAATACGACACAAGGACAGTGCCGCTATGTTGTATCAATACTGGTGACAGTTAATATTATAGAGACACTTAGTTACTAGAGGAACAATGCAAGGGGGCGACTGAGCACGGGTTACATATATCTATACTCGTCATGGGAAATGATATACGAGGTCTAGGGACAGGCGTGGGTGTTTTAACTTCTAAGATATATAACATCTACTTCTCGGATGTAAGAACATACATAGATATATGGCTGTCTGATTTGTTGGCATTGGCTCAACCTAGGGACAGGGCATGGGTGTTTTTAATATGAATGTATATTCCTGTTCATCATCATTGTAGTTAGAAGTGTAGGACACGAGGGGGTAGTGTACGTGAGGTGTGGAAAATGGTCAGTTTAGAAGGGGTAGGTAGGTGCGGCATGGAGCTGCTTAGCCCTGCGGGCTTGGGCCTGTCTGAATTGGCTGGCTCGGTCAGCTGGTCCTTTCGTTCTGTGGACCTTTCTTTCGGGTGTTTCTGTGTGGTGTTCACTCGTGGCTTCTGTGGTGGGCTTCTCGTTCTGGGGCATTTTAGTTATTATCGTGATTAAGATATCAGTTGACATATATTAAATTGTAATGACTAGAAAGAAATAATTAAATAGGCCCAATGGTGTCTCATAGGTACGAGGGTCATTATTCTAGCTTTACATATTAAATATAATTGTTTGGTATTGTTATATTAAGTCAAGAAAAGGGGTGTCACAATCGGAGCAATGTTGTTTTGGAATTAGAATTAAATTTACTTGTTTTGTCCATTTAATCACTTCCAGGTGAATAAAGTTAATTGCAGAGCATAACTTTAACTTTGTGAATCTAGTATATTGCTGGGATTTGGCCTAATAATTGCTTGAACCGAGTCTCTAGTGTGACACCCTGATTCTGAGGCCTTAACGACAAGTGCCCACCTCAAGGGGGTTTGACCGGTCGAAAATTATGAGTCCTACCTCCAACTTAAAAACTATAGGATAACTATAAAAACTACCTAGGATATCGTAAGTAATAATTAATATGTTTTTGCCTGAAATTCGTTGCATCATATAAAAGTAATTCAATTATCCTTTGAAAGTTTTATTAGACTCTAAGTAAGTTGAGGAGCTCATTTAATCAAGGTATGGTTATTGTTATGACAAAGGACGTTGACCCCGAGTCCTACAGAGCCTAGAGCCGAGAGTGCCAGTGTCATTCCCTCCCAGTCGCCAGAGGCTCGGGCGGACTAAGGGGAAATATTTGGCTTAACTCGGTATAAATTTCCCTTTGTGTCGTGTTTAGATAAAACCTTCAGTTGAAGGTGAGTTGTAAATGAATTGTGAAGTATTTAAGATAAGTTTTAAGACCATTTTAAAGACCAGTTTCTTATATGTAACTACGAAATTATACGACATCCTTTGTCTTGGTCGAAGGTGAAATTATTCACTCCGTCTGATAATTACTCATTTAGATTTCAAATTCCTTATTATTTGTCCTGCCAACCTTATTAATTATGTATAAGATAATTAATAATGTTAATTGTATTATGTTAGTGTAGTATTATCACAGCAATGATATCCCTTATGTCGAGTTCAGTATATGTAACTTAATGTAACCAACATTCCTTTGTGAGTAGGGTGTATAGAGGCCTACACTCCGTTTTCTATTTGGAACTATTTTCTTTATATATTTTTGAGGGTCAACTAAGTAAAATATATCTGTATCCCCAACCCTCCGTTTTCTATTTGGACCGTTTTTCTTTATATATTTTTGAGGGTCACCTAAGTAAAATTTATCTGACCCAACAATTTATACAACCGTTATTTTGATGTCTCTTAATTGATACATTTGACCACTTTTGTAATGTTGATATGAATTAAGATATAGAATTTTGTCAGTTTTATTAACACTTAAAGAGCGGGGCCCGACTTAAGTCCGTATCTAAAAAGCAGCAAGTTAGGAGCATTATTATGGCTTTTAAAGGGTTAAAATCGAGTGCAAATGGCCGGGAGAGCAGCATGCCACACGGCCGACACCCAGGGCTTACCGCCGCCCACTGACTCACTCTGTTCTCGAGAGGCTGGCAGTGTAGCCAGTAGTGAGTGTAGCTGGAAAAAATATGCCGCTATACGCTAAACTCCCATGTTGGTGGTACCACTGCATCAAAACGACGAGTGCTACGTAGCTCGTTCTGGTCTCATTTTGAAGCTTGTAGCGCCTAGGTTTTTGCTGAATACATTTCTTTTCATGGAGATACTTGATTGATCATTCAGGAGGGCCTGAATATGCCCAAAATAGGCCAAAATCCCCTGCTAGACGAGGGTTAATGGTAATGTTAATACCAGGACCCAGGTCAGGAGTGAAGTCCAGGGAGAAGTACCAAGTGCAGAGAGTCCTGTGTCCACTCCAGTGGACATGACCTAGTGGCTGTACTGAGACAGGATGCTGTTGGTGTTATTGAGCCTTGAGCTAACCTTCAGCCCATTGTGAGCTGTTGTACGCCTTATGAACCTAGTGACCGAGTGTGTGTTTACTAGGGTAGTGGCCTTGGTGTCACCTGTTGAAGGGTTTTAGTTAACTTTGATGTGGTGATAAGAAGTAGTTCATTGTGCCAATAATACCGATATATTCCGTGGTGGACTAAAGTAATAATCGTATTGATTTGTGTATCACAGTGAAAAGTGTATTTCTCTTTACAGTGTTTTAATATAGTTAAGAATACCAAACGGTATATTGTGTTTTTATTTATCCTGTGTCATTTACCTAATTTGCATTCATTTCACCTGTGTTTCTTTGCATGCAACGGCCATTAAGCTACCAGAGTAATAAGTTGGACCAATCATCAAGTAAGGAAGAAACACAATAATGGAATGAACAGGAAATAATAAATAAGGAGGGGGTAACAGCAAAGTCCCAGGAACATTAGAAAAGAAAAGTAAAGACTACGAAAACTCCCCCCCCCCCCCCCCCCCCCTTACAATGGTGTATACAGCGGTGGGATAATTCTGGGAAGGTTGGGGTTAATTAGTGACAATTTTGCTTGTGTTCATTCCCGGGATAATCCGTATCCTTTACTCCGATTGCCTTGCATATATCTTTATCACGCTACCACATTTCAGAAAAGAGATATTGCAACATTTGTAAGTGTTTAATGGTTGGTCACGTTACCACAGTTCAGTTGTTATGATTACCATAGTTATGCATAAGTACGGAAGGAGTTTGTATTGTAAAATGTAGAAAAATGAAGGAACCAATTCCCTCAACATCCACGTGGGTGAAGAAGGGGGAGCTTGGAGTGACAATCCTCTCACCACCCACATGGGTGAAGGAGAGGTGATCGATGGCAGGATTGGTTAGTGGAACAGTGCGGAGGAAATGGAGAAGTGGAGTAAAGGAGTAGAAACTAGCACCTCATGATCACAGGAAGCCCTGTAGGCTGGATGAGTAATGTTTAAAAGGGTTAGAGCCTTATTTTGTAGTACTGTATTGTGGTGTGTGACCCCTCTTTGGTTGGCCAGTATTGCACGGTGTGCCCTGATTAGTCGCCCGTGTTTGGGTGGCAGGTAAATCTCTTCATAGTAACTTGAGCTGCTGTGGACTTTTTGGGAAGTCGTGTGTATAGCCTCCGTGGAGTGGCTCTTTAGTACAACGCAGACAGATGTTTTCGGGGGTAGGGAATAGACCGATCACATCAGGACGTGGGGTAGCGCTGTAGAAGGGGGAGCCTACGGGTTCTCCCAGGACTCGTCTACCACACCGAGTGTGTAGGGCAACCTTGTCTGGTGAACGCCTGCACTCTACCTACTGTACACCTGGGCTTCTGGGATTCACAGTAGTATTAGGGGTGGAGGGAGGTGTTCTGGGCTGTAATGATTGGGTTAGTTAAAGGTGGGCCACACACAGTTGTAGTTGTTTTGGTTTAATTGTTTATATGTACTACTGGATTTTTTTTTTTTAATTGGGTATGTCCGACGATCACGAGGATGGTGCTCTTTCTGACTCCTATGGCTCAGTTGATTAAGTGTAATCGTGTTATGTTTGTGCCCAATTTCTTGTAAGGCACCGTATTGTAATAATTTAGGCTGAAAGTGAGTGAGTAAAAGTCTTAAGGGGGGAAAAAAGCTGTGTAAGGGGTCTAAATTGACTAGGCTTAATTTTGGCAATATTTACACCAAGACTTTTACTGTTCACTCACTTTAACCCACTGAACCCCAGCGACGACAATGTGTCGTCGGCAATGTATGTAACGCTAAACCCCAGCGACGACAACGTGTTGTCACTGGTACTCCGGTCCCAATTACTCCGGGCCTATGGCACCTAGAAAGCTCAGATTTGTATGGGAATTGTGTAAGTATCCCACGCAACCTTGACGATGGTTGAAAACTCTCAAAGTCCAACCGCGTGTGCGTGAGCACGCAAAAACATGGTTTTTGGGTGTTATTGCCTTCAATTTTTTACTCTTCTAAAATCCGTTTTCGGGGGCTCCGTTGGACCAATTTTTGCCCTTTTTGATCGTTTTTTTGTGGTTTTTCCTTCATTCCTAACCCATTCGCTATTGTTTCTGGAAAACAAAAAAAATCAAATCCTGCCGGTCCCTGGTGGTACCGTACATTTATTTATAACTAGCTGGAGCTCAGCGGGTTAAGCCCAATAATGACCCCGTCAGTGTACTGTTGAGATTAGGTGAAATGTTCGGTATTATGTTATTATCGTGATTAAGATATCAGTTGACATATATTAAATTGTAATGACTAGAAAGAAATAATTAAATAGGCCCAATGGTGTCTCATAGGTACGAGGGTCATTATTCTAGCTTTACATATTAAATATAATTGTTTGGTATTGTTATATTAAGTCAAGAAAAGGGGTGTCACAATCGGAGCAATGTTGTTTTGGAATTAGAATTAAATTTACTTGTTTTGTCCATTTAATCACTTCCAGGTGAATAAAGTTAATTGCAGAGCATAACTTTAACTTTGTGAATCTAGTATATTGCTGGGATTTGGCCTAATAATTGCTTGAACCGAGTCTGTAGTGTGACACCCTGATTCTGAGGCCTTAACGACAAGTGCCCACCTCAAGGGGGTTTGACAGGTCGAAATTTATGAGTCCTACCTCCAACTTAAAAACTATAGTCTTACCTAGGATATCGTAAGTAATAACTAACATGTTTGTGTCTGAAATTTGTTGCATCATATAAAAGTAATTCAATTATCCTTTGAAAGTTTTACTAGACTTAAGTAAGTTGAGGAGCTCATTTAATCAAGGTATGGTTATTGTTATGACAAAGGACGTTGACCCCGAGTCCTACAGAGCCTAGAGCCGAGAGTGCCAGCGTCATTCCCTCCCAGTCGCCAGCCTCGGGCGGACTAAGGGGAAATATTTGGCTTAACTCAGTATAAATTTCTCTTTGTGTTGTGTTTAGATAAAACCTTCAGTTGAAGGTGAGTTGAAATGAATTGTGAAGTATTTAAAATAAGTTTTCAGACCATTTTTACGCCCAGTTTCTTATATGTAACTACGAAATTATTATAGGTTTGACTCCTGTAAGGAGATAAAGAAAACCTAATATTTAGTAGTGGCCCCGTAATCATTGACGAACATGCCTATTACATAAGGCATCCTCTTCAAACACTAATCCGCCGTAGTTTGAATCTACCGCGCAGAGCATTTAAATCTGAGGAGCCTTCATCATGAGCGCACGCGACCTCACTCATGGCTTCAGTCATTATGAATTGGGTTCTCACTACGAAAAAACTTCGTAAAAAAGAAAAAGAAAAAGAAAATAAGAATAACTATCCAATAAGCTTTCCATCATATCGTGGATGTACTTGTGTGGATCTTTGACCAGACGCTGATTCAGGCGTCATTCTTCCTTCACTGACATATCAAGTAAACCAAAATCCTTAATACATCAACAAATGGGAAGGGGATGGTCGGGAGGGCCCCAGTCGTCAATGATTACGGGGCCACTACTAAATATTAGGTTTTCTTTATCTCCTTACAGGAGTCAAACCTATAATTTATTAGTGGCCCCTCCATCATTGACGAAAATGCCTGATTTCTAAGACTGGAGGGGGACATTCGTAATCATATCATAACTCTAGAAAAGCAGATAATCAAACAACCACATAGTATTCTTACTTTTGTAAAAAAGAGATATTCGGGTGCATAAACTTTATACAGCCTAAATCTTCAAAAAGGGGTACAAGCAGGAGCGTGCTTCAAAGAAGCCTGCTTGAAAAAGGGTTAACTCTGAGACTCTGAGCACAGATCTGCTAGTTAAGAAGGCACCCCCCTTAAAGTAAGTGGGGAAAACTAAAAACTTATAAGTTTACATGTGCACATATAAACCCCATTAACTAGTGGATATATTCCTAAAAATATAACCAAACATAAATTAATTCTTGTACATTCGTAGAAGTACTGAACTCGTGTACTTATGCAGAAGTAATTACTGCAAAAGTAAAAGTCGTAGTTGCCACTACCGAGATTTCTCAAACATCTATTGCTACACAGCCAAAGCTACTTACAACAAGAATTGTCGTAACACTACTATTGGCCTTTAGCACAATTTCCTGCAATGAATACTACAGAGAAATTTTATAATACAATGCCTACAACCAGTATCACAGCTCGTATGTTCCGAACACATACTCCGGAGGAGTCTAGGGTGTCCTATGTCACACTGACTGCACCCCCCCCCCCCTTTTCTTGAAATTAAACAAAACGTGACTAAAAGGGCCACCTAGACCCTCTGCCGTAAAGCTATACATGGCAAGGAAGGTTTGTCCAGAGCTACTGAAAGGTATCGAGGCAAAAACTCCTGATTAGAGGCCCACAACTGTGTGGACGTAATAACTTCCACCGAAAGATTATTAAGGAAATGTAAAGAGGCTGTCCCCTTGCGTAAATCGTGGGTCTTACCCACAACGCCGGGATGCTTCTCTTTAAAGTCCTCGACCAAGAGAGAAGCCAGTGTACGCTCCATCAATCGTTCACCCGGACTTGCGACCCATAAAGCACCCTGGTGATTTAGAGGTGCCACTCTTAAATATTTGGTTAGAGCTTGCACTGGGCAAAACAGATGGTGCACCTTTCCCCTGTTTAACGCCGGCACCGTGAACTCTGAAAACACGTGTTCACTGTGCTCAATCTCGGCTATGAATCCTGGGGAAGGTGCAATGTGAATACACTCATGAAGCCTATCAAACCTGAGGCAATTAGGTGCGTTGCTCATCGCCGCCAGCTCAGATACTCTGTTCCCGGTAGCCAAAGCCATAAGGAATACAGCCCATTTGTAAAATCTGCAGTCTTTGGTACATACGGGAACGAGAATAACAACGATGCTTTGTCCAGAGATCATGTAGGCCTGAGCTGATGGGGAGGTGGGCGGAGTTTAAAACCTGCCCATATAAATCACTTTCAGATAAATGTTTCTGCATGAACAGATAAATTAAATAATAAACAACCAACGCCACCGAGGGCACAGTTTGTTTTGTTCGAAGAATCCGAGACGTAAAAGCTTTCCAATGCGATTGAAACTGTCGCTTTGTAGATTGGGTATATTGATTCGTGAATATCTTGGTCACGTTGCTACCATAAGGTGCTAGCCACTTGGCCTTCTGAATGTCCAAAATGAACAAGTCCGCGAGGTTTCTAGGTTGCCAATTGTGTTCTAAGTGGAACAACCCGACCAAGAGGGACACTGGGTGCGGGCACCACGTGTTCAAATGCTGGTACCACACTGCGTCGGCCACAGGGGCGCGATTAGCGAGATTACGCCTCGCTAATCCTGTAGTTTGTTGACTACGTGGCACATTAGAGACGCGTCTGGCGGCGGAAAAGAGATAAATGGAACTCAACTTGTTCTCGTCCGTCATCAGAGCGTCAGGTCCGCCCGCCGGCGTTATCGTCCGGCGGGTGAGGTACGACTGTGAGTATCGCCATACACCTTGGCTGTGGCTGTCCCTCGCTTGCGAGCTTGGTATACTCCCTGAACGGGAGCCCTCGTCCGAGTCCCGTAAAGGTTTATGATAATTAAAAGCTCCCATAGCTCATTAACACATTGAAAGCAGAGCTGGTGAGCAAAATCATAAAGTATACTAATTAATTTAATTTATATTTAATTGTATTAAAATAAATTACTATAAATAAACACAATATTATCATAATATAATCATAGAAAATATATGTTTATTATGATTCAGCTATTAAATTATTTCATTAACAAATAAAAATAAGATAAGGCTACCTGAGCTTAACGGCGTTGAACATACAGCAATGAGAGGTTCAAGTGCCGACACGACAGAGACTGGGGGAAAACTACCCCGCCCCCGGGAACTACCTGGTCACCTGGTGCAACACCGGTAATCCGCCCTGGAAAGAGAATTTTCCGGGGATTAATGCTCATAGGGTTACACCCAAAAAAAAACGGTACAAAATATGTGCCTCAAAACCGCCGGTCAACGAACCGTAGCACTCCACCACTACTTTTCGTTGTCCTTTAGTATCATATTAAAGATTTCAGCATATCTTTACCTGTCCAGAAGATGTAAGCATATCTTCTGAATCCTCATAAAGATGAAGCATATCTTTATTAAAGATGAAGTCTTTCAAGTATCCCTTTACACTTGAAACACTAGTAAGATTCCGGCATCTTTTTATCCCATAAAAAGTCTAAGCCTATCTTAATCTCTAATCTGGCGTCACCCAGAAGCCCTCATAGATCGCCGTCTTGAAGGCCATGATACCCTATTGTATCAATCAATTGTTTTGCAAATTATCGCGAATTGCAAATCAGTTAATATAACCACCCAAAGGTACAACCGCCGGGTTTTATATGCAATGTCAAACCAAGTGTACCTGCCCCAGACCTCTTTGTAAAAAGGTCGCCGGGAGGGAAAGACTAAACAAACAAACGTCATTGTTTCAATGGCTTATTAAAGATTTCAGCATATCTTTTATCTGTCCAAAAGAATTAAGCATAACATCTTAATCCTCATAAAGATGAAACATATCTTTAGTAAAGATGAAGTCTTTCAAGTAACCCTTTACACTTGAAACACTAGTAAGATTCAGGCATCTCTTTATCCCATAAAAAGTCTAAGCCTATCTTAATCTCTAATCCGGCTTCTCCCAGAAGCCCTCATGGATCGCCGTCTTGAAGGCCGTGATACCCTATTGTATCAATCAATTGTTTGGCAAATTATCTCGAATCGCAAATCCGTTAATATAACCACCCGAAGGTACAACCGCCGGGTTTTATATACAAGGACCCCAATGGAAATACGCCTAACGGCCTTATTGGGCTATCCTTAGTTGGAATTATGCAAGGCTGGTACATGTCATATTTATAACATACTATGTGGTACCAACTCTGTAAATTGGTAACTGAATAAATAATATTATTATTATTATTATTATTATTATTATTATTATTAATGTCAAACCAATTATACCTGCCCCAGACCTCTTTGTAAAAAGGTCGCCGGGAGGTAAAGACCAAACAAACAGACAGCATTGTTTCAATGGCTTTGAAAAGCAGAGAAAACCAAGGCCAACAGGTGTCAGCCTGATCACCTAGAAAACTGAGTGGAGCCCCCCTCGACCGGAATAACTCAGGAAGCCTGATCCCAGGCTCGACCATAGAAAACGCAGTTTCTGATGAGCCCTCAAGCGACCAAATTCGTCGGGGTAACTTACCTATTTTAGCCATCCTGACTAAAACTCGGTAAACAAAAACTGTGTTCTCGGAGCAACGAGAAAAACGCCGGAAAGGTAACCCACACTAAACTATACATTACAGGAGGGTGTAATGCATAAAGCAATGGATAACACAGGAAGCCTGCTCCCAGGCTCGACCACAGAAAACGCAGTTTCTTATGAGCCCTCAAGCGACCAAACTCGTCGGGGTAACTTACCTATTTTGAGCCATCCTGACTAAAACTCGGTAAACAAAAACGGCGTTCTCGGAGCAACGAGAAAAAACGCCGGAAAGGTAACCTACACCAAAATTACTCCAGGTTCTGCATAGATCCGCCGGGACCCAGCTCTGGAAAAAAAGAAAATTTTCAGGAATTAAGGCTCATAGGGTTAACCCCAACATGTTCGCACACAAGTGTTAAATAACCTGCCAGGTAACAAGACGTAATACTCAACGACGACAGCTCGCTACGTGGTGGGGTTTCCCAAGTAAAAGATTTCAGAATATCTTAATTTGTCCAAAAGATTTATGAATACCCTCTGACATAATATATAAAGACCAGCATGGCGTTTATAACTGATGAAGTCTTTCCGGTGGTGTTTGTTTCAAGATTCAATTTTGGAAAAAAAAAACTAAAAAAGACGCCGGCCCCCGAATTATCTCGTAGATCAAAAACTGGGAAGCCTGACAAATATACGAGATCTAACTTCTCCCGAAGTATCTTTTTAGATCGCCGTATGTTGAAGGCGGCGATACAAAACGTATCCCTCAATTGTCTGGTTAACTAACTGAATCGTAAATTCGTTATTCCCATCCCTCCAAGGAGCACCCGCCGGGTGTGAATATTATTTAAAAAAAAAACGTTAACCCCAATTGTGCCCTAAAGCGCCGTATGTTGAAGGAGGCGATACACAATGCATCCCTCAATTGTCTGGTCAACTAAACTGAATTTTGCAAATTCGTGATTCCCAGCCTTCCAGGTTGCACCCGCCGGGAGATTTAAAGTTTAAAAGTTAACCCCAAATGGTCCTAACCCCACTTCTTTGTAAAAGATCGCCGGGGAGGACATACAAAGATCGCGAATTGCAAATCAGTCAATATAACCACCCAAAGGTACAACCGCCGGGTTTTACATGCAATGTCAAACCAATTGTACCTGCCCCAGACCTCTTTGTAAAAAGGTTGCCGGGAGGGAAAGACTAAACAAACAAACGGCATTGTTTCAATGGCTTATTAAAGATTTCAGCATATCGTTCACCTGTCCAAAAGAATTAAGAATAACTTCTTAATCCTCATAAAGATGAAGCAAATCTTTATTAAAGATGAAGTCTTTCAAGTATCCCTTTACACTGGAGACACTAGTAAGATTCAGGCATCTTTTTATTCCATAAAAAGTCTAAGCCTATCTTAATCTCTAATCCGGCTTCTCCCAGAAGCCCTCATAGATCGCCGTCTTGAAGACCGTGATACCCTATTGTATCAATCAATTGTTTGGCAAATTATCTCGAATCGCAAATCCGTTAATATAACCACCCGAAGGTACAACCGCCGGGTTTTATATGCAATGTCAAACCAATTGTACCTGCCCCAGACCTCTTTGTAAAAAGGTCGCCGGGAGGTAAAGACCAAACAAACAGACAGCATTGTTTCAATGGCTTTGAAAAGCAGAGAAAACCAAGTCCAACAGGTGTCAGCCTGATCACCTAGAAAACTGTGTGGAGCCCCCCTCGACGGGAATAAACCAGGAAGCCTGATCCCAGGCTCGACCCTAGAAAACGCAGTTTCTGATGAGCCCTCAAGCGACCAAACTCGTCGGGGTAACTTACTTATTTTTAGCCATCCTGACTAAAACTTTGTAAACAAAAACGGTGTCCTCGGAGCAACGAGAAAAACGCCGGAAAGGTAACCCACACTAAACTATACATTACAGGAGGGCGTAATGCATAAAGCAATGAATAACACAGGAAGCCTGATCCGAGGCTCGACCACAGAAAACGCAGTTTCTTATGAGCCCTCAAGCGACCAAACTCGTCGGGGTAACTTACCTATTTTGAGCCTTCCTGACTAAAACTCGGTAAACAAAAACGGTGTTCTCAGAGCAACGAGAAAAAACGCCGGAAAGGTAACCCACACCAAACGAGACATTTGAACACATTTTATACAAAGGGTGTGTGCACAAATAGGGATACCTGAACAGGAGGGCGTAATGCATAAAGAAAAAACCGGGGCAAAGGGATACTTACTCCAGGTTCTGCATAGACCCGCCGGGACCCAGCTCTGGAAAAAAAGAAAATTTTCAGGAATTAATGCTCATAAGGTTAACCCCAACATGTTCGCACACAAGTGTTAAATAACCCGCCGGGTAACGAGACGTAATACTCAACGACTACAGCTCACTACGCGGTGGGGTTTCCTAAGTAAAAGATTTCAGAATATCTTAATTTGTCCAAAAGATTTATGAATACCCTCTGACATAATATATAAAGACCAGCATGGCGTTTATAACTGATTAAGTCTTTCCGGTGGTGTTTGTTTCAAGATTCAATTTTGGAAAAAAAAAAACTAAAAAAGACGCCGGCCCCCGAATTATCTCGTAGATAAAAAACTGGGAAGCCTGACAAATATACGAGATCTAACTTCTCCCGAAGTATCTTTTTAGATCGCCGTATGTTGAAGGCGGCGATACAAAACGTATCCCTCAATTGTCTGGTTAACTAACTGAATTGTAAATTCGTTATTCCCACCCTTCCAGGGAGCACCCGCCGGGTGTGAATATTAGTTTAAAAAACGTTAACCCCAATTGCGCCGTAAGCTGAAGGCGGCGATACAAAACGTATCCCTCAATTGTCTGGTTAACTAACTCAATTGTAAATTCGTGATTCCCACCCTTCCAGTGAGCACCCGCCGTGTGTGAATATTAGTTTAAAAAACGTTAACCCCAATTGTGCCTTAAATTGCCGTATGTTGAATGAGGCGATACACAATGCATCGCTCAATTGTCTGGTCAACTAAACTGAATTTTGTAAATTCGGTCATCCCACCCTACCAGGTTGCACCCGCCGGGTGATTTAAAGTTTAAAAGTTAACCCCAATTGTTCCTAACCCCACATCTTTGTAAAAGATCGCCGGGGAGGAAATAAAACAACAGCATAGTTTTATATTGGCTTTGCAAAACCGAAAAAACTACAAACAACACGTGTCCGTATGAACACTGTTAGATGGGTACAGCCAACCCGCCGGGAATCAGAAGGAGCCTGAAACAGGCACCCCAGAGACGCAGTCCTGGGGAGCCACAGACACCCACTCGCCGGGGAAACAAGCCTGTTTTTAAACCATGCGTGGCCAAAACTCGGTAACCAGCCGGGTTTTTTCATGGTGTAACCGAGAAAAACCTGCCGGAAATAACCCACCCCGTCCAGATACCATCTGAACGCAACACAGGACCGAGGCGTAGCCAAAACACAACTAACGCCGGGCCCAACATAGTCCGTGGAATTAGCCAATACACAACTAACCCAGGACACATAAATAGTCCGTGGAATTAGCCAATACACAACTAAACCTGGACACACATCACACAGTAGTACATATTTAGAAAAGAAATCAATAACACTTGTATATGTGGTAAAGCTACGAGAGGCTGGCTAGGCCTAGGTAGACGGATAATATTAACATTTTCGGAATATAAACAAAAAGCACTGAATTATATCTCAACAGGAACCACCGCCAACACACCACTGTAGCAAATACTTCCGGCAAAGGGAAGAACTGACTCGGGACCCAGAAAAAACTTCACTAAGTGAAGAAAAATACGCTGGGAACGTCAGCAAAAATACGCTACCTCATCAGAAAGATAAAAGGAAGCAATAACGCGTAATGAAAGCCGCCTGCATCACAAAGCTAGCTCACTGTGACAAAGTTCACCTGTCCACAACCGGACCACGAGGGTACATCCGAAATAGATGCCCCAAACACTCGACCCAAAATACACTGCACTGCGGGCAACCAGCCCAGGACACTCCTGCTACGCATATCCTAACCTTACTCGATACATCCCGGAGTAAACAAATGAGAAAAAACTCACTAGGGACGCAGCAAATGCGGAACCAGCGGAGCGTGGAGAGACACGTCCGGGCCGGCTGACCGCAGAGCAGAGAAGGAAGAATGACGCCTGAATCAGCGTCTGGTCAAAGATCCACACAAGTACATCCATGATATGATGGAAAGCTTATTGGATAGTTATTCTTATTTTGTTTTTGTTTTTTATTTTTTACGAAGTTTTTTCGTAGTGAGAACCCAATTCATAATGACTGAAGCCATGAGTGAGGTCGCGTGCGCTCATGATGAAGGCTCCTCAGATTTTAAATGCTCTGCGCGGTAGATTCAAACTACGGCGGATTAGTGTTTGAAGAGGATGCCTTATGTAATAGGCATGTTCGTCAATGATGGAGGGGCCACTAATAAATACGTCATCCTTTGTCTTGGTCGAAGGTGAAATTATTCACTCCGTCTGATAATTACTCATTTAGATTTCAAATTCCATATTATTTGTCCTGCCAACCTTATTAATTATGTATAAGATAATTAATAATGTTAATTGTATTATGTTAGTGTAGTATTATCACAGCATTGATATCCCGTATGCCGAGATCAGTATATGTAACTTAATGTAACCAACATTCTTTTGTGAGTAGGGTGTATTGTTACGAACTGGCACTCGGGTACACAAGGGCTCTCAATCAGGACTCGAATACGGCTCGCTGCCACAACGGAAACACACGATCCCAACCCCTGAGTACTGCCAGCCGAACAAAAAACACCAATACCCTCCAGAGTTCAATCTGCTATAACGGGGTATACAAGAACTCGGTACTAGTGTTCAACAACAGACTAATAAAGAGACAGGAATGATCTAGTCTGGTCAACAATCAAACAATGAAGTAAGAAACAACAACACCAAAGAATAGTGTTGGCCGAAGCCGAAGTAATCCACCCTTGACTAAGAACTTAAGAAGTCCTCCACCCTCTACTTCGGATCGGCACTATTACGTTACGTTAATTAATAGTCCTTAAGCATCGAGCAAGGAATCTTCTGAAAAAGGTTAGATGCTTCTCGGATGCTCGTAAGAAGTACGTATCGGATTTTGAACAGTGATTCAATAAGCAAAAACACTGGCAATTAAATACTATTAAAGGTTTAAATTGGCATAAGAATAATTAAAAGAATATGCAATAGTAAATGGCAAACATTAAAAAGAAGTACTCCGCAAATGCAACGGCAATAGCCTACTCGGATTGTGCTCGTGGGCCACTAATCACTAAAGTAGCCAAGCTTGCAACACATGAAATCAATAGTGCATAAACAATATCATAAGGAAAGCTTCAATACTATTCTGTATCTACTAATCAAGTAAAGTCTAGCTGGGGTACTGTGGGCAAAAGGTAGCAGTGACTGAGCAAAAACGGCTCGTAGCCTAGCGAAGTCCTCACAACTGTTTATAGTATTACGTTAAAACTAACAAGTGCACTTTGAGAAATCCAGATCCCTTGTATCTTGTTTTCTCCCAGCTCCTTGACAAAGTAAAAACAAACTGTTAATAAAATACAGGTTGGTTAGGCTCTTGCCCTCACGCACTGTAAATTATTAACTCAACACAGTCAGCCGCGAAGACAACCTAGGCTTCACTGAACCGAAACGAGTATGCAGGTTTATCGCTTAACCACTGCATCAAACAACAACTCGTAACACAGAAAAGCCTTACCCCAGTCTAGCATTACCTAGACCAGCAGAAAAAAGGAATAATAATAATAACACACAGGGAAATGCATATACAAGTGCAACAAACATAAATCAATCCTATTCTAAGTTAACCCTTCCAAAATAGGCTATCTAATAGGCAAGTATCTCGTGAGAACTCAAGCGATAATACGTTGGCTGACTAGCTCTGCACCAACGGGACCATGGAAGTTAAACAGGCAGGGAAAAGAGGAGATAAGAATGTAAGGTAGTAGAGCAAGTTCACATCAGTCAGAAGAATATATATAGTTAGCAAGGGAAATGAGAAGTCGCTCTGCCTAATGAGTTCTGATGAAAAAATGGCTAGACTTCCCTTTTTATACCCGGCCCTCTAGTGAGCCCAACGTGAACTACTAAGGACCGCCCACTAACAACCATTACGTAATTTCTCTCTCTCCTCTGGGATAGACAAAGGCTCCCCTAGCACTGGGGGGGGGGGGGGGGGGGGAATGCTAGTGAGTTAGGCCCACCTCCCGCCTGGCGCACCCACTGACCCCCAACTGTGGCGGTTTCTCTTCCCATCATTACAAATAAGTTTTACACACAATACTTATAACTAATGATATAAATAGAACTCGTTGACTCAGATGAAAACAAAATACATATTCATAATACTTATAGTACAACGGCTCACATGAACTAAGTTAGGAAACTCTACATAGACTACAGCCAAAGTTCCTGCCCTGACGATCCTAGCGAGAGTGGGGCATGACTAGGCGTTCTGTACAGCATGCTCACACTGGACATGCGTCACACCTCCCCCAAGATTTTACTTGCTCAACCCTGACCTAAAATCTGACAAACACAGAACCCCATCAAGCCCCTCACACCCAGCGACCGCATGGTACTAAAACAAAGCTGAGTTTATCACCAAAACACATCTTATTATTAAAAAAAAAAATTCACATTTTATAACTCCTCCCAACAATAGCAAAACGACACAATATCATGCTCCCAGAGCGAGCTTACAGCAGCTCAGCCGTTTGATAGTTCGTGGACTACTCAAACTCTATAGGCTATGACAAACTTATACGATTACCTATATCAAAAGAAAGAGTTTTTTATATGATTTTTATATTTTAATATGTTTTTCCCGGCTGCACTATAAGGGCAGCCTATTTTCCTCCACTCAAACCCACACACCTGTGATAGCCTACGACTGATCATCCACCCTTGATAAACAATCCGCGATCACATTGTCACATCCAGCAATATGACGGATGTCCAGGTTATACTCCTGCAACATCAAAGACCACCTGGTCAGTCTCATATTGCGATTGTGAAATTGATTCAGGAATCTCAAAGGGTGATGATCAGTGTAGATAACCACGACTGGGCCATAGGTTGAACATACACCTCGAAGTGCCTGAGCGACAGCACAATCGCCAGTAATTCCTTTTCTATTGTAGAATAGTTCTTTTGTGCAGCATTGAACTTCTTAGAAAAGAAACTTACTGGGTGTTCCACACCTTCATTGTCTGTCTGTAGCAAGACGGCACCAGCCCCTACACCACTAGCATCTGTTGCCAGCTGAAAAGGCCTGTTAAAGTCTGGGGCCCTGAGTATTGGGTGAGTACATAGCAAATGTTTCACCAAAGTGAAAGCCTTTTCACACTCTGGTGCCCACAAACACTTTTTGCCTTTAGATAACAAATCTGTGAGAGGTGCCAACACCGTTGAGTAACCTTTTATGAAGCGTCTGTAGTAGCCTATCATACCCAAGAATCTCATAATCTGCTTCTTGGTTGTTGGGTGCGGAAATTTATTGATAGCCTGTACCTTGTTCTGAGGAGGGCACACCTGTCCCCTTCCCACTACAAACCCAAGGTACTGCACAGTGGCTTTTACGAAGTCACACTTTGCCAAATTTACTACCAGACCTGCTTCACTAAGTTTCCGGAACAAGGTCTCAAGGTGCTCACAATGGCTCTCAAAGTCGTCATCATAAATGATTACATCGTCCAAATATACGGTGCAATTTGGAATGTCCTTTACAATTTCATTCATCAGGTTCTGAAACGTTGCTGGTGCATTCTTAAGTCCGTAAGGCACAACATTGCACCGGTAGGTACTCCCGTCCACAACAAAACCACATACCTCTTTAGCACGCTCGGACAAAGGTACATGCCAGTAACCTTTTACTAAATCTACTTTAGACAAAAAACGAGCATTACCAATTTTGTCAACACTATCATCAACCCGCGGAAGAGGATATGGGTTAGTTGGAGTCAAACCGTTTAACCTACGGAAATCAATACAAAAGCGTACCTTGCCATCTGGCTTAGGCTGCAGTGTTACGGGGGAAGTCCACTTAACTGTGCCTTTCTCTATCAACCCTCTACCGAGCATATACTCCAACTCATCCCTCAGAGCTGGTAGTTTTATGGGGGGCACACGGTACGGGATTGACTTAAAGGGTAGATGGTCCCCCACGTCAACATCATGCATAGCCTGAGTAGTGAGGCCTGGGTGTTCAGCAAATACAGTGGGGTATGAACCGAACAACTGACGGATAGCATCAAACTGCGGCTCAGGCAAATGAGCTATAGCCTCGTCAGCCCTAAGGCTCGAGTTCCCCGCCCACTGATCCGCTGAAACATGTTGATCCCAGCTATCCTCCTCTGAAGCTTGACTGTCCCCCTCTCCTTCTCCACCACGGCCGCAACAAGCCAACACAGGGACAGTGAGAGGCTCAGAGGGGCGCCTCACATACTCTTCAATAAGGTTCACATGACATAACTGGTTCTTTTTCCTCCTGTCTGGAGTGGCAACAAGGTAATCTAAGTCTGAAATTTTTTCTACAATTTTATAAGGTCCAGTGTACTTCGCAGAGAGGGGGTTACCAACCAAAGGCAACAAAATTAATACCTCTTGTCCTACAGTGAACTTCCGGAGCCTCAGTTTGCGATCATACCTGTCCTTCATCAAAGCTTGTGATTCTGTCAAATTTCTACCTGCCATCTCCAGACTCTTAAGCATGCGCTCACGGCTTTCAAGCACATACTTTAATAATGGACAAGGCTGCACAGTCCCCTCCCAAATTTCTTTCAGCATGTTAAGGGGGCCCCTGATTGGACTAAATCCCAGGCTCTCACCAGGTACCTCCCGAGCAGCAAACAGCACATAAGGCAATCCAAGATCCCAATCCATACTGTTGTCAGCACAATAACACCTGAGCATGCTTTTAAGTGTAGCATGCCACCGCTCAAGCACCCCTTGACTCTCAGGGTGATACGCTGACGATACTACTGCTCGTATCCCATGCTGTTGCATTGTTTGCTTGAACATGTTGGAGGTGAAATTAGATCCCTGATCAGACTGAATCTCCTCCGGGTACCCGTACCTTGAGAAGTACCACAACAAGTTACTGACTACCGTCTTAGCCATTCCATTTTTCATAGGGTATGCATCGGGGTATCTAGTGGCAACATCCATTATGGTTAACAAAAATTTATTTCCAGCCTTAGTGGGAGGGAGTGGATCAACCATGTCAACAATAATTTTACTAAAGGGTGGCCCAATCACAGGAATAGGGTGTAACGGAGCCTTAGGAATAACTTGGTTCGGTTTCCCGACACGTTGACAAATATCACATGAGTTTATCCATGACTGCACATGAGACTTCATCCCCGGCCACCAAAACAATTTCCCCAAAGCCGCCACCGTTTTTCTCACCCCTAGATGTCCTGCCAGTGGTATGTCATGCGCCAACCTCAGTAGGCTATCCCTGCACTCCCGTGGCACCACCAACTGGTCCACTACTCCGGACCCCTTTTGCCAACTACGTTTAGGGTCTTGAAAACGCCTATAGAGGATGCCTTCTAAATAAAAAAATCTCCTGGCTGTGCATCGCCGTCCTCGTCGAGCTCTACAGCTCCATTAGCACACGTTTGGAGCTCAGGGTCCTCTAGTTGCAACCGACGTATATCTGAGGGTGCCAAGCGATCTAACTGCTCCCGGAGCAATGCATGACCTTCCCCGATACTGGGCTGCTCCCTCTGTCTCTCTCGATGTACATAACGTTGCTGTCGTGGAGATTCGTCATGCCCAGCCTCGTTACTCTCGATGACAGGCCCAGGGGCTACTCCAGAATTAAGTAATGGTGCTAATACTGAATCACCCAGGAGAGCCGCCGAGTCAAAACTCTTAAAACCAACTCCAGCTTTAGCCTCCTCCTGTTGATCGTTCCTCCGCTGGTCTGAAGACGGAGGACTAGGCTGTGACACTTTAGCTGCCCGAGCTCGGGTGACAACACACGCCATGGGTTGTGTCTGGCACCGCTCGACCCACTCTTGCTCTTCCCTACTCACGTCGGCCGGCCTCTCGGCAACGACTAAGGGTAGAACCTCAGAAGCGGGCATTGCAAAGTCGTTGCCGAGAAGAAGGTCGACGCCCTCCACTGGCAGTTTCTCCACAATCCCGACATCCAATTCACGTGCCACACCATCCACCTCCAACTCCAACCGCACCAGCGGGTATGACCGAGTTGCATTAATACCCTGCACCACTACCACCCGAGCCGCGTTTATAGGGTAGCCAGTCAAGTTTTTCATCAGAGTCTGGGAAGCACCTGTATCACGCAAGACCTCTACTCCATGCTTGCGCCCCGCCCACATCACGCAACCCCGCCCTCTATGGTCGCAAAAAACATCCTGAGCAGGGTTCGAGCCTCCCAGGTGCTTCTGCATTGGCTGTGCCTCAGCCTCTGACGAACTGCCCCAGGCAAACTCAGATGACTTCGGAGACACACCAATGTTGCAGGCCAAAGACACAGCTGCTGTAGGTGGTTTGCTAGGACAGACTCTTGCAAAGTGCCCCTTTTTATGAAAATGATAACACTCCAACTCCCCTTTGGGCTTCCCTTGGTACTGGGAAGGGCCCGGCCCCTTCTTAAATGGGACGGGGCTAGTCTTGTGGTCAGTCTTGGTATCATGGCTCTTGTACTTGTTTGCATAAGGTATATCACTAACTCGGGGGGGTGGGGCGTCACACCCCTTGTTACCTGCTTCACTACGCTGGGCAGACCCGCACCCACGAATTAGTGATAGCCGGAGGTCAGCCATCTCAGCTGCCTCCTAGTCTCATTCTCCTGCTTCCTAGCCTCAATCATAGCAAGCTCAAGTCTAAATACCATATCTGGAGACAGGCAGGAAGAGGGAGCTGCCACTACTGAAGGAGGGGGGGCAAAAACTGGGGAACCACCACGTGCACCACCCGAGGGCACTCCAATCTGCCAATTCTCATCCCTCTGTGGGAGAGTGCTAACCTCCGGTAACTGAGTGGACGGCACTGTGGGAGTCGAGTGAGAGGGGATCTGGGGAGGAACCCCCCCAAACGCCCTCTCCTCCGAAACCCCATGTCGCCCACGCAACACCCAGGAAATCAGCTCCCCCTTGGACATGCCTACTACATTGGAAATGCCCAAAACCTTGGCTATCAGGTGCAAGCCACAAACATCCACCCCAGTCAGCCTCTCCTCCGTCACGTGGTACCGCTTACTCACAAAAACTCTAGCATCCTCCTCACTGGTTACTAACGGCACACCTTCAAATGACATCTCTCGCTCATCGTCAGTGCTAATGCACGACATACTGAAGTCCACAAAAAAATTCTCGAGACAAAAGTGTTAAACTTCCTATGCAAGCACTAATTACTAAATTAACTGGAGTCTCTTAAATGCTTTACTAATTGCCATACAAAAAAAATATTCTTCAATATGCACGCTAAAATACAAACAAACAAATGTTGTACAACTCTGCAAAAATTTATACTGTTCACAAAATCCTAAGCAAGGTCGCCATTTGTTACGAACTGGCACTCGGGTACACAAGGGCTCTCAATCCGGACTCGAATACGGCTCGCTGCCACAACGGAAACACACGATCCCAACCCCTGAGTACTGCCAGCCGAACAAAAAACACCAATACCCTCCAGAGTTCAATCTGCTATAACGGGGTATACAAGAACTCGGTACTAGTGTTCAACAACAGACTAATAAAGAGACAGGAATGATCTAGTCTGGTCAACAATCAAACAATGAAGTAAGAAACAACAACACCAAAGAATAGTGTTGGCCGAAGCCGAAGTAATCCACCCTTGACTAAGAACTTAAGAAGTCCTCCACCCTCTACTTCGGATCGGCACTATTACGTTACGTTAATTAATAGTCCTTAAGCATCGAGCAAGGAATCTTCTGAAAAAGGTTAGATGCTTCTCGGATGCTCGTAAGAAGTACGTATCGGATTTTGAACAGTGATTCAATAAGCAAAAACACTGGCAATTAAATACTATTAAAGGTTTAAATTGGCATAAGAATAATTAAAAGAATATGCAATAGTAAATGGCAAACATTAAAAAGAAGTACTCCGCAAATGCAACGGCAATAGCCTACTCGGATTGTGCTCGTGGGCCACTAATCACTAAAGTAGCCAAGCTTGCAACACATGAAATCAATAGTGCATAAACAATATCATACATAAGGAAAGCTTCAATACTATTCTGTATCTACTAATCGAGTAAAGTCTAGCTGGGGTACTGTGGGCAAAAGGTAGCAGTGACTGAGCAAAAACGGCTCGTAGCCTAGCGAAGTCCTCACAACTGTTTAAAGTATTACGTTAAAACTAACAAGTGAACTTTGAGAAATCCAGATCCCTTGTATCTGGTTTTCTCCCGGCTCCTTGACAAAGTAAAAACAAACTGTTAATAAAATACAGGGTGGTTAGGCTCTTGCCCTCACGCACTGTAAATTATTAACTCAACACAGTCAGCCGCGAAGACAACCTAGGCTTCACTGAACCGAAACGAGTATGCAGGTTTATCGCTTAACCACTGCATCAAACAACAACTCGTAACACAGAAAAGCCTTACCCAAGTCTAGCATTACCTAGACCAGCAGAAAACAGGAATAATAATAATAACACACAGGGAAATGCATATACAAGTGCAACAAACATAAATCAATCCTATTCTAAGTTAACCTTTCCAAAATAGGCTATCTAATAGGCAAGTATCTCGTGAGAACTCAAGCGATAATACGTTGGCTGACTAGCTCTGCACCAACGGGACCATGGAAGTTAAACAGGCAGGGAAAAGAGGAGATAAGAATGTAAGGTAGTAGAGAAAGTTCACATCAGTCAGAAGAATATATATAGTTAGCAAGGGAAATGAGAAGTCGCTCTGCCTAATGAGTTCTGATGAAAAAATGGCTAGACTTCCCTTTTTATACCCGGCCCTCTAGTGAGCCCAACGTGAACTACTAAGGACCGCCCACTGACAACCATTACATAATTTCTCTCTCTCCTCTGGGATAGACAAAGGCTCCCCTAGCACTGAGGGGGGAGTGCTAGTGAGTTAGGCCCACCTCCCGCCTGGCGCACCCACTGACCCCCAACTGTGGCGGTTTCTCTTCCCATCATTACAAATAAGTTTTACACACAATACTTATAACTAATGATATAAAATAGAACTCGTTGACTCAGATGAAAACAAAATACATATTCATAATACTTATAGTACAACGGCTCACATGAACTAAGTTAGGAAACTCTACATAGACTACAGCCAAAGTTCCTGCCCTGACGATCCTAGCGAGAGTGGGGCATGACTAGGCGTTCTGTACAGCATGCTCACACTGGACATGCGTCACAGTATAGAGGCCTACACTCCGTTTTGTATTTGGAACTATTTTCTATATATATTTATGAGGGTCAACTAAGTAAAATATATCTGTATCCCCAACCCTCCGTTTTCTATTTGGACCATTTTCTTTATATATTTTTGAGGGTCACCTAAGTAAAATTTATCTGACCCAACAATTTATACAACCGTTATTTTGTTGTCTCTTAATTGATACATTTGACCACTTTTGTAATGTTGATATGAATTAAGATATAGAATTTTGTCAGTTTTATTAACCCGGCAAGTGCCGGAAGACTCTTAAGAGTTTCCCCGGGTGACTGCGGGAAGACTCTTAAGATCCTGGGCCTAAAAAAATCCATTTAAAACACCCCCATTTTTTTTTTTTTTTTGCCCCTGGACCATGCCAAATATCACTCCTCCACATCCCCTCCTTCCCCACTTTCCTCCCCTCCTTCAGTTATCACCTATTTTCCCTGTTATTCCCTTATTCTGTGGTCTATTTTCGTGCTAACATTAGCGAGTTGGTAGCAGGGCGTTGTCATCACTGTTACCAAGCGTGGGAAAGAGCGAGAGAGAGACTATTGCGTAACAGTGTCTCTCCAGACAAGGGGAGGGGAGGAGGGGAGGGAGGTTGCCTCAGCCATACATTATGTAACTCCCGGCCTGTATCGCCGATTTTGACCATCCAAACGCTTTTTCCACTTGTTTTATTGCTGTAACAGGTTAATACCTTTATAATCAACCTAAAATAAGCGCATATGGATAAGTTGTAATGCTATTTATGGTAAAATAACGATGTTAGTGATGGGAACAGCTCAAATACGTGCGCACAGGCGTGTGGTGTCTCATACCCTCCATGCTCACGTCATAGGTTAATGGTAATGTTAATACCAGGTCCCAGGTCAGGAGCGAAGTCCAGGGAGAAGTACCAGGCGCAGAGAGTCCTGCGTCCACCCCAGTGGACATGACCTAGTGGCTGTAGTGAGACCGGATGCTGTTGGTGTTATTGAGCCTTGAGCTAACCTTCAGCCCATTGTGAGCTGTTGTACGCCTTATGAACCTAGTGACCGAGTGTGTGTTTACTAGGGTAGTGGCCTTGGGGTCACCTGTTGAAGGGTTTTAGTTAACTTTGATGTGGTGATAAGAAGTAGTTCATTGTGCCAATAATACCGATATATTCCGTGGTGGACTAAAGTAATAATCGGATTTGTGTATCACAGTGAAAAGTGTATTTCTCTTTACAGTGTTTTAATATAGTTAAGAATACCAAACGGTATATTGTGTTTTAATTTATCCTGTGTCATTTACCTAATTTGCATTAATTTCACCTGTATTTCTTTGCATGCAACGGCCATTAAGCTACCAGAGTAATAAGTTGGACCAATCATCAAGTAAGGAAGAAACACAATAATGGAACGAACAGGAAATAATTAATAAGGAGGGGGTAGCAGCAAAGTCCCAGGAACATTAGAAAAGAAAATTAAAGACTACGAAAACCCCCCCTTACATGACGATGTAGGCTTTGTTTGGTTGAATAGATGTTTTGGAATTATTGGAGCTGGGTTGGAAGTAAAATTAGTCGTTTTGGCCTGTCTGGTGGTCGAGGAAAAAGTCGAAAAGTGTTTTGATAATAAAGGTTGTGGAAGGAGTTCGGGGTTGGATGAGGAAGGGGAGGATGAGGAGGATTTAGACTTGTGAGAAGAGGGGGTGGAAATTGGTTGAGAGGTTGAAGGAGAGGGTTGAAGTAGTTTCCTTTTTGGTGAGGGTGAAGTAGAAGGTGAGGTTGAAGAGGTAAATGAGCGTGTGTGACGAGGTTGGTTGTGGAGGTTTTCTTTTGGTCGTGTTGAGGGGGTCTTCGAGGTGGGTGTGATGGGGGTCTGTAATTTCTGGTTGTTGGTTTAACCCATAATTAGCGGCGAGCAACATAAGTCGAGTTAAATAAAGCTGGACTATGTGGCGGCGCTCGACATAACTCGAGTGGCAATTTCAGCACGTAATGTGGCTGAGAGAGAGAGACAAGTGGTGGCAGGAGACTAGCGAGCGTATGACTGCTCCAGACCACCGCGGCGAACCTACTGACACAAATCTCAGCTCCCTCCTCCCTCTCTCACTCGCTACATACTCAATTATGTACTGAATGTACCGAATTACCTGCTTTTTGCACTCGCGTTGCACGGTTATTGCAAGAAAACTATCCATCATACAAGGATCGTTATGGTGTCATTCGAAAGCTCTGTTTATGCCCTTTCAGGGATAGGTACTTGTTTTACGTTCTGGGTCTTATTTAGGCATGAAAATGATCACGTAAACAGCCCTATTTTGGCTAAAAACACCCCGCTGTGCGGTACACATAAATAAACCGCATAGGCCGCTCGTAAGGTGTTAAGTTTAACACGGGGGCGAAGTTTGTAGTGGGATGTCACAGGAGGTTCTTTTGGTGTTTTTCGTGTGGTGGTGCTTGTGTCAGTAAGTTGTTGATGTTGGTTTGAGCATGGAGAAAAAGGTGGGGTGCGCGGTGTGTGAGGAGTGAATTAAGGTAGGTTTTGTGTTTGTTTGGTGAGGTTAATGTCTGTTTTGGGTTGTGGGCTTGTGGAAGTCGGGTGAAAGATTTTGTTTTGAACTAAGGTGGCATCACAAGGGGTATCAGATTTGGCTGGAGAATTGTCAAGCTGAGGGTTGTCATTGTCCTTCATCAGGGGGTGGTAAATCCTGACGAACCTGTTTCTATATGATCGTGTTTCACCGTGATAATTTATGATTATTTGATAGGGGTTTGGGAATTGAACGATCTTATATGGTCCTATGTAGCGAGGACCTAACTTGCTAGCTATAGGTAGTTTTGCGACCATCACGGTGTCTTCTATTGCGAACAGGATTTTGTGTTGGGTGACAACTTGTTTGCTATCTTGACAGGTTTGAACAGTATGGAGGGTATTCTTCAAATGTTGCAAGGGATCGACAGTTAGCTTCGAGGTTGATGGTTGGGCGAGTTGGTGAAAAGGCAGCAACAGAGGGGCGAAGCCATAAACTCTTTCATGGGGGTAAATACCGTCGTCTCGTTGGCAGGAATTAATTCCCCACTGAATCATTTTAATCTATGCTGGCCAGTCGGAGGTGTTTAAAGCGATCATTCGTGTTCTCAGTTGATTATTAATGGTGCGATGGCTTCGTTCGCATATCGCATTTCCTTGAGGCCAATAGGGGGAAGAATGTTTGATTTTAATCCCACATTTCTTGGTGAATGCTTCCCATACTTGTCCGGTGAATTCGGGAGCGTTATCAGATAATAAGGAGATTGGGAGCCCGAATACAGGACAAACTTCTGTGGCCAACAGTTCGGCTACGGTCAAGGCACTGTGATCTTTTGCAGGGCAGGCTATCAGGAACTTGGAGTAGACGTCCACAAAGGTGACTATAAATAGTTTCCCTTGGCTTGCTGAAAATGGGACCCATTACGTCAAGGGACAAGGTGCCAAGGCTTATTAGCTGAGAGAGTTCCTGCTGGTCCAGGGTCTTGCATCTATCTTTACCTAGAATACAGGGTTTACAAGCTTCAGTCACTCGTTTGGCAATTCCGGAAGGGTTGACAGTCTAGTAGCGATTGTGAAAAACTTTTAGCATCTTTTTCTGACCCAAATGAATGCCTTTGTCTTTCTGGATTGATATCATGTAGTTTTGAGCTACATGGGGTTCTAGAACTACGTGTCCAGATTCAGTGTGAAGTTTATCTCCCCAACGAATTAGCTTCTGGAATACGTATGCTCATTTTGCATCAAAATCAAATGGATTTATGATGACTAAAGGTTGGTCCCTACCTCGGTAGTTATTGTAGGAAAAACGTCCGGTTGGATTTCTGGGGTAGACTCTTCTTGGTTGGTTTGGAGCAAACTTAGGCCAGCTTGCTTGGGGTTGATTTAAGTGATAAGCAGGCTTCGGTGGTGGGGCTGCATTACGGGAAAATGTTGGTTGATTTCGAGATTTATTGTGCATTTGTGGGTGAGTAGGGAACCTCTTTATGGCGGCTAAGGTGTTGGTTTTTGGGTGGGTCGCGAGGATTTTCTGGATGGTGATGATATCTCTTTGAAAACCAACGGGGTCATGCACAGTGAAGTGTTCTTGCAAGGCAAGAAGGTAACACTTGCACAAGGTGGATCAGGGTGTGTTGTTGTTGTTGCTCTATGGAAAGAGTAGGATATGCAGCTTTCACTTGCTGACTGACGGTGGCTAGTGGGGCGTCTAGATCGCCTTCGTACTTTATGTTTTTAATTTTTGCTTGGGCGACGAAAGTACCCAGCGATGGCTTAATGGCATCAATTACCATGCGCCGAAATTGGTCCCAGGTGAGTTCAGGGGTTACCTGTGAGGCAACTAAGGAAACGTCTTTTCCTAAGTGCAGTACTAGGACAGCGATTATTTCGCGGTCGGTGTTGTATGCCAAGTCAAGCACTGGCTTTACTATGTCCATGTAGGTCTCGATCTCGTATGTGTCCCCATCGTATTTGGGTATGGGAATATGAGAGCGAGTAACTGCCATATTTCAAAATTTTATACAATGCTCTATTGTTTCAAATTTTTGTCATGTAGTGAATTCTTCTTTTCGAATCAAGAACCACCGTCTGCCACCAATATTATACCCTGATTTTATTCAGGTTTAACAAATTGGTTAAGGTGAGTTCTTTCAAGACTGGGCTTCAGAGTTCATACAATACATGCAAAGAAACAATACAGGATACATATAACACCGAAATAATATTTAAGAACAGTTTATTTATCTTAAACTCTACGAACATACATATGAGTTGATACTGAGAACATGGGAAGTAAAATTGATACAACAAGATACTAATGCCTTCGAGCACAAGCGAGGATCTAGATGGAGCTCAGGTATAATATTAAGTTAGATTAACCGCTTATTTTCACTGAGGGTAATCGGAGAATTAAGAGTTTACTGAAGAGTTAAAAAGGATTGAGTATTGACTATTGACTGGATATTCAGAGAAGATATCGCTGTTTACTATAATGAACGAAGATAGTCTAAAGTATACATACATATATATTACTTCGTTACTGTCACCTTGCGCACTGGTGCATAGAAATTAATAGAATCAATCTTTGTGGACTCTAACTAGGTTATACTTATTCACGGTTACATATTGCCATAGTCGATACTTGTGGACTGGATTTTACAACATTGGAATGAATTACACTGAGTCGATATTTGTGGACTCTAACTAGGTTACACTTGTATAATTTGCACAGAGTCGATATTTGTAGACTAACTATGGACACTGGCGTACTGGTGTGGATTTTTATTGAGTCGATATGATGAACTCTAACTTCTTCAGGTTTTTCTATAAGATTCCAAGAAGGGCACTGGGAATAATAGCTGGTTTCTGGTACTTGTAGTCTTCTGAGTCCCCGTGGGCCGTCTAGGTTGGCCTGTCGTGTGAAGTAGTGAGTTACAGATGGACTAATTGGTTTGGGGTCTTAAATGAGGTTACACAATTAGTATTTATGTGTTGAGTACCTCATCGAACTAACACGAGCATATACAGTGGTGACTTATGGATGCTCGTCTGTTTTGACCTATACACTACTCGTTGATGGAGTGCTGTTCAGGTACTCTTGATGTAGGGTCTTTAATCTAGTGCCTCAGTGTTGACGAATTAGCACTAGATTGGGCTAACGCGAGAAAAAAACAATATGGTGTGGACCAGTCTTGCCTAACTCAACTGCCTCTGACCTTTGTAAGAGATTCAAAGCACTCATTTGTTAATCGTGACAGTGCACAGATCAACACCAATTCCTCCACAGGATGAGTAACTCCTCAGTCTAGCGAGATAGGTCAGCTATGGCCGTAGTACCCTCTACCAGAATAGAGTTAAATCTAGTGCAGGATTTCGGACTGCCGAAAGCCAAGTCATAAGACTTTGTAACTCTTTAGACTAGAGGGGTAGGTCGGCTGTGGCCGTAGTATCCTCTACCAGAATAGAGTTAATGATTATGCAGGGCTTCGGGGTGCCGAAAGCCAAGTCATAAGACTTTAGAACTCTTTAGACTTGTGGGATAGGTCGGCTGTGGCCGTAGTATCCTCTACCAGAAGTCATAAGACTTTGTAGATTTTTAGACTAGTGGGGTAGGTTGGCTGTGGCCGTAGTATCCTCTACCAGAATAGAGTTAATGATTATGCAGGGCTTCGGGGTGCTGAAAGCCAAGTCATAAGACTTGCTACTCAGTCTAGCAGGATAGTCGGCTGTGGCCGTAAATCCCAGCTGCTGGGTAGGGTAATTTCAAGACTTGTTAAACGTGGCTGTGGCCAAAATTCAAGAAGCCTTGGAATTGCTTCATTTGTTCAAATTTTCCCAGCCTAGTGATGGCTTTTACTGAGGTATTCCGGTGGTGATGGGATGGTCTATCAGAGTGAGAACTGAGCGATCTCTGCCATACCCATAGCTTACTCTGACTGTTCCTTTAACTTATATATTTTCTAGATCACAAGTGACGGCGTCTTTTCCGTGAATTGACCTCCCAATCTACCAAGATTGGAAGCCAAAGCGTCACATTTTTCCCTTGCCCCTCAACTTTCTCTTCATAATTGCTGAGGGGCACAGGGCTCTGGGTGGGGCTTTGGTTTCCCAGGCGTTTCTGCACCCTCCTCAGCTCCCCGCCATGGAGTGGCTTCGGTAACCCAGGCTTTATTGTGGTCAGCAGGGAGGGTTCTGTGGGGGTGCTCGGTTATGGCCTTGGAATTGCTCGGGACCTTGGGGCTGTTCGGCCAGGCAGCTTGGGGAACAACAACAACAACAACAACAACTGAGGTGTTCCCGCTACC
Organism: Paralithodes platypus; assembly: GCA_032716605.1. Lineage (NCBI taxonomy): Eukaryota > Metazoa > Arthropoda > Malacostraca > Decapoda > Lithodidae > Paralithodes > Paralithodes platypus. The sequence goes on from CM064540.1 coordinate 21,362,184, forward strand.
CTCTTGAGTGGTACAAGGGCGTGAGAGTATATCCCCTAGTGGTGTGGGGAGCCCTTCTTGCTCTGGTGGTAGCATGAGTTGTTCAGTGTTTATCATGTTATGAAGTTATCGACGATCAATACATTTTTGTCATCGTGATAATAGGAAGGTAGTAATAAGGAGCTAATGTTAGTATCAGATAAAGAAAGTAAGGACATGTGGTTCTCAGTATATTAGTACATAATAAAGAATTCTGGGGCCTTGTAGACTCGCGGGTAGCGGTTCATAAGGGTGGAAGATAAAAAACAAATGTTGGGACGCGCAAGGTTAAACATAACATGGTATTATGATAATTAATTCTTGACCATCATTAGAGAACTTATCATGAATAATATCATAGAAAATAAATATTGGATAGTAGTATCATAATAATTAGGGAAAGATCATGGGTTAATGATTTTGGAAGTGGAGCATCTGGTGAGGAAATAAAAAGTGAAAGCTGGGATGTGCACTGGTAAACAGACTCTTTGTTTACTTATTTTACTTATCATAATTAGAAAGAAATAGTTATGAATAGAAGTACAGACATATGAAGAAGAATTAATAGTAATAAAATTAGGCGCACAAGGGTATGCTCAATAAATTTTCATTCGAACAGGCATGCGATGTTCTTACAGAATTATGTAGTACATGGTTTTAACACATGTATAACTTCTCTGATGTATAAGTAATAACATAGTAATGGAATGGTTATTAATGTTTGCAACGGTATGCTTCTTCCTCTTTCTGGGTGAAGAGGATTTTCCGCTTCTTGGAGGTTGGTTGAGTAGAGAGACATCTGGGCAGCTCTTTCCCGGGTGTTGACGGAAGCTTTGATGAAATTACTGCTATGCGGCATTCCCTCATATTCACGTCGCTGGCTGGTGGCTAAATCTTGACTGGTTTGGATTTTCGTGGTTGACTCGAGGAGAGGGGAGCAGGTGCTGGTGTGTGCGGCGTTTCTTGTGGTGGTCGTTTCTTGTTGTCTGCGGCTTCTTTTCCTCTTGTCTTCTCTCTAGCTGGCTGTGCTGGAACAGGAGCCTTCTTGGGGATACGGGTTATGTTCTTGGTGGTGGTAGTTTGTAGTTCAGTTGGGGGTTTCTTGATTGATTCTGTTTTTGATTCTGTTTCAGATTCCCTTTTCAGATGAAGTTTTCCTTGATGGATTTCTTGTGGTGAAGACGTTTTCTTAGTTGTTGGAGGGGGACTTTCCTTTTTCGGGGTATCTCAGTGATAGCCATATTATAACAAAATAATAACACTATATCACTGAAAGAGCTAAACTGACTAAAATAGACCAATATTCGCCAGACAAAACATAGTAATGCCTACATACTGGCTTAACACTATCTGATCTGACGTATTGTGCACTTTAATGATATTGTGTTTAATTAATTTTGAAGATTTTGCTTGTTTTGGCCATTTTCGAGCTGTGTTTTAGTTTGTCCCCAAGGCTAACACAAAATGCCTTCCCAGACTTCTTAAAAATAAAACAAAAATAAATAATACACACTCAGACCACCTTCCAGCTAAATTGTTACATGTTTCGATAAAAAATATCATAGCCACATGCAGATTTCTTTTACTATACAGGTTCATTAGCACTCGCTCAGAAAAAATCAACACTCGAATGGGGTGAAGTATCTTATTAACGTCAAAAGAATGGGACAAAACACCTTAAAATCTCCAAACTAGGGTGAAGATGGATGGTAGTAATGGAGGAAGATCTGGCTAACAGTAGTGGTTTTTATCCAAATTAAGAAGGGCAAATCAGAATCATTATTTTAACCCTTTGGTACACAGAACCTGGAATTGAGTAATACTGCGTGTCGTACAAGGCGACTAATAGGGGGCATGGGGGTAGATTGTAGGCACCAATCGAACAGGGCTATACCCAGAAGAGGCTGTGGCATTTGATAAGGAGTCGCTGGAACTCCTGTTTCATTTGCTTGGCCTCTCTTACTGATTCCCTTTGTGCCTCACTTACACAGAGACTAGTCCAGCCTGCTCTCACAAACACCTCCTCCTCCTATCTACTTCACTACACTTAACATGCACACCACACTCCCTCCTTCCACAAAAAAACAATTTAGGGGGAGGGGGGGGGGGACCATAAATGCCCCCACACCTGCCCGACCTTCCCCTGACGACCCGTCTAAATGCTCTGGACCTCGGCCTGTCACTCTTACTATAAACTTGTGCAACATTCGTGGCCTTTCCTCTAATTTTCACTCAGTCGAACACCATCTCTCCTCCTAAAAACCTGATCTTCTTTTCCTCACCGAAACCCAGGTATTTGAGACAACTACCAGCAGCCCCTTCTCTGTAGCCTCCTACTTTCTCTATCGTAGTTTCAAACCAAAGGCAGATGTTGTGCATACGTACACAACAAACTCACTTGCTCTCATGTTCCCGATTTCGACTCCTCTGAATTCTCAACTTTATGGCTCAAACTACCCTGTCATTCTTAAACAAAATATTTCTGTGCTTTCTATCTTTTCCCTAACTCTACCGACTTTCCCAAATTCTTCGACTATCTAAACTCTAAAGTGGAACACATTCTATCCATCTCTCCTTTCTCAGAAATCTCAATCTTAGGAAATTTCAATGTTCACCACAGCCAATGGCTCTCCTCTCACACTACTGACCAACCTGGTGAACAAGCCTATGTCTTTTCTATCATAAATAACCTGGAGCAGCTGGTCCAGCAACCCACCCGTATCGTATCCCGGATCGCTTTGGAGACCGGCCCAACATTCTTGACTTATTTCTGACTTCTAAACCATCTTCTTCTACTGTCAATCTTTTCTCTCCTTTGGGCTCCTCCGACCATAAACATATCTCCGTCACCTGTCCTATCTTTTCAGTACGGCCACCCGATCCTCCCAGCCGGTGGCGCTTGTGGCACTTTGGCGCTGCCAACTGGGAGGCTCTTCTGCTTCCGGGGCCGAGGAACCTCGGAGAGTGCTGAACGCATTACCGAGATAATCCTCTCTGGCATGGAAGCGTACATTCCATTTTCTTTCTCTCAGTCTAATGCAAAAAAAAAAACGTTATAAGAGATTTTGGCCTTTACCGATATCGTGTCCCAGAGCAAGTACCTGGGCTTCTGTATCGGAGGGACTCTATTGTTGAGTGCCGTTATGCAGGACAGTATCTCACAGAGCCCTTGCCTTATTAAAGTCCAGCCAGTGCGTGAACTATTAATAAGACGGGGGTCTTTTGTTACTAATAGAGCGCTTGACAAATCGGCATTCTTTATAAATAACAAAGCCGGATCGAGTCAGAGGAACGGATGTTAGGTAGCCTCCAGTAAGGTCTAATAACAAATTCCTTTGATGAGCCACGATGTTGAATAAGATTGGAAATAATGCTTTATCACCAGTGTGATCAGGGTTTTACTTCAATATTAAAAAGGGGCCAAAATCTTCCAGCTATTAGCTGTCTTCAAGTGATAGATAACTAAGAGCTTTCCAACTGTAATGATATTTAATTGTCCGCGGTGGTCATACCTTCTGTTGAGTTGTTCCTGCCGGTCCGTCTCAGGTTAATAAGGGCACAGGTGTGGGGGGGGGGGGACTCTTGGGGTATTTGGGGTAGTCCCTCATGGTCACGGCGGTGATGCTTCCTAGAAGTAGAATGGCGCTTGGAGGTATGATGTTTATGGTGTCTTTTCTTGGGTTGCCTTTCCTTTCCATCTTTTCTTCTCTGGTGTGCCTCGGAATTGTTGATGGTGATGGTTAGGTTCTTCTCGGGTGTTGGAGGACATGCCACATCTATGGAAGCTACTCTGGCACATCTTGGTGGGGTGGTGGTTTCTTCCTTTTGTTTCGGAGGTGTGGTGGGAAGTGTGGGAAATTTGCATGGTGGTGGTGAAGGCGTGGTATTGTATTTCTCTGGTATTTTAGAAAAAAAAAAAATGGCTTTTCCACTTTCTATTGAGATGTAATAGATTCTACTAAACATAAATAAAGGCGGGTGCCCAACCCCGAAAGGAGTTGAAATAGGGGAGCTATCCCCCTGCCAAAGGCGGCTTTCTAGGGCCTTTCCTAGCTGTTGCTGAGAGGATTGGGTTCTAGTTATGTGGTGATGGGCTGGTCTATCAGAGTGAGAGCTGAGTGATCTCTGCCATACCCATAGCTTACTCTGACTGTTCCTTTTGCTTATATATCTTCTAGATCTCAAGTGACGGCGTCTTTTCCGTGGATTGACCTCCCTACTGCCAACCTAGAAGTTGGCAGATTGGGAGCCAAAGCGTCACATTTTTCCCTTGCCCCTCAACTTTCCCTTCATAATTGCTGAGGGGCACAGGGCCTTGGGTGGGGCTTTGGTTTCCCGGGCGTTTCCGCACCCTCCTTAGCTCCCTGCCTTGGAGTGGCTTCGGTCACCCGGGCTTTAGTGGTAAGCAGGGAGGGTTTTGTGGGGGCGTTCGTTTAGGGCCTTGGCCTTGCTCGAGACCTTGGGGCTGTTCGGCCAGACAGCCTGGGGAACAACAACAACAACAACAACTAAACATAATTTTTGTTGTAGAAAATCTAAGTAGAATTAATATTTTGGTTAGGCATTCATAATTTTTATTCGCCAAGTAGGCCTACCAATATATATTTTTTTCATATAAAATCAACTATTTATTATACATAAACGTTGAATGAAAAAGTATATGAATGAAGGCGGTGCTGGTTGGGAGGAGGGGCGTCTACTGACTGGGAACAGAGGTGCATGGGGGCATTTCGTTCGGGGTTCACGGCGCCAGGCAATAGATAGATAGATAGATAGATGACACATTTGGAATGAACATGAAAAATGCTTCAAATTTCATATACAAAATGTATTGCTTATCTTATAACGAAATTATGACGGTGTAAACTCGGAAAACAATTAAATATGTTTTGTATATTGATTTTCAATGTGGTAAATTGATCTTATGGGATTTTGTTTTCTGCACCACGTGTTGCACTGATGGGGATCCCACCACACTCAAGATGGATCCTTACATCCCGGTTATTATAGATTATCAGTAGGTTCAGGGATATTTCGTAGCAAGGTCGGTCTATATGATCTGTGCCCCATGAATATTCTTTCCTCTCACTTAACCATTAGGCTACCATAGCGCAGTTGGGAATAAGTACACAGTCTGAGGCAAGCAGACATCTCTTAGAGAGCGACGAGACCCTGCTTTGTAACTGTGGGAAGCATTTTTTTTATTTACATGAAGGATAAGAAAGGCAAAGCTGCTTGTAACAAGTGTCTCCCCCAAATTTGAAAGAGTGACAGAGAGCCAATTTCAAAGTACGGCCTAAAGGTGTGGCCGGTTCACGAGTGTGCAATAAGAGTTCCACGAGACGTCGCCCTGAAGAAGGGCGGAACACGTGTTCACGAAACTGAGTTACGAGGAGGTAGACGAAAGTATGACTGTCCCCAGCCTATGTGAGAACTAAAGCCTAGAATCGTGCGTCGCTCTAACATTAGCCACCTTCTTGCCTCCCTGATCAGTGAAACGCTCTCCTGGTGATAGTAGCAGTTATTAATTGATTACACATGTGTCCCTTTGTGTTTCGCTGAAGTTAAAGTGCTTGCGTAGAGATATTAGAATTAAATATTCCCCATTGTGTTAACCCCTAATGTTGTTGAGTCTGTAGTACGCACTTTCAAGGGAGTGCATCTATTACCCAATTTTATTCATCTCAAAATAATTAATAAATATGTGTGTTCCGCTTTTGAGTTATGAGAGTCTTTTGTTACGCTGGCCAGCTTGCCAGAATATGCTCGTACGCGCTAGCGCTCACCAGGGCAGTGGAATGGGCTGTAATAATCATAGAACGATGTTCTTTCTTTCCTAGTATTTATGTAGTCACAGCCAGATCAGTGGTGGTCTTTATTCTTGTCTGTGACACATGGAAGTATTTTATATTAGTGTTAGAGTATAAGATATGCAGAGTGAAGTTAAAGGAGAAAGAGCGAGATAGGCAGTGAGATGGTATTGTGTGCGTGTGTGTGTACGTGCGCCTCCCTCCCTCGCTTGCTCGCGAGGGCTTTCCCAGACCCTTGATTGGCGGGCGCTCTTGGCGCGTCATAAGGACGCCTGCATTTCATGACGTAGTGGTCTGTGATTGGGTGCCGCTGTCCTAGAGTTGGAGCTGGGGGACCCGCCGCATTTCTCCTGCAGAGCTTGGTATAGCGTGCTCGGTCCTAGACGTCCCTTGCAATCTGTCCCCCATCTAACCCCCTGTACTACTGTTTCTCTCTCTGAACTTCTTCTTTTCCATTACTTCTCATCTTTATTCAATTACTTATCCCTTCTGGTTCTGCATACGACTTCCATAGTCGGCCAGTCGTATTACCAGCACCAGTTCTCACATACATGTTTTGCACTAGCTTTAGGGTGTATTAGTCATAGTCACATGAGTCATATTATCATTGGGTTGCTTCTAATTATTAAGTTGTTCTATGTTGCTATTTAATGCTAGACAGTGGAAGGTATCTTTAGTCGTTGTCTGAGTTATGTATATGGCGAGTCAAAGCCTATACGACTTCGACGGAGCTAGGTGCCTGTAACCTTTGTGCATATTTTTCCTTTGCGAGTGTAGCATTATACGAGCGAAGGGCTTTTGCCTACTCTTGCTCGTATGCTCGCTACCTCATTGTGTTGACCTTTGTGGAGCGCCAGGGCAAGACCAGATACTTGGGATCTGGACTTACCAAGAGAGCCTCCTAGTCAATTAACGTAACATAAGGGAAATCTGTTCAAGGGGAGACAGTAGGCTACGAGCATGCTTGCGCTCTGCCTAGCCTCCTGGTATCTTTTATGCTGCTGCTAGACTTTATTAGTAATACAGACAACATTGTGTTTATTAACTTTATCTGTGTATGCTTTAGAAATTCACGTATTATTTTAGCCTAGGTTGATGCTTGGCGCACAAACCAGTATGGCTGGTACTTTGGCTAAGGAAGTACTGTTTTGAGTGGCTATTATTAGTGCTGTCACAGAGTTGTTGCACTCCCTTGTTATATATATGTATCCTACTTATTGGTGTATTTGATAATGATAGATTAAAATCCTCACAAAATGACGAAGAACGGGTGAAATTTGTAGAGCTACGACGCAAAGCCAAAAAGTTAATTAAGCAAAGTAAAAAGACCCTAGAGTTACATATTGCGAATCAAAGTAAAACAAACCCGAAAGAATTCTATAGTTATATCAGAAAGAAAAAAGTAGTTACTTCAACTGTTGGACCGTTAGTCGATGAAAATGGAGAATACACCAAAGACGAAGTACAAATGAGTAATGCCCTCAATACCTTCTTTGCATCAGTTTTTACAACAGAAGACCTCAGTGATATCCCTACACCATCGCCGATTCAGATTGATAATTCAGATGTTCTAAGCAATATCACCGTTACAGAGAGAGAAGTATTGAATTGTTTAGATAAACTCAAGGTAAATAAAACGCCTGGACCTGATACAATCTCGCCTAGAGTTCTAAAGGAAGCTAAGGATGAGCTCTCCAAACCACTGTCATTACTATTCAATAAATCCTTGCAGTCTGGAACTATGCATGATCAGTGGAAGATAGCCAACGTAACACCGATATTCAAAAAAGGCAGCAAATTCCTACCCAGTAACTATCGTCCAATTAGCTTAACCTCAGTTGTATGTAAAATGCTAGAAACGGTCATAAGAGACAGACTCGTAAATCACTTAGAGGAAAATAACATACTTAAAGATACTCAACACGGCTTTCGTAAAAAACGTTCCTGTTTAACAAACCTCTTGGACTTCTTCCACGATATCCTCAACCTCTACGATTAGAGTAAAGCTGTAGATATTATATACCTTGATTTTCAAAAGGCCTTTGACAAAGTTCCCCACAAACGTTTACTGCTAAAACTAAAAGCGCATGGAATACAAGACGGTGTGTTGAAATGGATAGAAAATTGGCTCAGCGACAGAAAGCAAAGAGTAGTCATAAACGGTAAGGCATCTAAATGGACCAATGTAAGTAGCGGGGTACCCCAGGGATCGGTACTAGGACCAATTCTCTTTCTAATTTATATCAACGACATAGATGAGGGTCTCACCTGTACAATCTCAAAATTTGCTGATGATACAAAAATTGCAAATAGCGTACTCTCAAAAGATCAAGTTGACGATATGCAACACAATCTAGATAAATTGTCACATTGGGCCCAAATTTGGCAAATGAGTTTCAATGCGGATAAATGTAAAGTACTACATATCGGATACCTAAATGAGAAAGCAAACTATTCGATGAATGGCACTCAGCTTAAGAATGTAAACAGAGAAACCGATCTGGGAGTAACAATATCGAGTAACCTAAAACCAAGTCATCAATGTTCAGAAGTTGTTAAGAAGGCAAACAAAATAATTGGCTTTATAGGCAGATCATTTGAGCATAAATCCAAAGACGTAATCCTAACCCTTTACAATTCCTTAGTCCGCCCTCTTCTGGAATACTGCGTTCAATGCTGGTGCCCTTATTACCAAAAAGACATAAACAAGCTAGAACGAGTTCAACGTAGAGTTACCAAAATGATACCTAGCCTAAAGAACAAACCATACGAAGAGCGTCTTAGAGAATTATATCTATTTCCTTTAACCCAGCGCAGATTAAGAGGTGACTTAATTCAAGTGTTCAAAATCATCAAAGGCATCGACAATATGAACTGTAGTAAGTACTTCACTATCGACCAATCTAATTACACGCGGGGAAACGGTTGCAAAATTATTGGTAAATCTTTTAACTCACACGAATCTAAGAATTTCTTCTTCAATCGAGTTGTCAACTTGTGGAATGGGCTTCCCCGAGACGTTATAGACTGCATCACCGTTGATTCATTTAAATTCCGCCTAGACAAATATCTCGCATCAAACCCGCGTCTGACTGCGTTTGTAAATGAATAACTTTATTTTATCCTCCCCTCAGTTACTAACCCATATGTCCCCTACTAACTTCCTAGTCCTGCCACGTTAGTGGCAGGGCAGTAGTTCCCTTTCCAATGTTCCCTTACCCACTCTAAACCACTGTTTGGACACTTGATCCTCAGTGTTTTGGAGGACAAGCAGCCTAGTAGGGTCACTAGACCTGTTGTTGCTTGATTTCCTTTGTACTCCTTTGTACTCCTTTGTACTATTTGAGATACACGCTTTGGTGTCCTGCCCCTGCATTATGTCTGTTCTATATTAACGAGCATCTTAGAGCATCAGACGTTTCCAGAAGACTCCATATCTGATTGCTGTAGGACTAGACTACCAGTGTTTTCATAGAGCATTGAAGAGTTTAGTGTTGAGTACAGACTCACACTGAAGTTAACGTAAGCATATATTTCTTTATTAAATCTTGTTATAGTTTATTCAAGCATTGTTATTACTTAAGAGCACTTTATTAACGTAAAGTACTCCTGTTGTGAGTAGGCTTTGCCGTCACCGGAAAGCCTTTGTAGAAGTGCACTAAAACCCAGTTAATTGATACCCCGTTATCCAGGAGATTAACTCTGAAGGGTTTAAGTGTTTTGTTCACCGGCGTAATAGTTCGAGGGTTTGGAATTAGCGTACCGTTGTTGCAGATATAGCCTATCATCTAGTCCAATATTGAGTGCCCTTGTTTATTTCGTAGTGCCGGTCGTAACAAATGGCGACCTTAGACCAGAATATAGTGAACTGAATATTGCAGTTTTTTTTTTAGGAGAAATCTTATTGCCATTTGGGGTTGAATTTATTTCTCGCATTATTGGCAGTGGACATTGTTTTGAGGATATATAGAACTTGTTGGAGTTTGTTGGTGACCTAGTATTGCACTCAAGAACATCTTCAAAATATTTTTTTGTGAATAAAGCTACGCGAGAGTTTGGCTACTTTTGTCTTAACTTGAGATTTTTTGTTGTTGACTCCATCATGTCACTGGACGGGTCGGAACATAGTGAGGGTGCAGTGCGAGAGACAGGCGAGGAGGTGGAGAAGGTGGAGTTGTCTAACGGCGTTCGGGTGGTGAACAATGAGGAGGATGCTCAGATTTTTTTGGAGGAGCCTGTGTCGGCGGATTGGGTGTCGGGGCTAGACCGGTACGGACTGCAGTGTGTAGCCACGGTTTTAGGGTTGTCCGGTAATAGCGGTTTGTCGAGAGGTGAGCTGGTTACCTGGGTGCTCGGTGGGGTGCATGGGGCTTCGGGTGGAGCGGGAGCTGGGGCACCTTCTGCCCAGCCCCCATTCCACTCGACTCCTATCATGGCGCCTCCTCGGGTTCCGGAGCCGGGTACGTTCCCGCAGGCCGATGCCCGCTGGCGGTTGGGTATGTCTCTAGGTGATTCACGGGGTGGGTCCCCAATAGTAGCACCCCCTCCTCAGGGTTTGTCTTCCGAGATGTTGTTTCAGCTCGAGCTCGCCAAACTTAAGCAGCAGTCTGAGTTTGAGCAGCAGAAACTCAAGCAGCGAAGGCATGAGGCTGAGCTGTCGCTCGAGCAGCGAAGGCATGAGGCTGAGCTGTCGCTCGAGCAGAAAAAGCATGAGGCTGAGCTCAAGTATAAGTGTGAGAATGAGCTCAAGCAGAGAGAGGCTGAGCTTAAGTTTGAGTCTGAAAGGTATTTTGCCGATGTTGATCTAGAGAAAACGCGTGTAGAGGTGACGAGGAACCGGGTCGCCCAGGGGGGTCGAGCCCATGACCAGTCCCTGTCGCATCTTCTAAAGTTGGTTCCAGTTTTTGATAAGTTAGGAGTAACTGAATTTTTTCACCGGTTCGAGAAAAAGTGCCAGGAGCACCAATGGCCTGAGGAGAAGTGGGCAGCCCTTGTTTCGTCACGTTTGGCGGGGAAAGCACTCAAGGCGTATGATGCTTTGCCCCTAGATTCCTGTGTGAATTACGAGGCGTTAAAAGAGGCTGTCCTGAGGGCATATGAGTTACAGCCAGAGACCTATAGGCTGAAATTTAGGGCTGTTCCAAAAAGAAAGGAGAGTACTTTCCAGGAACATGCTAGAGAGCTGTCAGATGCATTTGAAAATTGGTTAAGATCAGAGAAGGCAATTACTTTTGAGGCAGTGAAGCAACTAGTATTGTTAGAACAATTTTTTAAATGTACTGGCAGTGACTTGACTCTTAACCTGAAAGAAAAGCAACCAAAAACTCTACAGGAGGCGGCTGAGCTGGCTGACCTCAGGTTGTTATTGATTCGTGGGTGCGGGTCTGCACAGAGAGATGAGGCAGGTAACAAGGGGCGTACCACTCCACCCCCCCGAATTAATGACACAAATAGTTATCCATATAAGAGTACTGTTGCCAATTACGAACCCAAGTCGAAACCCTTCCCGTTAAAGAAAGGCCAGGGCACTTACCCACCTCAGGGGAAGTCCAAGAGTGAAGTGTCATAAGCGCTCATGTCCGAGCATACCGCCTACAGCAGTGGTGTCACTAGTAAGCAACATTGGCGTGTCTTTGAGGTCTTCCGCGTTTACCCGGAGTAAACAGTCGGTTGCGAAGTCATCGCCGGTGCAGAAGCAGCAGGAGGGCTCGTCACCCGTCCGAGATGTTTTTTGTGGTCATAGGGGGCACGGCACTGTGAGGTGGGCTGGTGTGGAGCATAGGCTTGAGTTGTTGCGCGATACGGGCGCTTCACAGACACTTGTCAAGAATTTCACTGGCAAGCCTATTAACGCGGCTCGGGTTGTGGTGGTTCAAGGCATCAATGCCATGCGGTCTTACCTGCTGGTCAGAGTAGAGCTTGAAGTAGACGGTGTGACATGAGAGTTGGATGTGGGGTTGTGGAGAAGTTGCCAGTTGAGGGGGTCGACCTCCTTCTCGGTAACGACTTTGCGATGCTCACTTCCGAGGCTCCACCCTTAGTCGTTGCCGAGAGGGCGGCCGACACGAGTAGGGAGGGGCAAGAGTGGCTCGAGAGGTGCCAGGTGACGCAGATGGCCTGTGCTGTCACCAGGTCCCAGTCCGCTCAGGTGTCACAGCCTAATACCCAAGTTCTAGACCAGAGAAGGAAGGGTCAGAAGGAGAAAGTCAAGGCTGGTCGGGTTGAGAGTTTGGATCCAGCGACACTCCTTGGTGACTCGGTACTTGCACCCATGATGAGGTCTGGAGTGGCCCCAGAACCTGTCCCCCCTAGTGACACGGTAGGGCGTGAGAGCAATCCGCGACAGAGACGTTCCCAGGCGAAGCAGGCAAGGCATGAGCAGCCTAATATCGGGGGTGGCCACAAGTTGCTTCAGGAGCACTTAGATAGGTTGGCACCCTCGGATATATGTCGGCTGCAAGTAGAAGATCCTGGACTTGAGAGTTGTGGGAACGGAGCTATAGAACTCGACGAGGACGGGGATGCAAAGTCGGGAGATTTTTTTTTATCTTGGGGGAATCCTGTACCGCCGTTTTGTGGATCCCAGACGTAGTTGGGATGGTGGGGTAAGAGTAGTTGATCAGCTGGTGGTCCCAGAGAAGTGTCGTGATAGCCTGTTGCGGTTGGCGCATGATATTCCTTTGGCGGGTCACTTGGGAGTAAGTAAAACGTTGGCCTCGTTATCTAGGTTGTTCTGGTGGCCAGGTATTAAAGCTCAAGTTTCAGCCTGGGTGGCGATGTGTGGTACCTGCCAGACGGTGGGAAAGCCGAACCAGAGCATACCTAAGGCTCCGTTGCACCCAGTGCCTGCTATTGGTCCTCCCTTCAGCAAGGTTATCATCGACATGGTAGGCCCTCTGCCTCCCACTAGTGCAGGTAACAGGTTTCTGTTAACCCTCATGGATGTCTCCACTCGCTACCCTGATGCATATCCTATGAGAAATGGCAAGTCTAAAACTGTTGTGCATAACTTGCTGTTGTATTGTTCGAGATACGGGTACCCGCAAGAAATTCAGTCGGACCAACCCTATAAACACGAAGACAGTGGGCCATCGCAGGCCTAATGCACGTCAAACCGGCGGCCCCATGAGGGCAGCCGCTGGCGGCCCGCCAATTGGTCTGCTCATACGTTATACTGGTGGGCCGCTGACAGCTGGCCTCCGCAGTTATACCCACTATTACCCGCCGATGCTACGGAAGAGGGGTAGGGTGAATTTCTTGTTAGATACTATACGGTAGTTTTTGTTCCATAGACTGCTTGGCCGAATAGTCCTGCGTTCTTGAGGAAGGCCACGGCTGGAGCCGAGTTCCTCTACAGACCCCGCTTCTGACCACTACATGAATGCCCAGGTAACCGAAGCCACTCCCAGGTTCTTGCACCCCATAAGAGGCCAGGGGATAGTCAGGCAGTTTGACCCAATCACTTTTCCTCTTCTAGATTAGTTGCCAATTCTTCCGCGGGATTCAAGGGTTGGATCGACGCTGCCATTTCAAGTCCTCTTGCTAGATACTGATTAGCATTATGCTTCATCACAACTAGGAATGACAAACAAAAATATCTATGGGATGAATTAGCAAAGACTTGGTTTAGTTCCTTTGCAGGCCAGCTACCCAAGTATTATCACTGCATTTGTTCTAATATAAGATTGAGGAAATAAATACATACACTAGCTCATATTGGTAATTATATCTTTATTGCATAGGCTACTGTAATCCTTTATTCCAAAAATATATTGTAACTTAATCTAGCACTATATTGACACACATTTCTATAAAAAAACAAGGTGTATTACTAATGTAGGCCTAATTGTTCAAAAAGGTATTCTGTAGGCCTATACCAAAATGTTTGAATAACAAAGTTAAAAGATTCACTCAAAGGCCTACAAAAGTAATGTTTAGCACCTTTAATGGAGAATATTATTGAAAACAAGAGTAATTTCACTCATAAATTAATTGAATAATATTGTTTTTGCCTTCATGGGATACATTAGAAGTATTTCTAGGATATCCATCGACAATCCCATTAAAGATACCATTGTAAAGGGGGTGGGGGTAAGGTATAGGTTTGATTTTATACTTTAAGCGCCACCGCTGGAGGTGGCGCTAAAGCTGACTCCATTGCTAGTCAGAAATAGCTGGGGAAAGTTCAGAGAGAAGACTGCCACTTCACCTTAAGGGGAAGGTGTAGGCTATAAAATAAATCGGTAAGTATTCTGGTGCATCACCCGCTTTGTTTACATTACTCGTACACTCGCAATCACGTTCCCGTTTATTTTGACTGCCGTGGGATATAACACTAGGTTGAGGCCGTCATCCCCCCTATGACTTATTATCATCATCATCTACTGTATATTGCCAGCAGGGGGCAAACAGAAAAAACAGTCAAAATAGATGGGAACGTAACCGCGGGCACACAAGTAATGAAAACAATGCTGGCGATATGCCCGGATGCATATTTCCGAAGTACAGTATATACTAGTACTGTACCGGTATATATCATAGGCTAAATTATTATTATCGTAGTTCGAGTTTGCCTAGGGTAGCTATTACCAAGTCAGTGTTAACTTCAACCATGCATATAACTCTGGACAGATAACATTATATCAGTAAATCATAAAAATTTAACTACAAAGAGTTAGGAAAATATTATAATTGTATAAGGTGTTGATTTTCGGTGTGAGCATCCTGGGTTCGAATCCACGGACTGCCACATGTGTTTGTAAATTTCATTAATCGATTTTAGGAGTATGGTTGGTTGTTGGAAGGAACATAATAATTGATATTGGTTCAGGAGTAATTTATCGAGAGGACTTCCCTAAGTGGTTAAGGCCCCATTAATTGCTCTTTCCATTCACATATGCATAGCCTACGTGGGTTGCAGTTGGGATGTGTGTACATGCTTAGATTGATATGCAAGATTCGAAGTTGCATAATAAATCGTAGGCAGTGTCCACCAACCTTTAACTGTCTTCGTGGTGCGATGTATAAGGTGTTGATTTTCGGTGTGAGCATCCTGGGTTCGAATCCACGGACTGCCACATGTGTTTGTAAATTTCATTAATCGATTTTAGGAGTATGGTTGGTTGTTGGAAGGAACATAATAATTGATATTGGTTCAGGAGTAATTTATCGAGAGGACTTCCCTAAGTGGTTAAGGCCCCATTAATTGCTCTTTTCATTCACATATGCATAGCCTACGTGAGTTGCAGTTGGGATGTGTGTACATGCTTAGATTGATATGCAAGATTCGAAGTTGCATAATAAATCGTAGGCAGTGTCCACCAACCTTTAACTGTCTTCGTGGTGCGATGTATAAGGTGTTGATTTTCGGTGTGAGCATCCTGGGTTCGAATCCACGGACTGCCACACGTGTTTGTAAATTTCATTAATCGATTTTAGGAGTATGGTTGGTTGTTGGAAGGAACATAATAATTTATACCCTCGGCACTTGAAATAATGCAAATAAGTAAATTCCATTATGATATATGATAGTAAATGTTGAAGCTCTTCTGGGAACAGTCAAAAACTACTATACTGTTGAAATAGCTTTGAAAAGTTGACAGAGTGAATATAAACACCATATGAGGAGGAGCACTTTATTGACGTTTCGCAGATAGCTTCTTCAGGTCACTAACAGACTCTAGGTCCTAGGACGCCTTAAGACTAATATACTGTACAGTACTGTAGTGAAAATAGACTCCTATCACCTACTGTCTATGGTTGTATTAAAATACAACCATAGACAGTGCTATGACATATATTTGTAATAAGTAAAAATTCATCACTTGCTGTTTAGCTTGAACAGTCATGACAGAACCAAAACCTTCTCTATGTGCTGTAGTGCACAGAGAAGGATTCGGTACTAATGTCATGTCTCATGACTTGTCAATTGTCGTCATTTGGTTTAAATAAGACTAATACTAAAATTATTATTATTATTACTTTACTCCAGACACTTGAATAAGTAAATTTTACATATACAGTACTTTACTAACTTTAGTCCATATCTATTCACGATAAATGTAGGCTAGGTTAAATACGAATTATAGCAGTTTGGTAGTTCGAAGTTTACTACCAGCCCAAATGCTGTACATCGATTAATTAATTATAATTTAGTAAAGTACCGGTACCGGTACAATATAAGTTATTTCTGCATGCTGTGAATATTTGGTATCCTAACTCATGCCGTGAAATATATTTGGTGACCTAACCCATGCAGTGAATAAGATTTGGTGACCTAATCCATGCGGTGAAAATATTTGGTGACCTAACCCATGCCGTGAACAAATATTTGGTGACCTAACCCATGCAAATCCTATCATGATGTATGTAACTCTTACTAAATAAAGTCAATCAATCAATCAAATGCAGTGAATTTCGAAATGTCAATAAAGTGCTCCTCCTCATATGGTGTTTATTTTCATTTTGTCAATTTTTCAAAGTTATTTCAACAGTATAGTGGTTCATGACACTGTTCCCAGGAAAGCTTCAATCTTTATCATATACCGGTACCTGTATGTACCAGCTTGTACCCTTATGTCACTGGTTTCCCAACCACAAGCCCAGTTCTCAACTTGCCATCTCCGATACCGGTTATACATCCCCATGGCCACAACCTAAGGGTAACGGGTGTAAAGACTTCGGAGGAATCCTCATCTCCGACCGCCCTGGCACCGTCCCTCGTCCAAGCTGCAGTCGCCTCTCTTGGCCTACATCTTGACCACGTCCTTCCAGGTCCTCTTGGCTCTTGGCATGACTCTGGCCCCGGATGGAATCCTGAAATTTGGGAGTCAGAAATTAATTTCCAGTCGCAAAGGTCTTAATTTTCCCTAATCAGGTCATACAATTGCAGCCAGAATACCCAACAGCAAGGCATAACATACAAAGATAGCTAATAACATGTCATAAAAATGGTCCCAAGGAAATATCATTGGCCTATGAACAATAAGGAATTACATGTATGTTCACAAATATTTGTTGAGGCTTTACAAATATAACACATGACATAACTCTAACTTGTACTTTACAGAAACATTAATACACAAAAAATATCAAAAGAACAGATTGACGAGTAGCAAAAAAGTAGGTAAGGATGTAGTTTTCGGGAATCGGGCGTATCACCTGCCTTGTCTACACTACTCTCGGCTCACGATCACGTTTCCGTCTATTTTGTATGCTGTGGGATACAACAGATTGTTACCCCCCAATGACTTATTCACCCACTTATTGTCATCATGATAGGCCTATATTGCCAGTAGGGGGCAAATTACAGAAAAAAGTCAAAATAGATGGAAACGTGCGTGCGATCATGTATAAACATGATCATACTCCCGAATACTACATCCTTCCCAAAAACTATTAGGAGATCCCAGGCCCCTTTTCCATTCCCGAATTGGTCTCTCTCTCTCTCTCTCAATGCATTCCACATATTATACGTCTCTCAATCACAGTCTTCTAATATACAAACCACAATACTTTACTCACTGATATTCTTGATGTACCACCGAAGTATGTATTTAATTATGTAACCACCATACAGGCTATAATACCTTCATTGTGTAGGTGCGAGGCGATCTAAGACACCTTAGCTTCCTTTTCACACCAAATCAGATCGTGATTACGTCAGCCCTGTATTTAGTTATATAACAATCAGAGTCCCCCCCAATTCTCGCAATTCTATGTCTCTAACCTCCCGTTGTTTTATCCACTAACTATAGATTCCCAACCTTTAACCACGACTCTATACACCCGATAACCCTATGCCAGTTATTGTATTGATTTAGGCCTGTTAATTCGGATAAACTCACTATGACCAATCTGCAGACGATTATCAGGAGAGATGCAGGAAAGCTACCTCGTATCTCCCTTTTCCATGACGAGTATAGATATATGTACCCCCGTGCTCAGTCTTGTGCCCTTGCCTTGTTCTTCTAGTAACTAAGTGTATATATAATATTAACCGGAGTATGCCACCAGTATTGATACGACATAGCGGCACTGTCCTTGTGTCTTATTGTGCCACGTGCATACCAACCCGGTTTCATCATCTTATTAGGACGACGGCTATAATGTCGTCACTCATGCATGTATTCAATCCTTAGGTTAATTATCTTTTATCCGCCATTGTGTTCATCTCTTCCATTTACTTTTCCACAATTGTTATAAGTCTTCCAATCACCTCCTTCGTATCCACAATCCACACTACTCTATTTTGCTTCGTGACCCTATGCTCAGTGGTACCCTGTTTTGGGTCATCCTGTCCGCTTATCCTTCACGCCCCGCTGCACACACCACCCTACCTGTTCGATCGTATGGAAATGCCACCCCTATGTCCAGCGCATTAAGGGTCACTATCCTAGGTCACGAGCGGCGCGGCGCCTAGCCTCAAACCACCCCCTTTACAATTCACAACCCTCCCGCACCTCGCGTATCCACTACCCCTCGTGTCCTACACCTCTTACCCGCCAGACTCTACCTACATTATGATGAACATGAATACACCTTAATTTAATACACCCATGCCCTGTCCCTAGGTTGAGCCAATGCCAACCAGTTCAGACAGGTATAAATCTATGTATGTTCTTCCATCCGAGAAGTAATATGTTAAACCCCTAAAAATACCTTGTCTTGCCAGACTAAGTTTCTGAAGACCAACCGCCCCCATAAATCTATGTATGTTCTTCCATCCGAGAAGTAATATGTTAACCCCCTAAAAATACCTTGTCTTGCCAGACTAAGTTTCTGAAGACCAACCGCCCCCATAAATCTATGTATGTTCTTCCATCCGAGAAATAATATGTTAACCCCCATGTCATAATTGATAAGAAACTATGATACCCACGGGTACACCATTGTATATATAACCATTATTCCTGTAAGACCTAGACAGAGATAATGACTGAAGATGTTAGCCACCATGCAGTCTTCTAACAGACAGTCCCCAACCCCTGCGCTCACACCCTAGCAGCACAGCTGATCACCACACCGCCAGACGTACGACGAACAATAAAAAAAAGCTATGTACAGTGTGCGATATTAGATTCAACAAAAGGAGTCCAACATCACAATGTAGTATTTGTAATGAAACAGTACACGATCGATGTACTTATGTTACCAGCAGAAAAGAAATGGAATGCGATAAATGCAGGGAATTAGCAATTACCCACTCCACCAACTCTACACTACCCACAGCATTACCATTAATGCCACAGATATCGGCGACCCAAGTAGCACAACATGCAACAAGAACAACAATGAAAACAGGTAGCACTCGCAAATACATCAACAGGGAAGCAGCATCAACGGACAATGAAAACAACAACAACAACAGCAAACAACCACAGCCCGACCGCGAGTACCCCCTGCCCTCTCCCGCACAAACAGCTGATCGACGCGGACCAAACCACACCTCCAGTCGTATGATAAACAGTAAGAAAAAACTATGTATAGTCTGTAATACTGGTTTCAACAATAGGAGTTCACTTTTACAATGCAACAGTTGTAATGAAATTGTTCATAACCGATGTACTTACGTTAACAGTAAACACGAAGTTGAATGTGTTAAATGTAGGAACTCAGCTGTACAACATCGCGAAACCATTTGTTTTATTTGTGAATCACTCATAACACGACGTCAGAAGATCCAAAACTGTGTAAAGTGTAAACATGTAGCTCACATGAAGTGCATCTCTAAGAAGACCAACAGTGAAGAACGGGAATTCCTATGCAACATGTGTACCTTGCATTCATTACCGAATATTAATGTAAATGATCCAAGTATTAACAACTCAGAATCCAGCCAGGACACATTCAAAATCAAAGATGAATACAGAGTGTTCACCAACAAAGGGCTCCATCTTATCCACATTAACGCCAGATCAATGTACCATAAATTGTCAGAAATAAACTTGTTAGCTAATAAGGCCAAAGCTTCAATAATTGCAATCACAGAAACCTGGCTGGATTCAAGTATAAACGATGGTGAAATAAACATTCAAGGTTTCAACATGGTTAGGAATGATCGCAATAGGCAAGGGGGAGGAGTATGTCTGTATGTAAAAAACAACCTCACACACACAACTAGGACCGACCTCCATGTAGAAAATCACGAAGCTCTGTGGATCGACCTACACCTGCCGAGGACAAGACCCATCACAATTGGGGTATGCTATAGGCCACCAGCCGACACACAATTCTTGACCAAATTTGAACGAACTTTGTCATCGCTAGACCCTCTGAATGAATCCATCATACTAGGGGATTTTAACCTGTGTTACAAACAACGAAATGATAGACTTGTACGAGAATATAGGCATATACTGACAATGCACAATCACAAACAACTCATCACAACCCCCACCCCCCCTCTGAGAACACTGCCACAATATTAGACCACATAAACTGTAACAGAGAGGACAAAATATCCCAATCAGGGGTTATACAGACTGGGATAAGTGATCACTTCGTCACATATTGCACACGGAAAACCACAAAAATTACTCTAGAGAACCCAAGGTTATCAAAACAAGGTCACTCAGAAACTACAATAAGGAAACATTTCTGGACATTTTATGGAATACAGACAGTGTTTGGAAGTACAAACGTTAATGACGCATGGGTTGGCTTCAGAACCATCATCACAAACATCCTAGACGAAATAGCTCCTCTGAAAGACATACGAATTAAAGCAAGGTCAGACCCATGGATCAACAATGACATACTACACCATCTGGAACACAGAGACAATCTGTTAAAAAGGCTAGCGAAACATAGACAGGATCAAGGTCTGAAACATGAGTTCAACAGGGCCAGGAATAAACTAAGTAGGAAAATGAAATCAGCGAAAACTAATTATTTTCACAATAAGGCAGAGGAATATCAGAATAACCCAAAGAAACTATGGAGGCACCTAAAAACAACAGGCTACAGCAATAAGACAAGGGATTCGTCTAACACTAATATTGCTCTCACCATTAATGATCAGGTTTGCCACGATAAACGACAAATTTCAACCTACTTCAACTCCTTCTTCACTTCCATAGCAAATACACTTGCACAGAACCTACCTCAACCTCTCAATAAATACACGACAACAACGGCCACCTTTCGTAATTTCTACAGAGATAAAGACATACACCCGAACACATTTTGATTGCAAAATGTTACACCAAAATACACTTTTGACGAGCTGTCTAACCTAAATGTACATAAAAGCACAGGACCAGACAAAATTCCTGCAAAATTTCTACGAGATGGAGCCATTGGTATAGCAGGCCCCCTAACCCACATCATCAACTTGTCAATTAACACCAACACTGTACCTGCTGAACTGAAGGAAGCTATTGTAACCCCTCTATTCAAGAAAGGAAATAAACTAGAAGTTGGCAACTACAGACCAGTTAGCATATTATGTATTGTATCTAAAATCCTTGAAAGAGCGGTATACACCCAAATTGAACACTACCTCAAACAAAATGATCTATTCTATAAGTTTCAATCAGGTTTCAGATGCACTCGACAGACTCCTGTCTCATCCACTTAACGGATCACATTCGTAAAGAAATGTCTAAAGGTAACTACACCGGTATGGTTCTTCTTGATCTACAGATCTACAAAAAGCGTTTGACACAGTAGACCATGATATCCTATGTAATAAACTACAAGCAATGGGCATAGGGTCTGTGAACTGGTTTAAATCTTATCTTAGTGGTAGAACCCAAAGAGTCAAAATTGATGATAATATATCTGATCCTATGCCAATTAACTGTGGGGTCCCGCAGGGAAGCATCCTTGGTCCCTTACTCTTTCTCTGTTATGTGAACGACATGGAACTGAGCGTCTCATGTAAATTATTACTGTATGCAGACGACAGCGTGCTTCTGGTTTCAGGAAAAGACCCAATAAGTATTGCCGCTTCACTTTCCAAAGAACTAGCATCATGTAGTGAATGGCTAGTGGACAATAGACTATCTCTTCACCTGAGCAAGACGGAAGCCATCTTATGTGGAACAAAACGCAAACTGAAAGACATTGTGGGCTTCTCGGTCAACTGTAATGATATTCCTATAACAACAGTGTCCCAAGTTAAATATCTCGGACTAAAACTGGATGCGAGTTTGTCAGGTGAAACAATTTTGGAAGCTATCCTGACTAAGTGTAGAGCACGTATAAAATACCTGTATAGACAGGTGGGATGCTTGCCCGCGGCGACCACAAAGACCCTCTGCCAAGCGCTTGTTCAATGTCATTTTGACTATTCTGTGTCATCCTGGTACTCTGCATCATCTAAATCAGCACAGCACAAACTACAGGTCACTCAAAATAAAATGGTTAGGTTCATGCTGAACCTAGGACCCAGATCACATGTTGGCCAGGAACAACTTCAGTCACTAGGTATGCTCAATGTCTCTGACAGGGCCAAACAAATCAGGCTCACTAATGCCTTCAAAATTTTCTATGACAGAGCTCCAGAGTATCTAAAGAATGATTTTGTTAAAGCAAATGAGAGGAGTGGACATAATACAAGAAACAGGATGTTTAATTTTAAGGTCCCGAGAAACCAAGGACAGGGTAAGCAAACATTCTTCTTCACTGCCATCAAAGACTGGAACGACCTACCCCAGTCAGTCCGTGAAAAGAGAACACTGTATTCCTTCAGACGTAGCCTGAAGGAACACCTGAACCGGACAGCTGCGAGAAGGAAGCACCAAGCTTATGTCTACTACTAAATACGACATAAGAGATAGACAAACCAAACTGAAATTATTATTGATTACGGATTACTGATATTTACTATAGGATGTAAGGTATCTTAAAATAACCCCTTAGAAATACTTTCTCTAAAGTATCTATTTCTTTATCCTCCCCATTTCCCCAGCTAACCTAATCCCACAAGGACCCCAATGGAAATACGCCTAACGTCCTTATTGGGCTATCCTTAGTTGGAATTATGCAAGGCTGGTACATGTCATATTTGTAACATACTATGTGGTACCAACTCTGTAAATTGCTAACTGAATAAATATTATTATTATTATTATTATTATTATTATTATTATTATTATTAATTCTTACCCCAACCAGAGATTGTATAGATAACCTTTTTTTACCATTGTCTCGACACATATCTACCACGAAACAATAACGAAATACCCCTATGAACTGCCGCTTTCTTTGGTCTATATTTCATAGAAAACGCACTTCCCAGGGACAACTAGATCAGCAAGAAATCGTGTCAAATAATAGTGTCCATAACCCCTCGTATTGACGAGTAATAATACACCATGTTTTTCTCTACTTTTATCCACAGTCAAGCACACACCTACAGTTAACCTCCTCTTCCCCACAGCCCCACAGTCCACATGATTCTATCCTTTCCAGACTCATATACCACCACATATTGCTCATTCCCCGGTAGCGTTTGGCTAACATACCTTCCCTGTCATTAACCCCCAGGCTACGATACCAACTGTAGTCTAATGCCACCCCTACGCCCAGAGACCTTAGGGTCAAACTTCCATGTAGCCCTCCTTAACCCTCTCCCTCTCGTTAACCCCCATGCTCCTCCACTCCCTCCTAACCTAGCCTCTCCACCACACCCCCTGAATATCCTTAACTTTTCCGTTACTAACATTCTCAAACCTTTTGTATATATACTCCTATCCAGCCTACCTTCCCCCAGTAGGAAGGAACACCATTAGAACTTTACTAACCTTTTGCATGCCATCTATTCCCTCACAACCCATTCACAACCCTGTACCAAATGATCGTCAGTGCGAAGCTAGCCGCCTCGCCAGTGACTAACTTCTATTGCCATACTTCCAGATAAATGTGGCAGAGTTAGCAACCCAGTCTCCCCCACATCCAACAAACCATGCAATTAACAACCCAACCAATTAAACCAGCTGGTCAAGGCACCTTCGGTTTTAGTATTACGAACACCCACATCTGTCTCATAAACAGAGGGTTATTACAAACACTTGTAATATGGCAAGCCCCCAGCCACAGCCGCCCGGACGACCATCACAGAGAGAGGACGCGCACCTCCCCTTTTTACCCACCCGAGGAGGGAGACCCCGACCCCTGCGGAGGTATACCTGACCCCTGTTTTGACTTCCGGGTCATTGCCAGGTAGCACAGGAATTCTTCCTATCAATGAACTAACCATGTATGACTAACACCTTTACTAACCTCTATTAACCCACAATAACTCATTAACCTTTCTTGCATACTCCGATAACCAAATTAGCACCTCAGCTATACCATAGAATGAAGATTGAACAATCTAAGAGAGACGCTCCTATCACAGCTGTCCCAATCCTCCTCGCAAAGTAGATCCAGTCTCTCTCCCCTAAATACTTCCAGTATAGCCAAAATAGTACCTCTTACTAAGGCTCAGTTATATCACATGATGAAGGCTCCATATTAGCCATGTGCCACGACAGTAATCACCACCTTCCCTTGTTCCCGTATCAATTGAGAGCTCAAATAAGTCCATCAAAACTCGAGATCCCTATGGCCTACAGGGTCCAAAACTGCCCCTATAAATCAAGCTCCAGCCCCCAGTAAAAGCAGTTGAAAGATAGACACCAACCAGGGTTGGTCACCAGAGTTGACCTCGAGCTCTATCATTGCTGATTGCTGAGAATTGAGTTCCAGAGCCGGCAGACTCCGTGGCAGATCTAGATAGAAGGACCTGTCCACGTACTTGAGAACTTCCTACATATGGACCACCTGGACGGCTGCGGAACCAGTCGTTAGCCCCCAACATCACGGACGCAAGATAACCAGGACTAGACCAATCAAATACTACCCAAGATTCACTCTATTAGTGCTACAGTGTTACAGTACTATTTAGAGACTCACTTATTAATATTTCTACGAAGTGGCTATATCTTTGCCCTAGTATAATTCATATATAACCATTCCATTAGGAAGTGCTAAGCGTATCAGTGTTTATTAATTAACAGGCGATATTAACTCTCGTAATTACCCATATATCCAGATATTATTACCTAGAAGTGAAACCCTAGTGATATCTAATGTTCGCCCACTGATTTGCGTTCTATGTGTTTCTGCCATAAGAATATAAAACTTAGATCAGTACCCCCTGAGGTTACTAGAATTCCCGTGCTCTAAAATACGCATGTCTAATCTAGTCTGTGAACTACTACTTGTGCACCAGAGCTACCAGTAATAAATCTAACAGTGAATTTGAATCTATAAGTAACATTGATGGTCTCCAGTATAACTTGTGAATAAAGCCAGTGATCAGAAGATTAATACCCGAACATTGGAAGTGGGAGACTAGGCTCCATCCAGATCCACTTATGCTAGTGTTGTTCAATTCTATCATTTGTCTTGTACGAGTATTCAGAAGTGTGCAAATCAATAAACGTGATCGTGTGTCTTGTTACCGTGTGTTTCTTTTGTGTTCTCTATTCCTCATACCTTGTTTTGTGCATGCAGCCTTCTATACCCAGTCAGTTAGAACTCACATTACCCAAGTTAATCCTGTAGAAAAGCAGGGCATAACATCATCTACAGCCAATTACACTGAAACACTATCTGATCAGCCTCCATTAAGCTACTTTCTCTAGGGGTTAACTTGGAATGGATGTTGTTTCCGGGTGTAGGCTATGGTCGTCATGTTTACATAGGGCGATCGCTGAGCGGCCGAGGTTAACTTCGCGTCTATTTTGACAGCGATTTTTTCGGTTATTTTCCCCCTGCTGGCAATATATATGACGATGACAATATGTCATGGAGGGGTGAGGGGGGGCAAAGCCCCCCTCAATATATTATTGTATCCATTGGCATTCAAAATAGACGGGAACATGATTGCAAATGTCCGATGCCTCCCCCACCACCGGTCCACCGCCGCCGTCATGTTTACATTTGTCGATCGCCGTGGTTAAGTTCGCGTCTATTTTGACAGCGATTTTTTTGGCTATTTGCCCCCTGCTGGAATATATGTGATGACAATATGTCATTGGGGGCTGAGGGGGGCAAAGCCCCCCCCCCAACATATTATTACATCCAAAGGCAGTCTAAATAGACGGGAACAGGATGGCAAGAGTCCGACGCCACTCCGCGTAGGCCTAGCCTAGTGTAAACAAGGCTGGCGATACACCCGGGAACTACATCCTACCCGTTAACTTTTTCACAAGAACAAGTAGGCTAGAGGTTCAACGTAAAAAATAGGCTAGGCCTAATTATTATTGGCAAGAATGTAGTTACCGGGTGTACGGTGTACCCCATCATGTTCCCGTCTATTTTGACTGCCTTTGGATACAAAAATACATTACCCTAACCAAACAACCTAACCTAACCTAGCCTAGTATTATAGATTTAGGCTATAGGCCTAAGTATTTATTTTATTATAAGTATTTATAGATGATTTATGTTGTGGTTATGTCGGTAGTGGTACACCCGGTAACTACATCCTTCCCTTATTATTACCGCTAAATTGCTAATAATAGGCCTATGCTAAGATTCTGCAATTTCCTTTACATTACAATGATGAGGACTCATTAGCAGTGTTCTCTAGAGTCTTTGGGAAGATATGAGTGGTGTAGCCTACAAGTAAGTTATAGGCCTAGGCATAATAGCATTTAATGAGGTTATGAGGTGTAGGCCAACTCGGCCATAATGCCATTTTCCAACTCGACCCACTTAGGCCTAGGGCTTAGGGCTAGGCCTACTTGAAAATCTGTTGTCAAAATTTGCCAGTAGGCTATTGATGCCAAATTCTCTGAACTACCAGTAGGCTAGCATTAAGGCAAGGGGTAGGCTTAAGCCTACTGGTATAGGCCTATGAATCATCGGTTCATCGCCACTACCCACTAGACCCACCGATATTATTGGATCATATTAATATCAGTCTGATTTTTTGTAGGCTATATTAAATCCTAGGCTAGGCCTGGATGAACACAACAAACCACCTTCAAATTCTAGATTCTAGCCTACACTTTCTAATGCTGCTTAGCAGCTTACTCACGGTACTCATTAGGCGGTAATTGTTTAGTGTATGGCCTCCTCCTAAAGAAAATGGATTTTTGAGCATAGACTAAACCAAATGTTCACTACTGTATTTACATAGCTGGTCATTAACCTAACCTAACCTAACCTAACCCCGCTGGTCTTGGGTTGAAAAGTGATAAAAAACACAGATTTTTTGTATTTTAATACCACAAATTTTCCGAGTGTTTTTTATAAACAAAATTGGTCATTTGCATCAATATATAGTGTTTGTAATTAATTAAAAATCTCGGTAAAACCTATTTTCCCCATTAGGCCTATCGATCGATGTTGAGACACACTCGCTCCCCGATAGTGATTTGAAAAGACATTAGCCTAACCTAACAACCTTACCTAACCTAACCTAGTATTATGGGTGGGGGCTGCCCCCCCACACCCCCGCTGGTTGAGTACTTAACCTGACAAGCGCGATATAGACCTAGGTGCTAGGGTAGTTATTTGTGCATTTCTAGCCCTGGATTCTGACAGAATTCGTTATATTTACAATATAAAGCATTATTTGTTTTCGGTATGCTTTTATTTTACATATATGATGTATATATGAACCTTCAAGAGTGCTAAAATAACTGGAAAAAGCATTTGGGTGGTGAAAAACGAAGATATTGGCCACCCGGTCATAATCTCAGAAGAGAGAGAGCCACAGGCAGCCCTCCCCTCTCGCTGTCTGGGAGTCAACTGAGACGAGCGGGGCGGTGTGTGCCGGTGTCTGGGTGTTGCATAATGATCTTTTATGCAACCCACTTGTGCTACATTATCGCGGGAGAGAAAAATAACCGATAAATGATGATAATAAGAGGAAAAATAGGTGATAATTGAGGAGGGGGGGAGGGGGGAATAAGGTGGGGAAGGAGGGGAGGGGGAGGGGTGAGAAACACATGGATGAGTACTAGAGGGGAATTATCTCACCTGGAGACAAAATCCTTTGTTTTGATAGGCCCTTTTTTTTTGGAAGGCTTTTTTTATGGTCTTGCTTCCGTGAGGCCTATCGCGTTCCCTATAGGAAGCCTTCCGTGAGGCCTATCGCGCTTGCCGGGTTAATAAAAAAGAAATCAAAATTGGCTGTCGATTATACGAAGGTGAAAGAAAAGTCGATGAAGTCTATGGTGTTTACTCTGCAATCTTCAGCTTGATTGTACTTTGATAATGGGAAAGTACCGTATTGACAACCTTGTTACGAAAATTAAATTTTAGTACCATACTTTTATATTAGGTTTTTCCGAGGATTTAACACCTTTCCATATGATCTATAGAGCTATCGATGACTGAAAGTACCATATTGACAACCTTGTTACGAAAAAAACATTTTAGTACCATACTTTTTATTAGGTATTGCCGAGGGTTAAAACAAATTTTCTTATGATATTACCGTCGGCCAATTAAAGTAACGATTTTCATTTGCACATTACGCATATAAAAACTTTCTGTATATAAGTTTCATTGGTATATTCATAAAGAGCACACTCTAAGCTATTCATAAGTCACTTAAAACACTAAAATCGGCTTACGGTAGCCATGTAATAACATGGTGAACCTTCGTGAAAGTGGCGCAAAACGGCGAATTTATTGGTGGATGGTGGAAAGTTCTGGGTTACCGGACGTTGGTACCATCTATATAACATTGGTAATTTAATTCATATCTTTCTTATACCCCCTACATATGATTCGGAAAGCCTTCAGCTTTGCATATATATGCATATTTTGTACCTAGGTCACATAATAATATACTTAATTCGAATACTTACCAAAGTCGATGTTAGGCCATCAGAATTGTCTCAATATTATCATATTTTCACCAATTTAAGCAGCTCCTCGTTGTCATACACAACGTTCAGTTATTCACAATTGCAAATCATGTGTGGAAATGCTGATACTAAAGCTACATTCTCTATATTAGCCTGAAATATGACGAGAAACCGAAAATCCGCCATTTTTCTTCACTGAATGAGTAAGACTGGCTTCTTAGTTCTTAATCCATTACACTAATCTTCAATTATATACGAAAACTACATAAAATCATGTCAATAAATAAATGTAACCCATATTTATTACACAATTCGCGATTAATAGCCATTATTTGCAAGGTAATTACAAAAAATTACAATTAGACATCGTAGTTCGGAAAATGGCTTTGGCTTCAACTTTATACACTTATGGTGACCATATCTTACTTTGAAATATATAGAATATAACATATAATAGGTAGATTTATGCGATAAAGGTAGCATCAGGCCACCCAAAACAATGGTACATTTATTGACGGACCGCAAAAATCGCGTACGTTTTCATAAAAATCTGTTTGTTGCCACCTGGTACATTTCATACCTCAAGAATTCGACCACACTGTGCCAAAACCTTACCAGTCTTGTCCCGGCAGCCATTTTGCATGCAGGTGATCTAGTTTTGTGAATATGAAGAAAGTTTTAGACCTTGTCCGCACCGTTAATCGGCGAATCTTGCTTTGCCTCGCAGATATATTCACTTAACCCGGGAGCTGCAGGGAGACTCATAAGAGTTCCCCCGGTGCACTGCGGGGAGACTCTTAAGAGCAGAGCCTTTGAACACGTACCAAAACCGCGCGTTTATAGCCAGGCGGCTGAAAATTGGTGTGGGTATAGTACTACATGTCAACTCTCGACACCACCCCGCCAAACGCTCGCCCCGCACTCGTGCAAGTACCACCGCGCCAGTAACCACGCACTAGTCATGGAGCCCACACGTCCCTCACGCTCGCTCCCTGATGACACAACCAGCCCTCCTTCTGGTGGTGTTAGCCGCCGTGGAAGGCAGAGGGTGGCTGCTAAAGACCCTAGCTACCAGTACGACACGCCCTACAGCTCGGAGGACGAAACACCTGCACCCAAAGCACGAAAAACACGTGCAAGCACAAGAAAGGTACAGAGGTCATTGGTGTTTCGGGACACTGCCACCACGACCCAGGCCACTACAACAACCACTACCACCACCACTGCCACCACTGCCACCCCTGCCACCCCTGCCACCGGTACCAGCGACGCAGGAGGCCGCCCTAGGGCTGCAGAACCTGCGGGGGCAGGAAAAAATTAAAGGCACGGGCGTAGGGAAGAGAACCCGTACGCCAGCCACAGTGCCCCTACCACCACCACCACCACCAGCCGCCCCTGGCCCGGCTGCCCCTGCCGCCCCTGCTGCCCCTGCCACCCCTGCCACCAGTACCAGCGACGCAGGAGGCCGCCCTAGGGCTGCAGAACCTGCGGGGGCAGGAAAAATTAAAGGCACGGGCGTAGGGAAGAGAACCCGTACGCCAGCCACAGTGCCCCTACCACCACCACCACCACCACCACCAGCCGCCCCTGGCCCGGCTGCCCCTGCCGCCCCTGCTGCCCCTGCCGCCCCTGCCGCCCCTGCCCAAGGAACAGGGAAGGGGAAGGGGAAGGGGAAATGGAGCGGGAAAGCGACTGGGAAAGCGAATGCTGGCCCTGCTGGCCCTGGTGTCCCTGCCGGCCCTGCTGCCCCTGTTGCCCCTGCTGCCCCTGCCACCCATGCCGCCCCTGCCCAAGGAACAGAGAGAAGGGCGACAGGCACCACCATCATCTTGCCATCAAGACCACGCACCACTGCTGCCCCTGCCGCCGCCCCTGCCGCCGCCCCTGCCACCGCCTCTGCTGTCCCTGTCCATAAGACTCCCGCACGTGCAAAAGTGACCCGGAAAACTCTGACACCATCAAAGTATGCCGCCCTGCTGTTTGATGGTGATTCGCAGGACATTGGCAGCCCGGGTTTCGACGACGAAGCCCTAGCACGGGACCAAGGGTGGGGGGATTTGGGAGTGGACAGTGGGAGTGAGTCCGACGTCGGTGACGAAAATGAGGAAGGGCATCGTCTGTCAAGTGAAGAGGAGGGTGATGATGATGAAGTGCTGTATCGCGACCATGGAAGCGATATTTCAGACGATGAAGCAGACGCAGACGACATTCCGATCCCTGAGCTGCCTTCGTTCGATTGGTCTGACGGGGTCAATTTTGTACCTGACGTGCCCCAGTTCAATCCTGGGACGTCAGGAACAACTGACGACTGGCCCTGTGACGATCAAGCGAACGAAAGCGACTTCTTCCTCGCTTTTTTCGACATGGAGGTAATGACGTACATCGTTGCCCAAACAAACGCCTACTACAGGTGGGTGTTTGGCAGATTGGACGTCCTTTCTCCAAAAGCGAGAATACGAGGCTGGGTGGATACGACTGTGGAAGAATTTCTGACGTTCTTTGCCTTGTTGTTCCTCATGCCTCTGATCAAGAAGCATGTGTTGCAACACTATTGGAAGCACGACCCTCTCATCGCCACCCCAACTTTCAATAAGTTCATGACTCGTGACAGATTTTTGTTGCTGCTAAGATTTATGCACTTTGCAGACAACGAAAATCCTAACAGGATTGACAGGATATGGAAAGTTCGGGATGTGTTCACCATGTTGTTGGAGAGGTATAGGAAATACTTTTACCCCTTCCTCAATTTGGTGATTGATGAGTCGCTCGTGCTCTTCAAAGGACGTCTTGTTTTCAAGCAGTATATCCCCTTGAAAAGGCATAGGTTCGGAATCAAGCTCTTCGTTTTGTGTGACTGCGAAACTGGAATAGTGCTTGACATGATCGTGTACACAGGCACTGACATTGACATACCGAAAGCCGCTGCCAATGACCCCATGGGCATGTCAGGTGCCATCGTCAGGAAAATGTTGGCACCTTACCTGGGCAAAGGCCACATCATCTACACTGACAACTGGTATACTTCTCCTGCTCTCTGCCAGTTTCTTCATCACAACCAAACGGGGTCATGTGGGACTGTCAGAAAGACAAGAAAGTTTATGCCAAAGTTCACAGGTGATGTCATTCCTCTCACAGATGCCTCCTCCAGTGACACACCTTCAGAAGACGACCTGGCCCAGGAACACCGCGAGAGGCATGTGCGAAGAAGGCGACGAAAGGGGCAGAAATACAAGCAGCTCGAGAAGTGTGGGAAAGTGATAGCCCTGAAGTGGAAGGATAAGCGAGACATCCACCTGCTTTCCACCGTCCACACAGGTGCCCAGGTGGATTCTGGCAAAATCCACTACCGAACCAGGAAGACAATCTACAAGCCCGACATGGTAGTGGACTACACTAAAAACATGCGCCTGGTGGACAAGTCTGACTGTCAGCTGTCAGGCGTTGAGTGTCTGAGGAAGACTGTGAAGTGGTATCACAAGCTCTTCCTCCACCTAGTTGATATAACGATGCTGAACGCCTACAACTTGTGGTTGGTGAAAAAGGATATGGCCCCAAACCAGAAGCTGAAATTCCGGGAGTTCGTCTACAACGTCTCATACCAACTCCTGGAGAAGTATGGCACCACCACTCACAGACGTACGGCATGGCGTGGGGATCACGTTCCTGACCGCATCCAGCTGGGTGTCGAAAGACACTACCCCATCAACACTGAGATGCTTGGCACTCGTCACAGGCAGGCGCAGTGCACCGTCTGCAGCTCCAGTGTCAGGAAACCCCATGTCACGAAAAGAGTCACCTCAATGTGCGCCGAGTGCAAAGTTCCACTCTGCCTGGGTGACTGCTTCAGGGACTACCACACCTTCAAGAATTATTGAGTGTCGCCCTGCCCTGCCCTGCCCTGGACTCGCCCCATGCCCTGCCCTGGACTCGCCCCCTGCCCCGCCCTGTCCTGGACTCGCGCCCTACCTTACCTGACCTGACCTAATTGATCACGCTACCTCATAATGTAACATATATATTATATAATGTATAAGTTCCAAAGATGTCCCTGTGATATAGCTTTTACATTATATAATTGTATGTTTCATTATTTAGTTTATAAGTTTCAAAGATTTACATGTAATATGCCTTATTTTTTTAGTATATCAATATATATGTTTGTTATTAGCCAAAGTAATGTGTATATAATTATTTTCTTACCTCAAATGAATTGTACAAAAATAAATGTTTCAATAAATCCTGTCAAACCTACTAAGATAATAAAATAAAACAATAAAAAAAAGAAAAAGAAAACAAGGTCATGTCATTGTATTCTTACAATATGATATATTCTATGAATATTTCATATTGTTTGAATACAATGGCATGATCTTGTAAAAAAAAAAATGTATCAAAAAATGTCTAGACAATATAAAACCTTTCCCATAACCCCCTCCTGGATTCGATCCCACTACCCTACGACACTTTGAGTTTTCCAGTCCGCGACCTTACCAACCTTGCCACAGGAGCTCATACCAAATATCACTCAAAACTTCGTGTCTACAATCGAGATGACAATATACCAAAAAAAATGAATTATCCCACCAATTTACGTTTGTAAATTGATGGGATTATCAATTATATCATGCCAAGGTTTATAAAAGTTTGTCTCTGTCAAGAATTAGTAATTATATAACTTTATTCTGTCAAAAATTGCCCAAACACTCAGCAAAATTGCCCCTCTCAGTGCGACTCCACTCATTTTCACACGGTCAAGCGGTCACGAGGTGACCCTTGCCGCTCCTTTATGCCCCAGCTACACCAGCAACAGCAGCTCTGTCTGGGAACAAAATTTGTATAAATACAATAATGGATAAAATACTCTTCACAAATACATTTGTATTGTATAATATTGTAAATAAAAAAGAATAATAACTGTGTGGGTGTCGAAAATTGCTCAACCAGCTTTCTTATGTCTCACCTACGCGCGTATATTGGATTATACATAGTCATGACTGTCATACAAATAATTGCAGTAGGTCTCGAATATACATTTAGATTGCATATTACTTGGAAATAAATAAGTAAACGTTTCTCTGGTGGCAATCTACCCTTTCGCAAGTGTAAGGAGACACCATTCTATATTTAGCCCTTTATCACAAAAGGCAATCTGCCTGTGTTGACTCAGCACCGTCGCTGGTGGTCTATAATATAGTACTTTATTTACAGTCAATGGCCTACATGTTTTTGTGGTACTTCACATGTGTCTAAAATGCAATGTCTGCTTGCATAAAAATGCAATTCTGAAGTCCATTTATACGTACGACATACGCATGTCTCAGTTTCTCTCTCTCTCTCCCCATTCCTGACTCATGTTATTGTAGACCTGTTGATGGCAACGAACACCAGCCATCTGGTAGACATAAGGTTCAAAATACCAAGACATCAATACGCCTGGGGTGCCTCCACAATTATCACAAAGCTGGTTATCTATCTAGAGATCTGCCTGACTTCCATCTCTCCACGACTCACTCACTCACTCACTGCACCCCTGCATGCCTCCCTCCCACCCACCCACCCACCCCCAACCCACCCTTTCAGGCTTCCGTCTGCTAGAAACACATTCACAATTTGCGTAAATATTGCATCAATTGGGCTATATGCGGTATATTCCTTGTTATATGGGACGCCTACATATATGTACACGTCTTTATTATAGCATGACAGTGCTCTAAATACAAGAATTACGTGATATTTATGGCGTAACACACCCTCTCCCCCTTTCATTCCCAGCACAACTCACTCACACCTTGGTTCACGCATAGAAACTCATTGATAATGTGCGTAAATATTGCATGAATTGGTCTATATGCGGTATATATTTTGATATATGGCACGTATACATACGTACAAGTCTGTATTATAGCATGACAGTGCTCTACGTACAAGATATACGTGATATGTATGGCGTAAACCACACTCTCAGCTCATAAATTGCCGCCAAACCTCCAACACATCTTCATTCCCGCCTAAAAATTCTCTTATAATTCCCTTATATATTGCAATTTTTGGTCACTATGAGGCATATTCATTGTTATATGGGTGGCCTACACATGTATACATACTCTAAATAGCCTAAAAGGGCTCGAAAAAGGAGATATACGTGATAATACGCGGTAACCCACCCCCTCCTCCCTCTTCTTCTATCCCCTGGGCGCGTGAAAATTCGGCCGGGAAATCTCGCCGCTCGATGACAATCTAGCCGCGCGGTGCCATTCGCTCCACATTTTTCAACTACGGACCGTTCCCCTACCCCCCCAGACATTTTTTGGGGGGTCAAATATATATGGGCCGATGCACGCAAATATTCCCTACACGATGATGTACTTTTTATCGAAATTGGCAATAGGTCCCAAAATCATCATAGGTGCGCACAGTCTTACCCTGTAGAAAACCCCCTGTGCGCCGCGGAGGACCTATGAAAATGCTTAAATATGATATATTTTACCTTTAAAGTGACAATTGATAGTGTGTGCTTCCAGCTGTTTTGTGTAAACAAACCGATGTAGAAAAAAACGAAGTATAAACCCCACCTGAATTTGGAGGTTCGCAATTATGGTAGGTGAGACCAGAGTACCTTTATCGGTGTTTTACCCCTAGAGTCATTATGTATCTTCATATATATCAACAAAATTCGTGGTATTAAAATAACATTAAACCAAAAACACATATCTCTTACCTCATTATTCAAAGTTTAGTATTTGGTTTAATATACACTTCCCAGGTCATTTGAACAGTTCTATTGCTTCTATATATCATATAATACACCATAGAATACGTTTTTAATAACTAGAAAAAGAGGACTTCGATTAAACAATTACGAATTCCATTACCTCAGATTCCTCAGAATTAGTGTACATTTTACTTGCTTTACCAATGTAGCCTAGGTTATGGTAAATTCGGTAATCCAAATGTTCTGCTATGCTACTCATATGATTACCTTGCTCCTCCTTGTCCAACATGATTCCTCCTCTGCCATAGTAAAACAAATAGCTTAGTGATTTGTTGCTGCACTATAATGTAATATGAAATTGTCAATAATAGTAACTTGCCTGAAATGTCCACCAAATACGAAAAATGCCACAGCCTCTGTGTCCGTGAGTCACTTGTGTTTACAGTTAGAAATTTGAAAAATGTCGGCTGGGGATTTTTGTTTAATCATGTTATGGTTGCAATACAAACAATTGTGAATAGGTTATTAAATTTATAACCCACAACTAGAGACAAAAATAATATATAAAACTATTGCAATTAATTACGGTTTATAATAGAAAAAACGACGATCAGATCAGATGAGGTATTGAGGGATAAGCCTTTACAACGGCACCTCGTATTTACATTCTACTTTTCCTATTTTTCTGAAGCGTGTAGAGAGGGGAGAAGGGGTGTTGGAGAGAGAGGAAGCTGTTGGAGTGGCTTTGTTATGTGTGTTTAGTCTGTATACGTCGTCAGGATGTTCCCTGACTGGGTGCGAGCATGTGAAACATGCTAGGACGTACTACCACACCCACTAAATGTCCGCCGTGGCAGGGATTCGATCCCGGGTCTTGCAGATTCACACGTGAGCGTGCTCTCCACCCGACCATCACGGCTCACATTTATTGACACACTGACATGATGATGATGATGATGTTGAGGGATAGCCTTAAGTATCGGCCCCTCGTTGGTCTTCTTACACCTTCCCCAGTTTTCTTTCTTCACTGTAGATGTATTATTTCTTCACCTTCTTACTGGGGTCCTTATTTTCTATAAATTTACATGTTTTCCAAAATATATTGTCACTTTTTGTTTTCTCTTTTTCTTTTTTCCTAGTATTAAAACTGTTCTTGTTACACTTTTCTTACTTTCTTTTACATTTTTTATAAATTTACATCATCATCTATCTATCTATCTATTGCCTGACGCCGTGATCCCCGAAGGGGTGGCCACGAACGAACCGCCCCCATGCACCTCTGTCCCCAGTCAGTCGACGCCCCCCCCCCCCACCAGCACCACCTTCGTTCATGTACTTCCTCACTCCATCCTTCCACCTCATATTCGGTCTACCTCTCCCCCTCTGTCCCTCCACCTCGCTCTCATACACCCTCTTAGTCATTCTCTCGCTTTCCATATGTTCCATATGGCCGAACCATCTCAAGTTGTTCCTTTTCACACTTTCCAGCACATCTACCTCCACACCACACCTCCTTCTTACTTCCTCATTAGTCTGTCTATCCCTCCATGTAACTCCGCACGCACTCCTTAAGTAATTCATTTCCATTGCTCTCACTCTTGGTCTGAGTCTCTCAACCAACGTCCATGCTTCGCTTCCGTAAGTCAGTGTCGGGATTACCACACTGTCATGCAAGGACTTCTTCACTTCCATACTGACCACCCTATTTCTTGTTACTGCTTTTAGCGTTCCTACAACCCTCTTCCCCTGTTGTACATCATCATCATCATCATCACCTCAATTTATTTTGGCTCAATGTAGCCTATACTGAAAATATAAAATGTTTACTTGAATATTCTGAGCTCATAATTGTGTTTAACACTAGATTAGCGGGCTAGCGGTTTATTTATATGTACCGCCCAGCGGGGTGTTTTTAGCCAAAATAGGGCTGTTTACGTGATCATTTTCATGCCTAAATAAGACCCAGAGCGTAAAACAAGTATCTATCCCTGAAAGGGCATAAACAGAGCTTTCCAATGACACCATAACGATCCTTTTATGACGGCTAGTTTTCTTGCAACAACCGCGCAACGCGAGTGCAAAGAGCATGTAATTCGGTACTTTCCCCATTAAATTCAGTATGTAGCGAGTGAGAGAGGGAGGGAGGAGGTGGGATTCGTGTCAGTAGGTTCGCCGCGGTGGTCTAGAGCAGTCATACGCTCGCTACTCTCCTGCCACCACTTGTCTCTCTCTCTCAGCAACATTACGTGCTGAAATTGCCACACGACCTATGTCGCGCGCCGCCAGATAGTCCAGATTTATTATACTCGACTTATGTTGCGCGCCGACACTTAGGGGTTAAAAGGGTGAACACAATAACATATTAAGTATAAATAATATGTAATTCCATTTGTATATTAATTAACCACTACATACCTGTTGGACTTATAAAATTTTCAGGAAAGATAATCTTAAAATTTGCATATTATGTTTTTCTGAGTTAAGAATCATGTTCGAAAATCAAGTTAAAGGCAGTATAATGAAGAAAACAACAGAAATTTCATTTGTGTATTCATTTAATGGGCTTTAACTATTGCTAGCACACCGGAGTCCCTGCAACGGGCCGATGAAGGAAGGTTGCCCACACTCAGCCGGCTCTGGCCGCCCATATGCCTGCAGCGGGCCGCCGGTTCTGGTTTATAGGGAAGGTTCAAATTTCACGTCCACTCTATTTAAACAGACCATGCAGCAGCACGGAATCAAGACGGTTGTCTCGTCAGCTTATCACCCAGAGAGTCAAGGGGTGTTGGGAAGATGGCACTCTACTTTGAAGTACATGTTGCGATGCTACTGTACGGAGAATGGCAAGGATTGGGACCTAGGGCTACCGTACGTTTTGTTTGCGGCACGAGAGGTACCTGGGGAGAGCCTTGGGTTTAGCCCCAACGAGCTAGTTTTCGGGCATCAAGTGAGAGGTCCTCTGAGTATGGTAAGAGAGATCTGGAAAGGGACTGTGCCGCCATGTTCTCTAATTAAGTATGTCCTCGAGAGTAGGAATAGGATGCTGAAAAGCCTGGAGTTGGCAGGGAGAAATTTGGTAGGTAATCAGGCCTTGATGAAGGATCGTTATGACAAGAAGGCAAAGCTCTGGGAGTTTGTGGTAGGACAGGAGGTTTTGGTCTTATTGCCCTTAGTTGGCCATCCCCTGTCTGCCAGGTTTGTCGGTCCTTACAAGGTCGTGAGGAAGCTATCGGACCTGGATTACCTTGTGGCTACTCCGGATAGTGTTACGAACTGGCACTCGGGTACACAAGGGCTCTCAATCAGGACTCTAATACGGCTCGCTGCCACAACGGAAACACACGATCCCAACCCCTGAGTACTGCCAGCCGAACAAAAAACACCAATACCCTCCAGAGTTCAATCTGCTATAACGGGGTATACAAGAACTCGGTACTAGTGTTCAACAACAGACTAATAAAGAGACAGGAATTATCTAGTCTGGTCAACAATCAAACAATGAAGTAAGAAACAACAATACAAAAGATTAGTGTTGGCCGAAGCCGAAGTAATCCACCCTTGACTATGAACTTAAGAAGTCCACCACCCTCTACTTCGGATCTGCACTATTACGTTACGTTAATTAATAGTCCTTAAGCATCGAGCAAGGAATCTTCTGAAAAAAGTTAGATGCTTCTCGGATGCTCGTAAGAAGTACGTATCGGATTTTGAACAGTAATTCAATAAGCAAAAACACTGGCAATTGAATACTATTAAAGGCTTAAATTGACATAAGAATAATTAAAAGAATATGCAATAGTAAATGGCAAACATTAAAAGGAAGTACTCCGCAAATGCAATGGCAATAGCCTACTCGGATTGTGCTCGTGGGCCACTAATCACTAAAGTAGCCAAGCTTGCAACACATGAAATCAATAGTGCATAAACAATATCATACATAAGGAAAGCTTCAATACTATTCTGTATCTACTAATCGAGTAAAGTCTAGCTGGGGTACTGTGGGCAAAAGGTAGCAGTGACTGAGCAAAAACGGCTTGTAGCCTAGCGAAGTCCTCATGACTGTTTAAAGTATTACGTTAAAACTAACAAGTGCACTTTGAGAAATCCAGATCCCTTGTATCTGGTTTTCTCCCGGCTCCTTGACAAAGTAAAAACAAACTGTTAATAAAATACAGGGTGGTTAGGCTCTTGCCCTCACGCACTGTAAATTATTAACTCAACACAGTCAGCCGCGAAGACAACCTAGGCTTCACTGAACCGAAACGAGTATGCAGGTTTATCGCTTAACCACTGCATCAAACATCAACTCGTAACACAGAAAAGCCTTACCCTAGTCTAGCATTACCTAGACTAGCAGAAAACAGGAATAATAATAATAACACACAGGGAAATGCATATACAAGTGCAACAAACATAAATCAATCCTATTCTAAGTCAACCCTTCCAAAATAGGCTATCTAATAGGCAAGTATCTCGTGAGAACTCAAGCGATAATACGTTGGCTGGCTAGCTCTGCACCAACGGGACCATGGAAGTTAAACAGGGTAGGGAAAAGAGGAGATAAGAATGTAAGGTAGTAGAGAAAGTTCCCATCAGTCAGAAGAATATATATAGTTAGCAAGGGAAATGAGAAGTCGCTCTGCCTAATGAGTTCTGATGAAAAAATGGCTAGACTTCCCTTTTATACCCGGCCCTCTAGTGAGCCCAACGTGAACTACTAAGGACCGCCCACTGACAACCATTACGTAATTTCTCTCTCTCCTCTGGGATACACAAAGGCTCCCCTAGCACTGAGGGAGGGAGGAATGCGAGTGAGTTAGGCCCACCTCCCGCCTGGCGCACCCACTGACCCCCAACTGTGGCTGTTTCTCTTCCCATCATTACAAATAAGTTTTACACACAATACTTATAACTAATGATATAAAATAGAACTCGTTGACTCAGATGAAAACAAAATACATATTCATAATACTTATAGTACAACGGCTCACATGAACTAAATTAGGAAACTCTACATAGACTACAGCCAAAGTTCCTGCCCTGACGATCCTAGCGAGAGTGGGGCATGACTAGGCGTTCTGTACAGCATGCTCACACGTGGACATGCGTCACACTTCCCCCAAGATTTTACTCGCTCAACCCTGAGCTAAAATCTGACAAACACAGAACCCCATCAAGCCCCTCACACCCAGCGACCGCATG
Source organism: Paralithodes platypus (assembly GCA_032716605.1). Lineage (NCBI taxonomy): Eukaryota > Metazoa > Arthropoda > Malacostraca > Decapoda > Lithodidae > Paralithodes > Paralithodes platypus. The sequence goes on from CM064540.1 coordinate 21,402,746, forward strand.
GCACTAAAACAAAGCTGAGTTTATCACCAAAACACATCTTATTATTAAAAAAAAAATCACATTTTATAACTCCTCCCAACAATAGCAAAAAGACACAATATCATGCTCCCAGAGCGAGCTTACAGCAGCTCAGCCGTTTGATAGTTCGTGGACTACTCAAACTCTATAGGCTATGACAAACTTATACGATTACCTATATCAAAAGAAAGAGTTTTTATATGATTTTTATATTTTAATATGTTTTTCCCGGCTGCACTATAAGGGCAGCCTATTTTCCTCCACTCAAACCCACACACCTGTGATAGCCTACGACTGATCATCCACCCTTGATAAACAATCCGCGATCACATTGTCACATCCAGCAATATGACGGATGTCCAGGTTATACTCCTGCAACATCAAAGACCACCTGGTCAGTCTCATATTGCGATTGTGAAATTGATTCAGGAATCTCAAAGGGTGATGATCAGTGTAGATAACCACGACTGGGCCATAGGCTGGAACATACACCTCGAAGTGCCTGAGCGACAGCACAATCGCCAGTAATTCCTTTTCTATTGTAGAATAGTTCTTTTGTGCAGCATTGAACTTCTTAGAAAAGAAACTTACTGGGTGTTCCACACCTTCATTGTCTGTCTGTAGCAAGACGGCACCAGCCCCTACACCACTAGCATCTGTTGCCAGCTGAAAAGGCCTGTTAAAGTCTGGGGCGATGAGTATCGGGTGAGTACATAGCAAATGTTTCACCAAAGTGAAAGCCTTTTCACACTCAGGTGCCCACAAAACCTTTTTGTCTTTAGATAACAAATCTGTGAGAGGTGCCAACACCGTTGAGTAACCTTTTATGAAGCGTCTGTAGTAGCCTATCATACCCAAGAATCTCATAATCTGCTTCTTGGTTGTTGGGTGCGGAAATTTATTGATAGCCTGTACCTTGTTCTGAAGAGGGCACACCTGTCCCCTTCCCACTACAAACCCAAGGTACTGCACAGTGGCTTTTACGAAGTCACACTTTGCCAAATTTACTACCAGACCTGCTTCACTAAGTTTCCGGAACAAAGTCTCAAGGTGCTCACAATGGCTCTCAAAGTCGTCATCATAAATGATTACATCGTCCAAATATACGGTGCAATTTGGAATGTCCTTTACAATTTCATTCATCAGGTTCTGAAACGTTGCTGGTGCATTCTTAAGTCCGTAAGGCATAACATTGCACCGGTAGGTACTCCCGTCCACAACAAAACCACATACCTCTTTAGCACGCTCGGACAAAGGTACTTGCCAGTAACCTTTTACTAAATCTACTTTAGACAAAAAACGAGCATTACCAATTTTGTCAACACTATCATCAACCCGAGGAAGAGGATATGGGTTAGTTGGAGTCAAACCGTTTAACCTACGGAAATCAATACAAAAGCGTACCTTGCCATCTGGCTTTGGCTGCAGTGTTACGGGGGAAGTCCACTTAACTGTGCCTTTCTCTATCAACCCTCTACCGAGCATATACTCCAACTCATCCCTCAGAGCTGGTAGTTTTATGGGGGGCACACGGTACGGGATTGACTTAAAGGGTATATGGTCCCCCACGTCAACATCATGCATAGCCTGAGTAGTGAGGCCTGGGTGTTCAGCAAATACAGTGGGGTATGAACCGAACAACTGACGGATAGCATCAAACTGCGGCTCAGGCAAATGAGCTATAGCCTCGTCAGCCCTTAGGCTCGAGTTCCCCGCCCACTGATTCGCTGAAACATGTTGATCCCAGCTATCCTCCTCTGAAGCTTGACTGTTCCCCTCTCCTTCTCCACCACGGCCGCAACAAGCCAACACAGGGACAGTGAGAGGCTCAGAGGGGCGCCTCACATACTCTTTAATAAGGTTCACGTGACAAAACTGGTTCTTTTTCCTCCTGTCTGGAGTGGCAACAAATAATCTAAGTCTGAAATTTTTTCTACAATTTTATAAGGTCCAGTGTACTTCGCAGAGAGGGGGTTACCAACCAAAGGCAACAAAATTAATACCTCTTGTCCTACAGTGAACTTCCGGAGCCTCACTTTGCGATCATACCTGTCCTTCATCAAAGCTTGTGATTCTGTCAAGTTTCTACCTGCCATCTCCAGACTCTTAACCCTTAATTAGCGGCTCACCACATAAGTCGAGTTAAATAAAGCTGGACTATGTGGCGGCGCTCGACATAGGTCGAGTGGCAATTTCAGCACGTAATGTTGCTGAGAGAGAGAGACAAGTGGTGGCAGGAGACTAGCGAGCGTATGACTGCTCCAGACCACCGCGGCGAACCTACTGACACGAATCTCAGCTCCCTCCTCCCTCTCTCACTCGCTACATACTGAATTATATGGGGAAAGTACCGAATTACATACTTTTTGCACTCGCGTTGCACGGTTATTGCAAGAAAACTAGCCATCATAAAAGGATCGTTATGGTGTCATTCGAAAGCTCTGTTTATGCCCTTTCAGGGATAGGTACTTGTTTTACGTTCTGGGTCTTATTTAGGCATAAAAATGATCACGTAAACAGCCCTATTTTGGCTAAAAACACCCCGCTGGGCGGTACATATAAATAAACCGCATAGGCCGCTCGTAAGGTGTTAAGCATGCGCTCACGGCTTTCAAGCACATACTTTAATAATGGACAAGGCTGCACAGTCCCCTCCCAAATTTCTTTCAGCATGTTAAGGAGGCCCCTGACACGGTGTCCAAAAATCAGCTCGTTTGGACTAAATCCCAGGCTCTCACCAGGTACCTCCCGAGCAGCAAACAGCACATAAGGCAATCCTAGATCCCAATCCATACCGTTGTCAGCACAATAACACCTGAGCATGCTTTTGAGTGTAGCATGCCACCGCTCAAGCACCCCTTGACTCTCAGGGTGATACGCTGACGATACTACTGCTCGTATCCCATGCTGTTGCATTGTTTGCTTGAACATGTTGGAGGTGAAATTAGATCCCTGATCAGACTGAATCTCCTCCGGGTACCCGTACCTTGAGAAGTACCACAACAAGTTACTGACTACCGTCTTAGCCATTCCATTTTTCATAGGATATGCATCGGGGTATCTAGTGGCAACATCCATTATGGTTAACACAAATTTATTTCCAGCCTTAGTGGGAGGGAGTGGACCAACCATGTCAACAATAATTTTACTAAAGGGTGGCCCAATCACAGGAATAGGGTGTAACGGAGCCTTAGGAATAACTTGGTTCGGTTTCCCGACACGTTGACAAATATCACATGAGTTTATCCATGACTGCACATGAGACTTAATCCCCGACCACCAAAAACAATTTCCCCAAAGCCGCCACCGTTTTCTTGGCACCCAAATGTCCTGATAATGGAGAATCATGAGCCAACCTAAGCAAACTTTCCCTGCAGCCCTCTGGCACGACCAGCTGGTCAACTGTACCTGATCCGCCCTCCCAGTTCCTTTTAGGATCTTGATATCGGTGGTATAAAATTCCATTAACCCGGGAACTGCGGGGAGACTCTTAAGAGTTCCCCCGGCGGACTGCGGGGACACTCTTAAGAGTGAGTGAAAAAATAAATCAACTTTTGAAATTTTTTTTTTTTTTTTTTTGCCCCTGGGCCATGCAAAATCTCAGTCCTCTACCTCCCCTCCTTCCCCACTTTCCTCCTCTCCTTCAGTTATCACCTATTTTCCCTGTTATTCCCTTATTCTGAGTTATATTTTTGTGCTAACATTAGCGAGTTGCAAGCAGGGTGTTGTCATCACTGATTGCAAGCGAGTGCAAGAGAGAGAGAGAGTATCGATCGACTGTGTCTCAGTGGCCTTGGGGGAAATTGGCGGGAAAGCAGCTTGCCTCACCCATACATTATACAACTCGCGGGCTATATCTCCGATTTTGACCATCCAAACGCTGTTTTCACTCGTTTTATTGTTGTTTCAGGTTAATACCTTTATAATCAACCCATAATAGGCGCATATGGATAAGTATTAATGCTATTAATGGCACAATGAATATTTTAGTGACGGAAACACCTCAAATACGTCAGCACAGGGGGACGTTTCCAATTACCCCCATGCGCACTTGTTAGGTTAAAGAAAAAAAAATCCCCTGCCTTTGCATCCCTATCTTCTTCTAACTCCACAGCCCCATTGGTACACTGCAAAACCTCTGGATCCTCTAATTGCAACTTTCGAATGTCTGTGGGAGCCAACATGTCTAACTGCTTGGTCAACAACTCATGCCCTCCCCCAACATCCAACTTAGACATCCGGTTTTCTCGCTGCAGGTAACGGTGCTGTCTCTGAGTCTCTGCCTCCTCCACTACTTTATCAACTGTGTTAGGCACTGGAGTTACAACAGACTCGGTCAAAGGTCCTGCTATTGGGTCTTTTGGGAGAGCCACTGGTTCTAAACTCTTCAAACTTTTCCCAGCCTTCCGCTTCTCCTTAATTCCCTTCCTCCGCTGTTCTGTGGCCGGGGAAATAGGCTGTGATACCTTAAATGCTTGGGAACAAGTTACCACACATGCCATCTGTTGGCGTTGACAACTCACTACCCACTCTTGTTCCTCCCTACTCACGTCGGCCGGCCTCTCGGCAACGACTAAGGGTGGAACTTCTAAAGTAGGCACCGCAAAGTCGTTGCCGAGAAGAAGGTCGACACCCTCCACTGGCAATTTCTCAACGATCCCAACATCTAAGTCCTTAATCACACCATCAATTTCCAGCTCCACATGAACCAACGGGTATGACCTGGTCGCATTAACACCTTACGAGCGGCCTATGCGGTTTATTTATATGTACCGCACAGCGGGGTGTTTTTAGCCAAAATAGGGCTGTTTACGTGATCATTTTCATGCCTAAATAAGACCCAGAACGTAAAACAAGTACCTATCCCTGAAAGGGCATAAACAGAGCTTTCGAATGACACCATAACGATCCTTGTATGATGGATAGTTTTCTTGCAATAACCGTGCAACGCGAGTGCAAAAAGCAGGTAATTCGGTAGTTTCGGTACATAATTGAGTATGTAGCGAGTGAGAGAGGGAGGAGGGAGCTGAGATTTGTGTCAGTAGGTTCGCCGCGGTGGTCTGGAGCAGTCATACGCTCGCTAGTCTCCTGCCACCACTTGTCTCTCTCTCTCAGCCACATTACGTGCTGAAATTGCCACTCGACCTATGTCGAGCGCCGCCACATAGTCCAGCTTTATTTAACTCGACTTATGTTGCTCGCCGCTAATTAAGGGTTAATACCCTGAACAACAACCACCCGTGCCGCATTAATTGGTCACCCCGTGAAATTCTTCAAAAGTGTCTGTGAAGCTCCAGTATCACGCAAAACTTCCACCTTATGCTGGCAACCCGCCCAACTTACCCTACCGGTCCCTCTATGGGCGCAAAAGACATCACGGACAGGGGACGAGCCTTCCTGAGTCTTATACATAGCCTGTGACCCTGCCGCTGGCAAACTACCCTGGGTAAATCCAGACGACATTTCAGCCACACCTATGCTGCGCACCAAAGACACGGCTGCAGCTGGCGGCTTACCAGGACAAGATTTTGCATAATACCCCTTCTTTCTACAATGAAAACATTCCACTTCCCTACGGTCTCTTCTGATAAGGGGCGGAGTTCTGACCCTTCTGTAATGGGATGGCTGTAGTCTTTGGTTCAGTCCTGGTATCTTGGCTTTTAAACTGAGATTTATATCTATAGTGATTGTCCTGAGCTCGAGGGTTTGGAGTATTGCGCCCCTTAGGAACTGCATCAACACGCTTTACAGATTCACATCCCCTGATTAGCGACAAGCTGAGGTCAGCCATCTCAGCTGCCTCTTGAAGAGTTCTTGGGTTCTTTTCTTTAATATTTAAAGTCATTTCTGCACCAGTACACTTATAAAACTGCTCGAGCAGAAACAGCTCAGTCAACTGTTCTGCCGTCTCAGCTTTCTCAGAATGTGTCCAGTTTTTAAGTGCATCTTTTAAGTCCCGGGTATGTTCAAGAAAGGTCGCCTCCCTAGTCTTTGTAACACCCCGAAACTTCAATCGATATGTTTCCGGTTGCAACTCGTATGCCCGTAGGACAGCTCTCTTCAATTCTGGGTAGTCAATGCAAGACTCTAAAGGCAGTGCATCATAAGCCCTCAGACCCTTGCCCGTAAGTCTTGAGGAGACTAGAGCTGCCCACTTCTCTTCAGGCCAATTATGCTCCCTACACTTCTTCTCAAAACGATTAAAAAATTCTGTGACTTCAGTTTCACTAAATACCGGCACCAATTTGACTAAGTGGGCTAAGGACTGTTCTCTTACTTGGCCCTCACGGCCCATCCGAGTCCCTGTCGACTCTGCACGAGTCTTATCTAAATCTAATTTAGCACAATATTTCTCTGAGTCGTACCTAAGCTCAGCCTCATGCCTCCTGGTCTCATTCTCCTGCCTCCTAACCTCAATCTCATGCTTCCTCGTCTCATCCTCCTGCCTCCTGGTCTCATCCTCCTGCTTCCTAGCCTCAATCTCCTGCTTCCTAGCCTCAATCTTAGCAAGTTCAAGTCTAAATACCATATCTGGAGACAGGCAGGAAGAGGGAGCTGCCACTACTGAAGGAGGGGGGGCAAAAACTGAGGAACCACCACGTGCACCACCCGAGGGCACTCCAATCTGCCAATTCTCATCCCTCTGTGGGAGAGTGCTAACCTCCGGTAACTGAGTGGACGGCACTGTGGGAGTCGAGTGAGAGGGGATCTGGGGAGGAACCCCCCCAAACGCCCTCTCCTCCGAAACCCCATGTCGCCCACGCAACATCCAGGAAATCAGCTCCCCCTTGGACATCCCTGCTACATTGGAAATGCCCAAAACCTTGGCTATCAGGTCTATCTATCTATCTATCTATCTATATGCTCAGGCCCAATCCCCATTTTGGGGGTAGCCGACTCAAGACAGAGCAAGAACAGGGAAAACACAAAAACAACATAAAACAAAAAATAAACACAGATAAAAAACACAAACTCTCACACATCCAGGTCACCCAGGAGAAGACCCAGAGACCAGGGTTACCAAGGTCGCTCCAGCACTCCCCCGGCCCCTGACCACCAGGAGAGGTTCCGATCTCGGCAGGCAGACATGCAGCGGAGCCAAAGCGACAAGCCCTCCCACCACACTTCCAGGCACACCCTTCATATTAATCGTCTCCCCGGCCCAGGCGCCTGATGGACTATTATCTAGTCCAACTTGCGCCCGACCCCTTACTCCAAATGACCACGTGTTCACTCAACTATTCACAAGCATTCTCCATTCACTCCTGTCCACCACCACTTCCCCTGCCTTATCTATAGTCATTCCTCTATCATCCAAAGCCTTTCTTACACAGTCTCTCCATCTCAATGGGGGTCTTCCTGCCCTTCTATCTCCCCTTGTACCTGACTCACATATTCTCTTTGTAAGCCTTTCATCTCCCATTCGTTCAACATGACCATACCAGCTCAGCACCCTATCAGGTGCAAGCCACAAACATCCACCCCAGTCAGCCTCTCCTCCGTCACGTGGTACCGCTTACTCACAAAAACTCTAGCATCCTCCTCACTGGTTATTAACGGCACATCTTCAAATAACATCTCTCGCTCATCGTCAGTGCTAATGCACGACATACTGAAGTCCACAAAAAAATTCTCGAGACAAAAGTGTTAAACTTCCTATGCAAGCACTAATTACTAAATTAACTGGAGTCTCTTAAATGCTTTACTAATTGCCATACAAAAAAAAATATTCTTCAATATGCACGCTAAAATACAAACAAACAAATGTTGTACAACTCTGCAAAAATTTATACTGTTCACAAAATCCTAAGCAAGGTCGCCATTTGTTACGAACTGGCACTCGGGTACACAAGGGCTCTCAATCAGGACTCGAATACGGCTCGCTGCCACAACGGAAACACACGATCCCAACCCCTGAGTACTGCCAGCCGAACAAAAAACACCAATACCCTCCAGAGTTCAATCTGCTATAACGGGGTATACAAGAACTCGGTACTAGTGTTCAACAACAGACTAATAAAGAGACAGGAATTATCTAGTCTGGTCAACAATCAAACAATGAAGTAAGAAACAACAATACAAAAGATTAGTGTTGGCCGAAGCCGAAGTAATCCACCCTTGACTATGAACTTAAGAAGTCCACCACCCTCTACTTCGGATCTGCACTATTACGTTACGTTAATTAATAGTCCTTAAGCATCGAGCAAGGAATCTTTTGAAAAAAGTTAGATGCTTCTCGGATGCTCGTAAGAAGTACGTATCGGATTTTGAACAGTAATTCAATAAGCAAAAACACTGGCAATTAAATACTATTAAAGGCTTAAATTGACATAAAAATAATTAAAAGAATATGCAATAGTAAATGGCAAACATTAAAAGGAAGTACTCCGCAAATGCAATGGCAATAGCCTACTCGGATTGTGCTCGTGGGCCACTAATCACTAAAGTAGCCAAGCTTGCAACACATGAAATCAATAGTGCATAAACAATATCATACATAAGGAAAGCTTCAATACTATTCTGTATCTACTAATCGAGTAAAGTCTAGCTGGGGTACTGTGGGCAAAAGGTAGCAGTGACTGAGCAAAAACGGCTTGTAGCCTAGCGAAGTCCTCATGACTGTTTAAAGTATTACGTTAAAACTAACAAGTGCACTTTGAGAAATCCAGATCCCTTGTATCTGGTTTTCTCCCGGCTCCTTGACAAAGTAAAAACAAACTGTTAATAAAATACAGGGTGGTTAGGCTCTTGCCCTCACGCACTGTAAATTATTAACTCAACACAGTCAGCCGCGAAGACAACCTAGGCTTCACTGAACCGAAACGAGTATGCAGGTTTATCGCTTAACCACTGCATCAAACATCAACTCGTAACACAGAAAAGCCTTACCCTAGTCTAGCATTACCTAGACTAGCAGAAAACAGGAATAATAATAATAACACACAGGGAAATGCATATACAAGTGCAACAAACATAAATCAATCCTATTCTAAGTCAACCATTCCAAAATAGGCTATCTAATAGGCAAGTATCTCGTGAGAACTCAAGCGATAATACGTTGGCTGACTAGCTCTGCACCAACGGGACCATGGAAGTTAAACAGGGTAGGGAAAAGAGGAGATAAGAATGTAAGGTAGTAGAGAAAGTTCCCATCAGTCAGAAGAATATATATAGTTAGCAAGGGAAATGAGAAGTCGCTCTGCCTAATGAGTTCTGATGAAAAAATGGCTAGACTTCCCTTTTATACCCGGCCCTCTAGTGAGCCCAACGTGAACTACTAAGGACCGCCCACTGACAACCATTACGTAATTTCTCTCTCTCCTCTGGGATACACAAAGGCTCCCCTAGCACTGAGAGAGGGAGGAATGTGAGTGAGTTAGGCCCACCTCCCGCCTGGCGCACCCACTGACCCCCAACTGTGGCTGTTTCTCTTCCCATCATTACAAATAAGTTTTACACACAATACTTATAACTAATGATATAAAATAGAACTCGTTGACTCAGATGAAAACAAAATACATATTCATAATACTTATAGTACAACGGCTCACATGAACTAAGTTAGGAAATTCTACATAGACTACAGCCAAAGTTCCTGCCCTGACGATCCTAGCGAGAGTGGGGCATGACTAGGCGTTCTGTACAGCATGCTCACACATGGACATGCGTCACAATAGGCGAAAGAAAAATCAGCTCTGTCATGTCAACCTATTAAAAGAGTTTGTGAGGCGCCCACCTGAGCAGCCTACTGCCCCCGTGTTGGTCTGGAGCGGCCAAGGTGGAGAAAGAGAGGGGGGCAGTGAGGTCCAGGTAGAGGAAAGTTGGGATTGTCATGTCTCGGCGGATCAGTGGGCGGGGAACACGAACCAGGTGGCTGTGGAAGCGCTTGAGCACCTGCCTGAGCAACAGCGTGCAGCGATCCAGCACCTGTTCTGTTCATACCCCACTGTCTTTGCCGAGCACCCAGGCCTCACAACTCATGCGGTGCACGATGTAGACGTTGGAGACCACCCCCCTTTTAAATCAGTGCCCTATCGTGTACCTCCCATTAAACTTCCGGCTCTCCGAGCGGAATTAGGCTACATGTTGGAGAAGGGACTGATAGAAAAAGGGGCGGTTAGGTGGACATCTCCCGTCACTCTGCAGCCCAAACCAGATGGGAAGGTCAGGTTTTGCATTGACTTCAGGCGGTTGAACGGCTTAACTCCCACCAATGCTTACCCTCTTCCCCGCGTAGATGACAGTGTTGACAAGATCGGGTGTGCAAGTTACTTCACCAAGGTGGATCTTGTCAAGGGTTACTGGCAGGTGCCGTTGTCTGAGCGGGCGAAGCAGGTGTGCGGTTTTGTGGTGGATGGGAACACTTACCGTTGCAACGTTATGCCGTATGGGCTGAAGAATGCACCTGCAACTTTCCAATGCCTGATGAACGAGTTAGTGGCGGAGATCCCTAACTGTACCGTGTATCTAGATGATGTGATAATCTATGATAATGACTTAGAAAGCCATTGCGAGCACATCGGAGCATTGTTTAGGAAGCTGAGTGAGGCTCATTTGGTGGTCAATCTGGGCAAGTGTGACTTTGTTCGGGCAACCGTGCAGTATTTGGGGTTTGTGGTAGGGTTGGGCCAGGTGTGCCCCCCCCCAAACCAAAATACAGGCTATTAACCAGTTCCCCAGGCCGACCACCAAAAGACAAATCATGAGGTTATTGGGCATGATTGGGTATTACTGCAGATTCATCTGCGGATACTCCTCGGTGTTGGCTCCTCTGACTGATTTACTTGCAAAGACGAAAAAGTTTGGGTGGGCACCTGAGTGTGAGAAAGCATTCTCACTCGTGAAGCATCTTTTGTGTACTCACCCCATACTCAGGGGCCCAGACTTCTCAAGACCTTTTCAGCTAGCGACATATGCTAGCGGTGTAGGGGCTGGTGCCGTCTTGTTGCAAACAGACCCAGAAGGTGTGGAACACCCAGTAAGTTTCTTTTCCAAGAAGTTCAACTCAGCACAAAAGAACTATTCGGTGGTAGAGAAGGAGCTCCTGGCCATTGTGCTGGCGCTCAGGCACTTTGAGGTGTATGTTCCCACTTTTGGCCCAGTCGTGGTGATTTATACTGACCACCACCCTTTGAAGTTTTTGAATCAGTTCCACAACCGGAATATGAGGCTAACCAGGTGGTCCTTAATGTTGCAGGAGTACAATCTGGACATTCGCCATATTGCCGGTTGTGACAATGTGATAGCTGACTGTTTGTCCAGGGTGGATGACCCAGGGTAGATCACCACAGGTGTTTCGGGTGGAGTGGAGAAAAATTATGCTTGCCCCTGTAGTGCAAAGCCGCCAAAAACACTATTAAAAATAATACAAAAACCTCACATAAAAACTCTTTCTTTTTGATAGTATATAAGTGCAGTATGTTACAGCAAGAATCTAAGACATGCTGAGTTTTTGTCTTAGTAGGCTAGGCTTGTTGAAGCTTGCTCGTTGAGCGTAATATGTTAAAATTTAATGATACTATTCTTTTGGGGAAGTGTTGTGTAGATTTTTTGCTATATAATAAAGTGTTTTATGTTGTGATTGTGCCTTGTTTTCACAACTTGGGGGAGTAGCTAGGTGAGGCGGGGTTTATGAGCATTCTGTCTGGTCAGATGTGGCGTTTACCAGAGGTTAAAACGTCCCACATCTTGGGCGGGGTGTTACGCTGGCCAGCTTGCCAGAATGTGCTCGTACTCGCTAGTGCTCGCCAGGGCAGTGGAATGGGCTGAAATAATCATAGAACGATGTTCTTTCTTTCCTAGTATTCATGTAGTCACAGCCAGATCAGTGGTGGTCTTTATTCTTGTCTGTGACACATGGAAGTATTTTATATTAGTGTTAGAGTATAAGATATGCAGAGTGAAGTTAAAGGAGAAAGAGCGAGATAGGCAGTGAGATGGTATTGTGTGCGTGTGTGTGTACGTGCGCCTCCCTCCCTCGCTTGCTCGCGCAGGCTTTCCCAGACCCTTGATTGGCTGGCGCGCTTGGCGCGTCATAAGGATGCCTGCATTTCATGACGTAGTGGTCTGTGATTGGGTGCCGCTGTCCTAGGGTTGGAGCTGGGGGACCCGCCGCATTTCTCCTGCAGAGCTTGGTATAGCGTGCTCGGTCCTAGACGTCCCTTGCAATCTGTCCCCCATCTAATCCCCTGTACTACTGTTTCTCTCTCTGAACTTCTTCTTTTCCATTACTTCTCATCTTTATTCAATTACTTATCCCTTCTGGTTCTGCATACGACTTCCATAGTCGGCCAGTCGTATTACCAGCACTAGTTCTCACATACATGTTTTGCACTAGCTTTAGGGTGTATTAGTCATAGTCACATGAGTCATATTATCATTGGGTTGCTTCTAATTATTAAGTTGTTCTATGTTGCTATTTTATGCTAGACATTGGAAGGTATCTTTAGTCGTTGTCTGAGTTATGTATATGGCGAGTCAAAGCCTATACAACTTCGACGGAGCTAGGTGCCTGTAACCTTTGTGCATATTTTTCCTTTGCGAGTGTAGCAGTATACGAGCGAAGGGCTTTTGCCTACTCTTGCTCGTATGCTCGCTACCTCATTGTGTTGACCTTTGTGGAGCGCCAGGGCAAGACCAGATACTTGGGATCTGGACTTACCAAGAGAGCCTCCTAGTCAATTAACATAACATAAGGGAAATCTGTTCAAGGGGAGACAGTAGGCTACGAGCATGCTTGCGCTCTGCCTAGCCTCCTGGTATCTTTTATGCTGCTGCTAGACTTTATTAGTAATACAGACAACATTGTGTTTATTAACTTTATCTGTGTATGCTTTAGAAATTCACGTATTATTTTAGCCTAGGTTGATGCTTGGCGCACAAACCAGTATGGCTGGTACTTTGGCTAAGGAAGTACTGTTTTGAGTGGCTATTATTAGTGCTGTCACAGAGTTGTTGCACTCCCTTGTTATACATATGTATCCTACTTATTGGTGTATTTGAGATACACGCTTTGGTGTCTTGCCCCTGCATTATGTCTGTTCTATATTAACGAGCATCTTAGAGCATCAGACGTTTCCAGAAGATTCCATATCTAATTGCTGTAGGACTAGACTACCAGTGTTTTCATAGAGCATTGAAGAGTTTAGTGTTGAGTACAGACTCACACTAAAGTTAACATAAGCATATATTTCTTTATTAAATCTTGTTATAGTTTATTCAAGCATTGTTATTACTTAAGAGCACTTTATTAACGTAAAGTACTCCTGTTGTGAGTAGGATTTGCCGTCACCGGAAAGCCTTTGTAGAAGTGCACCAAAACCCAGTTAATTGATACCCCGTTATCCAGTAGATTAACTCTGGAGGGTTTAAGTGTTTTGTTCACCGGCGTAATAGTTCGAGGGTTTGAAATTAGCGTACCGTTGTTGCAGATATAGCCTATCATCTAGTCCAATATTGAGTGCCCTTGTTTATTTCGTAGTGCCGGTCGTAACACTTTCCTAGAGTTATAGTTGCCTCATATGATATGCCTGAAAACCCTCCCTAGCTCCACCCAAGTGTCCCGCATCCCGGGATTTTTTTGCATAAATTCGTCTATACGAGATCCTTTGATGCCTTACATGTCTTGCCAGATTCTGCTTGTCTTATGTGATCATAATACTAATTGATGACTATTTTTATGTTATGCAAACAGTCATCTTGTGAGGCAGAGATTTTAGGTTTGACTCCTGTAAGGAGATAAAGAAAACCTAATATTTAGTAGTGGCCCCGTAATCATTGACGAACATGCCTATTACATAAGGCATCCTTTTCAAACACTAATCCGCCGTAGTTTGAATCTACCGCGCAGAGCATTTAAAATCTGAGGAGCCTTCATCATGAGTGCACGCGACCTCACTCATGGCTTCAGTCATTATGAATTGGGTTCTCACTACGAAAAAACTTCGTAAAAAATAAAAAACAAAAAGAAAATAAGAATAACTATCCAATAAGCTTTCCATCATATCGTGGATGTACTTGTGTGGATCTTTGACCAGACGCTGATTCAGGCGTCATTCTTCCTTCACTGACATATCAAGTAAACCAAAATCCTTAATACATCAACGAATGGGAAGGGGATGGTCGGGAGGGCCCCAGTCGTCAATGATTACGGGGCCACTACTAAATATTAGGTTTTCTTTATCTCCTTACAGGAGTCAAACCTATAATTTATTAGTGGCCCCTCCATCATTGACGAAAATGCCTGATTTCTAAGACTGGAGGGGGACATTCGTAATCATATCATAACTCTAGAAAAGCAGATAATCAAACAACCACATAGTATTCTTACTTTTGTAAAAAAGAGATATTCGGGTGCATAAACTTTATACAGCCTAAATCTTCAAAAAGGGGTACAAGCAGGAGCGTGCTTCAAAGAAGCCTGCTTGAAAAAGGGTTAACTCTGAGACTCTGAGCACAGATCTGTTAGTTAAGAAGGCACCCCACTTAAAGTAAGTGGGGAAAACTAAAAACTTATAAGTTTACATGTGCACATATAAACCCCATTAACTAGTGGATATATTCCTAAAAATATAACCAAACATAAATTAATTCTTGTACATTCGTAGAAGTACTGAACTCGTGTACTTATGCAGAAGTAATTACTGCAAAAGTAAATGTCGTAGTTGCCACTACCGAGATTTCTCAAAAATCTATTGCTACACAGCCAAAGCTACTTACAACAAGAATTGTCGTAACACTACTATTGGCCTTTAGCACAATTTCCTGCAATGAATACTACAGAGAAATTTTATAATACAATGCCTACAACCAGTATCACAGCTCGTATGTTCCGAACACATACTCCGGAGGGGTCTAGGGTGTCCTATGTCACACTGACTGCACCCCCCCCCCCTTTTCTTGAAATTAAACAAAACGTGACTAAAAGGGCCACCTAGACCCTCTGCCGTAAAGCTATACATGGCAAGGAAGGTTTGTCCAGAGCTACTGAAAGGTATCGAGGCAAAAACTCCTGATTAGAGGCCCACAACTGTGTGGACGTAATAACTTCCACCGAAAGATTATTAAGGAAACGTAAAGAGGCTGTCCCCTTGCGTAAATCGTGGGTCTTACCCACAACGCCGGGATGCTTCTCTTTAAAGTCCTCGACCAAGAGAGAAGCCAGTGTACGCTCCATCAATCGTTCACCCGGACTTGCGACCCATAAAGCACCCTGGTGATTTAGAGGTGCCACTCTTAAATATTTGGTTAGAGCTTGCACTGGGCAAAACAGATGGTGCACCTTTCCCCTGTTTAACGCCGGCACCGTGAACTCTGAAAACACGTGTTCACTGTGCTCAATCTCGGCTATGAATCCTGGGGAAGGTGCAATGTGAATACACTCATGAAGCCTATCAAACCTGAGGCAATTAGGTGCGTTGCTCATCGCCGCCAGCTCAGATACTCTGTTCCCGGTAGCCAAAGCCATAAGGAATACAGCCCATTTGTAAAATCTGCAGTCTTTGGTACATACGGGAACGAGAATAACAACGATGCTTTGTCCAGAGACCATGTAGGCCTGAGCTGACAGGGAGGTGGGCGGAGTTTAAAACCTGCCCACATAAATCACTTTCAGATAAATGTTTCTGCATGAACAGATAAATTAAATAATAAACAACCAACGCCACCGAGGGCACAGTTTGTTTTGTTCGAAGAATCCGAGACGTAAAAGCTTTCCAATGCGATTGAAACTGTCGCTTTGTAGACTGGGTATATTGATTCGTGAATATCTTGGTCACGTTGCTACCATAAGGTGCTAGCCACTTGGCCTTCTGAATGTCCAAAATGAACAAGTCTGTGAGGTTTCTAGGTTGCCAATTGTGTTCTAAGTGGAACAACCCGACCAGGAGGGACACTGGGTGCGGGCACCACGTGTTCAAATGCTGGTACCACACTGCGTCGGCCACAGGGGCGCGATTAGCGAGACTACGCCTCGCTAATCCTGTAGTTTGTTGACTACGTGGCACATTAGAGACGCGTCTGGCGGCGGAAAAGAGATAAATGGAACTCAACCTGTTCTCGTCCGTTATCAGAGCGTCAGGTCCGCCCGCCGGCGTTATCGTCCGGCGGGTGAGGTACGACTGTGAGTATCGCCATACACCTTGGCTGTGGCTGTCCCTCGCTTGCGAGCTCGGTATACTCCCTGAACGGGAGCCCTCGTCCGAGTCCCGTAAAGGTTTAAGATAATTAAAAGCTCCCATAGCTCATTAACACATTGAAAGCAGAGCTGGTGAGCAAAATCATAAAGTATACTAATTAGTTGAATTTATATTTAATTGTATTAAAATAAATTACTATAAATAAACACAATATTATCATAATATAATCATAGAAAATATATATGTTTATTATGATTCAGCTATTAAATTATTTCATTAACAAATAAAAATAAGATAAGGCTACCTGAGCTTAACGGCGTTGAACATATAACAATGAGAGGTTCAAGTGCCGACACGACAGAGACTGGGGGAAAACTACCCCTCCCCCGGGAACTACCTGGTCACCTGGTGCAACACCGGTAATCCGCCCTGGAAAGAGAATTTTCCGGGGATTAATGCTTATAGGGTTACACCCAAAAAAAACGGTACAAAATATGTGCCTCAAAACCGCCGGTCAACGAACCGTAGCACTCCACCACTACTTTTCGTTGTCCTTTAGTATCATATTAAAGATTTCAGCATATCTTTACCTGTCCAGAAGATTTATGCATATCTTCTGAATCCTCATAAAGATGAAGCATATCTTTATTAAAGATAAAGTCTTTCAAGTATCCCTTTACACTTGAAACACTAGTAAGATTCCGGCATCTTTTTATCCCATAAAAAGTCTAAGCCTATCTTAATCTCTAATCTAGCTTCACCCAGAAGCCCTCATAGATCGCCGTCTTGAAGGCCGTGATACCCTATTGTATCAATCAATTGTTTGGCAAATTATCGCGAATTGCAAATCAGTTAATATAACCACCCAAAGGTACAACCGCCGGGTTTTATATGCAATGTCAAACCAAGTGTACCTGCCCCAGACCTCTTTGTAAAAAGGTCGCCGGGAGGGAAAGACTAAACAAACAAACGTCATTGTTTCAATGGCTTATTAAAGATTTCAGCATATCTTTTATCTGTCCAAAAGAATTAAGCATAACATCTTAATCCTCATAAAGATGAAGCATATCTTTAGTAAAGATGAAGTCTTTCAAGTAACCCTTTACACTTGAAACACTAGTAAGATTCAGGCATCTCTTTATCCCATAAAAAGTCTAAGCCTATCTTAATCTCTAATCCGGCTTCTCCCAGAAGCCCTCATGGATCGCCGTCTTGAAGGCCGTGATACCCTATTGTATCAATCAATTGTTTGGCAAATTATCTCGAATCGCAAATCCGTTAATATAACCACCCGAAGGTACAACCGCCGGGTTTTATATACAAGGACCCCAATGGAAATACGCCTAACGGCCTTGCTAAAATAGGTAAGTTACCCCGACGAGTTTGGTCGCTTGAGGGCTCATCAGAAACTGCGTTTTCTATGGTCGAGCCTGGGATCCGGCTTCCTGAGTTATTCCCTTCGATGGGGGCTCCACTAAGTTTTCTAGGTGATCAGGCTGACACCTGTTGGCCTTGGTTTTCTCTGCTTTTCAAAGCCATTGAAACAATGCTGTCTGTTTGTTTGGTCTTTACCTCCCGGCGACCTTTTTACAAAGAGGTCTGGGGCAGGTATAATTGGTTTGACAATCCTGACTAAAACTCGGTAAACAAAAACGGTGTCTTCGGAGCAACGAGAAAAACGCCGGAAAGGTAACCCACACTAAACTATACATTACAGGAGGGCGTAATGCATAAAGCAATGAATAACACAGGAAGCCTGCTCCCAGGCTCGACCACAGAAAACGCAGTTTCTTATGAGCCCTCGAGCGACCAAACTCGTCGGGGTAACTTACCTATTTTGAGCCATCCTGACTAAAACTCGGTAAACAAAAACGGCGTTCTCGGAGCAACGAGAAAAAACGCCGGAAAGGTAACCTACACCAAAATTACTCCAGGTTCTGCATAGACCCGCCGGGACCCAGCTCTGGAAAAAAAGAAAATTTCCAGGTATTAAGGCTCATAAGATTAACCCAAACATGTTCGCACACAAGTGTTAAATAACCTGCCGGGTAACGAGACGTAATACTCAACGACGACAGCTCGCTACGCGGTGGGGTTTCCCAAGTAAAAGATTTCAGAATATCTTAATTTGTCCAAAAGATTTATGAATACCCTCTGACATAATATATAAAGACCAGCATGGCGTTTATAACTGATGAAGTCTTTCCGGTGGTGTTTGTTTCAAGATTCAATTTTGGAAAAAAAAAAACTAAAAAAGACGCCGGCCCCCGAATTATCTCGTAGATCAAAAACTGGGAAGCCTGACAAATATACGAGATCTAACTTCTCCCGAAGTATCTTTTTAGATCGCCGTATGTTGAAGGCGGCGATACAAAACGTATCCCTCAATTGTCTGGTTAACTAACTGAATCGTAAATTCGTTATTCCCATCCCTCCAAGGAGCACCCGCTGGGTGTGAATATTATTTAAAAAAAAAACGTTAACCCCAATTGTGCCCTAAAGCGCCGTATGTTGAAGGAGGCGATACACAATGCATCCCTCAATTGTCTGGTCAACTAAACTGAATTTTGCAAATTCGGGCATCCCACCCTTCCAGGTTGCACCCGCCGGGTGATTTAAAGTTTAAAAGTTAACCCCAAATGGTCCTAACCCCACTTCTTTGTAAAAGATCGCCGGGGAGGACATACAAAGATCGCGAATTAAAAATCAGTCAATATAACCACCCAAAGGTACAACTGCCGGGTTTTACATGCAATGTCAAACCAATTGTACCTGCCCCAGACCTCTTTGTAAAAAGGTCGCCGGGAGGGAAAGACTAAACAAACAAACGGCATTGTTTCAATGGCTTATTAAAGATTTCAGCATATCGTTCACCTGTCCAAAAGAATTAAGAATAACTTCTTAATCCTCATAAAGATGAAGCAAATCTTTATTAAAGATGAAGTCTTTCAAGTATCCCTTTACACTGGAGACACTAGTAAGATTCAGGCATCTTTTTATTCCATAAAAAGTCTAAGCCTATCTTAATCTCTAATCCGGCTTCTCCCAGAAGCCCTCATAGATCGCCATCTTGAAGGCCGTGATACCCTATTGTATCAATCAATTGTTTGGCAAATTATCTCGAATCGCAAATCCGTTAATATAACCACCCGAAGGTACAACCGCCAGGTTTTATATGCAATGTCAACCCAATTATACCTGCCCCAGACCTCTTTGTAAAAAGGTCGCAGGGAGGTAAAGACCAAACAAACAGACCGCATTGTTTCAATGGCTTTGAAAAGCAGAAAAAACCAAGTCCAACAGGTGTCAGCATGATCACCTAGAAAACTGTGTGGAGCCCCCCTCGACGGGAATAAACCAGGAAGCCTGATCCCAGGCTCGACCCTAGAAAACGCAGTTTCTGATGAGCCCTCAAGCGACCAAACTTGTAGGGGTAACTTACCTATTTTTAGCCATCCTCACTAAAACTTGGTAAACAAAAACGGTGTCTTCGGAGCAACGAGAAAAACGCCGGAAAGGTAACCCACACTAAACTATACATTACAGGAGGGCGTAATGCATAAAGCAATGAATAACACAGGAAGCCTGATCCCAGGCTCGACCACAGAAAACGCAGTTTCTTATGAGCCCTCAAGCGACCAAACTCGTCGGGGTAACTTACCTATTTTGAGCCATCCTGACTAAAACTCGGTAAACAAAAACGGTGTTCTCGGAGCAACGAGAAAAAACGCCGGAAAGGTAACCCACACCAAACGAGACATTTTAACACATTTTATACAAAGGGTGTGCGCAAAAATAGGGATACCTGAACAGGAGGGCGTAATGCATAAAGCAAAAACCGGGGCAAAGGTAGCCATGACAGAGACTGGTGGGATACTTACTCCAGGTTCTGCATAGACCCGCTGGGACCCAGCTCTGGAAAAAAAGAAAATTTCCAGGAATTAATGCTCATAAGGTTAACCCCAAACATGTTCGCACACAAGTGTTAAATAACCCGCCGGGTAACGAGACGTAATACTCAACGACTACAGCTCGCTACGCGGTGGGGTTTCCTAAGTAAAAGATTTCAGAATATCTTAATTTGTCCAAAAGATTTATGAATACCTTCTGACATAATATATAAAGACCAGCATGGCGTTTATAACTGATTAAGTCTTTCCGGTGGTGTTTGTTTCAAGATTCAATTTTGGAATCAAAAAACTAAAAAAGACGCCGGCCCCCGAATTATCTCGTAGATAAAAAACTGGGAAGCCTGACAAATATACGAGATCTCACTTCTCCCGAAGTATCTTTTTAGATCGCCGTATGTTGAAGGCGGCGATACAAAACGTATCCCTCAATTGTCTGGTTAACTAACTGAATTGTAAATTCGTTATTCCCACCCTTCCAGGGAGCACCCGCCGGGTGTGAATATTAGTTTAAAAAACGTTAACCCCAATTGCGCCGTAAGCTGAAGGCGGCGATACAAAACGTATCCCTCAATTGTCTGGTTAACTAACTGAATTGTAAATTCGTGATTCCCACCCTTCCAGGGAGCACCCGCTGGGTGTGAATATTAGTTTAAAAAACGTTAACCCCAATTGTGCCTTAAATTGCCGTATGTTGAAGGAGGCGATACACAATGCATCCCTCAATTGTCTGGTCAACTAAACTGAATTTTGTAAATTCGGTCATCCCACCCTACCAGGTTGCACCCGCCGGGTGATTTAAAGTTTAAAAGTTAACCCCAATTGTTCCTAACCCCACATCTTTGTAAAAGATCGCCGGGGAGGAAATACAACAACAGCATAGTTTTATATTGGCTTTCCAAAACCGAAAAAACTACAAACAACACGTGTCCGTATGAACACTGTTAGATGGGTACAGCCAACCCGCCGGGAATCAGAAGGAGCCTGAAACAGGCACCCCAGAGACGCAGTCCTGGGGAGCCACAGAGACCCACTCGCCGGGGAAACAAGCCTGTTTTTAAAGCACGCGTGGCCAAAACTCGGTAACCAGCCGGGTTTTTTCATGGTGTATCCGAGAAAAACCCTCCGGAAATAACCCACCCCGTCCAGATACCATCTGAACGCAACACAGGACCGAGGCGTAGCCAAAACACAACTAACGCCGGGCCCAACATAGTCCGTGGAATTAGCCAATACACAACTAACCCAGGACACATAAATAGTCCGTGGAATTAGCCAATACACAACTAAACCAGGACACACATCACACAGTAGTACATATTTAGAAAAGAAATCAATAACACTTGTATATGTGGTAAAGCTACGAGAGGCTGGCTAGGCCTAGGCAGACTGATAATATTAACATGTCGGAATATAAACAAAAAGCACTGAATTATATCACAACAGGAACCACCGCCAACACACCACTGTAGCAAATACTTCCGGCAAAGGGAAGAACTGACTCGGGACCCAGAAAAAACTTCACTAAGTGAAGAAAAATACGCTGGGAACGTCAGCAAAAATACGCTACCTCATCAGAAAGATAAAAGGAAGCAATAACGCGTAATGAAAGCCGCCTGCATCACAAAGCTAGCTCACTGTGACAAAGTTCACCTGTCCACAACCGGACCACGAGGGTACATCCGAAATAGATGCCCCAAACACACGACCCAAAATACACTGCACTGCGGGCAACCAGCCCAGGACACTCCTGCTACGCATATCCTAACCTTACTCGATACATCTCGGAGTAAACAAATGAGAAAAAACTCACTAGGGACGCAGCAAATGCGGAACCAGCGGAGCGTGGAGAGACACGTCCGGGCCGGCTGACCGCAGAGCAGAGAAGGAAGAATGACGCCTGAATCAGCGTCTGATCAAAGATCCACACAAGTACATCCACGATATGATGGAAAGCTTATTGGATAGTTATTCTTATTTTGTTTTTGTTTTTTATTTTTTACGAAGTTTTTTCGTAGTGAGAACCCAATTCATAATGACTGAAGCCATGAGTGAGGTCGCGTGCGCTCATGATGAAGGCTCCTCAGATTTTAAATGCTCTGCGCGGTAGATTCAAACTACGGCGGATTAGTGTTTGAAGAGGATGCCTTATGTAATAGGCATGTTCGTCAATGATGGAGGGGCCACTAATAAATTGTAGGACTTGGAAGTGCTAAGGGCCGAGTAACAAAGCGTGCATGAAACACCCCCTCGAGAGTCGTTATCTTGGCAGTCCTATGATTGTGTAATTGATTAATGGATCAATGTTGTTCTCTATGGAGTGTAGATTACCGAGATAAGAGCTAAAAATATCCCCGAGATCCGGTAGTATTGTATCTTGAGGCTCCTTATGCAAAGACTCGGTGTTTGTAATATATGTGCATATACATATGAGTCTGTAAGTGTCTGTGTGTACGTAACTGATAACAAGATTAAAGCATTGTCTAAACTCGACAGTATTATCAAGCATCCGATTATTACAATTTAGTTACCCCTTTAATTTACGTTTTCTGTTAAATCAGGTTACTGCATTTTTTATTGTGTAATCATCCAGTTATATGTAATACATACATATAATATGTACTGCATAATAGAAGTATGTGTATGAAGAATTATAATATAAGATAACAGGTTATTTGTTTATAATTAAAATACAGTAGCCTACTGTACTTACACACCGCAATATATAACAATTGTTCTTATTAGGTTAAATTATTCATATGTTTAATTAATCCAATGTTTAAATATTATACTTTAAATTGGTTAGTTATAATACATCTGGTCAACGTATATCAATGCCAAGCTGTGACTGAGAAATTAATATTTATTAACCGAGGTAAGTTCCCGGATGTGTATAACTCCGCACTCATTCTCTTACTAGTACACAAACGGGAATCAAGTCCATCTGTCAATAGATCAAATCAGAGTTAGCTGGGCTGTGGTCGCGGTCGGACGTCTTCGGTGCCCGGCGAATCTGCGGCGTTAAGGGGCAACTCTACTTAATCGGTCCCAGTGTTGTCTGCCGCGTCTGTGGTCCAGCGGCCTCTCCCCCAGGCTCCATCCCCTTTCTCCATGCTGCCCTGCTCTGCCTTCATCATCCTCTGCTAATCATCTGTGTTTGGCTTCGCTCTGCGCCATCTTTGTCCTTCTGGTTGGTGGGGGCTGGCAACTCCCTGGGCCTGTGACACGTGGCTCGCCCGCTGGAGGGACGCGGCACCCACGGTGGTCGGCTCTGGTATCGGCAAATCCTCGGCTTTCTATGGGGTTCCTTAGAGGGCCCAACCCCCGTCGGTGCCTGGGCCGCCTTCAGCTTCTGGGGATTGTGTTGGCCCCTCTGTCCTCGCATCTTCTCTTCCCCATGTGTCTTCTTCCTGCCGGGTGTCATCATTCATCACTTCACCTTCCCTTACATCCTAGAGTCCTGGGAGTGTTCTTGCCCTTTTGCAGCCCCTCCTGGGTCCCTGACGTTTGAGCCTCCTTACAGGGAGGCCGCTGCGGCTTGACCACCACTGCGTCAGGGTTAATAGGGCACTGCCCTCACAGTCCTTAAATCAAGAATCTAGATCAAGATCAAGAATAGATCGAATCAATCATTTATTATCACCACCATCCAACCATCTATAAGCTTCTCTCCTCTGCCTAACAGCTAAGATTCGCATGTAGTATAATCACTGGGCCCATATTATGTATTTAAGATCTATACCATGAAATTAACATCAAATGATAAGGTAAAATTCTGGTATTCATTCTCCGCTATTTTCATATTACTTTCAATACTGATTGTTGTAACAAGTCCCAACAATTAATGGTCCTTCGAACCTATCATATACAGTAATGGTTCTTGAAAAATTGGTTACATAAATTATTTTCGCTTTCCTTCTCACTCCTGAAGTTTGTTCCGGTTTCACTTTTCCTCAATTTTGTTTGATTTTCCGTTTTCCTTATTCACTTTCCTGTCCTCATTTCTCCCACTGTTCGTTTTCGGCTGTATATTTCTTGTGGCCGGGGGGCGAAATTCTTTTTAGCCGGCAGTTCCGCAAACCGGACACGCGGCACCACTGTACACTCAGAAGTTTGGCAACACTGCCCCACCATAATCATATTATATTAGATTAGCCTAAACTAAGGGGAAGAATAAGTCATGACGCCAAGGATGGAAGGGAAGGAAAGAGAGAGAGAGAGAGAGAGAGAGAGAGGCCCAACCGCATTTAAATATAGCCTTCAAACCATAGTTAGCATGTTACCTCGTAGCTCAGTTGGTAGGAGTTTGACCACTCACACAAGAAAGCCAGTGTTCGAGCCCACTTGAATCCAGTGTATTTTATATTTTAATTTGTTATTTTAGTTATGTAATTATTATGTTCTATCCAACAACCAACTCTAGTCCTAAAATCGATTAATGAAATATTACAAACACATGTGGCAGTTCGTGGATTCGAACCCAGGACGCTCACACCGAAAATCAACACCTTATGCATTGCGCCACCTAATATTAGACTATATTAGGTTAAGTTAGGTTAGGTTAGGTTAGGTTAACCCTTCTGGCCCGGGCTCGCCCTCCTAAGGACGTTGTTGAGATCCGGGCAATCTGGCCGAAAAACGTCTACGCCTAGGCTACCCTATCTTTGTTATTTTAACTGATAACGCATTCCCACGCATCTCCAAGCGTAGATGTATTTCGTACCTGTAGACTGGCATTGAGTAGAGCCCTCTAAGTCAACTGGTTCAGTTGTGATGACGATTTCCGTGGAGAGTTTCGAGGCGATGTTAGCAATATGACACACATTTTAACACTAAATCTGTCTTAGCTGACCACACAACAACAAAGCTCCGACGTCTGCTTGCTCTCGGAGGTGCGTGCGTCACCTCCGACCAGCTGTGTTTACATACGTCAGATGCGCAGCTTTCAAAACAAGCTTAATAGGCTTTCAAGCTTAGGGATTACAAGGGGACACCCGGGCTCCTGCCCATCTGCCGCGGTTTCCTTTTAAAATGCTGCCCGGGCGGAAAGGGTTAACTTAGGTTAGGTTAATCTAATATAACATGATTATGGTGGGGCAGTGTTGCCAAACTTCTGAGTGTACAGTGGTGCCGCGTGTCCGGTTTGCGGAACTGCCGGTTAAAAAAAATCGCGGCCGGGAGTGTTGCCATACTAGGGCATATTTATGCAGAGACCTAATATACGTTGATCAGCCTTGTATTTTCTGCAACGTTAGGAGGGTTAGGCCTAGATTTACAATTGCGGGGCCAATGGGGTTTGTAATAGGTCGCCTCCCTGATTGTATATAAATTGGGTCTTAGATATAGGATCACTTTAGGAAAATATTCCTTAATTAATTACCCGGGCTACAATCAAAGAAACGCCTATTCAATATAATTATACCGATCGATACAGTATATATTTATTGAAGATTTAGTATTCGGCCAGCTTACAGGCGCGCGCATTAACGGTTGTGTATGTATATATATATATATATATATATATATATATATATATATATATTTAATATTATTATTATCATTGACGATATTGCCAATTAGTATAATAGTCTCCATTCAACATCCCGCGTCAGCATTTTGATCTACCGTGCGGAAGGATCATGGAGTACTCTTCATAAGTGCACGCTTAATTCCCTTATGGGATCGTCATTATGATTGGGTACCCTACAGAAAAAAATGTAAAAAATAAAAAATAAAAATTAATTTAATATTAATTTTGTTATCATATGACTTTCCATATGTGGATTTCTTGTGTTTTGCTTCCCCGACTCCAGGCCCTCTAGCGGCCATCTTCGCCCTTCCTCCTTCCGCGGCCATACAAGCCAGTGGGGTACCGCCGTTGCTCCCGCTTCATTCGACGTTCCAGCGCTTCTAGTGAGTCCTTGCTCATTTGTATACACCTGCGTTGTAGTGAACAGAGTTTAGATTAGCTAGCAACGGCTGCCCCATTGGTATGTCCGGAGGAAGTGTGTAAATTAGGGTACTATTGTAACAGGCGCCTATGCATCCCAGGATCTTCGCGCCACGTGTGTTCTTATTATGTTGTGTTTGCACCTTTAGCTTTTGATATCATAGCTAGGAGGCTACCACTCTACAAGATTATGCTTCAGGCTGTCACTAAGAGGCAGTTGCATATATTAAAATGCCCCAGAACAAGAAGCCCACCACAGAAGCCACGACCGAACACCACACAGAAACACCCGGAAGAAAGGTCCACAGAACGAAAGGACCAGCTGACCGAGCCAGCCATTTCAGACAGGCCCAAGCCCGCAGGGCTAAACAGCTCCAGGACGCACCCATTTACCTTTTCTAAACTGACCATTTTCCACACCTCACGTACACTAACCCTCTCGTGTCCTACACTCCTAACTACAAAGATGATGAACAGGAATATACATTCATATTAAAAACACCCATGCCCTGTCCCGACGTTGAGCCAATGCCAACACATCAGACAGCCATAATTATATCTATGTATGTTCTTACATCCGAGAAGTAGATGTTATATATCTTAGAAGTTAAAACACCCACGCTTGTCCCTAGACCTCGATATCATTTTCCATGACGAGTATAGATATATGTAACCCGTGCTCAGTCGCCCCTTGCATTGTTCCTCTAGTAACTAAGTCTATAATATTAACTGCCACCAGCATTGATACGACATAGCGGCACTGTCCTTGCTACAAAGATGATGAACAGGAATATACATTCATATTAAAAACACCCATGCCCTGTCCCGACGTTGAGCCAATGCCAACACATCAGACAGCCATAATTATATCTATGTATGTTCTTACATCCGAGAAGTAGATGTTATATATCTTAGAAGTTAAAACACCCACGCTTGTCCCTAGACCTCGTATATCATTTTCCATGACGAGTATAGATATATGTAACCCGTGCTCAGTCGCCCCTTGCATTGTTCCTCTAGTAACTAAGTCTATAATATTAACTGCCACCAGCATTGATGCGACATAGCGGCACTGTCCTTGTGTCGTATTGTGCCAAGTACAGATCAACCAGGTTTCATCACCTTATTAGGACGACGACTATAATGTCATCGTTCATCGATGTATGCAATCCTTAGGTTAAGTATTTTTATCCGCCATTGTGTTCACCTTTTTCCATTTACTTTCCACAATTGTCATATGTCTTCCCCTTGCCTCCTTCGTATCCACAGTTCCCACTACGCCAATTTTACTTTGTGTCTTACACCTCTTACCCCAACCAGAGATTGTATAAGATAACCTGGTTACCAGTATCTGTCATAAGTACCCCGAAACAATAACTAAGTACCCCTACGAACTGCCGCTGTTGTTGGTATATTTATATTTAATAGAAAACGCAGTTCCCAGGGCCAACTAATAATATCCATAACCCCTCGGACTGATCACATAACTCTATCTTTTCCAGACTCATATACCACCCCATAGTTGCATTCCCCGGTAGCATTTGGCTAACGTATTCTACTGCCTTTTCAAACTTCCATATCAATTGTAGCCTAATGCCACCCCCACGCCCAGGGACCTTAGGGGCAAAATTTCCCTGTAGCCCTTGAACTCTCCCCCCCCTCTCATTAAGATTCCCGCGCTTCTCGACTCTTGTCCGACCTAGCCTCTCTCTCATACCTCTTGAAGATCCTTGAATTGTCCGTTGCTAACGCTCTCCAACCTTTTATATATATACTCCTATCCAGCCTACCTTCACTTAGTAGGCCAGAACAACATTAGAACTTTACTAGCCCCTTGCATGCCATCTATTCTCTTACAACCCATTCACAACCCTGCACCCAATGGTCGTCGGTGCGAGGCTAGCCGCCCCGCCAGTAACTAACTTCTATTGCCATACTTCCAGATAAATGTGGCAGAGTTAGCAACTCAGTCTCCACCACATCCAGCAAACCCTACAATTAACAACCAGCCGAGTAAAACCAGCTAGCTAAGGCACCTTCGGTTTTGGTATTAAGGACACCCACATCTGTCTCATACACAGAGGGTTATTACAAACACTGGTGATATGGCAAGCCCCTAGCCACAGCCGCCGGACGACTATCACAGAGAGAGGGCGCCCAGCTCCCCCTTTTTGCCCACCCGAGGAGGGAGACCCCCACCCCCGCGGAGGTATACCTGGCCCCTGTTTTGACTTCCGAGTCATTGCCAGGTAGCACAGGAATTCTTCCTATCAATGAACTAACCATGCATGACTAACACCTTTACTAACCTCTATTAACTCACAATAAACCATTTACCTTTCTTGCATGCTCTGATCACTAAATTAGCACCTCAGCTATACCATAGAATGAAGATTGAACAATCTAGAGAGACGCTCCTATCACAGCTGTCCCCATCCTCCTCGCAAAGTAGATCCAGTCTCTCTCCCCTAAATACTTCCAGTATAGCCAAAATAGTACCTCTTACTAAGGCTCAGTTATATGAAAATATAAAGGCTTTCCTATAACCATGTGCCACAACAGTAAATACCATCTTACCTAGTCTCCATATCTATTGAGAGCTCAAATAAGTCCATAAGACTCGAGATCCCTACTGTCTACAGGGCCCAGAACCGAGCCTATAAATCTAGCTTCCGCCCCCAGTCAAATCAGTTGAAAGCTAGACACCAACCAGGGGTCACTACCCTGCAGTTAACTTCTAGCTCTGCCCTTGTGTTGTTCCGGAGTGAGATCCCAGAGCCGGCAGACTCCGTGGCAGATTTGGATAGAAGGACCTGCCCACGTATTTAAGAACTTCACACATATGGGCCCCCTGGACGGCCGCGGAACCAGTCGTTAGCCCCCAACATCATGGACGCAAGATAACCAGGACCAGACCCATCAGATGCTACCTAAGATTCCCTTTAGCAGTACTACATATTACTGTGCTGTTTAGAGATTCACTAATTAATATTTCTACCAAGTGGCTATCTCTTTGCCCCAGTATAATTCATATAACCATTCAATTAGGAAGTGCTAAGCGTATCAGTGTTCATTATTTAACAGGCGATACTAACTCTCGTAATCAACCATATGCCCAGATATTATTACCTAGAAGGAAACCCTAGTAATATCTGAAGGTTCGCCCACTGATTTGCGTTCTATGTATTTCTGAGACAAGAATAGAAAACTTAGATCAGTACCCCCTGAGGTTACTAGAATTCCCGTGCTCTAAAATACGCGTGTCTAATCTAGTCTGTGAACTACTACTTGTGCACCAGAGCTACCAGTAAGAAATCTAACAGTGAATATGATTCTATAAGTAACATTGATGGTCTTCGGTATATAAACCTGTTAAATCAAAGCCAGTGATCAGAAGATTAATACCTGAACGTTGGAAGTGGGAGACTAGGCTCCATCCAGATCCACTTATGCTAGTGTTGTTCGATTCTATTATATTAGTCTTACACAAGTATTCTGCAGTGGTATATCAATAAACGTGATCGTGTAACTTGCTACCATGTGTTTCTTTGTGTTCTCTATTCCTCATATCTTGTATTGTGCATGCAGCCTTATATACCCAGTCAATTAGAACTCACATTACCCAAGTTAAACCTGTAGAAAAACAGGGCATAACATTGGCGGCAGCGGTGGGATTGATTCGGATAAAAGGTTGCATTACACTGCAAGTTTGGAACAGTAGAAGCATGGCAACATCGCGAAATTGGCAGTCACTCACACACATTCCCAAGTATGATGTAAACACGTATGATATCGCCACTTACTTAGACATAATAAAACCAGTGTTAGATGTGGCACTTCAAAATGACTGCGAAAAAATCGCCGTTGCATTATCGCAAATTATGCAGTTGGGAAAAGCCGTTTCCCAAATTGCTAAACAGGTAACGCCAGAGAGTACCTGGAACCAGTTTCGATCCCTCGTGATCCGGACCTTAGGGCCACTTTTGGGTTGCCTCATCTCCCCCAAAATAATACAAATATACGAGATCAAGTATGAAGGGGATATAAATGTGACCCTCATACAACTCTACAGATACGTGAGGACCACGTATAGCTATGAAGATTACGACCAACAAAATGAACTCTTATTCACCGCATTGTTAAACATCCTCCCACCCCACATCACCGCCCATCTCGACCCGTATGGCTTATTCGAAGAACATATGCTCTCCATCAGAGAAGAATGCCTACGCAGTTCGATGAATCCCCTATCCAACCCTTCAGCCCCTATCCAAGACTCCGTGCACCCTTCCAAAATGACTTCCGGTGAAAGTCCAACCCCAGTGCACTCTTCCTTGCCTCTATCCTCTCTGACCATCCCTAAATTTTCCCCTGCCCAGCCATCCACCAACGATCATCTTCCATCAATTGTGTTACCCCATAAACCCCATCCTTTTTCTATGCATGTCAAACAAACCCACCAACCCTAGATAACCGCTAACCAGACCGTGACTGCCACCAAGAAGATTCCCAAAATTCGTCCTGTTAACAACCCCAAATCAATACATCAGTCCTCTACCAATAACCCCTATTCTACACCTAACTCTTCCCCCACCAACCCTCCGCAGCCCCCCCAACAAGCCCCGTATTCTAGCTATGCCTACCTATGTAGGCCTACCACAACATATTTTCCCCATGACCCCAGAAAAGTTCAGCTATCCCCCCACCAACAAAATTTCCCTTGTGACAGTTTTCCGTCGGTAGCTTGTGACAGTTTTCAGTCAGTAGCTCCCTTCCACCCCCACACAATTCACACCCCTAGAAAACTTCGAAACCCCACACTTGACTCGCCCTCTCATGTCAAACAAACTCACCAGTCCCAGATAACCTCTAACCAGACCGAGACTGCCACCAAGAAAATTCCCCAAACTCGTCCTGTTAACATCCCCAAATCAGTACATCACTCCTCCCTCAATAACCCATGTCCTATGCCTAACTCTGCCCCCACTAATCCTCCCCAGTCCCACATAACCTTTAACCAGACCGAGACTGACACCAAGAAAATTCCCCAAATTCGTCCTGTTAACAACCCCAAATCAATACATCAGTCCTCTACCAATAACCCCTGTTCTACACCTAACTCTTCCCCCACCAACCTGCCGCAGTCCCCCCAACAAATCCCGTTTCCTAACTCGCTCACCTCTCACCACTCTGATCCTCCCACACGTGCCGTTAATCCTCCCCTCACGCGTGACGACCTAGGGACCCAACCATGTTCCCCCCCTTCCCCCAGAAACACTCAGCTAGTCCTCCACCAACAAAATTTCCCTTGTGACAGTTTTCCGTCAGTAGCTCCCTTCCACCCCCCCACAATTCACACCCCTAATAAACTTCAAAACCCCACACTTGACTCACCCCCTCATGACAGACAAACCCACCAACCCCAGATAACCTCTAAGCAAACCGTCACTGCCACCGACACCCCCCACCACTCTGATCCTCCCACACGCGCCGTTAATCCCCCCCTCACGCGTGACCCCCACCAAAGTGATTTCCCCCCCCTCATGCGTACCGAACACCTGCTCACCAGTCGGTCCCCCACCATCATGAGCCCAGCTAAACTTTCAACCTCCCCTTCTTCACCGTTACCCCACCCGCCCCAAATTCCACCCCCAAAGATCCCGCTCGACAAAATACCACTCCCATCCCAATCCAACCACAAAACTTTTTCCACCTTGGCTAAACCCCAAAATACTCTCTCTCTCGCCCCAAACAACATAATCAACCTCTCAACTTCAACCACTCCTCGAAATCCCATCCATGTCTCTCCCGAAAATAAAATCAGTCCAAATTCAACCCCTCTCAAACCACAACCCTGCCTGCCCAGACCCCCCCCACCATCTCCCTATCAAATCCCCACACCCCAAACCTCCAAACCACCCGATCATAGTAAACTCTCAACCTTCAGCCTTACTCACCCTTCCCCAAACCCCACTCACGACCACAACTCTCTACACAATTCAACCCCTCCCCAGCACCAACCTCTTCCGCAACAACAACCCCGACTCGACCTGCCCATTTCATCTTTAAAACCCCCCTATCACTACCCCCGACCGCCACCACTCACCCCCCCTCCAAAACTGGCCCCGGGCCAGCTCGCCCCCAGACCCACATTCCTAATGACAAGAACTAACGGTATATCCACTCCGCCCTTCCAAAGTGAAAGTGAAACCCCAAGGTCAAAGCCACAACCACCCCCCCCCCCCATATTACCAGACCGTCTCCCAGACTAACGGCAACCCTAAATACCCCCCCCCCCTGATGATGATGAGGATATTATTGTACTAAATTGTTTTGATTGTTTTCAATTCCTAAGCGATTGGGCATGATTCTATAAATGTACATGTTTTCCATATACTGTATATATTATTTTTTCCCTTAGTCATACTACTTTTCTTGTTAACCTACACTTTTCTGACTATCTTTTAAATTTGCTTTATACATTGTTAAACACTTTACCTCTTCTTAATTTCCTGTGTTCTTAATTATCTGTTCTTTCTTAAATTTACATGTTTTCCATATACTGTATACATTATTTTTTTAACTTAGTCATACTACTTTTCTTGTTAACCTACACTTTTCTGACTATCTTTTAAATTTGCTTTATACATTGTTAAACACTTTACCTCTTCTTAATTTCCTGTGTTCTTAATTATCTGTTCTTTCTTAAATTTACATGTTTTCCATATACTATATATTATATTTTTTTTCCCTTAGTCATACTACTTTTCTTGTTAACCTACACTTTTCTGACTATGCTTCTTTTTACTTCACCCTTGAGGCTCGAGGACGAGCCTATAATGAAGGAGAGGGAAGTAAAATGCCCCAGAACAAGAAGCCCACCACAGAAGCCACGAGCGAACACCACACAGAAACACCCGGAAGAAAGGTCCACTGAACGAAAGGACCAGCTGACCGAGCCAGCCATTTCAGACAGGCCCAAGCCCGCAGGGCTAAACAGCTCCAGGACGCACCCATTTACCTTTTCTAAACTGACCATTTTCCACACCTCACGTACACTAACCCTCTCGTGTCCTACACTCCTAACTACAAAGATGATAAACAGGAATATACATTCATATTAAAAACACCCATGCCCTGTCCCGACGTTGAGCCAATGCCAACACATCAGACAGCCATAATTATATCTATGTATGTTCTTACATCCGAGAAGTAGATGTTATATATCTTAGAAGTTAAAACACCCACGCTTGTCCCTAGACCTCGTATATCATTTTCCATGACGAGTATAGATATATGTAACCCGTGCTCAGTCGCCCCTTGCATTGTTCCTCTAGTAACTAAGTCTATAATATTAACTGCCACCAGCATTGATGCGACATAGCGGCACTGTCCTTGTGTCGTATTGTGCCAAGTACAGATCAACCAGGTTTCATCACCTTATTAGGACGACGACTATAATGTCATCGTTCATCGATGTATGCAATCCTTAGGTTAAGTATTTTTATCCGCCATTGTGTTCACCTTTTTCCATTTACTTTCCACAATTGTCATACGTCTTCCACTTGCCTCCTTCGTATCCACAGTCCACACTATGCCAATTTTACTTCGTGTCTTACACCTCTTACCCCAACCAGAGGTTGTATAAGATAACCTGGTTACCAGTATCTGTCATAAGTACCCCGAAACAATAACTAAGTACCCCTACGAACTGCCGCTGTTGTTGGTATATTTATATTTAATAGAAAACGCAGTTCCCAGGGCCAACTAATAATATCCATAACCCCTCGGACTGATCACATAACTCTATCTTTTCCAGACTCATATACCACCCCATAGTTGCATTCCCCGGTAGCATTTGGCTAACGTATTCTACTGCCTTTTCAAACTTCCATATCAATTGTAGCCTAATGCCACCCCCACGCCCAGGGACCTTAGGGGCAAAATTTCCCTGTAGCCCTTGAACTCTCCCCCCCCTCTCATTAAGATTCCCGCGCTTCTCGACTCTTGTCCGACCTAGCCTCTCTCTCATACCTCTTGAAGATCCTTGAATTGTCCGTTGCTAACGCTCTCCAACCTTTTATATATATACTCCTATCCAGCCTACCTTCACTTAGTAGGCCAGAACAACATTAGAACTTTACTAGCCCCTTGCATGCCATCTATTCTCTTACAACCCATTCACAACCCTGCACCCAATGGTCGTCGGTGCGAGGCTAGCCGCCCCGCCAGTAACTAACTTCTATTGCCATACTTCCAGATAAATGTGGCAGAGTTAGCAACCCAGTCTCCACCACATCCAGCAAACCCTACAATTAACAACCAGCCGAGTAAAACCAGCTAGCTAAGGCACCTTCGGTTTTGGTATTAAGGACACCCACATCTGTCTCATACACAGAGGGTTATTACAAACACTGGTGATATGGCAAGCCCCTAGCCACAGCCGCCGGACGACTATCACAGAGAGAGGGCGCCCAGCTCCCCCTTTTTGCCCACCCGAGGAATGAGACCCCCACCCCCGCGGAGGTATACCTGGCCCCTGTTTTGACTTCCGAGTCATTGCCAGGTAGCACAGGAATTCTTCCTATCAATGAACTAACCATGCATGACTAACACCTTTACTAACCTCTATTAACTCACAATAAACCATTTACCTTTCTTGCATGCTCTGATCACTAAATTAGCACCTCAGCTATACCATAGAATGAAGATTGAACAATCTAGAGAGACGCTCCTATCACAGCTGTCCCCATCCTCCTCGCAAAGTAGATCCAGTCTCTCTCCCCTAAATACTTCCAGTATAGCCAAAATAGTACCTCTTACTAAGGCTCAGTTATATGAAAATATAAAGGCTTTCCTATAACCATGTGCCACAACAGTAAATACCATCTTACCTAGTCTCCATATCTATTGAGAGCTCAAATAAGTCCATAAGACTCGAGATCCCTACTGTCTACAGGGCCCAGAACCGAGCCTATAAATCTAGCTTCCGCCCCCAGTCAAATCAGTTGAAAGCTAGACACCAACCAGGGGTCACTACCCTGCAGTTAACTTCTAGCTCTGCCCTTGTGTTGTTCCGGAGTGAGATCCCAGAGCCGGCAGACTCCGTGGCAGATTTGGATAGAAGGACCTGCCCACGTATTTAAGAACTTCACACATATGGGCCCCCTGGACGGCCGCGGAACCAGTCGTTAGCCCCCAACATCATGGACGCAAGATAACCAGGACCAGACCCATCAAATGCTACCTAAGATTTCCATTAGCAGTACTACATATTACTGTGCTGTTTAGAGATTCACTAATTAATATTTCTACCAAGTGGCTATCTCTTTGCCCCAGTATAATTCATATAACCATTCAATTAGGAAGTGCTAAGCGTATCAGTGTTCATTATTTAACAGGCGATACTAATTCTCGTAATCAACCATATGCCCAGATATTATTACCTAGAAGGAAACCCTAGTAATATCTGAAGGTTCGCCCACTGATTTGCGTTCTATGTATTTCTGAGACAAGAATAGAAAACTTAGATCAGTACCCCCTGAGGTTACTAGAATTCCCGTGCTCTAAAATACGCGTGTCTAATCTAGTCTGTGAACTACTACTTGTGCACCAGAGCTACCAGTAAGAAATCTAACAGTGAATATGATTCTATAAGTAACATTGATGGTCTTCGGTATATAAACCTGTTAAATCAAAGCCAGTGATCAGAAGATTAATACCTGAACGTTGGAAGTGGGAGACTAGGCTCCATCCAGATCCACTTATGCTAGTGTTGTTCGATTCTATTATATTGTCTTACACAAGTATTCTGCAGTGGTATATCAATAAACGTGATCGTGTAACTTGCTACCATGTGTTTCTTTGTGTTCTCTATTCCTCATATCTTGTATTGGGCATGCAGCCTTATATACCCAGTCAATTAGAACTCACATTACCCAAGTTAAACCTGTAGAAAAACAGGGCATAACATATATCAATTCTGTTTTTTAGCAGATGCTCTAGTCTAAGGGTGACTGCACGTGGTGCTACGCCTTCTAGAGTCCGTATTTGCTTGCGGGACCCTGTTGTGGTCCTCCCTCATCTGGTTGCGGTTGCTGGGTCTTCGGAGCGTCGTCTACCTGTGATGTCTCGTCGAGCCAAATGGCCAGCCTGGTTAGGGGTCTCCAGTTTAGGCTGCAGGTAATTTAGGTTTCTGAATTCTCTGTTGTTATGTTTAAGCCTTTGTGTGCCCCTGGTGTTTTACATGTGTGCTTTGCATATTATTGAAGGGGTTTGGGAGACGTCCCTGTAATTGTGTGTGGGTTTTGGAGAGAGGAGTTGTGCTTTGCCTCCCCTCTCTAAAATTTTGGTTATTTTTCTCCGGCGGCCCCGTGCAGCAGGGCCCTGGTTACCCGTCTTCAAAACGGGTAGGGAACAGCCAAATGTCCCGGCGTGGTCCGCTGAATCACAATCCTTCCGGCGGAAGTGCGAATTCTTACGGGAGCTCAGAACTCGGCCCGCCGAGTTAACTCGCCCTGACCACGTTTGTCACGCGGTAAAGACTTCCTCGCCCTGCGGTGCCACAGTCAAGTGTGCAAGTGTTAAGATATGTCATGCGATGGATAGTCATACACTAACGGTCAAATTAGGGCCTGTGGCATTTGTCACAGGTAAGCAGTTCCAATCAGCATAGACGGAAAAGACCCAGGTTTTTTCACGGCGAGTCCAGTGGAAGGTTAGAGTAGTTGTGACTATAGCTAATTCTCCAGCGGACTCAAGGTAGGATGTATTAACACCTCGCAGGTTATCCTTCTGAGCATTGATTCCTGGAAATTTTCGATTTCCAGAATTCCCGGCACCTTAGTGACTACAGGACCGGCGGGTGGTGGCTGCTGATTCCGGCGGGGGGGGGGGGGTGCCCTTTATCCATCATGCCTCGGTTTGAGTTATGCGATACTCCTAACTGTTCAATGTTACCTTTATTCGCTCATAAACTCTGTTTAAAATGTGTTAAGTGTTTAAATCGCTCTAGAGGCTTGTGGGTGTCAAAGCGTTGTTCCGTCTGTGCCGACTTGAAAACGGCTTTGTTCACCAAGAAAGATTTGTCGTGCTTGGCAGCTTTGCAAGAAATAAAGGCCATTTTTAACACTTATGCCAAAGACACAGCCCATTTTCACTGTGATGACGAAGCCCTCTGGGAACAATTAATAATAAAGTCACCTCTGGTCAAATCAGCCTCCCATAAATCTGTTAGGCCTTAAGTGAAATCTAAAAACCTTTCCAAAGAGGTAGTGAGTAGCAGCAGTGGCACTGACAGCGAAATTACCGAGGTTGCCCCCCCCCCCCGGACCACCCAAAGAGGAGACGTTCACCCTCTCCAAAACGTAAGTCGAGGTCGAGGTCTCCCCGCAGACAGTCTCGACACTCTTCGGCTGAGTCTTCCCGGTCTAACGAGCGCCGGAAGGAGGACTGTCAGTCACGTAGTGGTAGCCGGAAAGAGACCCCACAGCCACCTCCCTCTACCCCTCCCTCCGACGCGCCCGACGTTGAAGCCGGCGGTTCGGAAGTGGGGACAGAGGACATGGAGTCCCAGCTGGGTCGTGAACAATCTTTGAGTGTACTGCCTGATTTCACCTTTGCTATTCCTAAGTTGAATTATGTGCCACGTACTAGCCTCTCAGCCGGACCTAGACGAGTCCTGGCCAAGCAATATAAGGGTTTACCCTCAGGATCACAATTTTTTGATAGCTCTCAAATAATCCAAGACTCACAGCCACCCGCGGTGCGGGGGTGCTGGCGTCAATCGGAGCCATCTCATGACAGGGTTAGAGTAAGTCGGGAACCATTGATTGAGAGTAATATTGAAATGTTATCTTCGTCTGTCCCTGATTTGGTGTGGCCACCGGCGGAGGCACAACAGGGTATTTCTGAG
The DNA here is from genome assembly GCA_032716605.1 of Paralithodes platypus. Lineage (NCBI taxonomy): Eukaryota > Metazoa > Arthropoda > Malacostraca > Decapoda > Lithodidae > Paralithodes > Paralithodes platypus. Next base: position 21,440,672 of record CM064540.1, read on the forward strand.
GAGGTTGAGTTAAGTAAGGAGCCGGAGGAAGTGCTTTTATCCTCGGCTCAACCGGGTCTAACAGGTGAGGAGTCTGAAGCTAGCTCCCAATCTTCTAAGGGATCCCACAGTAAGTGTGTTACCTCAGATGAGATAAGTGATATTTTACATAAAGTAATGCAAAAGTATAATCTCCCTACCTCCTATGATCCCCCTGCCAGTCTACCTGTAGTTTCCACAAGTCACTCCACGATAAGACCTCTACAACCTTTGGGTTTTCTTACCCCCGAAGCCACTGTGCCTCCTATATCCTTGTCTCCGGCGGTAACCGTGGCTTCCGGCACTACAGTGCCAGCCACGCTTACTACCACTAATGTTAGAGTAATCTCAGATATCACTCCTCCTCCCTTAGATAAGGTTCCTCAGAGGAAAGGCCCTATGCCTCTCCTCTATGGACCGGACTATTCATGGGTTCCGGCAACGCCACTAAACCCACATTTAGCACAACCTACCATTTCGGGAGACCTTCCGGTCCCTAGTTGAGATAAACAAAAACAGAAAGTTCATGGCTAAGGACGAAGCAGGGAGATTACTGGATGTATCAATCAAGGCCATACCTAGTTCTTATAATCTTTATTTTTATTAATTTCACCACAACACCAAACACCCACAATGAAATTAATTAAAATATATAAAATTATGATCCACCGGGATTCGAACCTGGGTTATCACACACAGATTTTTGCCACCAGATTTCTTTGTTCATACGGCTGCCCCAGCAGTTCCTGTCGCCTCATCTGCACGACTCTTTGCGGACTGGTCTAAAGCAGATGGCGCTAATGATGTCAAGGCTTTGAACGCTCTCACGCCGGAACTGGATACAATTTCGGTACTGGATCAGTCGCATACGCCAGTCCTGCAAATGGGGCGGATAGGGGTGGGTCCCTGGGTAGATTGGGAGTTAGAGGCTCAGGTATTTGCATCAACCATTACGTCTAAGTCATCTCATCAGGTTCCACAAGAAACTTATAATTATTTCTCGTTACCTGTATCCTCTTGTCGGGCTGCGTCATGAGCTGTGGCCTTATGGAGATCAAAACTAATTACTGGTCAACTATGATTTCAATGATGAATGGTTATACATACAATTTTAGTCTGGATTAAGTTAATTTTAAGGGTATTATACATACCACATTAGCCGGGATTAAGTTAATTTTAAGGGTATTATACATACCACATTAGCCTGGATTAAGTTAATTTTAAGGGTACTATATATACCATATTAGCCTGGATTAAGTAAAGTTAAGGATTTTGTACATACTGCATTAGTCTGGATTAAGGTATCGAAAGTATTACATTAGATTGTATTAAGAGCAAATTAGGATTATTGTTTTCTTACAGTAATTACCTACAATATAATGATCATGTATAGATATTAAGATTGCGGGCGGCAGTGAATCGAAACTTGACAGTATTAAGCATCCGATTATTACAATTTAGTTACCCCTTTAATTTACGTTTTCTGTTACATCAGGTTACTCCATTTTCTATTGTGTAATCATCCAGTTATATTTAATACATACATATTATAATATGTACTGTATAATAGAAGTATGCGTATGAAGAATTATAATATATTTTTTATTAATTTCACCACACCACCTATAAGATAGCAGGATATTTGTTTAGAATTAAAATACAGGGGCCGGATACTCAAAACTGTCATAACTTAGGGCACTTAATAATAATAATAATAATAATAATAATAATAATTATTATTATTCAGTTAGCATTTTACAATGTTGGTACCACATAGTATGTTATAAATATGACATGTACCAGCTTTGCATAATTCCAACTAAGGATAGCCCAATAAGGCCGTTAGGCGTATTTCCATTGGGATCCTTGTGGGATTAGGTTAGCCGGGGAAAATGGGGAGGTTACAAGAATTAGATACTTTAGAGAAAGTATTTCTAGGGGGTTATATTAAGATACCTTACAATCTATTGTTGGATTGGTCAAACAAAAAATCAGTAATCATTTCAGTTTGTTTTGCCTATCTCTTATGTCTTATTTAGTAGTAGATATAAGCTTGGTGCTCCCTTCTCGCAGCTGTCCGGTTCAGGTGCTCCTTCAAGCTACATTTGAAGGAATACAGTGTTCTCTTTTCACGGACTGACTGGGGTAGGTTGTTCCAGTCTTTGATGGCAGTGAAGAAGAATGTTAGCTTACCCTGTATTTGGATTCTCGGGACCGTAAGATTATACATCCTATAATTTTACGGTCCCCTCACTAACTAATCTCCATAAATCCAATCGAATGTATCAAACAGTCTCTGTAGGCCTAGACACCATACTGTATATAATATTTATATTTGCTTTTTTTAATACCACATTTCCCGATATTCATAGGCTATAGTCATCCCCACTAGGCTAGTAGGGTTTTAATATTCTTGGAGAATGGATAAACATGCATGCAATTGCATAAGGAAACAACTAACTCATTATTAGAATCGTATAAGATAGTTTAAGTAAAGAATGTCAATTAAAAAATACATATAAGCTAAGCCTAGTTTGACCTAGGCTAAACTCAATATCCACCACCCAAAAGGCCAAAAACCCAGTGTGCGAAGTTACCAATAGTTTATGCTATTTCAAAAAGGTCATGAGCCCCTAAATCAAATATACTGAGTACATATTACACAATTAATTCCATTATTGAAAGGGTTAATCAAGTAAAATCACAGAAACATAGGTTTGGAGAGTATCCTTTTATTTGGTTGTTTACACATAGGCTACATTCTCTCAAGCCTTAAAAAGCGACCAAAACGGTATAAGACCACTAGTTCCATTACAAAATATCACGCTGTAACCATTAATTACACCATTTATTTCCATAGCTTCCTTAAATGACGATTAAAATAGGCTAGAGTCACTTTGAGGCCGGCCATATTTAGTCCACGCCGAGGCTCGGCCAATGTTTGGCGGTACACGTACCCTAAATAACGTCTCCTACTATCAACTAATTTTCCGCTGTTGTGTGTCCTAAGTCGAGTTAGAGTAGCCCCCGACCTACCCTAAGTCAGGACATCCTAACTTTTCACATAATGGCTGCCCACAGCTTCTGAGTATGCCGTCTTAGCTGTTTTGGGTATGCCGTCTTAACACCTAACGAGCGGCCTAGGCGGTAAATAATATGTAGCCACCAGCGGGGTGTTTTTACCCAAAATAGGGTTGTTTATGTGATCATTTTCATGCCTAAATAAGACCCAGAGTGTAAAACAAGTATCTATCCCTGAAAGGGCATAAACAGAGCTTTCCAATGACACCCCAACGATCCTTGTACGACCGCTAGTTTTCTTGCAACAATCGCGCAACACGAGTGCAAAAACCATGTAATTCGGTACTTTCCCTACACAATTCACTGTGTAGCGAGTGTGAGAGGGTGGAGGAGGGTGGGATTCATGTCAGTTGGTCCACCGCGGTGGTCTGGAGCAGTCATACGCTCGCTACTCTCCTGCCACCACTTGTCTCTCTCTCTCAGCAACATTACATGCTGAAAATGGCACACGACTTATGTTGTGAGCCGCCACATTGTCCAAATTTCTTTCACTCGACTTATGTTGCGCGCCGCCAGTTAAGGGTTAAGCGTACTGGAGCATTTAGGGCTTCCTCAGTGAGATAGGACGAGATAGGATGTCCTTAACCCTTTGGCGCACGATGACTCGTTCAGAGTCATTAGGTATTTTTTTCCTAGGCGCACGATGACTCGTTAAGAGTCATTAAACTTAAAAATATTCGCCAAAAATTAAGTTTTCGTCTGACGCGCGTCATATTTGGCACATATATTAAGTATTACATCTAGTTCAATGGATACAATTGGCAACTCCCTCAGTTTAACCGTTTACTCACGGCTGGCTGGGAAGGGAGCAGAGTACAGCTCAGTCTGTGTTTCGATACTTTCACGTTTATTCGTGTATCTCAGTAACTGGTTGGTTTATAGTAATTCTGAAGTTACCAGTGGAATCCTCATTAAATTCCGCTTCCATATATGTATGCAAATCAAAAATGGTGCGGGCAAAATTTTGAGCTAGCGCGAGTTGGAGATAAGGTATTTTTTTTGTTTTTACAATTCTTATTTCGGAGTGCCCCAATGTGGTTGTTTTGTATTTATTCTATGTTTTTATTCGCTTGTCTTCAAGTTCAATCAATAACGAAGCCGATGGTACCTCATTAATCCAAATACAATGATTTTTTGGTGGATAAAAACGTCACAGAAACAAATTATCGCCGGGCACAAAACTGGCTCTGAGTGAGCTGAGATATACTTTGGGAGTGGGAAAAACTTTGATTGGAAACTATAGGTGCGCCAAAGGGTTAATAGTTTTGAATATCCGGCCCCAGGGCCCCGCGGGCCTGCACGTTTTTTATTTTTTTTTATTTGAGGGACGATTATGGTATTGAAATTTGAATCCATGTTCAGATCTGGCAACTAATATACCAACATTACCGAACGGTCCGAAGTTCCGAACCTGTCTCATTGAAGTTCTTGTCAAAATACGCCAAGTACTAGAGTGAGTACTTCTGGTCCTCTCCTCTCCCGTTTTTACCTCTGCATTGTTATCGGTAAGTGTTGTGCATATCACACCATACCAAATGAATACATTATAATATTAGAAAATTCAGAACTATGAATACTTACAGAATGGCGTGAGTATTGTACATTATAAATAATTTTCGAAACCTAGCCTAAGTGAGTAAGTGTAGGCCTATACGTACGTTGATTTTTAATGTTTATTGTCTAATCATCATACCAGTGTCATTTCGAGCGAGATTTTGTACACCATTTATGGCTTCGTAAGTATTATTGAGGTCACAGGTCAGGTTGACAGGTAGTAGGCTATAGTCTATTTTGTTCAGCTGATGGTAGGCCTAAATTGACATGCTCCCATCTTGACCTTGTTTAATCAGTTATTACGAAAATTGTGTAGCTACGTATGCTGTTAATTATGAAAAACTTGATATATATATATATATATATATATATATATATATATGTTAGTAAAGCCAGGTAATAAATTTTCTTTAATACATACGAGGTTGAAAGAAATGGCAATTTCTGCGTTGGAAATGTTATTATTCAAAGTTTCCAGGTCTCTGATGAGTTTTCGCTGAGTGGCGGGAAGTAGATGAAGGAGATGAGCAAAATTCATGGTGGTACAGGGTTACATTAAAGTATATGAATATACAGGATATACGACGCATTTCACTGGACAACCAGCATTATCAAGTAAGGATGGAATGATATAAAAGGTAAACAGGAAGGGTATAATTATATAGACCCTTCCTGTTTACCTTTTATATCATTCCATCCTTACTTGATAATGCTGGTTGTCCAGTGAAACGCGTCGTATATCCTGTATCTTCATGTACTTTAATGTAACCCTGTACCACCATGAATTTTGCTCATCTCCTTCATCTACTTCCCGCCACCCAGCGAAAACTCATCAGAGACCTGGAAACTTTGAATAATAAAATTTCCAACGCAGAAATTGGCATTTCTTTCAACCTCGTATGTATTAAAGAATATATATATATATATATATACATGATGCAAAGACATGGTAGTTGCGTATATTTCCATTAACCCGTACTGTACCGTAGGATACAGTAATAAAAGTCCCCAGCAGTCCCAAGCAATGTGGCCAAAATGACAGGGGAGACCACCTTTTCACATCAAGATATGAGGCAAGAATGAATCTGTCACTTTAATTTTATTTTATTTTTTACAAGACATTAAAAACACAAACAAAAAATCAACCTTCTACAGGCAGTTACAAGACAAGTACATTACTGACGGCTATAACCGTCGCTGGGACTGGGGACTTACTTATCTACTGACGGCTATAGCCGTCGCTGGGATTGGACGGGTAAAGTATCGAGAAATCAGTTGGTAAGGGATTCAATTTACCGTCAGCTGGAAGTACTATAGTAGGCTACTGTGCCCTCTCCACATTTGTACCCATAGTGAGTACTCAGACAGAGTACGCCACACTCCACAGGCTGTAAAACCTGCTGTGGCATACAGCAGGTTTTACAGTTGCTGGCTTAACTGTCCATTCAATTATAGCTAGGGCAGAAATCATGACCCCAAAGGCCCTAATTAACCTATGTAACTAAAAAAACACTATTTCTTATTCCCTGGCTGACCCTTCCTAAATGATAACAATATTAAATCAATTACTCTAGTTCTTTATGATTTATAGAGGTTGTAGTGGTCAAAGTTTTTGGCATACCTTTTACCTATAATGAATTAATTATAGCCTAGTAACTAGAAAACCAATAAATCAAATAATCGATTAACCTAAACCGCCAATTGCTGTAATATAAAATATAGTCACAAAGTTCTTCGTGACTATAACATATTATATTGCAGTGAAAGGAGGCTATATCAATAATATCATATATCAACTGGTACAGTTACACAGTAGTTAGCCTAAGTTAGGTAACGCATAACAGTAATTTGCGTTAGTTTTATATTAAATTATTGCTAGTTATGTAACTTGTTTAGTTAGTTTGGTTAGGTAACGGTAACAACGGTTAGAGTGGGTGTGGGTTTTGCTAGGCTAAGTGAAGTAACGGTTACATGCGTTTTTGTGAATTGCTGATTGAGGGAATTGATTTCTGATTTTTCTGTTATAGGTGTTACTAAGTGACAAAAGTAACTCAGCTAGTGGCGAAGTTAGTGGTGGGCATAATGATTTCTGAAATATATGTTTTATCACAAATTACACAATGTTTTTCTCTTGCCATGCCTATGATTCTTAATTAGGTACAGTTACATGTGTATAACTTTATATTATACATTACAGGATTTCATTCTCCATAGCCCTCAAAATTCCCCTAAAAGTGCTTATTTTTCAAAAAAAAAATCGGGGGTGGGGGGGGGGTGGCATACAGTGCCCCCAGGACCCCCCAGCTGCAAAGGCTTGCTTCGTTCGCCCCCCACCCTGCTCAGGGGCCCCTCATATCTCCAGTGCCCAGGGCCCCATAACATGTAAATCCGGCCATGGATGTGAATAACCCCGCACTCATTCTCTTTCTAGTACACAAACGGGAATCAAGTCCGTCCGTCAATAGATTGAATCGATCATCTATTATCACCGCCATCCAGCCTTCTATAAGCTTCTCTCCTCTACCTAACAGCGAATATTCTCATGTAGTATAATCACTGGGCCCATATTATGTATTTATGAGTGACCTATACAATGAAATTAACATCGAATGATAAGGTAATATTTAGGTATTCATTCTGCTCTATTTTCATATTATTTTCAATACTGATTGTTGTACCAGTCCCAACTAGCATGAAATAATCTCAGATTATCATAAGGATGATAATTGATGTAGTGGATACGGGTATAACCTTGATAGAAGGAAATGTTGCAGAATGCTGCGAAAGTCATAATATGTATCCACGTGCCGGTTAACAGATATCCCAAAGTTAGCTTCCCAGAAGTTAGGTGTGCTCAACCGCCTCCGTGGGTTCCTCACCCCCACACAGCTTCTTGGTCTGTACCTTGGCACAGTGCATCCCTGTTATTATTATCAATATAAAGGCTGTATAGAGTATTGTTTACACGTTTGGGGAGGCTCCGCCCATACCGCACTTCTCGAACGGATAGAATCAAAAGCATTTTGTTTCATCAACTCACCTCAAGTCAAGGGAGAAGAAGAGAAGTAGTGGAGGAGGAGGTGGGGATCAGGAGGTCAGAAGTGTGGGAAGCCATGAAAAGAGTGAAGTTGGGGAAAGCACCAGGAACAGATGGAGTGTGTGGGGAAATGTTGAGGTATGGTGGTGAGATAGTGATAGAATGGGTATGGAAAATGTGCAAACTAGCATGGGAGAAGGGGAGTGCACCCGATGACTGGAAGACTGGCATAATAGTCCCCCTATATAAGGGCAAAGGGGAAAGAGGAGTGTGTGGTAACCACCGAGGAATATGTCTTCTAAGCGTAGTAGGGAAGGTATACAGTAGGGTAGTGATTGAGAGAGTGAGAGTGAGAACGGAGAAATGGATAGGCGACGAGCAGGGAGGTTTTAGGAAGGGAAGAGGATGTGTAGATCAGATTTTTACCCTGAATTGTGTTGTGGAGAAGTATCTGGAGAAGAAACAAAAGGTGTATGTTGCCTTTATGGACTTGGAGAAGGCCTATGACAGAGTGGATAGAGAAGGTTTGTGGAAAGTACTTAGAATAATACGGAGTAGAGGGCAAGTTGCTGAAAGCAGTGAAGAGCATGTATGAGGGTGCAAAGGCGGCAGTACGTGTGGAGAGTGAGCAGAGCGAGTTCTTGACCTGAATGTTGGTTTGAAACAGGGGTGTGTGATGTCCCCGTGGTTGTTTACTGTATATATGGATGGAGTTATGAAAGAAATACTATCAAGAGCAGTGGATGTTGGTGTATCGCTGAAAAGGGAGGGAATTGAGTGGAAGCTGCCTATACTGCTGTTTGCGGATGATACAGTTCTGATGAGTGATAATGAATGGGAGTTGCAGGGTCTGGTAAATGCGTTTGGAACAGTGTGCGAAAAACGGAATTGAAGGTAAATACGGGGAAGAGCAAGGTTATGGTCTTCGAAAGGGGTGAAGTCACAGAGTGTGAGGTGAAGCTGAACGGTCAGGCTATGGAGATCGTCAACTCTTTTAAGTATCTGGGCAGTGTGTTGAGTAAAGATGGGACTATGGATGAAGAGGTGTGCGGGAGAGGGTACAACAGGGGAAGAGGGTTGTAGGAACGCTAAAAGCAGTAACAAGAAATAGGGTGGTCAGTATGGAAGTGAAGAAGTCCTTGCATGACAGTGTGGTAATCCCGACACTGACTTACGGAAGCGAAGCATGGACGTTGGTTGAGAGACTCAGACCAAGAGTGAGAGCAGTGGAAATGAATTACTTAAGGAGTGCGTGCGGAGTTACATGGAGGGATAGACAGACTAATGAGGAAGTAAGAAGGAGGTGTGGTGTGGAGGTAGATGTGCTGGAAAGTGTGAAAAGGAACAACTTGAGATGGTTCGGCCATATGGAACGTATGGAAAGCGAGAGAATGACTAAGAGGGTGTACGAGAGCGAGGTGGAGGGACAGAGGGGGAGAGGTAGACCGAATATGAGGTGGAAGGATGGAGTGAGGAACTACATGAACGAAGGCGGTGCTGGTTGGGGGGAGGGGCGTCGACTGACTGGGGACAGAGGTGCATGGGGGCGGTTCGTTCGTGGCCACCCCTTCGGGGATCACGGCGTCAGGCAATAGATAGATAGATAGACCTCTTCTTACTATTTCCCTACACTCTCTTTCTACACACCGCAAAATGCATCTCTTTCACTCTTCTATCGCTATTACAAAAATCAGTGTTCTTCAGAGCTCTCGCAGTGTATACTCCCTCCCTTGCGGCGAGTTTGAGGCAGCCACCTTTCAACACAATCCCATTCTTATTCTGTCCAGCTCTCCAACCTAAAAATTGGCAAATGTTATCAGTCTTTCTTCTACAATGAACTCTGGAACTCTCTCCCTCAATCAATCTTTCCTTCATGCTATGAATTAGACTGCTTTAAACATTGTATGTTCAGGCATTTTGACTCCAATGTCCCTTGAATTTGCCTCTGTCACTCATTCCGCTTAGGGGTAGACACTCAGTAGAGCCAACCTGCCTTTTGTCTCCTCCATACACATAGGAAAAAAAACCAAAAACAAAATAGAGCTGACTACGAGGTATGTGTCGGTCCTTATGGCTCTGGTACCAAGATTGTCAATAGTTGTCTCTTCCTGAACTTCACAAGATCCATGAAGTTGAGGATTGCGAGGTCCTGGTTTCAGAGACCAGATCCACACCGCTGGACTTAGTACTCCAATAATGGTGGTGTTGCCAAGGAGAATGATCACATACTCGTAGGCATTTTATGGAGGGTCCCCCAGAACTGCAAAGTCTTTAGGAGTTCTCTGCTACCAATCACAGGCTTGTTGTTGCTACACTGAAGCTACGACTCAAAACCAGAAAAATCTCAAAATGTTATCCCCCAGAGTTTCACCTTGTAAGGCTCAAGGATGAAGATTGTGCAAGGAAAGTATGCAGTGACAGTCTCAAACTGGTTTGAAGGGCTTGGCTTCCTGAAAGATCTTGAAGAATTGTGGGAAAACTTTAAACGTGGAACCCTGTCGGCAGCTTATGAATGCATTGCTTTGAAACTGAGGTCAACGAAGGGTTTCCTATCAGGTGAGATACTGGGCATAAAAGAAGAGAATCGTGCTGCCAGATTGGATGGAGATTTGGGTCAGCACAGGGTCCTGTCTTGCAGAGAGAGAACGTATCTGAGGAGAAACAAAGAGAGGTATGTTAGGGGAATTGCTGAGGTGGTTGAGGGGCATTTTTCTGCAAATGACCTTCGACCTGCTTACCAAATCCTGAAGAAACTGCATTCAAAGCCTACCTGCCAGATTACTTCAGTGCGGATGGCGGATGGCCAATTCACATCAGGTGATGGTGTACTCAGCCCACTATGCTGAGTATTGTCATCAGTTGTACATGGCCAGTGCCGCCAATGGACAGCTTCATCCAGTGGACGTCCTACCCCCAGTTCCAGATCTGCCAATCAGTGAAGACCCTCCCTCCCTTGCCTAGATAAGAGAACACCTTAACGATCTTAGACTAGCAGACTGTCACATTGTCTTAATTTCAGATAAAGCAGAAAAGCTCCAAGAAATTCTCAATTATCTCCATAAGGAAAGTCTCAAAGTAAGTCTAAAAATGAATAGGAGTAAAACCAAAGATATGTACAATGATAAGGCTCAACATACAATGATCTTGGCCAAGTATTGGAACTAACAAATAACAATGAACATGAAATATTATGGCGAATTACTCTAGGATGAAAATCATTCGGCAAACAGAAAAAACATCATGAAAGGTACACAACCAATATGCCTTATGCTTAAAGTTTATAACCAGTGTATGCTACCAACCATGACCTATGGATCCAAAACTTGGAAACTAACAATAACAATGGAGAATAAGCTTAGGAGCGAACAGAGGGCAATGAAAAAAACAATGCTCGGAAAAACTCTCAGATATTTGTTTTTCTTTTTTTTCTATGTGAATGAGAGAGACAAAAGGCATAACTCCCTGCAGCGAGTGCCTCCCCCAGATTTCAAAGAGTGACAGGGCCGAAATCAAGGGACGTTCGAGCTAAAATGCCTGGACACACAGAGTTTGAAGCAAGTTAACACCTTATTGGCGGGCTAGGCGGTCTAGCGGACCGTAGCGCCCAGCGGGGTGTTTTTACCCTAAATAGGGTTGTTTACGTGATCATTTTCATGCCTAAATAAGACCCAGAGCGTAAAACAAGTATCTATCCCTAAAAGGGCATAAATAGAGCTTTCCAATGACACCTGAACCATCCTTGTACGACAGCTGGTTCTCTTGCAAGGATCGTGCAACACGAGTGCAAAAACCCTGTAATTAGGGAATTTCCCTACATAATTCCCTGTGTAGCGAGTGAGAGAGGGGAGGGAAGGGTGGGAGTTACCTCAGTTGGTCCACCGCGGTGAGCGTGAGCGGTCATACAGTTGCTAGGCTCCTCACACCGCTCAGCTCTCTCTCTCAGCAACATTACGTGCTGAAAATGGCGCACGACATAAGTTGTGAACCGCCACTTAGTCCAAATTTATTTCACACGACATAAGTTGCGCGCCGCCAGTTAAGGGTTAAGTCATAGGAAGAGGGAAAGACTGATTCTGGGAGAGAGTTCCAGAGCTCAGAAGTTAAATAGAAGAAAGTCTGAGAATAACGTTTCACTCTTGGGTTGGAGAGTTGCACAGAGTAGGGGTGGGATTGTGTTGCAAGGCGGGTACTATGTACCCTACGTAGAGGAGGTGGTATACACTGGGAAATATCCGAGGAATACTGATTATTGTAGTAGCGATAGAATAACGAGAGAGATGCAACATTGCGGCGAAGAGAGAGAGATTGCAGAGAGTTGGTGAGTGGATGGGAGTTAATGATACGGAAGGATTTCCTTTCTACTTTATCTAGGAGTGCGATGTGAGAGGATCCTCCACACACATGTGAACAATACTCAATACAAGGATGCACTGTGCCCCTGTACAGAGCAAGAAGCTGCGCAGGGGTAAAGAACCCCTTGAGGCGGTTGAGCACACCCAGCTTCTGGGAGGCTGCCTTAGCGAGACTGGTAATATGGTCTTTCCAAGTGAGAGCAGAAGAAAAAGATACACCGAGAACATTGAGGGAAGATGAAGGGTTGATTTTTGTATTGTTGAAGAATAAGGGATAGTCCTCTGGAGGTTCCTGACGGGTAGTAAGATGGATAAATTGAGTTTTGGAAGCATTAAACTTTTGCAACAAGGTTTTCTCTACCCCAATTGGAAATAGTAGCTAGATCAGAAGATAAGCATTTTATGGCTTCATTACGTTTACTTATGAGGGATTGCTGGCTGGGGCGTTCTGGAAAACTAATTGAGTGGTGTAAAGTAGAGTCGTCTGCATATGAATGGATGGGACTGGATGTACAGTTGAGAAGATCATTTATGAAAATTAGAAAGAGAATAGGAGATAGGACAGAACCCTGAGGAACACCGGAGTTGATAGGATGAGGAAATGAGCGATGGCCGTCCACAACCGCAGCTATGGAACGGTCGTAAAGGAAATTAGAGACAAAGGCACAGATGGAGGGACAGAAACCGAAGGAGGGCAGTTTCGAAATTAAAGATTTGTGCCAGACTCTATCGAAGGCATTCGATATGTCTAGTGCAACAGAAAAAGTCTCACCGAAGTCCCGAAAGTTGGATGACCAAGAGTTAGTAAGATATGAAAGAAGATCACCAGTAGAGCGACCCTTAAGGAAACCATATTGGCGTTCTGAGAGCAGATTATGAGAAGAGAAATGCTTAAGAAATTTGGAAGCAAGAATAGTTTCAAAAAATTTAGAGATACAAGAGGTGAGAGCAATTGGACGATAGTTGGAGGGTTGAGAGCGGTCACCCTTCTTTGGGACAGGTTGAATGAGAACAAACTTCCAGCAAGAAGGAAAGACGTTAGAGGAGAGACAGAGACGAAAGAGTTTGCCTAGGCAGGGGGTCAGCATGGAAGCACAGTTTTTAAGTACAACAGGAGGAACACCGTCCGGACCGTACGCCTTCTTAGTATTTAGCCCAAAGAGGGTAGAAAGTACATCTTTAGAAGAGATTAGGATATTAGGCATAAGTAGGAGAGAGGGGGTTGGAGAGGGAGGAATAGCACCGGAATCATCCAAGGTAGAGTTTCTGGCAAAAGTTTGAGCAGAGTTCAGCTTTGTCAGAGGAAGAAGTTATGGTTGTGCCATCAGAGTGGAAAAGGGGAGGGAAAGACGCGGAAGAAAAGTTGTTGGAGTGGTTTTTGGCTAGATGCCAGAAAGCTTGGGAAGAGCTAGAGTTGGATAGTTCAGTGCATTTATTATTGATGAAAGAGTGCTTGGCAAGTCGAAGAACAGATTTGGCTTGATTCCGGGCAGAAACATAAGAAGAATGAGATGCTTGAGTTTTAAGGCGTCGGTACCGTTTGAATGCTTCCTCCTTGTTGCGGACAGCAGTAGAACAAGCGTGAGTAAACCAAGATGTTTTTGCATTAGACTGAGAGAAAGAAAATGGAATGTACGCTTCCATGCATGCCCGAGAGGATTACCTCGGTAATGCATTCAGCACTCTCCGAGGGTCCTCGGCCACAGAAGCAGAAGTCATTCCATGGGAAATCAAAGAAGTACTGCCGGAGGGCCTCGCAGTCGGCAGCGCCAAAGTGCTACAAGCGCCGCCGGCTGGGAGGATCGGATGGCCGTACTGAAGAGATAGGACAGGTGACGGAGATAAGTTTATGGTCGAGGAGCCCAAAGGAGAGAAAAGATTGACAGTATAAGAAGAAGGGTTAGAAGACAGAAATAAGTCAAGAATGTTGGGCCGATCTCCGAAGCGATCCGGGATACAGGTGGGTTGCTGGACCAGCTGCTCTAGGTCATTTATGATAGAAAAGATGTAGGTTTGTTCACCAGGTGGGTCAGTAGAGTGAGGGGAGAGCCATTGGCAGTGGTGAACGTTGAAATCTCCTAAGATGGAGATTTCGGAGAAGGGAGAGATAGATAGAATGTGTTCCACTTTAGAGTTTAGATAGTCGAAGAATTTGGGAAAGTCGGTAGAGTTAGGGGAAAGATAGACAGCACAGAAATATTTAGTATGAGAATGACAGGACAGTTTGAGCCATAAAGTTGAGAATTCAAAGGAGTCGAAATCGGGAACACGACAGCAAGTGAGTTTGTTGTGCACGTATGCACAACATCCACCTTTGGCTTTGAAACTAGAATAGAGAAAGTAGGAGGATACAGAGAAGGGGCTTCTGGCAGTTGCTTCAGACACCTGAGTTTCAGTGCGGACAAGAAGATCAGGTTTGGAGGAGGAGAGATGGTGTTCGATAGAGTGAAAATTAGAGGAAAGGCCGCGAATATTGCAGAAGTTGGTAGTAAGAGTGACAGGCCGTGGTCCAGAGTCTTTAGAGTCAGGGGAAGGTTGGGCATGTGTGGGGGTATTTATGGTCCCCCCCCCCCTGGGGACTCCGAGGCTGGGCCTGTGTTCATCATCATATTTAATAATTTTGAAGGAGGAAGTGTGGTGTGCATGTTTAAGTGTAGTGAAGTAGATAGGAGGAAGAGGGGTTTGTGAGAGCATGCTGGACTACTCTCAGTGTAAGTGAGGCACAAAGGGAATCAGTAAGAGAGGCCAACCAAATGAAACAGGAGTTCCAGCGATTCCTTATCAAATGCCCACAGCCTCTCCTGGGTATAGCCCTGTTCGATTGGTGCCTACAATCTACCCCCATTCCCCCTATTAGTCGCCTTGTACGACACACGCAGTAGGACGCATGGGACATATTCTTTTTTTCCTCCACCATAAGCTGGAGGCCCCCTTACCCCCAGAGGGGAGATATAGGAAAAGAGCATCGTGAGTAAGAGAGCAAACCAAAGTCAAGGATACTCTAGTAATGATAAAAGAGCAAAAGTGGAGAGAGACAGGACATGTAGCAAGAAGAGAGGATAATAGGTGATATAAAAGATAAACTGATTTGACTCCCAGAGAAGGAAAGCGCGTCAGGAAAAGACCAGACAAGAGGTGGAGAGGCAAAATAGAAAACAAAACTGCAGAGGTAACATGGCAACTGCTGGAGTCATGGAAAAGGTTAAGGGAGGCCTTTATCCAGCATTGGACCCTGGCTGATGATGATAATATATAATTATATATATATATATATATATATATATATATATATATATATATATATATATATATATATATATATATATATTTCTAATCTCTCAGTGGGGATCGAACCGTCGACCATCAGGACGAGAGCCGACGCTTTAATCAATTACACCACGGCAGTCTGTGACTGCCGTGGTAGACTGCCGTGGTGTAATTGATTAAAGCGTCGGCTATCGTCCTGATGGTCGACGGTTCGATCCCCACTGAGATTAGAAACATTTAGTGGCTCACGTGTATTTGTGATATATTCTCAATATATATATATGTATATATATATATATATATATATATATATATATATATATATAATTAATAATCATTGGTTGGTGATGTGTTTTACCATAATAATTTTACTATTATGTGTTCGTCTATATCGTGTGTTCATTTTTTTGTGAAAGAGAAAGATATAGAAAGGGTGAGAGAAAGGAAGAGAGAATGAGTGAGAGACAAAAGAAGCGAGTGAGATTGAAAACTGTGCATCAGGAAGCAACCAATGCCTGGAGGCAACTCAGATTTGTTCCCTAAATACCCTTATTCTACCACTGATTGTATAGTAAAAAGCTCTGTAATCACGATATGTGAAGTACCAATATGAAGCTTGTACGATGTTCTTTCTCCTGGACATTGACAGAATAAATACGGCCAACAAAACATGGCTTGTAAGTATTGGGAGAGAGATGTTAACCCTCTCACTATTAGGACGCCTTTCTTCATATTATTCTTGCTAGCTTTAAGCTATGTTACTCAACTTTGGAACGCTCTCGGGGAATAGAAAGGGTTAAGTATATAGCAATTAACCCTCTGACTTTCAGATTTCCTTCTTAAACTGAATAAAGTAATCTGATATTAGCCAGAATAAAAGGGAGTGCGTCCTCGAATACAGAAGTGGTTAATAGATAGAGGTCGATGGGGGGATTTAAGCGAACCACTAGAGACCCTATAGTATAACAGAGAGATCGGACAACCGCCATCTTGTTGCCACTGTAAATCTAGGTTATGTCTATCTAGGTTGTATATACAGTAGATCCGTAATGAGATGTTGATGTTGATTTTTTGTTTCTATGTGGATGAGGGAGACAAAAGGCAAACTGATTGTGACGAATATATTCCACAGAGTTAAAAGAGTGACAGGGCCAACATCAAGAAATGTACGAGACAAAATGACTGGACAGACAGAGTCTGAAGCATTTTGATGGATGAGGAAAAGATGGATTCAGGGAGAGAGTTCCAGAATTAAGCTGTTGAATAGAAGAAAGACTTGAAATGTTTCACTCTTGGGTAGGAGAACTTCACAGAGTAGGGATGGGATTGATGTGCAAGACGAGTGCTACGTGCTCTACGTAGAGGTGGTATACACTGAGAGAGCTCGGAGGATCACTGATTATTGTAATAGTGGTAGAATAACGAGAGATGCAACATTGCGGTGAAGAGAAAAAGCTTGAAAAGGATCAGTTAGTGGATGTGAGTTAATGAGACAAAAGGCGTTCTTTTTTACTTTGTCTAGAAGTGCTGTGTGAGAGGATACTCCCCACAACATGCGAACAATATTCAATACATGGACAAACTGTGCCCCTGTACAGAGCAAGAGGCTGTACAGGGGTAAAGAACACCGAGGCAGTTGAGCACACCCAGCTTCTGGGAAGCTGTTTTAGCCAGAGTGGTAATTATGGTCTTTCCAAGAGAGAAAAAGAGAGACCGAGAATACTAAGAGAAGATTAAGGGTTGCTTAGTGTATTGTTGAAGTATAAGGGATAAACCTGTGGGGATTCTTGATAGGTAGATAAATGGAGAAATTGGGTTTTGGAAGTATTGAAATAAACAAGATTTT
Source organism: Paralithodes platypus (assembly GCA_032716605.1). Taxonomy (NCBI): domain Eukaryota; kingdom Metazoa; phylum Arthropoda; class Malacostraca; order Decapoda; family Lithodidae; genus Paralithodes; species Paralithodes platypus. The sequence continues at coordinate 21,457,827 of CM064540.1, forward strand.
CTCTGCCCCAATTGGATATGGTTGATAGATCATAAGATAAGTGGGTTATGGCCTCATCATGTGAGCTTTTGAGTGATTGCATGCTGGGGCATTCTGAAAAACAAGTTGAAAAGTGTAACTGTTGGCCAGAAAGTGAGCGTGGAAGGTTGTGTTTAATCTGAGCTCCTGTCCTACCCATGACCTTAGTGACCATACACGCTTACTTGTGTTTAGAGGCAGTGTGCTAGTGTTATAAAAAGTGTTTTAGCTCAGTTTTTAGCTGTTAGTTTACTTGTTTTTGTTTTCTATACTTAGTTTCATGCTCCTCGCTAAGCTTATTGGGATCATGGCAGGTATGGAGTTCGAGTCCTTTACTGATCTGTGAGTCAGGGAGTGAGGGGAGCGGCGTGTCGGCGTGGTCCTATATTTTCGAACATATCGCGGGATTTTGTTGATAAAGATTAACCAAAATCATCCACATAACCAAACTTAGTGTAGCGGTTCTGTGTAGTGAAAAATCTAATTGATAGCATAAATATCTTGGGAGATATAGCAAATGCGTTTGAAAAAAACGTTATATCACAGTGCCGGGTAGAAAATCAAGCCAGTGCCAAGGCCTAACCCTAAAAGCCGATCAGTGAACGACGGGATTATAGCCCAGTGTGCAAAGTTAAATCACTACGTTGGTGGAAAGTGGGTAGATGACAGGTCATGAATGTAAACTGTATACCATGAAAACACTACCAGCATTTATACAGATCATGAAATTTCAAAAGAAAGTTTTAGGGTCACTGTAAGGTCGCCAACCACCTGACCAACACATCATAAATCTTAGCACTTGACTTGGTCCCCGTCTCTTACCAACACCTCCCTCTCTCACCAACACCTCTAGTGGAGCAGATAACTGCAAATTTCAGGAGAATCGTTCAAATGGTGATGCAAGCATGAAATTTGGTACATGTACCCTTCAAGGTCCATTCTTCTCAGAAATACCGCTGGCCACGCGAAAATCCAAGATGGCGGTCATTTTTCAAGATGGCTGCCGTGCCTGACCATATATTGCTTAATTTTGTTTTTAATTATTACCTGGTGAACATTTTAAGAGAAAACTGTTTCTTGCTAACCAGATTAATGAGAAGCACTGTTTTAATCATTGTCATAGTCTATAATTGGAATTTTAGAATGGCATCCAAGATGGCGTCCATTAATTTCATATGTTCATATCTAAGCAACTACTGAACATATATACATGATTTTTGGTGTGCACATACATTCTTTGGGTCAGATAATCCAATGGAGCCATTTTCACATTTGTTAGTAAGGACTGAGGCAGTGATGAGATCTTGCAAATATAATAGAGTGATGTCAACACACAACCAGGGCACACTGGTAACATCACTGCTGTGCAACTCAGCATGGGGTTCAGTGTCAGCTTATTTTACTGTACTATACTATAAGTTGTGGTGTAGTTTAATTTAGTGTCCCAAATGCTTTCTAACAGCCCCATATCAATTAGCTACTAGACAGTAGTTGGTAGTTAGTAGATAGAGTTAGATAGCTGCACCTGAATTGACAGGGTGTGCCAGCGCGGGAGAGCCGAGCCAAGGGTAAGAGGGCTATACATGACTTGCTCATGTACTTACCTGGATGGTGTACAGATCACACAGGACTTAAATGGCACTGGATGAATGATCGGGCTAGGTGTAGGTCACCCGAACCTAGTTGTATCCCATAAAGTAATGTGTGTGTAATTTCGTTAAGGTGGTAAAAGGATAAACCCTCGACCTTAATCAGAAAGCAAAATGGCAGATTCAAAATCCATTTTTCCCATAAGACAAACTGACTGGTCAAAATGTTGTCTTTGCCAGAAAGACAAAATAGGTGAAGATTTAACATCACCTAGAACCCATTATTCCCTTGAACATGACGGTTATGCCATGCTGGTTACCAACATACCGATGTTTCATGAAATCCAGGAAATGCCATTGATCGTGGATCCAACAAGGCTTGATGAAGGTGATGGCATAGATGCCACTTTGAGAAGAAATCAGGCAAAATACCATGTCAACTGCCGGTTGTTGTTTAACAACAGCAAGCTGAATCGCGCAAGGAAACGCCGATCTAATCGTCAAAGTAGTGAGTCTGAAGACAATCATGCAAAGCAACGTCGAACTAGCTATGATGGTCAAACTTGTATTTTTTGTGAGAAAGTGGCACCTGCATCTGATCTCAGGCAGGTAATGACCATGAACCTTAACAAGAGGCTACAAGAGTGTGCAGAGGCACTTAACGATGGCAAGCTTCTTGCTAAATTGAGTGGTGGAGATGCTATTGCACAGGAGCTAAAGTACCACAGAGTGTGTCTCAGTGCCTTCTACAACAGGGAAAGGTCCCACCTCAGAAACCTTGAGAAAAGCTCAAGTCCACTGATCTGGAGCCAGATGTTTATCCATTAATTTTATCAGAGCTGGTGACACACATTGTTGAAAGCAACCTATGCTCAGAAGAGCCAGTCACATTTCGCCTGGCAGATATATGCCACCTTTACCAACAGCGTCTGGCACAACTTGGTGTGGATTTACCACGTGTAAATTCCACCAGACTGAAGGATAAACTTCTGGAAGAAATTCCAGAACTTGAAGCTCATAGAAGTGGAAGAGATGTACTTCTTGCATTTCAGAAAGATGTGGGCAAAGCAATTACCCAAATTTCTGATTTTTCAGATGCACTCATCACTGCTAAAGCAGCAAAGATTCTAAGAAAATGCATGCTTGAACATCAATCAAAATTTGATGGCACATTTCCAGCTGGTTGTGTGCAAAATGCCATACCTCCCCTTCTGCTTCAGTTTGTGGGGATGGTTGAACATGGAGCTGACATCAAGTCTCAACTGAGATTTGGAGTTTCAAAGTCTGATCAGGCCATTGCCCAATTGATGCAGTTTAACTGCTACTCCCGATACAAAGAGGGAGCTGCTACACATAGGCACTCAAAAGACAGAGAAACACCATTCCCAGTCTACATGGGACTCTCAGTCTATGCCAAAACCCGGAAAAGAAACCTGGTCGAAATGCTGCATGAGCAATGCCTCAGCATCTCAGCTGAATTAGGAGATGCCACAGTCAACAAGTATCTCGAGGAGGGTGTGGTCTGTCCACCAGTACTGCGTAAAGAGTTGTTCACCACTGCCGTGATGGACAACATCGACCACAACCCTTCCGCAACAACTGCCACAACCTCCTTCCATGGGACTAGCATTTCTGTATTTCAACATCCCACCAAGGTAAATGGTGGCCAGGAGCGTCAAATACTCAGGCTTGGACCTGAGAAAGTCAAGGCCGTTCCAGAACTTCCTGACACATTCACAAACATTACTCCTGCATCCTTCAAAGCAAAGAACCCCCTGCCACCAAAACTTCCACTGCCAAAGCCAGCCACAGATGTTTTCGGCCCACAACTGGCCATGGAGTACCAGTGGCTAGAGAAAGTAATAGTGACTGAGGAACTAGATGGTGCAGTGAACTTGACATGGTTAGCACATCATGCTTCAATGAAGAGAGGCCCAGAATTTGAAGTAAGCATTACTTCATTGCTTCCTATTCTGTGGGACCAAGCTCACTCTGTTGCTACTGTCAAACATGTGATGAAGAAAGTACAGGATGTAGTAGCTTATCTGAACCCTGGTCAGGTACCTGTTATCGCAGCTGATAAGCCAATCTATGCCCTTGCAAAACAGGTGCAGTGGCAATGGCCTGACCAATATGGAGAGGACAAGTACCTGGTCATGTTTGGAGGTCTGCACATTGAGATGGCAGCGCTAAAGTCCTTGGGCACTCTCCTCAAAGACAGTGGGTGGACCTTGGGCCTTGGTGGAAGCAGGTGTGGCTTCATCAGGCACTGCAGAATCTTTCCTGTCAGCTGCAAGTGTTACCAGGACACGTCAAAGGCATCAGGTTACAGCATGCAGCCTGTACAAGCTCCTGAAAGCTGCATATGTGGATCACTGTGCAGAGCTACCAGATCACAAAGAAGAGACATTGAGCTTTGAGGAGTGGTGTGCCATTCGTAAAGAGCAAAGCCCACAGTTCCACTTCTGGCACATGGTGCTGTCAATGGAGCTTGTCATCTTCTTGCTCATCAGGTCTTTCCGTGAAGCCAACTTTGCTCTCTATTGCCAGGCATTGAGTGAGTTAATCCCCTTCTTCTTTGCCAATAACAATACAAATTATGCCAGGTGGCTTCCAGTCCACCTGAGGGACATGCTCACTCTGGAGAGCACACACCCTGAGCTGTCTCAAGAATTCAAGAAGGGAAACTTTGTTGTCCACAAGACAAGTCGTGACTTCTCCGCAATGGCCCTTGACCAAGCCCATGAGCAGGCCAATGCCATCATCAAGGCTGATGGTGGAGCCATTGGGCTCACTGAAGACCCAGCAGCACTTAGGCGATGGATGGTTGCTGGTCCTGAGGTAAGCCGTTTGGTGTCCCTGTATGAACAAGAGGCTCAAGCTAAAGAGTCAAGTGAACACACAGCTCACCACGAGCAAACACCGCAGGCACAGCTGACTTTCCTGGAAAGAGTCAATAAGCTGTCTCTGACTTTGCAAGAGTTGGGCAGTCCTTTCCAGGATGACAGTCAAGAGCTGTATTCTATTGACAACAAAGACATAGCTCACCCCAGCTCAGTGGAACTTCTGCAGATTCACTTGGAGAGAGGCCAAACTAAATTCCAGGACTTTTCTGAAGCCTTAGCAAATAATCCAAGTGGGGAGATTGTAGGCACCAATCGATCAGGGCTAGACCCAGGTGAGGTTATAGGCATGTGATAAAGAGTCGCTGGAACTCCTGTTTCATTTGCTTGGCCTCTCTTACTGATTTTCTTTGTGCCTCATTTACACTGTGAGCAATCCAGCTAGCTCTCACAAACACCTCCTCCTCCTATCCACTTCACTACACTAAACATGCACACCACACTTCATTCCTCCACACCAAAATTAAAAAAACAAAACAAAAAATTATGAATTCTAGCCCAGCCTCGGAGTCCCCAGGGGGAGGGACCATAAATGCCCCCACACCCGACCGACCATCCCCTGACGACCCCACACAATTACCTGGACCTCGGCCTGTTACTCTTTATATTAATTTCTGCAACATTCGTGGACTTTCCTCTAACTTTCACTCTGTTGAGCACCATTTCTCCTCCTACATACCTGATCTTCTGTTCCTCACCGAAACTCAGGTGTCTGTAGCAACATCCAGCAGCCCCTTCTCTGTATCCTCCTACTTTCTCTATCCTAGTTTCAAAGCCAAAGGCGGATGTTGTGCATATGTGCACAACAAACTCACTTGCTCTCGTGTTCCCGATTTCGACTCCTCTGAATTCTCAACTTTATGGCTCAAACTTACCTGTCATTCTCTTACTAAATATTTCTGTGCTATCTATCTTTCCCCTAACTCTACCAACTTTCCCAAATTCTTTGACTATCTAAACTCTACAGTGGAACACATTCTATCCATTTCTCCTTTCTCAGAAATCTCCATCTTAGGAGATTTCAACGTTCACCACCGCCAATGGCTCTCCTCTCACACTACTGATCCACCTAGTGAACAAGCCTACGTCTTTTCTATCCTAAATGACCTAGAGCAGTTAGTTCAGCAACCCCCCTGTATCCCGGATCGCATCGGAGATCGGCCCAACATTCTTGACCTGTTTCTAACTTCTAACCCTTCTTCTTATACTGTCGATCTTTTCTCTCCTTTGGGCTCCTCCGACCATAAACTTATCTCTGTCACCTGTCCTATCTCTCCAGTACGGCCACTCGATCCTCCTAGCCGGCGGCGCTTGTGGCACTTTGGCGCTGCCGACTGGGAGGCTCTTCGGCAGTACTTCTTTGATTTCCCATGGAATGATTTCTGCTTCCGTGGCCGAGGACCCTCGGAGAGTGCTGAACGCATTACCGAGGTAATCCTATCGGGCATGGAAGCATACATTCCATTCTCTTTCTCTCAGACTAATGCTAAAAAATCTTGGTTTACTCACACCTGTTCTACTGCTGTCCGCAATAAGGAGGAAGCTAAACTCTTCGCTCAAACTTTTGCTAGAAGCTCCACCTTGGATGATTCCGGTGCTATTCCTCCCTCTCCGCCCTCCTCTCTCTTACTTATGCCTAATATCCTAATCTCTTCAAAAGATGTACTTTCTACCCTCTCTGGGCTTAACACTAATAAGGCGTACGGTCTGGACGGTGTTCCTCCTGTTTTTCTCAAAAACTGTGCTTCCGTGCTGACTCCCTGCCTAGGCAAACTCTTTCGTCTCTGTCTATCCTCTAACGTCTTCCCTTCATGCTGGAAGTTTGCTCACATTCAACCTGTACCAAAGAAGGGTGACCGCTCTCAACCCTCCAACTATCGTCCAAATGCTCTCATTTCTTGTCTTTCTAAAGTTTTTGAAACTATTCTTGCTTCCAAATTTCTTAAGCATTTCTCTTCTCATAATCTGCTCTCAGAACGCCAATATGGTTTCCTTAAGGGTCGCTCTACTGGTGATCTTCTTTCATATCTTACTAACTCTTGGTCATCCTCCTTTCGGGACTTCGGTGAGACTGTTTCTATTGCACTAGACATATCGAAAGCCTTCGATAGAGTCTGGCATAAATCTTTAATTTCTAAACTACCCTCCTTCGGTTTCTATCCCTCTATCTGTGCCTTTGTCTCTAATTTCCTTTCCGGCCGTTCCATAACCGCGGTTGTGGACGACCATTGTTCACTTCCTCACCCTATAAACTCCGGTGGTCCTCAGGGCTCTGTCCTATCTCCTATTCTCTTTCTAATTTTTATAAATGATCTCCTTAAACTGTACCTTAATTCCCATCCATTCATACGCAGACGACTCAACCTTACACTACTCCATTACTTTTTCAGAACGCCCCAGCCAGCAATCCCTCAACGACAAAGGTAATGAAGCCATACAACTCTTAAATTCTGATCTAAATACTATTTCCAATTGGGGCAGAGAAAACCTTGTTAACTTTAATGCTTTCAAAACCCAATTTCTCCATCTATCTACCCGCCAGGATCTCTCAGCGGACTATCCCTTATTCTTCAACAATACAAAAATCAACCCTTCATCTTCTCTCAATATTCTTGGTGTCTCATTTTCTTCTGCTCTCATTTGGAAGGACCATATTACCAGTCTTGCTAAGGCAGCCTCCCAGAAGCTGGGTGTGCTCAACCGCCTTAGGGGGTTCTTTTCCCCTGCACAGCTTCTTGCTCTGTACAGGGGCATAGTGCGCCCTTGTATTGAGTATTGTTCACATGTTTGGGGAGGTTCCTCTCACACCGCTCTCCTAGACAAGGTTGAAAGGAAGGCCTTTCGTATCATTACTCCCGTCCACTCACCAACTCTCTGCAATCTCTCTCTCTGCCGCAATGTTGCATCTCTCTCGCTATTCTATCGCTACTATAATAATCAGTGTTCCTCAGAGCTATCCCAGTGCATACCACCTCCTTTACGTAGGGCACGTGGTACCCGTCTTGCAACTCAATCCCACCCCTACTCTGTGCAACTCTCCAACCCAAGAGTGAAACGTTACTCTCAAACTTTCTTCTACTCAACAGCTGAGCTCTGGAACTCTCTCCCAGAATCAGTTTTTCCCGCTTCCTATGACTTAAATTGCTTCAAACTCCATGTGTCCAGGCATTTTGGCTCGAACGTCCCTTGATTTTGGGCCTGTCACTCTTTCAACTATGGGGGAGGCACTCGCTATAGGCAGTTATGCCTTTTGCCTCCCTCAATCCCATATAAAAAAAAAAAAAAAATCCAGTTTCCTTCTATGAGTCAATCAAGAGGAACAAAACTGACTTCTTCAGGCAATAATCTGCTCCTATTAAGCACTCAAAGCAGAAGCTTCTGAAGGAGGACTACAAGCTCTTCTCAAAGCTGTTCATCTCCTGTCAGAGCAGACAGTGTGATCTGCAGGAGTTCTTCCAGCATGAGAATCAGGCATTCCCAGCTGCACTGAGTGAGGGTGGAAGGCTGTACACTTGCCAGAAGTCTCAACTGACCCCTATCTTGGAGACTCATGTTACATCAACAGACGAAGAACCAGAGACTGATGTCCTGATTGTAGATGGGCCTGCTTTGGTCCATGTCTTGCCACCAAAGAGAGGAAAGACCTCTGAGGGCTATGCAACTCTGGACTTCCTGCCATTTATTCACAGCTATGCTACGAAGTACAAGACAACACATCTTGTCTTTGATGTGTACAACCCATCCAGCCTCAAAGCCGAGACCAGGTCTCAACGTGGCCAGGGAGGAAGACGCAAGGTGACAAACAAGAACAGCATTCCATCCAATTGGCGCAACTTCCTTAGGCATAATGACATCAAGACGGAGTTGTTCCAGTTCCTGGCAGACAGGGTTGCCCAAATGTCTGCACCAAACTTGGTAATTGTCACAAAGGGATCTGCAGTCCTCAGCACTCATGAAACTGGTCTTCAAGGACTGGACAAGTGCTCTCATGAGGAAGCTGACAGCCGCACCTTTGTGCATGCCAAATATGCTGCAGAACATGGGAGCAAAGCTGTCATGGTCAAGGCAAATGATACAGATGTTGTGGTCATTGCAGTGAGTGCCTTTCCAGCCCTTCAGAGTTTGGGGCTAGAGCAGTTATGGGTGGCATTTGGTCACGGTCAAAGCCGGCGCTGGTTCAGTGTGCATGGCCTGTATCGCTGTATGGGGCAGGAGAAGGCTAAATGCATGTTATTCTTTCATGCCTTCACAGGGTGTGACTCTGTTTCAGCCTTCCGTAACAAGGGAAAGAAAACTGCCTGGCAGACATGTGATGTTTGTCCAGAGGCCTCCCCTGTCTTCTCCAAGCTGAGCCAGTACCCTCTTACAGTGGAAGATGGTGACCTGGAGATACTGGAGAGGTGTGTCATACTGATGTATGACAGGTCCAGCACTGCTACCACTGTGGATGAGGCCAGGCTTGACATGTTTGCCAGAAAACAGAGGCCTTATGAGGCCATTCCACCAACAAGAGCAGCTCTGCTTCAGCACACTAGACGAGCTGCCTTCCAGGCTGGTTGTGTTTGGGCCCAAGCAACCCAGTGTCAACCAGAAGCAGAGAGTCCTGCTGACTGGGGATGGCAGAAGGTTGGTGAAGAATGACACGTCTTCTGGACAGCCAACTCCCCCATAGCCAAGAGTTGCGAACAGCTGACCAAATGTGGCTGTAAATCAGACTGTCGTGGCAGGTGCAAGTGCTACAGGCTGGGTCTCTCCTGTACAGCTCTGTGCACTTGCAAATGTGAGGTGTGAGTCTTTGATTCTATGGTATTTTTACTAATGTTATTTGTACTCAATGGATATGTATAAATGGTGTGAATTAGGCCGTTTCCTACGATATAATCTTCCTTCACTTTGTCTAGTTACTTATGACCCTGATGAGTTAATAATGTGACAAGTCTTTCTAATTCTCTGACCTAAAAATGTAGGATTAGATGAACAAAATATTTGTCTAGCTCTACTAATAGCCAAGATATCACAAAATTTGTCTTTAACCCCAGAAGGCCGATACACTACTCAAATAGCACGGCTTTAAATAGCCTTTAAATAGCCTGCTGATGGCTGCTATTTACTTGTATGACGTCACGGTACTTTTGCGGTAATTTTCACCGAGTTCCAATATCACCGAAACTACCGTGATGTCAACACAATGGGTTTAAGGAAATTTCACTATGGCAAAGGTGCGTAAACACGGAAAATCACGGAAAATTTACCTCACGAAAACAAGCAATATCTCAGTAACTACTGGGCCTATGGAGCTGATTTTTTTACGAGACAAAAGCTGAAAGTGACCTCTCTCACGTGGTTTATGACTCATTTCTCTATCTTTATTCTTTGATTAGCTATTAAGCCATAAACACTACCGAAAATTGCCAAAAAAATCCGGCCTCCTCGGGTTAATGGCGGCCATCTTGAACGCCATCTTAGTTAAAGTCTAATATGCAACTGTTTTGGACAAAATTACCTTCACTTACCACGTTAGAGCCAAAAAAAAATGGATTGGACAGTATTCATGTCTTTTTTATTCAATTAACTGACCCATAACAGTAGGGCTCAGTCAGATGTGTCGGCCATCTTGAAAAATGGTCGCCATATTGAATTTTTGCGTGGCCAGCGGTATGTGCTTTGAAAGTGAGCTTTGAAGAATACCTGTACCAAATTTCATGCTTGCATCACCATTTGAACGATTGTTTCACTTATCTGCTTCACTACTCCCTCCCGCGGCGTAGACACAGAATAAACCGTTATATACGATTTTACCGAAATTGGAACTTAACCTCGAGCGTAAATATTAGCAAAGAGAAGAAAATAATAGGTAGACAAATTAAATCAGTGCAGATTAGTTCTCGACTATATCGCAGGAAAGTAGTGACGTTATTGGAGAAAGATCTCCCACACAACCAAATGTGGTGAACATTCGAACCTGTGCAGTGTTGAATCAAGTTGATAGGTAGACCATGACAATTAAAGTAGATAATATATAAATATGTAGCCTGGAAAGTTCGTTATTTTCCTAGAGTGCCGTATATTACGCTAAGCAGCCGACCAAAAACGGGAAAAGTGATTAGGGGAGTGAAAATTCTGTTTCATAAGATTATCAACGAGTGTACGTAGTGTACGTAAGGTATAGGAGTGGCACTACCCCCCCCCCCCTCCCCACAAACCACGTAACAAACACCTCCTTGTCCTCTGCGCCCCCCCCCCCCCTCTCTCCCCCATGTAAGGTCGGGTGGAAATAAATATAAATAAATAAATAAATAAATAAATAAAATTTATAAGGGAAAAAAAAAAAAAAAAAAATCTACCAGAGACACCTGTAGGAGGTGTAAGATGAATATACAAATGGATAAAGGCACAGCATGTCAGATATGCAAGAACCATACCACTGGGTTTGCATAGGATTGATACCAATAAATGAGGCGTACAATACAAGAGGGAAGAACCTCCATTTCTGCGATAGTTGTTTCAATATCCTAGGCAAGTCATTCAGACTGTAGACAATACAGAAGTACAAGATAAACCGAAATATAGCCAAGACGTAGTTACTTTTCACAGAAAATGGGAAACTATTGAGGCCCATACCAGTATCACAACCCACACACACACGCCTTCCCATGCAAAAGCCCACATTGCCTCCTGCACATCAACACACATCGCCTGCCAAACACCAACCTTTCTCACCCTACAAATCCACAAACCCTGCCGCACAACTCCCCACACCTCCCCAGACCCAGAAAATCCCCACATTAATCCCAGCTATGGCCATTGACCACCCTACTGCTGTTGATCAAAGACATTTGCAGGATGAAAGTAGGATGCAACAAGCCTCCATTTCCACATCGCCTCCCCCTTCATGACTGCCCACCTACAACCGACCGTAACACCACCACCTGCAGGCCACCCCCACCCATACACCAAGCCCACCATCACCCACAACCACACTTAGCTTATCACAAAACCCCTCACAGCCCCAGCCACACCTACTGGGGTTGTATACACCAGTGTGCAGATATTATCTGGAAAGAAGGTGCTACTTTGGTCAAAAGGATGAATATAATGGGAAGTCATGTAGATTTGCGCATCCCAAAATTTGCAACAACCTAACCAGTCATGGAAAATGTAGGTTTGGTGAAATCTGCAAATACCACCACCCATCCCATTGCAAGACATCACTTGAAATAAAGACCTGCTACAATATGAAATGCCCAGCTTTTCATATTAACACCTTAAGAGCGGCCTATGCGGTTTATTTATATGTACCGCCCAGCGGGGTGTTTTTAGCCAAAATAGGGCTGTTTACGTGATCATTTTCATGCCTAAATAAGACCCAGAACGTAAAACAAGTATCTATCCCTGAAAGGGCATAAACAGAGCTTTCGAATGACACCATAACGATCCTTTTATGATGGCTAGTTTTCTTGCAATAACCGTGCAACGCGAGTGCAAAAAGCATGTAATTAGGCACTTTCCCCATACAATTCCTTATATAGCGAGTGAGAGAGGTAGGAGGGAGGTGAGATTCGTGTCAGTAGGTTCGCCGCGGTGGTCTGGAGCAGTCATACGCTCGCTACTCTCCTGCCACCACTTGTCTCTCTCTCTCAGCAACATTACGTGCTGAAATTGCCACTCGAGTTATGTCGAGCGCCGCCACATAGTCCAGCTTTATTTAACTCGACTTATGTGGTGAGCCGCTAATTAAGGGTTAAAGGGACTTGGAGATATGCTAGACCTAACACAAACGGTAGCCAAAAAAACTCTCTAGCTATGCGAGGACGAGACAGAGGAAAAAGGCAAGGAGGGAAATGGCAGATGAAGATGAAGAGACTGAGGGAGATGGAAGAACACATAGAACACCTCAAGCACCTCCTGGCCTCCCAAGAGTGGCAAATACATCCCGAAGACTATTAGGTGCACATAGTACTCCAAACAATCCCTCCCCAATCTTGTTTGCAAATATCCAAGGCCTAAAAAATAGAACCACGAACAAAGTACCATTTATAAGGGGCCTGCTAGAAGAAGGAAACGCTATAATTGCGGCTCTCACAGAAACCCACATTAAAGATCAAGAAGATAGTGAGGTATGGATTCCTGGTTACAACCTACATAGGGCGGACAGAATGCGTAGATCACATGGAGGTGTAGCCTTGTACATTCACGACTCGCTGATAGGTACTGAATTCCTAAATAACAGTAATGAAGTAGTGGAAATACTTGGAGTTAAAATAGAATCCCTAAATTTAGCATACAGGCCTCCAGACTCATCCCTAGAAAAATTCAAAACCCAGCTCAACAAAATAAAATCAGAAGTGGAAACCCTGGGGAACCCAACACCAAATATTATATGGCTAGGAGAATTTAACCTACCAAACATTAAATGGAGACAACTAGAAAACCAGGTAGTGGCAAATAACACTGGAGAAGCAAATACAAATACAAGAGAGCTTTTTGAACTTTGCGATTTGTTTAGTCTTACCCAGCATATTGCCAAACCCACACAGGAAAACAATATCTTAGACCTGCTCTTCACTAACAATGACTCCCTAGTACACAGCATTAACATATCGGGCACAACATACTCAGATCATAAATTAAGTGAGATCAAAACAACCTTAGCAAGTGTACAGACAACCTCGGAATCGAGAACAAAAACCGGCCCCTTCAGTAAATTTAACTTCAATAACAAAAACATTAAGTGGGAAGAGGTAAATCAAGAATTGGAGGAAATAGACTGGGAAGATTTAATGAATAACCTGACACCAGCAGAATGTCTAGTCCTAATAACAGAAACCATGACCCAAATCTGTAGCCACCATATACATGCAAGACAAACAAGACGAAGAAGCAAACAAGATCGGGAAAGGAGGAGGCTGTACAGAAGAAGAAAATTACTCACACAAAGATGTACACATCAAAATCTACAGGATAGGCAAAAGGCCGAAATAGATAGAGAAAATGTGGAAATTGAACAAAGACTAAAAATATATGAACTACAACATATGGAAGAGGAGAGGAAAGCTATTGCAGGTATAAAGGAAAATTCCAAATACTTCTTTTCATACGCCAAACAAAAGGCTAAAACAGCATCAAACATCGGCCCACTAAGCAAAGGGGATGGCTCATTCACAGGGGACAAAAAGGAAATGAGCGAACTCTTACGCAGGCAGTATGAAATGGCATTCAGTGAGCCTGATGAAACAAAAGTCATCAGAGACCAAAATATATTTTTCATGGAAACCTCCCCCACGGAAACCCCCCAGATGCTGGATATTGATTTCGGTCCAAAAGACATAGAAGAGGCCATTTCCAACATGCCATCCCACTCGGCACCAGGCCCGGACTCATGGAATTCGATCCTAATGAAGAAATGTAAGGAAAACCTCTCAAAACCCCTGGCTATAATGTGGAGAAGGAGTCTAAACACTGGTGAAATACCAGATAGCTTGAAAAACGCAATAATTGACCCACTGCATAAAGGAGGGAGTAAAGCACTACCAAAAAACTACCGCCCGGTAGCTCTAACCTCCCACATCATCAAAGTTTTCGAGCGAGTCCTGCGAAGCAAAATCTCAACATTCATGGAGGCAAATGAACTACACAACACCGGTCAACATGGGTTCAGAGCGGAAAGATCATGTCTCTCACAACTTTTGGAACACTATGACAAAATTCTTAAAGCGCTAGAAGAAAAGATAAACGTGGATGTCATTTACACCGATTTTGCTAATGCATTTGATAAATGTGACCATGGTATAATAGCCCAGAAACTAAAAGCAAAAGGTATAACGGGGAAAATCGGACGGTGGATATACAAGTTCCTCGTAAACCGGAAACAATCAGTAGCAGTAAACCAAGTCACATCTGAGCCTTCGGATGTCAAAAGCTCAGTGCCCCAAGGAAAAGTGCTAGCGCCCCTTCTGTTCCTCATAATAATTAGCGACATAGATACCAACACTAGACACAGTACGGTGTCGTCTTTTGCTGATGACACAAAATTAAGCAAGATAGTAAACACACAAGAGTACACGGGCCGACTGCAGGAAGACATGAATGTAGTGTTCCAGTGGACCAGGGAAAACATGCAATTCAATGAAGAAAAATTCCAATTAATGTGGTACGGAGATAATAATGGCGCTAACCCTTAAAGAGCGGCGCCCGGCTATAGCCGGGCGCCAATTTGCAGCAAGTTAGGAGCATTATTATGGCTTTTAAAGGGTTAAAATCGAGTGCAAATGGCCGGGAGCGCAGCGGGCCACACGTCTGTCTCCCAGGGCCTACCGCCGCTCACTGACTCACCCTCCCTGTGTTCTCGAGAGGCCGGCAGTGTAGCCAGTAGTGAGCGTAGCGGGGAAAAATATACCGCTATACGCAAAACTCCCATGTTACTGGTACCACTGTATGAGAACCACGAGTGCTACGTAGCTCGTTCTGGTCTCATTTTGAAGCTTTTAGCACCTATTTTTTTGCTGAATACATTTCTCTTCATGCAGATACTTGATTTATCATTCAGGAGGGCCTGAATATGCCCAAAATAGCCCAAAACCCCCCGCTAGACGAGGGTTAAAGAAATTACAAATTACTTAACAGAACCTAACCACATAATAGAACGGAAAGACAGTGTGAAAGACCTTGGGGTATTAATGTCTGAAAATATGGGTTTCAAAGTACATAACCAGGCAAAGTTGTGGCTGCGAAACGTCTAACAGGTTGATTCTGCGTACATTTAAAACACGCGGTGAATTACCTATGATAACGCTCTTCAAATCTCTAGTGCTACCGCGGCTTGAATACTGTAGCGTATTAACATCCCCATACAAAGCATGTGAAATAAATGACTTAGAGAGTGTACAAAGAAATTTCGCTTTGCATATATGTTCGGTAACACAGCTACACTATTGGGAGCGTTTAAGAGCACTGAAACTGTATTAGCTGCAACGTAGAAGAGAACGTTACCTAATAATATACACGTGGAAAATCGCAGAGGGTTTAGTACCAAACCGACATACTCCGATAGTCCTGAAATTCAGTGATAGGAGAGGCTGGGAATGTGATATCCCCCGGATGAATAACAGGGGTGCTATGGGCTCTCTGCGAGAGGGCTGGTTATCACACAGAGGCCCACGTCTCTTCAACAAACTCCCACGGCGAGTAAGAGACATGAGGGACGTCTCGTTAGACAACTTCAAGAGAGCCCTCGATGTCGAACTGCAAAAAGTGCCAGACGAGTCCATCTTCGCAAGGGAGCGAGCTGTCGCTTCAAACAGTCTGCTGCACCAAATCACCACCCATAACGAGGAGCGTCGCGCTCCTCAGTGCCGCTAGAAGAGGGGCGAACACATCAAAAGTATCAAAAGTATCTTATTCTCCAGGTAAGGGAAGAGATGGTTGTGGTGAAGGAAGAGGTCTTGGCTCTGAGGGAGGTTAACGTTAAACTTCAGAGTGAAGTAGATTTGCTTAAAGACGAAAATTTAGCTTTCAAGTTTAGCCAAGAGGAATTGAATTCGAGTAAGGGGAAAAGGGAGGAAGTTGATAACAAATTGTATTCATGGAAGGTTGTTCAGAATACGGGTGGAAAAGTCACACTCAAGAAGCAGGATAGCAGAGTAGGTTTGAGTGTGACAAATACATTCTCTCCTTTGCGAGACGAATGTGAGGGAAATACTAGTCGGGATAAGGGAGGGATAACCCAAGCACCTGCCACCAACACAACTCCTACCGCTGACGCTGTGCCTACCGCTGTTGCCCTACCTACTACCACCACTACCAAGGGAGCTTCTTCCACCACCAGGGGTTCTCCACCTGCTGCTGCTGGATCCTCCCGAGGGAAAGGTAAGTATAACTTTTCCATTGTTGGCGATTCTATGGTACGAAATTGACCACATCATGGAAGATAGTGGAGATAACCCCATTATCTGCTTCAGTGCAGGAAGTAATGATGTTGGCAAAGGTAGGAGTGAGGAACTGCTCAGACAGTATCGGGAAGTGTTAGATAAAGTTAAGAGGAAGGGAGGGATCCCTGTAGTGCATAATATCTTACCTAGAAGGGGAGTTGGAAAGGAATGGACGTCCAGGGCAATTGATATAAATTGTTTGGACAAATATTGTAAGGAGAAAGCAATACCATTCATAGACAACTGGACCAAATTCTATGGTAAAGATAATAATTATGTACGAAAGGGATGGGGTCCATCTTTCGAGGTTAGGGGTTTCCACGTTAGCTAGCTCATTAGATAGGACGTTTGCGGGGTTTCGCTGAAGATCAAGCCTGTGTGGGCAAAACAGAAAATAAGTTTGGATAGGGAAAGAAATGATACATCAGCTAGGAATGTAATAGCACCCCAGTCACATATATCTATCTATCTATTGCCTGACGCCGTAATCCCCGAAGGGGTGGCCACGAACGAACCGCCCCCATGCACCTCTGTCCCCAGTCAGTCGACGCTCCTCCCCCCAACCAGCACCGCCCTCGTTCATGTACTTCCTCACTCCATCCTTCCACCTCATATTCGGTCTACCTCTCCCTCTCTGTCCCTCCACCTCGCTCTCGTACACCCTCTTAGTCATTCTCTCGTTTTCCATACGTTCCATATGGCCGAACCATCTCAAGTTGTTCCTTTTCACACTTTCCAGCACATCTACCTCCACACCACACCTCCTTCTTACTTCCTCATTAGTCTGTCTATCCCTCCATGTAACTCCGCACGCACTCCTTAAGTAATTAATTCCCACTGCTCTCACCCTTGGTCTGAGTCTCTCA
This sequence comes from Paralithodes platypus, assembly GCA_032716605.1. Taxonomy (NCBI): domain Eukaryota; kingdom Metazoa; phylum Arthropoda; class Malacostraca; order Decapoda; family Lithodidae; genus Paralithodes; species Paralithodes platypus. The sequence goes on from CM064540.1 coordinate 21,475,130, forward strand.
ACCAACGTCCATGCTTCGCTTCCGTAAGTCAGTGTCGGGATTACCACACTGTCATGCAAGGACTTCTTCACTTCCATACTGACCACCCTATTTCTTGTTATTGCTTTTAGCGTTCCTACAACCCTCTTCCCCTGTTGTACCCTCTCCTGCACTTCTTCATCCATCTTTACTCAACACACTGCCCAGATACTTAAAAGAGTTAACGATCTCCATAGCCTGACCGTTCAGCTTCACCTCACACTCTGTGACTTCACCCCTTTCGAAGACCATAACCTTGCTCTTCCCCGTATTTACCTTCAAATTCCGTTTTTCGCACACTGTTCCAAACTCATTTACCAGACCCTGCAACTCCCATTCATTATCACTCATCAGAACTGTATCATCCACAAACAGCAGTATAGGTAGCTTCCACTCAATTCCCTCCCTTTTCAGCGATACACCAACATCCACTGCTCTTGATAGTATTTCTTTCATGACTCCATCCATATATACAGTAAACAACCACGGGGACATCACACACCCCTGTTTCAAACCAACATTCAGGTCAAAGAACTCGCTCTGTTCACTCTCCACACGTACTGCCGCCTTTGCACCCTCATACATGCTCTTCACTGCTTTCAGCAACTTGCCCTCTACTCCGTATATTCTTAGTACTTTCCACAAACATTCTCTATCCACTCTGTCATAGGCCTTCTCCAAGTCCATAAAGGCAACATACACCTTTTGTTTCTTCTCCAGATACTTCTCCACAACACAATTCAGGGTAAAAATCTGATCTACACATCCTCTTCCCTTCCTAAAACCTCCCTGCTCGTCGCCTATCCATTTCTCCGTTCTCACTCTCACTCTCTCAATCACTACCCTACTGTATACCTTCCCTACTACGCTTAGAAGACATATTCCTCGGTGGTTACCACTCCTCTTTCCCCTTTGCCCTTATATAGGGGGACTAATATGCCAGTCTTCCAGTCATCGGGTGCACTCATCTTCTCCCATGCTAGTTTGCACATTTTCCATACCCATTCTATCACTATCTCACCACCATACCTCAACATTTCCCCACACACTCCATCTGTTCCTGGTGCTTTCCCCAACTTCACTCTTTTCATGGCTTCCCACACTTCTGACCTCCTGATCCCCACCTCCTCCTCCACTACTTCTCTTCTTCTCCCTCCCATACCATATCCAGCTATGTTTGCTGGCTCTTCATTCCTTACATTTAGCAACTCACTGAAGTACTCCCTCTATCTTTCGACTCTCTCTTGCTTCTCGGCTAGCATTCTCCCATTCTTATCTTTCACACCCTTTCTGTTTCCCTTGCTACCTTCCCTAACTTTCTTGACTTCTTTCCAGAACAGTTTCTTACTCTCCCTCCATTTTACACTCAGATTCCTTCCAAATTCCTCATCTACTCTTCTCTTACTTTCCTTCACTACTCTCTTCACCACCCTCTTACTCTCCACGTACCTCGCTCGTTTCTGTCTCTCGGAATCTTCATTCCCTCTACTACCCAACTACTCTCTATATGCTTTCTTCTTTTCTTCCACAGCTATTCTTACCTCTTCTGTCCACCATGCTGTACCTTTCACTCCCCTCCCTCTTCTCCTCACTCCACACACCTCCTCACATGCTGCACAGATCTCATCCTTAAACACCTTGCTCATCTCCTCCACTTCCTCCATAACTTCCAGGTCGAACCCACCTAGTCGTCTTTCCACTGCTCTCCTGTACTCCTCCCTGACTTCCTCCTCCTGCAACCTCTCCACCCTCCTCACCATTCCACCCTCCTCTCGCCTCCCTCCAGCTCCCCTCACCCACTTCTTTTGTATCCTAACCTTAGCTACCACTACATAATGATCAGACAGACCCCCTCCAATACACCTATACACCCTAGCATCCATCACAGATTTCTTCATTCGTTCATCCACACATACATAATCAATCAATGACTTTCGTTCCACCACTATCTTATCCTTCATCGTCAACATCCGTTTCCACGTGTACCTGTGGATCATTCTGTGTCGGAAGAAGGTGTTGGCTATCCACAGCCTCCTCCCCACACATACGTCCACAAGTGCACTACCATTCCCATTCACCTCTGATGGTACATATAACTGTTAGTAATTATGATAGCATTGACTGCAGTGAAATCGAAGGAAATAATAAGTTAGTTAAAAACAATAGAACATTAGTTACAAAAAAGAGTAATAGGTTGAGGGTATATTATACAAATTGTAGAAGTTTATGTAATAAAATGGATCAGCTTAGGGCAATTGTTAGCAAGGAAAATATAGACATTGTAGCGATTACAGAAACCTGAGCTGCATTTTGTGTTACCACCACTGATAAGCCATTGGGCTTTTGGCAGAAAATGACAAAAATTATCAGTGATATCCGAGACATGTTTACATACAGTATTCTCATCGTCCAGCATATTACTGCTTCATATTCATCAGCCAACTTAAAATAGCCCTATATAATATTTAATTATCACTAGAACAATACACTATACCATGTAGGAAGTCTTCTGGAGAAATAGGGCAAATTTAGAAAACAATGCAAGATAAACTAAAGCACAAATGTATGCTAGAATAGCATTGACAAGTCGCTAGATAGTCACCAGACACTAAAAACTTGTATGTCACTAGAAAACATATGTTGAAGTATCTAGAATATTCTTTAACAATCGAGACATCTCTACAATTCCTTAAAATAGGGAAACTAACTTAAATATCGCTAGAATTCATCACATCTTGATGTCGCTAGATGGAAGTGATGGAAGTGATTCGCTGGATCTAGCGGTAGCAGCTACATTGGCAACATCGTACCAAGAACCTTCATTCCGTTATAATGAACAAGGTCAGATTTCGAAACTATTACAATCTTTTCAAAGTTCAGAGATCATCAGATTGGTTTGGTAGTCTATGTATACAATTTCAGTTCCATTAGTTTAAAAAACATTTACATAATAAATGATATTATGCTACTTAGAGGGTTTAATAACTCTTGTCTGGCGGGGCTGGACTTAAGTCGGTCTAGAGAAGAAAGGACTATGTGGCGCGGACTGACTTAAGGCGGTGTGCAATTTTGAGCAACATTTGGCTCTGAGAGAGAGACGAGCGGTGGGAGGAGCGTAGGTCGGATCTGACCGGTCGGCACGGCTCCCGCTCCAGCACTGGGCCACCTCCACACACATCCATACTCACTGCCTCGCTACACAGGGAATTATGTAAGGATATTACCGTATTTTAGGGATTTTCCCTTCGTCTTGCACGATCGTTGCAAGAGAACGCGTGGTCGTAGAAGGATAGTTCTGGTGTCATTGGAAAGCTCAATTATCGCCCTTTCAGGGATACATAATTGTATTACGCTCTGGCTCTTGTTTATGCATGAAAAAGAGCACGGAAACAAGGTCATTTAGGGTAAAACCACCCGCTTGGCGGGTAGTAGAGGTTACTGACGGGCCCGCTCGTAAGGTGATCAAGAAGCATTCCTTTCCCGATATCGTATAAGCGTACGCAAGCTGTTTTTTTATTTTTTGTTAAGAACGTCAACAAACGTTTCGTATATTTGGGTTTGGTGAATCTTTTGGGGTTCCTAGTTATACATTAGAACATATTTATATTTTGCACACTCTTATAAGTATAAACACTTACTTGTTAAAGAGGAAATACACAAAAGCCCAATTTCGAATGATCGTGAATAACTTTACTTTGGCGTATGTTTGGGTTAATTTAAGACTACATTTAGATAGATAGATTTTTTTAACACTCGCCAATGAAATATGATGACTTGCTTACAGATATATGCCCGGATCGGATTGACTTAAACCCAGTTGTTCACTTCCTCAAACCTGTGGAGGAGCAGGGTTGAGTTGGCTTGATATTGGACACCCTTTTATGGCATTTGGGTGTGAAATACGACACCATTGCCAGTCTATCGGAGATAGTGATGGTAAAGGAAAATGCGGCTCTGGATAAATACTGACTCTAGACATCTATTAGCAGAATTTCATATGCCAGGATACAATTTATTTAAATACGACAGAACAGACAGAAGGGGAGGTGTAGTTGCAATTTATGTCAGGGATGCTTTAAAATGTTGCTTTCGATCAAATATTAAAACAAATAGCGATAATGAAAGTGTGTGGGTAGAGATTAGCGGGGAAGGTGAGACAATTATTACGGAAACCATTTATAGGGCACTCTGTCTTTGTCGAAATTTAGGCAAATTATTATGGGAAGAAATCAGTAAGGCTTCTCAGAATAATAATGTTTGCATTTTAGGCGACTTTAATCTTCCTGGGGCCGGATACTCAAAACTGTCCTAACTTGGGGCACTTAGGACTTCCTAACTGACTTAGGGATCCCTAAGATATGAACAGGTTAGGACAACTTATCTTGTGTCTTAAGTTGTATACTCAAACACAATTTAAGATGTCCTATCCTGTTCCTAAATGGTTAGGAACTCCTAAATTGTCTTAAATCATCTAGGGTGCCCTATGTTGTTCAGCCAATCACGGGGCTTCTTATATCCCATTGTTTGGGTGGATCAACCAATCACGGGACATTATATCAGCTGATCAAAATAAACAAACGCCACTGTGGCAGAGAGAGCTACCCAGCTGTTGTATTACCTTATGTTGTGTTTATGTATCTACAGTATATATATATATATATATATTTTTTTTTTTTTTTTTTTAATACATACGAGGTTGAAAGAAATGGCAATTTCTGCGTTGGAAATTTTATTATTCAAAGTTTCCAGGTCTCTGATGAGTTTTCGCTGGGTGGCAGGAAGTAGATGAATTAATCGTATGTATTAAAGAAAATGTATTACCTGGCTTTACTAACATATATATATATATATATATATATATATATATATATATATATATATAATTCGTGCAATATCCTCTATTTAACCTCTAACAAAGGTCCATTTACATTGTTTATAGTAGGTCTAGGCTATAGGCTATTAGATTTTGCTAGGTTATATTTTCCCATGAACTCAATTTGTGTACAGTAGTTTGCAGCATATTAGGCTAGGCCTAGTCAAAATTAAGTTAGGATAGGATATTTTCCCAGAAGTCCCATTTATAGTTTGTCACTAGGTTAGGGTAGGGGAAGGAGTATTTTGCCCCCAGATGGCAATATTATGATGATAATAAGTCATGGGGAGTGAGGGGGGCCAAAGCCCCCCCTTAACCTATTCTTGTTTTCCACGGCAGTCAAACTAGACGGGGATGTGATCTTGTGTATGCGAGTAGTCTATTCAAGGCAGGCGATACGCCCGAATTCCTCCATCCTTACCTAGGGTAGGTTAAAGTAGGCTAAGTTAGCCTAGGTTATTTTTTGTTGGTAAAAGTTGTGTTATGGGTGTACCGCCCGCTTTGTTTACATAGTCGCACACTCGCAGTTACATTTGCGTCTAATTTGACTGCTGTTATTTGCCCCTGCTGGTAATATAGGCCTATATAAGGATGACATTGAGTCATGGACATGGAGGGTGAGGGGGGTCCTCACTAACTAATCTCTCAATAAATCCAATCAAATGTATCAAACAGTCTCTGTAGGCCTAGACACCATACTGTATATATTATTTATATTTGATTTTTGTTAATACCACATTTCCCGATCTTCATAGGCTATAGTCCTTCCCACTAGGCTAGTAGGGTTGTATTTTAATATTCTTGGAAAATGGATAAACATGCATGCAATTGCATAATGAAACAACTAACTCATTATTAGAATCGTATAAGGTACGCTAAGTAAAGATTGTAAATTAAAAAATATACATAGGCTAAGCTAAGCCTAATTTGACCTAGGCTAAACTCAATATCCACCACCCAAAAGGCCAAAACCCCAGTGTGCGAAGTTACCAATAGTTTATGCTATTTCAAAAAGGTCATGAGCCCCTAAATCCAATATATTGAGTACATATTACACAATTAATTCCATTATTGAAAGGGTTAATCAAGTAAAATCACAGAAACATAGGTTTGGAGAGTATCCTTTTATTTGGTTGTTTACACATAGGCTACATTCTCTCAAGCCTTAAAAAGCGACCAAAACGGTATAAGACCACTAGTTCCATTACAAAATGTCACGCTGTAACCATTAATTACACCAGTTATTTCCATAGCTTCCTTAAATGACGATTAAAATAGGCTAGAGTCACTTTGAGGAGGGCCATATTCAATCCACGTCGAGGCTCGGCCAATGTTTGGAGGTACACCCTAAATAACGGCTCCTACTATCAACCAATTTTCCGCTGTTGAGTGTCCTAAGTCGAGTTAGAGTAGCCCCCGACCTACCCTAAGTCAGGACATCCTAACATTTCACAAAATGGCTGCCCACAGCTTCTGAGTTTAAGCCGTCTTAACTGTTTTGAGTATGCCGTCTTTAGCGTACTGGAGCAGTTAGTGCTTCCTCAGTGAGATAGGACGAGATAGGATGTCCTTAATAGTTGTGAGTATCCGGCCCCTGGTATAGACTGGGTTAATCAAACTAGCAATAACGAATTCGAAGATTTTCTTTAAGTAGTACTAGACAACTTTCTCTTTCAATTTATAAATTCGCCAACTAGAGGATATACTATTCTGGACCTAGTTCTTAGCAACAGAGAGAATTGGATAACAAATTTAGAAGTGGGCGACCAGCTAGGGAACAGTGACCATAAATCAATATATATATATATCTATAGAATTAAATTATAAACCAAAGGAAAATAAGGTTCTTATCCCTGACTTTAGAAAGGCGAATTTTAGGGGACTAAAAAGGTCACTCAGAATTAAAGGTGAGGCAGGAGATTTAGGTCAAGTAAGCCAATTAGTTCCAGCAGAACAGAGAGGTCGGGGCCAGGTGGGTCACACAGCTGAGATAGTTAAGGGTACTTCATACATTCAGGAATACGAGCTAGAATCACTAAGAGTAATGACTCCTGTTGATTCCTGGGAATACGACCACAAGTGTCTGAAGTTCTCCGTGCACTCACAACACCGTAGGAGCTAGCGGGAGTGTACCTGCAAATCACTGGGAGTCACTGGGAGTCACCAGGAATCACCGGGATAAAACCGGGAATGAAGTGCGAGTTATTGAAAAGTTGAAAATTAACGGTCGCTTTCGGATTAGTGTAATATAAGAGTCGATAGGAGTAATACAGGAGTCACTGGGAGTTAGATAGGAGTCACTGAGAGTCACCGAGCATCACTGGGAGTTGTTAGGAATGAGATGCGAGTATGCCAGGCATGGCCCCCATTGTGCACAGCCCCTATATAAGGGACCCCCAAGCTGTGCCATGCCACATCATCATTAAGTATTATGACTGTAGTCATACATCATTACAGACATTAATATAATACGATAAGTCTGTATTATTATGTACCATAAGGTCATGATATCAATGCATACTATACTTTACGAAACAAATATATTTAAACTATTGTCTAAATAGTGGATAGTTTATCCTGCCCACCTTATTGTTTTCATTCGTTACCGAGTTCTGTAATATTTCATACGATTACCTAAAATAGGTAACACTTATAGGATGTGTTAGTTTGCTTAGGTTAGGTCAGGGAAGTTGCAGAACTTCTAGATTATTAACCGGCGACTACAACGGCCCCTAAACAACCAAGCCATGATTCCACTGGCTCAAACTCTACCCCGGCGACTACAACGCCCCTCGAAGTAGTAATCCAAAACTCCACTCACCACCACCAAGCGAACTTGACATTTCAAAACACATACATACACGTATCCACCACTCTCGTTATGTAGGTAAGGGGAGTTGCAGAACTTGTAGACTACAACTAGGGTATTGTAACATTGACCATACATTGTTCACATATTACCTCACCTACCGTAATTACCTTTTCTACACACAATCACTGGGTGAATACAATGTTTTGTGGGAAATTGTACTTACACAGGTTAATACTAGGCCCATTTATAATGTTTGACCAAGAAAAGTAAACTACCCGTATACTGTATATTATACTTTCACGTAAGGAGTATTACAGGTTTATATGAATAATATGTTTATTAATCCACCTTCATTTCACTTTGAGATAGCTTTCGAATGCACCTACAATTAATAAATATTGCACAATTGTTTGGGGGGGGGGGGATCCCCAGGTGAGTAAGCTCGCTTTGCTCACCACCCACACCCATGACTAGCGGGCCCTTTATTACATTTGCGCCCACTACAGGTATCTCTGAGGGTGCCCCTGCCATTTGGAGAGCATGCTCGGTGACTCCCAGTGGCTCCTGGTGACTCCCGTTGATTCCCAGTGACCCTCAGTGGTTCGCATGTATTACCTATCTTTATCCCAGTGACTCCAGGTGAGACTGAGAACTGAAACTGAAACTGAAACCTGTCCGCGAATCAGATACAAATCATCGAGAATCACCAGGACTCACTGGGAGTCACTGGGGAATCACTGGGAGTCACCAGGAATCACTGGGAGTCAATGGGAGTGGTCCGACTCGCGGCGAGAACTTTAAACACGGTTAACATTTTGTCGGACACGGCCAATCGTCCGCGACTGGTTTAGAGTCACTGGGAGTCTAACAGGAGTCACTAGCATATCGCTAGAGTCACAAGGAGCCATCAATTTTCACCGCGAATAGGCCCAGGAATCCGAATTTTCAGCTACTCCTAGTTATTCTAGCTCGCATTCCTGACTGTGTGAAGTACCCTTTAGACAACCAACTGAAAATTTAAATAGTGTGAATAATCAGTTCATCTCTGCCCTACAGAGCGAACAAGATAAGTATATACCAAAAAGAAAACTTAGATCACATACAAACCAACCAAAAATGGATGACAAATAAATTATTAGATCTTATAGGTAGAAAGAGAGGTGTATACAGAAAAATACAGAAAGGCAAAATCCACCTTATAGGATATCACCATAACTTGTCGAGGCAGGTAAAGAAGGAAATTAGGAAGGAAAAAAGAAACTACGAAATCAAGGTAGCAAATGAATCCAAAAACAACCCTAAAGCATTTAATCAATTTTATATAGCTAAGGTAAGGGATATAGTAGGACCCCTTAAGAATGTGATAGGTGAGATTACAGATGATGAGTTAGAAATGTGCAATACTCTAAATAGTAATTTCCTTTCTGTTTTTAGAAACGAAAATTTAGATCAAGTTCAAGTAGTCAACCAAGGTTTTAACGGTAGTATAGACGAAACATTAAGCACAGTTAAGGTCACTAGTGACGAAGTAATTAAGGAAATAGATAGACTAAAACCTCAGAAATCTCCAGGTCCAGATGAGGTGTATGCTAGGGTATTAAAAGAATGCAAGGACGAATTAAGTTACCCATTAACTCACCTATTTAATAATTCACTAGCTTTAGGCTTAGTTCCTGATTCATGGAAACTCGCATATATAATTCCGATATTTAAAAAAGGTGATAAGTCCATAGCACCAAATTACCGTCCTATTAGTCTCACATCAATTATAAGGAAATTGCTAGAATCAATTATTGCCAGGAGAATTAGAAATCACTTAGAAATGTTCAAGTTAATAAAACCCTCTCAACATGGTTTCACTCCAGGACGATCCTGCCTAACAAATTTACTCAGTTTTTTCTCCGAGGTTTATGAAGCGGTAGATAACGACAAGTCATATGATATACTGTAGTTTACTTAGACTTCAGTAAGGCCTTTGATAAAGTTCCACATGAAAGGCTGTTAACCTAAGAAGTGCGCACCGTATGTAGTGAACACCATGCCCTGGTGCGGACCTATTTCACTGTTTCCATCACTAAAATCGTTATTCTACCATAAATATCATTAATACTTATCCATATGCGCCTATTTTACGTTTAATATGAAGATATTAACATGTTACAACAACAAAACAAGTGAAACCAGTGTTTGGCTGGTCAAAATCGCGAAATGAGAGCGAGAGTTACATTCATCAAGTGTGAGCCAGCCTGGCCTACATCCACCCCTCACGATGCCTGGAGAGACACTGACGTCTCTCATCTTATCTCTCGCTCTTTCTCACGCTTGGTAACACATATGACCACGCCCTGCCAGCAACTCGCTATTGTTAGCACAAAATTAGACCACAGAATAAGGGAATAACAGGGAAAATAGGTGATAATTGAAGGGGGGGAGAAAGGGGGGAAGGAGGGGATGTGGCATGGCCAAGGGGCAAAACAAAAATAAAAAATAAAATAAAAATAAAAAATAAAAACAAAAGTTTCAAGTGCTACTGGGGTGTTTTAAATGTGCTTTTTTTAGGCCTAGGATCATAAGAGTCTTCCTGCACTCGCCCAGTAAAACTCATAAGAGTCTCCCCACACTTGACGGGTTAAGGAAGATAGAAGGACATGGTATTGGGGGGATGCTACTCAAGTGGATTAACACTCAAAGAGCGGTTGGTGGAGTATATTTCACTGTGCCGCCCAGCGTTTTTTTTTTACCATAAATGGGGTTGTTTCCGTGCTCTTTTTCATGCATAAACAAGAGCCAGAGCGTAATACAATTATGTATCCCTGAAAGGGCGTAAATTGAGCTTTCTAATGACACCAAAACCATACTTCTACGATCACTAGTTCTCTTGCAACGATCGTGCAACCGAAGAGCAAAATCGCTAAAATATGGTAATTTCGTTACATAATTACGTGTGTAGCGAGTGAGGGAAGGTGGAGTACATGTCAGTGGGCCCACGACGGTCATGGCGAGCGGTCATGAGGTAACCTACGCTCCTCCCACCGCTCGTCTCTCTCTCAGAGCCAATATTGCACCAAAATTGCACACAGACTTAAGTCCGCTGCCGCCACATAGTCCAGATTTTTAGAGGCGGACTTAAGTCCACCGCCGCTAAACAAGGGTTAAGTCATGGCTGATTGGTAGGAACCAGGGAGTTGGTATAAATGGTGTAAAATCGGACTGGGGGTTAGTTAAAAGTGGGGTCCCCCAAGGGTCGGTTTTGAGTCCCCTTCTGTTCATTATCTACATAAATTATCTTGACTCAGGCATAAAGAGTAGGATTAGTAAAATACAAGGAAAAAAAAAAATAAGGAAACAAGAAGATGCAAAGAAAACAAAACCCAAGACAGGAATCCGGACTACGACCCCGCCCTAGACAAGAATGTCAAGGCCTCCCGCGGAGAAGACAAGTACCAGGCATGGCAGACTCGCGGCTATGGAAGATTGCCCTATCACGCCGGGAAAGGGAATAGCTATGGAGGATGACCCTATCTCGCCGGGAAAGAAAATTTGCCTGAGGGGATCACCTGCTCCAACCAGGAGAATCCTATTCTCCTAACGTTTTTAATAACAGCTACAATAAACCACCCTAAAAATGTATAATATTAAGTCAATCAATAAACATTAAAAAACCATTATGTACAGAGTGTATTTAAGATTAAGGTAAACATGTCGCAAGGCGGATTCATTAGGTAAATAGAAAAGTATACATTCAAATAAATCATGAGTTAAGGATCTTGTTACATTACGAGAATTCTAACAAAACCATCTCCTAGGGATGCTTTCTATCTTTCCAAGAAATAATGAGACACCTATGTATATATCTTTTATAACCCTACAGCTCTCTATTTTAATTTCAAACAAAACACACACGCTTCCTTCTCGGCTTGGGGACCAACGAACTTTGCCTTTCGACCTTAGATTAAGAAATTGACCATCAGACTTGCCAATGTAGCAAGTCGCTAGCCACAACCCTCAGTAACCATAAGAAACTGTTCTTAAGATAGTTTTATATCGGAGGGACCTCAATCTACCTATGCTAATAAAATTTAACATGATTAAGGATGATGACGCACCTTTAATAATTGCTATAAAAGCCTTGTCTATCAATTGACAATTCGCTAACTACAAAAGCGAGACACCGTGATCTAGCGGACACGCAATATTGCCAATGCAGTCTCCAAGATTACGAGTCTTATAAACTAGGATACATAGGTTAGATATATGATTTCAAGCTAGAAACTATCCAGGTTCACTCTATTAAAGTAAATCTAACATTGACAGATACCATGAAGGCTACAAGCCTTATTTAAAACTCTGTAGGAAAGGCACGTGTGCGAGGCTAGGACCCCCACGGACCTACCATGACCCCCACGAATGTCAACCCAAACCTCTTGCCACCCCGCTAGTAATTATCTATGAAACCTATGTTCTACATATCTAACTTTTAAAATAAATATTAACAAATACTTCAGAAGCAACAACTAAACTTCTTCTATGTCTTTTTCCAACATTAGTAGTGCACAACTCCTATAGTAATAAATAATATCTTCACGAGAAAAGGCAACACAGAGTCATAAAATCTTTTCACCCTTCGAAATCTCATGCTAGAGATCACCTAGAAATCCCCCTCAAAACTTTGTATTAAAGTCCTATTATAGTCCTTCCCCTTACATTCTGTTGATAACTTAGACAGTAAAGTAAAGCTTCAACTTATCCTACATCTGCCCAGTATATTCTTTTAAATAACTCTTCAAGGATAGTAGAGTATTGTTATACGATCAGTAAGATCCACCTCCCCTAGGATAAGAAGGACGTCTAGTCCCTAGAAATCATACACTCCCAAGTCCTTACTATCCTTCACCAGGGAATGCGTACCCTCCAGTATTGGTGCACATTAGGCCAGGGGAGTTGGAAGGAAAAGTAAGTAGAAATAAGCTTTCTTGAGATCGGCACCCCGCTCTGGAGAAAGATTAATTTTACCCTATTCAGAAATAGTTATTGATAACGGCAACCCAAAGTCCTTATACTGCCTGTGAATATATAAACTGTATTTCAGGATCTTTGTTATTTGTGGCAACCCAATCACTTAACATAGAGACCTTTAATAGTTGTATAGTATATATATATATATAAGTATTAAAATCATAAAATGGTATGTCCTCCTCCGTTTATGTTTTAATATCTTTAATAGTGCACCAGTAATCTATATACGCATAACCTTATTGTTTCTGGCACCCCAAGAATTAATATAGTTATATTTATTAGATTATATTTCGGTATAGTTACAACATTGAGAATTCCAAGGCACCCATACCTTTCAACGTTTTCCTATTAAGAAATCACAGAGATCTAAGGTAGAAAGATCTTTTGTGTTAGAAGGGTTTAGCGAGACACCCTCACGGGCACTCTGCATATATAAATCCTAGGCGCAAATTGTCTGTGGCACCCCACCAGGATTTGCGACTAAAAGGTTAACACCGCCCCGAGTTCTTTGAATCTCTTATAAGGGTTAGAAACAGACAAGAAGAGCCATTACCTAAACTCTTCTTGCATTAGTCCGATGTTATGTTTATCCGGCAAGACCAGAGACATAATATTTAAAACCTTATTTCAAGAGTACCTGAACAGAACTTCATCAACGGTTAATATAAAGGTCAGGATAGTCAAGTATTTGTTTGAAGCTACATGCTTAGAAAACTTGGTTAATTCGATATGGTGACCAACTGTTTCATTATTAGTTACAGAACCATATTTAAGACCCCAAGCCCATTAACCCAACTGTAACTTCTCCACACGACCGGCCAACCTGTACGACCCACGAAGCATCAGAAGAAATCTTCAACTAAGTGCATCTCTCCACCAAGAAAGGAAATAATATATAAATTACTCAAATTCAGTATCAGTAACGAGATACAAGAAAAGTTAGAGTTCAAAGTGACCGAAATTAATAGAGTTCTTAATACCTCGAAATACGCGAAAAGTTGTAAAAGTGTTCTACGAAACTAATCTATAGAAACATATTTATATTACGACGTCCTACAAATAACCCTCTTTAGCACGACGTTCTAACTCAAGAAATAACCAATATATTGAAATAAGACAGATTTTACGCTTCCATCATCTCTGTCATATTTCCTCTAAATAAAGAAAAATAAACAGAGTCCGTCCAGACTTGAATTTGAATTATGAAAACTAAGTGTTAGAGTCTACAGTGTATATCGTAATACTAATAAACTACGTGTTCACAAATAAATACGTCTTGGACACTTATACTACAGAATTAGTACATTTCTATTAATTAAGAGGATTTCACACACCCTCAGGAACTCTGAAAAATAATCGTAGCCAGTGCCATAAAATTTCAGAGTCCATAAAATTGAACTCTAACTGAAAAAGTTCACCAGTGCTTAAGCTCCCCTATTTTGTGTCAAGAAATAGAGGAACGTGTATTACATCGTCCACTATTATCCACGAGTAAGAATTCACTCAAGATATCGTGAATATAAATACAATCTGAAATTAGTAATTTAATCATAAACTTTCGAAAAGAGAATAGTGCATATAATTCTCAAGAGGAATACTGATTAGACAAGTTGAATAGCATATACCTGATCTCTATCTAGATCCGCGATCGTGCTGGGAGAAATTAAAATATAGTTGTGCCACTTATGATTTTCCCATGTTTTAGTGTTTACAATTCATACATGTGTAGCTAGTGAATAAGTGAATACAGCTGTATTACAAACTATCTTTCGATATTATACATATCCTCTCTTGTGTTATATATATGTACTTGCATGAACTCCGATATCCCAGTCTCGAAGAACTCACCTTAATCAATCGTTAACCCTTCCTACCCAGTCTGCCTTAGGTAAGGACAGCACGAAAGAAGGGCCACTACCCGGTATGCCTTATCTAAGGCATGAGCTTAATAGCCTAATTAAGCTTGGTCCGAACGCCGTGCGTACGACGTATGTCAAAAAACCCAAGCGTTCGTCACCGCACCTCCGAAAACAAGAAGGAGAAGACTCCTCAATGTTATTGTTCTGACGTCATGACGAAATTAGTGTCTAAAAAGCCCCCATATTGGCAACATCTCTGCAATATTGGCTCCACTGAAATCGTCATCACAACTGAACCAGTTGACTACAGAGCTCTACTCAATGCCAAAATACAGATTGAAAACCGCACTACGATTATAGATGAGTGGGAAAGTTCTAGCAGTGAAAATAAACATAAATACGGTAGCCTAGGCCTAGACGTTTTTCAGCCATATCGCCCGGGTAGGGGCGACCGTCATTTGGTAAGACAGCCCGGGGAGGAAGGGTTAAATCTGCATAAAATCAGGGCATAACAATCAGTAAATTTGCTGATGATACTAAAATAGGTAGGATAATAGAGTCAGCTAGCGACAGGGAATGTCTTCAAAATTATCTCGATCATTTGCACGAGTGGTCTATAAATTGGCAGATGAGTTTCAATGTAGGCGAATGTAAGGTATTAAGGATTGGAAATTATAATTTAGATGCGAAATACAAACTAGACACTGTAGAATTGGATAACTCAGAGTGTGAGAAGGATCTGGGGTGCTCGTTAGTAATGATCTGAAACCCAGAAAACAATGTATAAGTGTTAGGAACAGGGCAAATAAAATTCTAGGATTCATATCTAGGAGTGTTAGCAACAGGACTGCAGAAGTTTTCTTAAGACTTATTTAGCACTAGTAAGACCCCATTTAGACTATGCTGTTCAATTTTGGTGCCCATATTACAGAATGGATATCGACCCTTTAGAGGCAGTCCAAAGAAGAATGACGAAAAAGATACATACTATTAGAAATTTATCGTATGAGGAGAGGTTGAAAGTCTTAGGGTTGCACTCACTAGAAAGACGAAGATGTAGGGGAGACATGATAGAGGCATTTAAATGGATAAAAGGTTTAAATAGGGGCCATATAGATGAGGTATTAAAGCTAAAGAACCACAACATAACCCGCTCAAATGGTTTCAAGTTAGATAAGTTTAGATTTAGGAAAGATATAGGAAAGCATTGGTTTGGGAATAGAGTTGTTAACATGTGGAATGCACTGCTCAGAACAGTAATTAGCTCAGAAACAGTTGAAAGTTTTAAGCATAAGTTGGATTCCCATATGGGTGATATGGGCTGGGTGTGAATGGGAGCTGCCTCATGTGGGCCGCATGGCCATGTGCAGTTTCACGCGATCTTATGACCTTATGTAATTGGGGTTGGGTGTGACAGGGCCTTGTGTGGGCTGATCAGCTTTTTGCAGACTCCCATTTTCTTATGTTCTTATGTTCTTATGTTAAGGTAGAGCCATCAGTATATGAATGGGTAGGACTGGAGGTACAGTTGAGAAGGTAATTTATGAATACTAGAAAAAGAACTGGAGATACGACAGAGCCTGGCGGAACACCGGAGTTGAAAGGTTGAGGAGGTGAGCGATGACCGTCCACAACCGCAACAATGGAACGGCCAGAAAGGATCATTAGAGATAAAGGCACAAATGGATGGATAGAAACCGAAGGAGGGTAGTTTAGAACTTATGCATTTGTGCCAGACTCTATCGAAGGCTTTTGATATGTTTAGCGCAATATAAAAGGTCTAACCAAAATCCCAATAGGAGGATGACTAAGAGTTTGTAAGATATGAAAGAAGATCACCAGTAGAGCGACCCCTAAGGAAGCCATACTGGCATTCTGAGAGATTACGAGAAGAGAAATGATTAAGAAATTTTGACATAAGAAGAGTTTTAAAAACTTTGGAGATGCAAGAAATTAGAGCAATGGGATGATAGTTGGAGAGTTGAGAGAGGTCACCCATTTTTGGGACAGGTTGAATGAGAGCAAACATTCAGCAAGAAGGGAAGATATTAGAGGAGAAACAGACACGGAAGAGTTTGCCTAGGTAGGGAGTCAGCACGGAAGCACTGTTTTTTAGTACAACAGGAGGAACACCATCTGATCTGTGCGCCTTCTTATCATTAAGCCCCGAGAAAGTTAGAATTTACATCTCTAGAAGAGATTATGTTAATATAATAGGCAGACGTGGGAGAGAGGGGAGTAGAGAGGGAGGAATAGCACCGAAATCATCCAAGGTGGAGTTTTTAGTGAAAGTTTTGGTGAAGAGTTCAGCTTTGTCAGAGAAGTAAGTGACAGTACTGCTGTCAGAGTGGAAATGGGGGGGGGGGAAAGACGAGGAAGATAAGTTGTTGGAGAGATTTTTGGCTATATGCCAGAAAGCTTGGGAAGAGCTAGATTTGGATAGTTCAGTTTCCTGTCACGATCATTCCGATCAGATCATTCCGCATGAGAAAGACCCTGAGAGTGGGGAATCTTGTCATAAACTAAAATATCTTTAGTATTACCCTACGAGAAGGGTTAATGATTACAAATTCATTATTACTTATTAAATAATACTCTGCTTGTTTGTCTAATTCTATTTGTTCTCATTGTCTTCGTATAATAATGATCAATCAACATCAAGCAGTCAGATATTTTTAGATTTCTTTAAAATTGAGAACAATTTTCTCAAATACAGTATGAATATACATGATAATGACCATACACTCGCAAACACTTGAAAATATTCCACAAAACAATTTCAATTTTTTCTAAAACACACACACACACACGAACTCACACACACTTCAGGAAAACATTTGACCTTGTTGACCACACCATCATCATCAACAAGGCCATACAGTTGGGGCTACATCCTACCCTGGTTGCGTGGTTGACCGACTTCCTTAGTGACAGACGACAAGCAGTGCGATACCAAGGCTTCATCTCCACCTTCCTAGACATCACATGTGGAGTCCCACAGGGCACAAAGATGGGGCCTCTATTGTTCCTCATCTTGATTAATGATGCCCTAAAGGACACCCAATTCCACTGGAAGTACGTGGACGACTCGACAGTCGGCATTACTGTCGATAACACCTCCCCTAACTATGACCCCCCTACAAGACATCCTCGACTGTCTTCAAGCCTGGACCACAGACAATCATGTGACTATCAATCATGACAAGACAGTGGTCATGCACATCAACACCTCCGTTACTGACCTTTCTCCACCCACTGTCACAATTGGTCCTCATCCCCTTCAGCTTGTTGAGTCCACCAAACTCCTCGGAATCACTGTGGACAACAAACTGAACTGGAAGAAACATGTAACTACCACAGTCAGGACCGCCACATACAAGTTGTTTATGCTAAGGCGGTTGAGATCCCTGGGGGCGCCGGAGAATGAGCTGAAGAGTATATATAACACCTTCATACTCCCTAAGCTCACCTACGCCTCTCCCGCCTGGTCCTCCTCTCTAACCCTGACACAACAACATCAATTGGAGAGAGTGCATAGGAGGGCATGCAGGATCATCCTGGGTGGCACATATCCAGGGTACGATGAAGCTCTCACCACCCTTAGCATACCTGCACTTTCAACCCACCACTACAACACACTCAAACAGTTTGCATCTAAGCTGCTTGTTCACCCACGACACAGAAACTTACTTCCACCAGATTGGTGATGGGCTGGTCTATCAGAATGAGAGTTGAGCGTTCTCTGCCATACCCATAGCTTACTCTGACTGTTCCTTTTACTTATATATTTTCTAGATCTCAAGTGTCGGCGTCTTTTCCGTGGATTGACCAACCCTGCCAACCCTGCCAACCCTGGCAGATTGGGAGCCAAAGCGTCACATTTTTCCTTTGCCCCACAACTTTCCCTTTATAATTGCTGAGGGGCACAGGGCCTTGGGTGGGGCGTTTCCGCACCCTCCTCAGCTCCCCGCCTTTGAGTGGCTTCGGTCACCTGGGCATTATTAGTGGTAAGCTGGGAGGGTTCTGTGGGGGCGCTCGGTTATGGCCTTGGCCTTGCTCGGGACCTTGGGGCAGCTCGGCCAGACAGCCTGAGGAACAGCAACAACAACAACATCCACCAGACGCCCCTAGACCAACACGTGCAGCTCGTCACTTCAACACATTCCAACCAATAAGAGCAAGAACTGACAGATATAAAAATAGTCCTATCCCAACCATTGTTAATATTATTAATAATGTGTAATAACGACCTGTCACACCATATACACGCGCCCACCTTTAATAATGTATGCATAAGTGTGTGTGCATGTGTGTACTAGAATATAATTATGTATGTATTTGTTTGAGTTTGTTTATGTATATGTGTATATACAGTATGTATATGTGTATATGTGTATCTATGTATGTGCAGTATATGTGTATGTATGTGTGCGTATATGTGTATGTATGTATGCGTTATTTATGTATATATACATGTGTCTATAGTGTATACTGTTTGTGGTTCTAGCCCGGCTGAAAGTATCAGGTGGATAAGAGAAGAGCATATATGCATGTAATGTGCATATATTTATGTATATGTATGTCTGTGTGTATGTGCTGTCAATGGTTCGAGCCTGGTTGAGAATATAAGGTATAGAATATATATATGTACGGTACGTGTATTTGTATAGTCATATGCACATATGTATGTAAATATACGTACATATGAGCGAGAACATATTGCTCACTAGCGCAACTTCTGATTATAAATCTATGCATAAGCATTATCTATTATTAAGTGTTCGTGTATCTTCATCCATGTATTTCCACCCTTAACAATAGAACGCCCAGCTTTTCCACATTTCGCCTTCTATCACACACGCACACACACACACACACACACACACACACACACACGAACGAACACACACACACACACACCTACACTACCGAGGATTAACCTCCCATTGTAGTACGCTTTACCTGACCCTTCCTGTACGGACTTGAATGCCGCTCCCTCTTTACCCTTTACCTCTTTACCCTGACCCTACCAAAACAGTTTTTGTATGTATGTATGTTTGTGTGCATATGTGAGCGTTTGTGTATACGGACATGTGCACACTTACTGCATGTTCTTATGTTCTTATATATGTATGTATATGTATGCGTATGTATGTGCGTACGTACGTGTATATATGTATGTTCTGTATATGAGTAAGTAAAATAAATGTGTATATGTACTGTATATCACTTACTCTCATGGTTATTTTATGATAATTTGTATTCTGCACCTGCAGCATTATTTTTTTTTTTTTTTTTTTTTGTAAACTGAGCTTACCATCTTCATATCTGTACATCTCATGTTCATCCACTAAATTGTAAAATGTGTATTTTCAGCTCATGAGGCTGCCATTATTTAATAAACCGTTTATTATTATTATTATTATTATTACACAGACACACACACACACACACTACTGTCCCCCAGTGTGTACATTCCCTTTAAGTTATATTATCGCCTCAAGCTAACAGTCACCAGTTTTTGTACACTGTCAACATGTCAGTATTAAAGGTGCACTTCTATATATTTTGGCTGTCATCTGACGATTTTATTCAGCAGGAGGGATTTTTTTAATTCAGAGAGTCAATTTATATATATTTTCCCTGTTTTCTTCCCATAGAGACTTCTAAAGTCGAGTAAAATCGCTTAATAGCGCATCATAATCTTGAATGGGTCAACATGTCAACAGTATTGTCGACTATGCCCTGTTCAATATAGGTAGGCCATTAATCCAGTCAACTAAAAAACGACTCGGGTAGGCCTAATCGACCTAATATTTCTACCATTTGGCAAGAGTCGGTTAGGGAAGTGGTGTGGAAAGTCACAGCCCATTTGTTCCAGCCCATTTTTGAGTTACAGAGGTAAGGGGTTGGGATTTCTGGCCTACTTATAATGAATAGACTATTAGTAGCCTGTTATAATGTATTCTGCTTAACCCTATTTGGTTCCAGGGAAGTATTTCTGGATCTCCCCTAGTTTGATCCATTAGTTTGGACATTTTAGGATGATTCATCGGATTAGCTTGGCGATAATATGACTTTTCAACCCATTCAGGTGTCGATTGTTTTTCTGGGCGAGCGATATCGAGCCTGTAACTTAGAGAAAATCCGCAATTGACCAGGACATTTTTCTATCGGAAAATGTACAACTTTGCCGTGAAGGTTTGGGTAGTCATTTTTAAGTTTGAAGGAAGTCTGTGAAGGCGTTTTTGTTCGCAAATGGCCACAACAAGCATAATCCTCAATGGTAATTAAACCACTTATCATAATAACCCCCAAGACGTTGGACCAGATAGTGTTAACCCCTTCAGGATACGGCGACACGTTTCTTCATTATACTCTGGCTATTATTAGCCAGGATTTGTGAAGGATCTCTGGAAAAGAAAGGAGTGAAACTTATCCTAATTAACGCTTTCAGTACCGACGCCGTGCTTTTAACTTTATTCTGGTTACTGTTAGACGATTTTATTTCAAAAAGGCCTGCAGCAACTAACAGATTTCGAACTATCTCACGTAACCCTTTTTACTACCTCAGATCCTTCTTAAACTGCACAAAATCGTCTATATAATTATATCAAGAATAAATTTAAAAAGACGTTGCTGGTACAGGAGTTAATCTTCCAAATTACCTTCGCCAACTGAACTCTGACGTCTAATGATAGTCAAAATATGATGAAGAAAATCGTCCTGGAATACCGAAAGGGTTAACTGTATCAAAACAACTAACTAGCACATATGAGTTTTTGTTAGCTACCTAATGTTTCGGGATAGTTAATAATCCGCGGGATGCGAACATTCCCTAGGGGCTAGGGTAGTTATTTGATGATAAATGTCTAGCCTTCGATTCTGACAGAATTTGTTATATTTACGATATAAAGCATTATTTCTTCTCCATGTGCGTTTATTTTACTTATATGATGAGCATATGAACCTTGAAGAACAATAAAACTAGTGCGAAAAGCATTTGGGTGGTGAAAACGTATATTTATTAGAGGCCCCTTCATCATTGACGATATACCTATTACATAATAGCTACCTTTCAAGCCCTTGCATTAGCTGTTTGAAACACCCGCCGCAGGAAGAGAAGAGGAGCCAACTTCGTAAGGGTACGCTTATTCTCTTACGGAATCGTCCTTATGATTGAGTACTCACTACGAAAAAACTTTGTAAATAATAAAATAGAAAAATCAATTTAAGAACTGCTATAATCGGGCTTCCCAATTTGTGGATATTTTCCCATGCGCAGCTAGATGCTTATCTCCCCGCGTCATGACGCTCTTCCTCTTCCTGCGTCCGTGCTGTGTAGATGTGCGAGGCCGTCTCTCTTCATTCTACATTCGTTCACCTCTTAGTGAGTCTTTTGCTTATTTGTATTTATCTGAGACGTTCTAGAATAGGTTTAGATTAGTTAGTACGGTCGTCCCCATTGGCACGGTCTCAATAGGTGTGCTTAATATAGGGTACAGTGTTAAGCGTCCAAGCTGTCCGCATCGGATTTTTTTCCTTTTCCTTTTCAGCTTTTAGCTTTGCCTTTTAGCTAGTTAGGAGGCTTCGTGAGTGCTGGGCTCGACTACTTGGCTGTCAATTTGGACGGGAGTAGTTAGTAGCCTCTTAATTTAACAAACGCTTTGGTTCAAGAGTTGTCACACGTGGTGTGGAACTTTCTGGAGTGCTTTTGTTTATGTTTCCCCCTCTGACCTGGGGCGACAGTATGGCTGTTGGCGGTTTCATCGCGGGAGCTGCGAGCTTCGCGGATCGTCGTGTTACTGCCCTAGGCCTCGTGGCTAACCTCGCTTAGGGGTTTAATTACTATGGCCAGGATGTATTATTAATTATTGAATTAAATAATTTATAATATGTGTAGCCTTAAGATAACCTTCTTTTCATGTTGTGATTTGGCATGATTGGAATGGGTGAGGAGACGTCCTGGCTTACCATTAATGTTGGGTGTGTTTTCGCTTGATCTGTCAAGTGCGTAACACTCTACGGGTTTGGTGTTTCACTTCGGCGGAGTATTGTCAGTAATTGATGCCGGAGGCTCGCATCGGCGAGCAGGGAATAGATCCAAGAAACCCAATCTGGTCAGCATACCATTATAATTCTCCGGCGGAAGATCTGATTCTCCAATGTGGTTTCCGGCTTTGCCGGGAGGACTCGCCTAGATACCCTCACGCGGAAGAATATGTACATTATCCCGGCGGACAATGCCTAGTGAGACGAAAGACTATAAAACTATCACTCCCTACTAAAGGATCGGATGGTTACATTTAACCTTAATGGAAAAGTGCATCAGCGTACTTTACATAAAGGTGGATCCGGCGGGAAATTAGAATTAGCTGGTGTTGCGACCTCTAGTTTTCCGGCGGAATCAAGATATAAACTGTGTGAATGTGTTGGTTTATCCTTATGAGCATTGATTCTTGGAAATTTTCTTCCAGGTTACCACACAGCGTTTCGCAGCACGGGACCCAGGTAGGGTGGCCGATTCGGTGGGGGGGGGGTGGATTTGCCAACATGCCTTTAGTTACGCTTTGCTCAACGCCTACTTGCCAATGGGTCCCGGTTTTCCACCATCGTTTATATGTGAAATGTGTGCAGTGCTTAGACCGCTCTAGAGGAACATGGATGTCCAAGAAATACGGTGTGTGTGTAGATCTGAGAAGTGGCCTATTAGTCCACCGGACCAGTCTTGTAAAATTGCCTTAACTGAAATTAAAGCAACTTATAACTCTTATACAAAAGACATGGCACACAAAGCACTTAATTGCGATGACGAAGAACTTTGGGAATACCTAATTGTCAAAAGTATTCAAAATCCCCATCAGTGAGATCTAGTTCTAGCAAGTCTAAATCAAAACCGAAAATAGTGTCCAAAGAACTTGTCAGCAGTAGTGATTCAGACTTATCTCAGGCAACCTCCCCTGGCCGTTCCAAGAGGGCGCGGTCACCATCTCCACGTGATGATCGACCAAGATCAAGGTCGAGGTCGCCACTTAAGCAGTCCTCTACATCCGCAGGGTCGTCAAGACCTCAGACCAAGAGGAAGAAAGCGGAATCGCCGGCATCTACCGCGCCGAAGCATAGTGGGAAAGGATTTATACATGGTACCCGTACGGAGTCTAAGGGTTCGAGCCACTAGCAAACGCCGGGGTCTCGTCCTCCGTCCTCTGCTTCCACCTCTACCAAGCTTAACGTCCAATCTAGCAGTTCAAAGGTGGGTACGGAGGATATAGTGTCAACTTCCAGGGATAGCTCGAATGAAACACCCATTATGTATTTTTTTTTCCTATGTGAAAGAGGGAGACAAAAGGCATAACTGCCTGCAGTGAGTGCCTCCCCCATATTTCAAAGAGTGACAGGGCCGAAATCAAGGGACGTTCGAGCTAAAATGCCTGGACACACGGAGTTTGAAGCAATTTAAGTCATAGGAAGAGGGAAAGACTGATACTGGGAGAGAGTTCCAGAGCTCAGCAGTAGAATAGAAGAAAGTCTGAGAATAGCGTTTCACTATTGGGTTGGTGAGTTGCACAGAGTTGGGATAGGATTGTGTTGCAAGGCGGGTACTACGTACCCTACGTAGAGGAGGTGGTATACACTGGGAAAGCTCCGAGGAACACTGATTATTGTAGTAGCGATAGAATAGCGAGAGAGATGCAACATTGCGGCGAAGAGCGAGAGATTGCAGAGAGTTGGTGAGTGGACGGGAGTTAATGATATGGAAAGCTTTCCTTTCTACTTTATCTAGGAATGTGGTGTGAGAGGATCCTCCCCACACATGTGAACAATACTCAATACAAGGATGCACTGTGCCCCTGTACAGAGCAAGAAGCTGCGCAGGGGTAAAGAACCCCTTGAGGCGGTTAAGCACACCCAGCTTTTCGGAGGCTGCCTTAGCGAAACTGGTAATATGGTCTTTTCAAGAGAGAGCAGAAGAAAAAGATACACCGAGAACATTGAGAGAAGATGAATGGTTGATTTTTGTATTATTGGAGAATAAGGAATAGTCCTCTGGAGGTTCGTGCCGGGTAGTAAGATGGATAAATTGAGTTTTGGAAGCATTAAATGCAACAAGGTTTTCTCTACCCCAATTGGAAATAGTAGGTAGATCAGCAGAAAGGCATTTTATGGCTTCAATACGTTTACTTTTGAGGGACTACTGGCTGGCGCGTTCTGGAAAACTAATTGAGTGGTGTAAGGTAGAGTCGTCTGCATATGAATGGATGGGACTGGATGTACAGTTGAGAAGATAAATTATGAAAATTAGAAAGAGAATAGGAGATAGGACAGAACCCTGAGGAACACCGGAGTTGATAGGATGAGGAAATGATCGATGGCCGTCCACAACCGCAGCTATGGAAAGGCCGGAAAGGAAATTAGAGACAAAGGCACAGATGGAGGGACAGAAACCGAAGGAGGACAGTTTGGAAATTAAAGATATGTGCCAGACTCTACCGAAGGCCTTCGATATGTCTAGTGCAACAGAAAAAGTCTCACCGAAGTCCCGAAAGTTGGATAACCAAGAGTTAGTAAGCTATGAAAGAAGATCACCAGTAGAGCGACCCTTAACACCTTATTGGCGGGCTAGGCGGTCTATTTGACCGTACCGCAAAGCGTTTTTGTTTTTACCCTAAATAGGGTTGTTTACGTGATCATTTTCATGCCTAAATAAGACCCAGAGCATAAAAAAATATCTATCCCTGAAAGGATGTAAACAGAGCTTTCCAATGACACCCGAACCATCCTTGTACGACCACTGGTTCTCTTGCAACGATCGTGCAACAACGAGTGCAAAAACCCTATAATTAGGTAATTTCCTTACATAATTCCCTGTGTAGCGAGTGAGAGAGAGGGGAAGAAGGTGGGATACAGTTCAGTTGGTCCACGGTGGTCGTGCGGAGCGATCATAGGGTTACTACGCTCGTCCCACCGCTCAGGTCTCTCTCTCAGCAACATTACGTGCTGAAAATGGCGGTCGGCAGATGTCGTGCACCGCCACATAGTCCAAATTTATTTCACTCGACATATGTCGCGCGCCGCCAGTTAAGGGTTAAGGAAGCCATACTGGCGATCTGAGAGCAGATTATGAGAAAAGAAATGCTTAAGAAATTTAGAAGCAAGAATAGTTTAAAAAACTTTAGAGATACAAGAGATGAGAGCAATTGGACGATAGTTGGAGGGTTGAGAGCGGTCACCCTTCTTTGGGACAGGTTGAATGAGAGCAAACTTCCAGTAAGAAGGAAAGATGTTAGAGGAGAGACAGAGACGAAAGAGTTTGCCTAGGCAGGGGGTCAGCACGGAAGCACAGTTTTTAAGAACAACAGGAGGAACACCGTCCGGACCGTACGCCTTCTTAGTATTAAGCCCAGAGAGGGTAGAAAGTACATCTTTAGAAGAGATTAGGATATTAGGCATAAGTAGGAGAGAGGGGAGTGGAGAGGGAGGAATAGCACCGGAATCATCCGAGGTAGAGTTTCTGGCAAAAGTTTGAGCAAAGAGTTCAGCTTTGTCAGAGAAAGAAATGATGGTTGTGCCATCAGAGTGGAAAAGGGGAGGGAAAGGCGAGGAAGAAAAGTTGTTGGAGAGGTTTTTGGCTAGATGCCAGAAAGCTTGGGAAGAGCTAGAGTTGGATAGTTCAGTTCATTTATTTTTTATTTTTATTTTGTTTTTTTCTATGTGATTGAGGGAGGCAAAAGGCATAACTGCCTATAGCGAGTGCCTCCCCCATAGTTGAAAGAGTGACAGGGCCAAAATCAAGGGACGTTCGAGCCAAAATGCCTGGACACACTGAGTTTGAAGCAATTTAAGTCATAGGAAGAGGGAAAGACTGATTCTGGGAGAGAGTTCCAGAGCTCAGCTGTTGAGTAGAAGAAAGTTTGAGAGTAACGTTTCACTCTTGGGTTGGAGAGTTGCACAGAGTAGGGGTGGGATTGAGTTGCAAGACGGGTACCACGTGCCCTACGTAAAGGAGGTGGTATGCACTGGGATAGCTCTGAGGAACACTGATTATTATAGTAGCGATAGAATAGCGAGAGAGATGCAACATTGCGGCGGAGAGAGAGAGATTGCAGAGAGTTGGTGAGTGGACGGGAGTTAATGATACGAAAGGCCTTCCTTTCAACTTTGTCTAGGAGAGCGGTGTGAGAGGAACCTCCCCACACATGTGAACAATACTCAATACAAGGGCGCACTATGCCCCTGTACAGAGCAAGAAGCTGTGCAGGGGAAAAGAACCCCCTAAGGCGGTTGAGCACACTCAGCTTCTGGGAGGCTACCTTAGCAAGACTGGTAATATGGTCCTTCCAAATGAGAGCAGAAGAAAAAGAGACACCAAGAATATTGAGAGAAGATGAAGGGTTGATTTTTGTATTGCTGAAGAATAAGGGATAGTCCGCTGGGAGATCCTGACGGGTAGATAGATGGAGAAATTGGGTTTTGGAAGCATTAAAGTTAACAAGGTTTTCTCTGCCCCAATTGGAAATAGTATTTAGATCAGAATTTAAGAGTTCTATGGCTTCATTACGTTTGTCGTTGAGGGATTGCTGGCTGGGGCGTTCTGAAAAACTAATGGAGTAGTGTAAGGTTGAGTCGTCTGCGTATGAATGGATGGGAATTAAGGTACAATTAAGGAGATCATTTATAAAAATTAGTAAGAGAATAGGAGATAGGACAGAGCCCTGAGGAACACCAGAGTTTATAGGGTGAGGAAGTGAACAATGGCCGTCCACAACCGCGGCTATGGAACGGCCGGAAAGGAAATTAGAGACAAAGGCACAGATGGAGGGATAGAAACCGAAGGAGGGTAGTTTAGAAATTAGAGATTTATGCCAGACTCTATCGAAGGCTTTCAATATGTCTAGTGCAATAGAAAAAGTCTCACCGAAGTTTTATTGATGAAAGAGTGTTTGGCAAGTCGAAGAACAGATTTGGCTTGATTCTGGGCAGAAACATAGGAAGAATGAGATTCCTGAGTTTTAAGGCGTCGGTACCGTTTGAATGCTTCCTCCTTGTTGTGGAAAGCAGTAGAACAAGCGTGAGTAAACCAAGATTTTTTTTCTAGCTCTATTAGGCTGGAATATTCCATACCTCGTGTACAACCTCAGGTGGGTCATTCTAGGGTCCCGGCACCAGTATTGACAGAGCAATATCGTGGTTACCCGGCGAGTGAACAATATACTATGTGTGGTAATTATAGACCAGAACCTAAAGTAGACACAGGGGCTCACGATGTTTGGAGACATGCTGTGTCAAGTCAACCGGGGTCCTCAAGTACAAACCCGGCAGGTGCTAGTCTTAGTCAGGAGGTTATCATTCCTCTAGAAACATTACCGCCCTCTGTACCAGATTTAAATTGGGCTGGCTTTGAACAGTCAGTACTTTCCGAGGCACAACAAAACCCGGAAGGTATGGAAGAGGTCGAGGTAGGGCAAGAGGAATTAGATACTTTATCCTCCGCCCAACCCCGCCGCCAGGCTAGTGAGTCGGAAGGGGAGTCTGTAAATTCTAAAGAATCTCGATATGTAACTAAAGATGATTTGAATAGGATAGTCGACTCTTTTGTACAAAGATTTCAGATGCAGCCAACGGTGCCGGAGACTACACCATCCGTACCGGCGGTTATTCCATCCACACCGGCAGCTCTCCTGCCAGGGTCTGTCCGTCTATTGGCACCTGTTCAGATTTCTGCTTCACCAATTGTGCAATCCCCAGTAACATGTATATCTGCTGTTCCCCTCACATCAACATTAACAGCTACAAACATGCGTGTTATCACTGATGTAGTCCCTCCACCTTTGGAAAGAGTCCCTATTAAAAAGAGCCCTATGCCCCTATTGTACGGCCCGGATCTTTTGTGGGTAACTGTTATAGCTCAAAATCCCTCTAGTGCACAGCAGACGATTGCGGGAGAGCTTTCGGTTCCAGGTGAGTGGACCATTCAAATGAATAAGACGAGACAATTAAGAGCTAAGGACTCAGCTGGTAATATTATAGATGTGTCAGCGAAAGCCATACCTATTGTTTATGCTTATGACTATTTTGTATATGCATCCACCCCGGCTCTTCCACCTGCCTCCTCTGCACGCTTATACGCAGACTGGACTAAGACCGATGGACTGAATGACGTCAAATAACGCCGGAACTGGATACAGTTCCGGGTAACGATCAGTTCGGCAACCCAGTACTGCAGATGGGGCAGGTGGGACCAGGTCCATGGGTTTACTGGGAATCTGAGGCTCAGCAGTTTGCCTCTACACTCACATCTAAAACGTCACACCAAATTCCATAAGAAACTCACTCGTGGTGTTCCCTGCCAGTGGCTAAAGGCGGAGGGGTACCCCCTGCTATTATGAGTTTTCTTTCAGCCCCTAAATTATCCTTGTGGGATTTACCGGAGCCTTTTTCAACTCCACCTCTGGTGCAACTTGACAAAAATTTTAAATTGCATCAGAAGGCCTTTGAGACTTTTTTCACAATTACTGCTGAGCTGCCAGATTGCTCAATCTCTCATATGAGCTATAGAAGCCGTTAATGACTCTGATACTAGAAAAGCCATGGAGTTGTCACGGTGCTTAATGCTCCAAAATTCTATACAGTCATTGGGCGACGTCAGAATAGCCTTGCTTGAGGCTGTACGAGCACGTCAAGACCTTAGAGTCTATCTCGTGAAGAAATTGCCCGAAGACTTGGGTCGCCGGGTAATTCTATCACCAGTTCTCACGCCCACTTTAGTTTGCCCCACCATTTGGCAGATGCTGCCAGGCCAGGTGCTTCCCCAGCACAGAAGGAACATAAATTCACAAAGCCTTATGGCAAGCCTAAGCTTGGTCAGAAGGTTCAATCTAGTGGGACGGTAAAGTTCTTTCAGGGGTCCAGATCTCCTCCGGCACAGGGGAGCACTCAGGCCAAAGGTAAGCAGGGTACACCACCAGGTAAACGGAACAAACAACATTCCAAATACAAATCAGGTCAAGGGTCAACTGCTGCCCAAACTAGCCAGCCGTCCACCTCTACCCCACCACCTTAAAAAAACTAGATATAGCACAAACTCTCTCACTCCCGGGGCCTATCAAAGGCGAGTTGGATCCGAGTACAGTCACGCCGGACATGCCCTGTCAAAAAGACTGGGTCATTCCGGACGTGTCACAGGGCTTGGCCTTGGCGGACTTGGGCTCGGACAGTGGTAAGCAAGGGCATAACCTGGCGGTGGCTCCGACGACCTCGTTTACGTCAACCACTCGAAATCAATCATGTTTCTTTAGAGGTGGAGTCACTAATCCAGGAAAGGATCACCAAGCATATCATTGTCCCGGTCAATCCAACTTGTCCAGTTTACACGTCCAAACTTTTTTTGGATAGATACAGATGCGTCAGAGACAATAGGCTGGGGTTATCAGTCAAACCTGGGCCATGAGGGTCAAGGTCTTTGGTCCCAGTCCGTAGATTTTCACATAAACGAAAAAGAGTTGATGGTCCCCTTAAATTTCCTCCAGGCTCACGGTTACAATTTACAGGGGAAATCAATAGCCTTTCGGATGGACAACTTGAATGCGGTTTCATGCATCCAAAGACAAGGGTCAACGAGGTCTCGGCCGTTACTAGAATTATCGGAAAAGATATTTGTTCTAGCAGACAGCCTGAACATTCATCTTCACGCACCTTACCTCCGAGGCGTAGCCAACGTCTTGGCAGACGCCCTGTCCCGGAGACAGAGCACAATAGTAGAATGGTCACTCAAGCAAACCATCTTCAACCAGATGATTGCAGAGCAGTACCGTCCACAAGTAGACTTATTCGCGTCTGAGGGAAATCACAAACTCCCTCTCTACCTAATCCGCCGGGGGAAAACCAGTGCCAGACGCTTTGATGGAGGAATGGAACAGGTGGAATTCCATCTATCTGT
This sequence comes from Paralithodes platypus, assembly GCA_032716605.1. NCBI lineage: Eukaryota > Metazoa > Arthropoda > Malacostraca > Decapoda > Lithodidae > Paralithodes > Paralithodes platypus. Next base: position 21,505,645 of record CM064540.1, read on the forward strand.
TTCCGCCTTCAGACGCTTCACTCATGTGTCAAGCAGTTCACAAACTACAAGATTATCGTGGCATAGTCTCGATGATCGCGCCCCTATGGCCGGCTCAGGTGTGGTACCACCAGTTGAAGACGTGGTGCGAGAACCCGGTGTCACTCCCGATCTCGTACTTCCACTAAGAAACAATTGGAAACCTCAAGACCTCGCTGACTTTTGCATTTTGGACATTCAAAAGGCTAAAAGGGTAACTCCTTATGATAATAGTGTAACGAATAAATTTATCAATTAATACACTTTGTCCACCAGGCGTCAATATCAGTCCCATTGGAAATCATTCACCACCTGGATAGTGGAAACAGCTCAAACAGAAGCATCAGTTGCTTTAATTTTCAAGTACTTGGACTACTTATTTGAACACAAACGCCTTTCAGTAGTTACACTGAAAAAATATTTGTCAGCAATTAAAATCCCCTTTTTTTATTTAACGGGTCTATCTGTACCACTGGCGGAGGAGAAGGGCTTCATGTGTGCATATTTCAAGATTCGCCCACCACCCCGTCAGCTCATGCCTACCTGGTCACTTGACAAAGCTTTGTCTTTACTTAACCCTTTCCCTGCGGGTGACGTTCTGGAACGCATAGGCAATTTACAGCAATTTCCAGGCTTTAAAAGCCTGTAAAAGCCGTAGAAATCGAATGTCAGTGGGCGGGAGCGTGAGGGACCTCCGTCCGACCCTCAGAGCAGCCAGCCGCTCACTGCGAGAGACTGTGGTCTCGCGCGGCTGTCTCGACAGTGTTGCCGAGCGAGCGAGTGCTAATAATTAGAGAGTTTTCCCGAATGTCTATGGCAACGCTGTGGGTGAACCCCGCCACCTACGAAGCTCGTTCTGGTGTTATTTTGAAGCTATTTTCGCCTAGTTTTCGGCAGAATACAGTTCATTTAATGCAGATACTTGATTAATAATTCAGGAGTGCCCGAATATGCCCTAAATAGCGCAAAAAAGCCCGCAGAGAAAGGGTTAATTCACCCAGATATAATCGCAATCCAGATTTTGATTTAATTCTCAAGAAAGCTGTGTTTCTTATGGCTTTAGCTACAGGTAACAGGGTGTCTGAGCTGGCGGCGATGAGCAACGAACCTAAGTGTCTGAGGTTTGGACGGTGCAATGTCGATGTGCAAATTGCGCTGTCACTCACTTTTATAGCGAAGAACGAACATAGTGACCATGTTTTTTCTGCGTTCACAATCCCGGCACTAAAACGAGGGGATACACATCGTATTCTATGCCCAGTACAATATCTTATGAAGTTGTTGAGAGTGTCCCGGCCTAAGCAACCGGGAGCTCTCTGGGTTTTGAGTACAGGTCAGCGCATCACAAAACGGAGGTTAGTATCCCTATTAGTCGAGATTATTAGAGAAAGTAATCCCGGCGTAGTGGGCAGAGCCCACAATATTAGAAAGTGGGCGGTTTCTTTGAGATTTTTACAAAAACTTTCCATTGATGATATTGCTAACACTAAATTGTGGGTGTCAAATCATACTTTTTTGACGCGCTACCTGTCTGTGGCCCTGGATCGACCAAAGCTCACCTGTGTGGCATTACGTCAAAGGGCTCATTATGTTGATTAGATTTTAAGTATTATTTAGAGTTTAAGAAAAAGGGGGAGGAGTGTAAAGGAGTACTAAGACCCCCCAGCCCCTTCCACCGGATAAGTGCTCCGCCGGATAATGTGATTAGTATATATGCTGTGATATACTTAATACAAATTTTTAATTTTAAGCAAATATATTTCATTAGTAAGCTATAACTATGAGATACATGTAATACTATGTACACAGTACGACTTAGTTGTAAGTACATATTTAGGTTAAGGATAAATGATTCGTGTTAGAAGTTATCATATACTTTATGCCTTACCAGAATTATGACAAGTGTGTGTCAGAAATTAATCTTTATTATGTCAAAGAATCAGAGATTCATGTACAAAGTAAGGTTATTATAAGCAGAATTCTTTGAAGTGCGCTCTTTGCTTTTCTTTCCATGTTTTATACAAAGTATTGTATTTGTAAAATAAATTTTAAGATTGGTATTGTGGTGTTTGTTTTCAACCTATTACTAATATTTGTTAGTGGTTTTGGATATTGTCACGAATGTTCCCCTCCTGTCTTGGGATATCAGGCATATCGTCAATGATGAAGGGCCTGATTGTAGCAGTTCTTAAATTGATTTTTTTTTTTATTATATACAAAGTTTTTTCATAGTGAGTACCCAATCATAAGGACGATTCCGTAAGATAATAAGCGTACCCTTACGAAGTTGGCTCCTCTTCTCTTCCTGCGGCGGGTGTTTCAAACAGCTAACGCAAGGGCTTGAAAGGTAGCTATTATGTAATAGGCATATTTTCAATGATTCCGGGGCCACTACTAAATATTAGGTTTTCTCTTCTCCCCAGCCGGGATCAAACCTAAAATTTTCAGCACCCGGTCGTATGTTGGGGCCGCAGGCTGAGGGAGACACATCCTTCCCTTGCAATGTCTTGCAACACACTGACTTCCGCGGGAGAGATCTTAGTGTTGTATAAGGTTTCAAAGTGACTCACTTGTGTTTACGTAACCGCGTAAGAGAAATTCGCGCGAAAAATAAATGGGGGAAATATGAGGAAATATAGCCGATAATTGAAAAGGGGGAATGGGGGGGGGGGAAAGGTGGGGAAGTAGGGTAAGGGGGGGTTGAGACACATGAGAATGAGTGGTAAGAAGTACTAGAAGGGAATTATCTCACCTAATCACATATTCCTTTGTTTTGAGAGCCCCTGGGGCATTTTGGAAGTTTTGTTTATGGTCTTGCTTCCGTGAGGTTTATTGTGTAAGCTATAGTGACTCTTCCGTGAGGCTTAACGCGTTTTATGGGTTAAGGGGACGTTATTTTATTCATATATTTATTTGTTATTATTACCGGTGTATATAATTGTTTTAGTTTGCTCCCTAGAACTCTATCAATCTTAAAACAAAAATAAAACAGAATAAAATAAATAAAAACACCCCGAAGATCCCCTTTCAAGATACATTTGTACATTACAGGCTCATTATCGCTCACCAAGAAAAAATTGACGTCTAAATGGCACAAAAGGTCTTACTATTGATAAAGATTTAACCCTGTCCCAACACCAGGATGCCTTTCTCACTTTCCTCTGGTTGTGGTACACCAATTCTTCAGATAAGGAAGGAATTGTGGGAGTCAGAGGGTTAATTAAGATGGACTTCACTTATTAAATCTCCTGAGAGCCTTCTAAAACTAAATACAATTGAGTAATGTAAGCCAGAATTAAGTGATAATGCGTACTGGAATGCCGGAAGCGTTAACATAGAACAGACAGTGCGAGAGCTAACGAAGTGACAATAAGTAGAATTTTCATCAATTAAAGAAGCTATAACCTCTTCAGCAAAATGTCGTTTGCTTACCTTTGAATCTGGCTAAAATTATATGGTTTTATGCAGTTTAAGAAGGACCTTTATTATTAAAAGGGTTTATTGATATCGTATTTACCTATTTGAGTCCTAGAGGTAGATTAAAAAATAAAGAAAATCATCTAGTGATGGGTGGGCTTGTGGTTTCACTCCGCTGCATGTCTGCCTGCCGAGATCGGAACCTCTCTGGGTGGTCGGAGGCCGGGGAAGTGCTGGAGGAGCCTTGGTGACCCTGGTCTCTATGTCATATCCTGGATGACCTAGATGTGTGAATTTGTATTTTGTTTTTGTGTGTTCATTGTTTTATGTTGTGTTATCCCTATTCTGGCTCTGTCTTGAGTCAGCCACCCCCCCCCCCAAAAAAAAAAAAAAAAATCTGAAAAGTGTGGATTGTGCCTGAGCATATAGAATCAAATAGATTATTGGTAACCAGAATATTATGAAAGTTACGTAATGGTGGTGAAGGGGTTAAAATTTAACAGAACCATATCCAAAAATATTTGTATTACTAATATTATCGTTGCTGTTTGTAATATATGTCCTTATTACCATACATACTATTACAAGTAGAAGAAATACAATTCAGTTTTGTTTCAGCTGACGTTAAATTGATTCCCTTAGCAAGTGATTTATCAATATTTAATAGATATAAAAAGCAACTGTTATTTCTCTGCACCAAAATATTGCCAAGTTTTCATAATCAACAATATATATATATATATATATATATATATATATATATATACCGGTATATATATGGATTTAAAGTCTTTGTAATCAAGAGGGTGACATGGCAATTTACTGTCTGATGAAAAGCAAATACTCTGAAGAACCATATTTGTGTGTGTGTGTATTATTATTATTTTGTTTGACAATTGCTTCAATGAATGTAACATCTCCGTATAATATCAATTGCTTCAATGAATGTAACATCTCCGTATAATATCAATTGCTGCAAAGAATGTAACATCTCCGTATAATATCAATTGCTTCAATGAATGTAACATCTCCGTATAATATCAATTGCTGCAATGAATGTAACATCTCCGTATAATATCAATTGCTTCAATGAATGTAACATCTCCGTATAATATCAATTGCTTCAATGAATGTAACATCTCCGTATAATATCAATTGCTTCAATGAATGTAACATCTCCGTATAATATCAATTGCTGCAATGAATGTAACATCTCCGTATATATCAATTGCTGCAATGAATGTAACATCTCCGTATAATATCAATTGCTTCAATGAATGTAACATCTCCGTATAATATCAATTGCTTCAATGAATGTAACATCTCCGTATAATATCAATTGCTGCAATGAATGTAACATCTCCGTATAATATCAATTGCTTCAATGAATGTAACATCTCCGTATAATATCAATTGCTTCAATGAATGTAACATCTCCGTATAATATCAATTGCTTCAATGAATGTAACATCTCCGTATAATATCAATTGCTTCAATGAATGTAACATCTCCGTATAATATCAATTGCTGCAATGAATGTAACATCTCCGTATAATATCAATTGCTGCAATGAATGTAACATCTCCGTATAATATCAATTGCTTCAATGAATGTAACATCTCCGTATAATATCAATTGCTGCAATGAATGTAACATCTCCGTATAATATCAATTGCTTCAATGAATGTAACATCTCCGTATAATATCAATTGCTGCAATGAATGTAACATCTCTCCGTATAATATCAATTGCTGCAATGAATGTAACATCTCCGTATAATATCAATTGCTTCAATGAATGTAACATCTCCGTATAATATCAATTGCTGCAATGAATGTAACATCTCCGTATAATATCAATTGCTGCAATGAATGTAACATCTCCGTATAATATCAATTGCTTCAATGAATGTAACATCTCCGTATAATATCAATTGCTGCAATGAATGTAACATCTCCGTATAATATCAATTGCTGCAAAGAATGTAACATCTCCGTATAATATCAATTGCTTCAATGAATGTAACATCTCCGTATAATATCAATTGCTGCAATGAATGTAACATCTCCGTATAATATCAATTGCTGCAATGAATGTAACATCTCCGTATAATATCAATTGCTTCAATGAATGTAACATCTCCGTATAATATCAATTGCTGCAATGAATGTAACATCTCCGTATAATATCAATTGCTGCAAAGAATGTAACATCTCCGTATAATATCAATTGCTTCAATGAATGTAACATCTCCGTATAATATCAATTGCTGCAATGAATGTAACATCTCCGTATAATATCAATTGCTGCAATGAATGTAACATCTCCGTATAATATCAATTGCTTCAATGAATGTAACATCTCCGTATAATATCAATTGCTTCAATGAATGTAACATCTCCGTATAATATCTCAAGGATTTTCCTGTTTAGTGTAGTCGGACCTTCACTAACGGTTTTATTTGGACTGTCTGTGTACACTTTAAACATGAACACTTTATTGTTACAACATTGGGGAGATTGTAGGCACCAATCAAGCAGGGCAGTATCCAGGGGAGGCCACATAGGCATATGATAAGGAATTGCTGGAACTCTTGTTTCATTTGCCTGGCTTCCTCCCGCACTCTTTTTATTTGTGCCTCACCTACACAGAGAGTATTCCAACATACTCTCGTAAACACTTCCTCCTTCTATTCATTTTACTACACTTAGCAAGCCCACCACACTTCTTTCCAACACACTTAAATTACCTCTATTGTGTACCTTAATTTTGGTTCTCTATCACTCTTTCAACTTTGGGTGGGTGGGTGGATAAGGGGGGGGGGGGGGAGGCACCACTTGTTACAGACAACATTGCCTTTTGTCTCCTTCATGTACATACATAAAACAAAATTACACATAAGGAGTGTTTTAATCGTGTAGGCCTATGTGTTCTAAGATGGATATTTAAACCGAAGAACACAGTTTTGTGTACCATTTTTGTTACAATTAAGGGGAAGTTTTTAGTTTGTTCCCTTGACCTCCATAAAACATAACATTACACTACCTAGCCCCCTTTTCAAGATAAATCTCTACATTTTTTGGTAGAAAAAAAGTCCCGGCCAAAGACCTGTTCCTCTTAGATTGCGGGCTCTCTATCGCTCGCCAGGAAAAAAATCGAAAGAAAGGTCTTAAAATTGATAGAAATGGGGCAAAAGTTCTTAACATCGTCAAACTAATGGGGCGAACATCTTAAAATCTCAAAACATGAGTGAGAAAGGGGTTCATAAAAAATATCTCAAGTGGAAATCTCCCCTTAAGTGTTCAAATATTTTCAATGTAGTCTTTGCAATCAAAATTGAATGATTTTATGTTTTTATATTTGTTTTATATATTTGTATTTTGTTATTGTTATATATATATATATATGTATATATATATTATATATATATATATATATATATATATATATATATATATATTGTTACGTATCTTGATCCTCAAGTGGTTAACTTAATGAATCTAGATAGCACATAGATATATATTAAGGTATCAGTCAGGTGAAGGCAAAACAAAAGTAAAATCTAATAAAATTATGTCCTGTTGTTGCTTCCTTTCCTTTTGGATCTTTATGACTTCGTATCCTTTATTGACTGATACTCTTTAATTATGAAAAAATACTGAAACTAATTAAAGTCATGTAGTATTTATAAAAAAATATTATTTAACCAAAGCTTAGTAGGCTATGGTTATGAACCGAATAAGTTATATCTAAAGAAGGACTATTAATTCTATAAACAGTCTTGAAAGATAAATATTAAAGTAAGAATATTTCTGTCTCTTACCCTTTTTGAAATGAATAGATAGTGTTCTTATATGTCCTTTTATTTATATTTAATGGAGTTATTATTCTTGGTTCTTGTCTTACGTTAATAGTATTATATTATTATTATCAGGATTAATATCAAAGCCACATAAAAAGTTAGATATATATTTAATAATTAGTTAAATGTATTTCTTAACCACGTAACATTGAGGTTTGATTATGAGTAAATTAAGTTACAGGATCGCTTCATAGATTCGATTCAGGTCTCACTCAAATAATATGAAAAGCAAAAATAATATTTTAAAGCTAAAATAATTTTCTTCAGCTTAGGAAATCACTAGAAGTAACATTAAAACTGCCATGTTAGTCTAAGGCGATATTACTAATATGAAACAATAGTATCACCGTACTAAGTACCGTTAAGCAATGTAAGCTTAATTAAAAGAAAATGAAAGAACTCGTAAGTCTTAATATAAAACAATAGTATTACTTTTATCATAACCCAATTACTTGAAGAGTTGCTTTAGTCCACAAGTTAGTCAACTAAAATAGTTAAGTACATAATAGTAGCGTTAACGTTAATTCCCAATCACATATCTCACTAACCAACATAACGTAAATGTTTACACCGAACACACTTAACACACGCTTATATAATCTGACTGACAGTCACAATCCCATTATAATACTTCACCCCGTCTTCCTCCAGCTGCAAATTCACCTTCCCAACTCCAAATGAAACTGATTTGAATGCCCACTACTCGGGTCTTATATACTAAACAATGATGGTGTAGGAACGAATCAGGAGGCGGGTGATGGTGCGCGCCCCAATCACAGCTCCTCTAGTTGCGTAAGAGGTGCGTGGTCCAATGGAGTCTCCTGGCGTCGATCATATGTCATAGCGTCGGGTCATCGAAGTAGTTTGCAGGGTCCCCTATGACGCACGCAGGTGTGAAGGCTTGTTTGCTGGTATGCGGACGAGCTGGTTTCCCCCTCGCTGGTTCGCTCGCTGGCCTGCTTCGCCGGCTGGGTAGTTTGGCACACCTTCAACTCTTAATTCTAACTCTTAAATTAACATACAGGGCTCCGTATGTCAGACCTCCCCCCTAGAAAAGAGTTTAAGGAGTATAGTACATAATATTAAACATAATACATAAATAGATTCACCACCAGATTGGCAACAGCAAGATTATAATGAGGATATAATAAGGATATCACCCAAAGTAGGCAACGTCTCCAGGTACCACATCAGAACATAGCCGGAACGTAGCTGGAGCGTTATTCGAACTGCAAGGCATCTCACAGCTGAAGGCTTGAAAGCGCACTACTAAAGCATGATATTTACCTCGCTAAAAGGGAGAGCTAATTGCCAAAATCCTCTCCTTAAGTTCATCTCACTGCTGTATGAGGCCAACCCGGTAAATGTAATCTTTGATCCGTGGCAGTGGGTAGGTATTGTTCTTTGTGACAGCATTAACTTGCCTATAGTCCATACATAACCTATGGCTCTCGTCTGGCTTTGGCACAAGTATGACCGGACTACTCCACTGGATTAAGGCCCTTGTGATCAGCTCGTTTGATAACATAAAGTCAAGCTCGACCTGCAGTATACTCCTGCGTTGTGGCGAGACACGGCAAGGGGATAGTTTAATGGGAGTTGCATCCCCTACGTCGATGTCGTGCACGGCCAAAGAAGTGAGCCCTGGAGTATCACGGAACACACTGGGAGACTGAGATAAAACAGAGATTAGTTGGTTCGCTTGATCAGAGGGAAGATGACATAGTTTAGATGGTAATTCCCCCCAAGCTACTGAGTTATACTGAAAGTTAGATAGGCTACATGACAAGTCAAAGTCTGCATGGATACCTTCAGGCTCTGGAACAGTCTGTTGCGGGTCAGTAAGAGAACTGAAGACTTTGTCCGCACCAGGCTGTCCACAGGTCCTGACATTCACTGCCACAGTGGGAGAATCTGGAGGAGAGGAATCAGGGGACCTATGGTAGGGTTTCAACATATTTATATGGAATACTTGCGTGGGCTTTCTCCTGTCTGGGGTAGTTACTAGATAATCGGTAATGCTCAACCTCTGAATGATCTTATATGGGCCCCTGAACTTGGCAGATAAAGGTTGGCCAAAAAGGGGGAGCAGGAACAAAACCTCATCACCGGGCTGAAACTCCCTCTCACGGGCTTTTCTGTCATACCAGTTCTTCATGGAGCTTTTAGCCACTGTCAAGTTTTGAGCTGCAAACTCACATGAGGATCTCAGCTGGGTTTTGAAATCTGAAACATACTTGAGGAGGTTTTGGATTCCCTCCTGGCCAACTAGGCTATCCTGCAATAGTTGCAAAGGACCTCTTACCTGGTGACCGAAAACTAGCTCATTAGGGGAAAAACCCAGGGATTCAGTTGGAACCTCACGAGTAGCAAATAAAAGAAAAGGTACCCCCATATCCCACTCAACTCCGGTCTCTGTACAATACTTACGTAACATTCCCTTTAATGTCTGATGATATCGTTCGAGAACCCCTTGACTCTCTGGGTGGTAGGTGCTAGACTTAACATGCTGTTACGTCCTGGGATATATAAACACTGGGCTCTTTCTATTGGACTAGGTATGCGGCAACAAGCAACAACGGAAAACGCTAGATCCAACCCTTATCTATAAACCCAGGCAACAAACCACCCTAAACCGTCAAGAGTCCTGCCTGGACAACGAGGTATCCTATGACTCGGTTACAGGGTGCACGCACTATAGACTGCTGATAGTCAAGCAGGCTATATAAAAGATCACACAATTAAGTTGACTTGAAGCTTCAAGGAAATGATAGATAACGGAATTAAATTGCAGAAACAATTTAATAACAAACTAGAAGAAAGTACATTTAACGTTACGTTAATTAATACAACTAATCACCCCTGCGTGAAAGAAGGTGAAAGCAAACAGTCCTCAAAACATCGTACAGGTAGACAAGATGCAGGTTTCTAAACTGCATGCGGCTACTGTAGGATCTGATGCTTAGCAAAGAAAGTATGTTACGGATTTAGAGAACTCTTAACTCATAAGCAGGAATAAATACTAGTGATAGGCCATACAGTGTATAATGGCATAGGTATAATTAAATAAAGGCAGCAACTCGCAACATAACCACATACAGGTGTGCTTCTCACTCTTAGTCAGGCAAGCCTGCTCGGACAGAGTCTCTAAGCCACACCCTAACTCACAATGCTCACAAAAACGGTAAACTGTGGCACAATAACAAGCATACAGAGATAATAAACCCCTAGCTGTTAATCTGCCAGGTGGCAGAGGTCTAGCCGGAAGGATATAGGCTTCGGATACCCGGGCTGAGCCACCTGCTCTAGCCTAGGGACGTTCCCAAGTCTGTGCGCCAAATTACTCTAATTGAAAGGGTGCTCTCTTGAGAGACTCAGATCGCAAGTATCCGACTCTCTCCTGGCGACCCTAAAACAAAAGCAAGACGTGCTAGCGCAGTGCTGAGGGGACTAGGCAAGGGCCCTCACACAACACAACACTAGACACACAGGGACACAGACAAGAAAATGCCCCCAGACTCCCACGGGTATCCTAGTAAAGTCGTGCGGGTCCACAGGACTCGCACCAGCAGACTTTACTTAAAGGATCGCAAAAAGCCTCCCATCCGGTCTAGCCCCTGCTAACCTGACACAAGAACACACTAGCAAGCATGAAACCACCAAATATGAGACAACAAAAAAGCTTCCTAGGTCTCATTAACAATTACGTCTCTGCATAAGGCCCAAAATCCTATCTAGTTATCTGAGAGCTCGTCGTTAATACAATAATAGATATAAGGTCTATCAAGGGGATGGGATAATTAAATAGATTGGTGAAGTAGTGGAAGGAAGGTATACAAAGTAAGAGAGAAAGTTTCTAAGTGGGGTTGAGAGGGATAGATATCAAGGGGGTCCGAAGGGTACGACAGTGAGGTGAGCTCTGAGTCTTGAATCTGTCTGGACCCCACCCTAGGCATACAAAATACATCCCAGGCTTGGCAACACTCAACACTGTTGCCTGGTCAAAATCCTCTACCCCGTGCGTGAGTCGAAACTAAGCCTAACGTTGCAATAAAATGCATATGGCAATGCTTCAGGCTCGTCCCAAGCTGGCAAGCGAAGCAACGTCCCAAGCCGGTCTCTCTCTCCCGCTCGTCTCCTCCCGTCCTCACTAGACTTACATCTTATATATTATAATGAAATAATCAACTATCGAGAATAAAATATACTAAGATGCGTTGGTTAAGAAAAAGGGCAGCTTCAAGCTGTGAAACAACATAAGAATATCCCAGACATTAGTTACGTTGTCGTAGGACTAAGGAAAAGCCTGCCGACCGGCTGCCACCAGCCGGTTTCTAAACGGCTGGGCAGCCGACGCGCGCCCATGCCCGCACGTGGCTACTATGCAGATGCGTCACACCTCTCCCAAGATATAAGACCCTTGACTAAGTTCTTCATATCTAACAGAAAGCTTCTCATAGTACCACACACTGTTGCGACACAAGGCACCATATATAAAAATAAATAAAGACTGTTGCGCTCCACCGAGCAAGTTCAACTAACTCAGCGACAATAAGCGAAAACATTCAATTTAGATACTGCTACAACATCTTATACAAAATTCTACACGTTATAAAAATAAAGAGTTTTTATAAGTTTTTTTTGCTTTTTTAATTTGTTTTTTTCGGCTGAACTACAGTGACAGCCTATTTTCCTCCACACTCAACCCTCAATCCTGTGGCAGTCTAACCAACATCATCCACCCTTGATAGACAATCCGCTATCACGTTATCAGAACCGGCAATATGGCGTATGTCCAGATTATACTCCTGAAGCATGAGTGACCACCTGGTCAGCCTCATATTCCGGTTATGAAACTGATTCAAGAATTTCAGAGGGTGATGATCGGTATAAACCACTACGACTGGTCCGAAAGCAGGAAGATATACATCAAAGTTCCTGAGCGCCAGCACTATCGCCAGGAGTTTTTTTTCAATTACAGAGTAATTCCTTTGTGCACTATTGAATTTTTTACTGTAAAAACTCACTGGATGTTCGATACCTTCATCATCTGTCTGTAACAAGACAGCCCCAGCCCCTACGCCACTGGCATCAGTCGCCAGCTGAAAAGGTCTGCTGAAGTCCGGGGCCCTGAGTATGGGGTGGGTACATAACAGGTGTTTCACCAAGGAAAACGCTTCTGCACACTCAGGAACCCACCGGAACTTCTTGTCCTTAGATAATAAGTCAGTTAAAGGTGCAAGTACAGTCGAATAACCTTTGATGAAGCGACGATAATAGCCTATCATACCTAGAAACCGCATGATTTGTTTCTTAGTCGCAGGCTGGGGAAACAGATCGATGGCTTTGATCTTTGTCTGTGGAGGACACACCTGACCCATCCCCACCTCGAACCCCAGGTACAAAACTGTGGCTTTGACAAAATCGCACTTACCCAGGTTTACCACCAAACCTGCTTCATTCAGTTTGTTAAAAGGCTGTCCGATGTGAGCACAGTGACTGTTAAAATCATCGTCGTATATTATGACATCATCTAGGTACACCGTACAGTTGGGAATGTCGGCTACAATGTCGTTCATTAATTTCTGAAACGTTGCAGGGGCATTTTTCAGCCCGTATGGCATAACATGGCAACGATATATGGCACCGTCCACCACAAACCCACACACCTCTCGCGCTCGCTCAGACAAGGGCACTTGCCAATAACCCTTAACAAGGTCTATCTTAGTGAGGAACTTGGCTTTTCCTATCTTATCCACACTGTCGTCCACGCGAGGGAGAGGGTAGGCATTTGTGGGGGTTAAACCATTCAACCTGCGGAAATCTATAAAAACCCGCACCTTGCCATCTGGTTTGGGCTGCAGTGTGACTGGGGAAGTCCACCTTACTGCACCCTCAGAAATCAGCCCACGTTTCAGCATATAATCCAGCTCTTCCCTAAGTGCTGGTAATTTGCTAGGGGGAACACGGTATGGCACTGATTTAAAGGGCGGGTGGTCCCCAACATCGACATCGTGCACCGCTTGAGTAGTGAGGCCAGGATGCTCCGTGAAAACAGCTGGGTTTGAATCAAACAAGTGCTGCACAGCTACACGCTGTTGCTCAGGCAGGTGCAATATCAACTCGTGAGCCACTTGTCTAGAATTCCCCGCCCACTGATCCGCGGAAGCATGACAATCCCAATTATCCTCCCCCGCAGCTTGACTGTCCCTTCCTCCTTCTCCACCACGATCGCTGCAGATCAACACCGGGACAGTGAGAGGCTCGGAGGGGCGCCTCACATACTCTTTCATCAGATTTACATGGCAAAGTTGGTTCTTTTTCTTACGATCAGGAGTAGCTACTAAATAGTCGAGATCAGAAACCTTCCTTACAACCCGATACGGACCAGAATACTTGGCAGACAAGGGGTGTCCCACCAGAGGCAGTAGTATCAGTACCTCCTGATCTACTTCAAACTCCCTCAGCTTCACCTTCTGGTCGTATCTGTCCTTCATCTGAGCTTGTGAACTCTTAAGGTTCCGACCTGCTACCTCCAAGCTCTTTAGCATTCTCTCACGGCTTTCAACAACATACTTTAGAAGCGAGCATGGCTTTGTGACTCCCTCCCAGATCTCATTGACTATGTGGAGGGGCCCCCTGACCCTGTGTCCAAAAACCAACTCGTTCGGGCTAAATCCCAAGCTCTCCCCAGGTACTTCTCTCGCAGCAAATAAAACGTATGGGAGACCTAGATCCCAGTCCTTCCCATTTTCCATGCAATAACACCGCAACATACTCTTGAGAGTCGAGTGCCACCTTTCCAAAACTCCCTGACTCTCGGGATGGTAGGCAGATGACACCACAGACACTATCCCATGTTGCTGCATGGTCTGCTTAAACAGAGCAGAAGTAAAATTGGATCCCTGATCAGACTGGATCTCCTGAGGGTAGCCATAACGAGAGAAATAGACAAGTAGGTTTTTGACAACAGTCTTAGCCATCCCGTTGCGCATGGGGTAAGCATCTGGATACCGTGTTGCTACATCCATTACAGTTAGTAAACATTTATTGCCGGCACTAGTGGGGGGCAATGGGCCAACCATATCGATAACTACCTTGCTGAAGGGCGGCCCAATGACAGGGATGGGTTGTAATGGGGCTCTCAGGATGACCTGATTGGGTTTCCCAACAACTTGACAAGTGTGACACTGTGACACCCATGACACGACACTCGCCTTTAACCCAGGCCACCAGAAAAGCTTGCTCAGAGCTGCCTCCGTCTTACGTGCCCCCAGGTGCCCTGCCAAAGGCACATCATGAGCTAATCTCAATAAGCTCTCACGGCACACCCTCGGTACTACTAACTGGTCCACTAATCCTGACCCGCCATCCCACTTTTTCTTGGGATCCTGATGTCTCCGATACAAGATCCCCTCGGACAAGAAAAATCACCAGGCTGCGCATCCCCATCGCTCTCCAGTTCGATAGCACCATTACCACACGCCCTGATATCAGGATCTTCCAGCTGCAAGGAACATATATCAGCAGGTGCGAGATTATCCAAGTTCATCTTAAATAATTTATTTCCACCTCCAATGTCCCGCTGAGCCATCCTTTCCTCACGCTGCGCATAACGATGCTGTCGCAGAGTCTCTTCCTGCCCTGCACCTGCACTAGCGGTGACAGGCCCCGGGGCCTCTCCAGACTCTAACATAGGTGCCAATAATGAGTCACCAAGAAACACTGCCGGCTCAAAACTCTCCAATTGACCAACACTTCCCGTTTTCTTGTGACCTTTCCTCCGCGGTTTGATAGACTGAGGTGGTGGCTGCAAGGCTCCGGATGTCTGAGAACGCGTCACAACACACGCCATGGTTTGTACGCTACACTTCTCAACCTACTCCTGTTCCTCCCTACTAACGTCGGCCGCCTTCTCGGCAACGACCAAGGGTGAAACCTTAGAAGAAGGCACCGCAAAGTCGTTGCCGAGGAGGAGGTCGACCCCCCCAACAGGCAAGTTCTCTACAATTCCGACATCCAGCTCCTTCGCCACACCACCCACATCCAGCTCCATCCGCACCAGCGGGTAGGACTTCGTAGCATTGATCCCCTGAACTACCACCACCCGAGCAGCGTTAATCGGTCTACCAGTAAAGTTCCTTAACAAGGTCAGAGAAGCCCCAGTATCACGCAATAGCTTAACTCCTCGCCTTTCGCCAGCCCACCTCACAAAACCATGCCCTCTATGACCCCCAAAGACGTCGCGGACAGGGTTCGAGCCTTCCGGACTCTTGAACACAGGCTGTGTCCCAACCTCTGACGAACTATCCTTGGCAAATTCAGAAGATATAGGAGACACCCCTATGCTGCGGGCCAATGACACAACCTTGTTTGGTGGCTTGTTCGGACAAGCATTTGCAAAGTGACCCTCTTTGTGACATGCAAAGCACTCTTTACTCTTTGATTTCCCTTGGGAGTGGGAGGTACCATTAGACTTCTTATACGGGACGGTATTTGGTTTATGTTCAGTTTTATTGTCAGTGCTAGATGGTTTTGTGTATTTATGTGTATCAAAATTCTTGGGAGGGGGAGGGGTACGATCCTTTGCACCCGACTCACTCCTAGCTGCTGCTTCGCACCCTCGAATTAATGACAGTCGGCGGTCAGCCATTTCTGCTGCCTCCTGGAGAGTTCTAGGATTTTTTTCCTTTATATTTAATGTTAAGTCCCCACCTGTGCACTTAAAGAACTGCTCCAAGAGAACCAGCTCACTCAACTCCTCAAAAGTAGCTGCCCTCTCAGAACGCAGCCAATGTCGTAGTGCATCAGACAAGTCCCTAGGAAGGTACTATCCTTGCCCTTAGTAACACCCCGAAACTTCAAGCGGTAAGTTTCTGGTTGTAACTCATAGGCCCGTAGCACAGCCTTCTTTAGCTCATCATAAACTACACAGGACTCTAAAGGTAGTGCATCATACGCTTTTAGCCCCTTTCCTAGGAGTCTTGATGAAACTAATGCTGCCCACTTTTCCTGAGGCCACTGGTGTTCCTGACACTTCTTCTCAAATCGCATAAAAACTCAGCCACACATAATTCATCGAACACAGGAACTAGTTTAAGCAGGTGCGACAATGATTGGTCCCGATGTCTGTTACCTCCCCCAATATTTCGCCCTGTTACCTCCACTCGAGATCTCTCCAGCTCCCTGTCAGCCCGATACCTAGTAGACTCTGCCTGCAGTTCAGCCTCTCGTATAGCAACCTCAGCCTGCACACTAACCTGTCTTTCGGCGGCCTCAACCTGAGCTCTAGCGGCCTCAACCTTGGCCATCTCAAGCCGAAACAACAAATCTGGAGTCAACCCTTGAGGAGGGGAAGGTGCATTTAATGGAGAGGGTCCCTGTGATTGAATTCCACGCTGCCATTGACCATCAACTTGGGGGTATGTACTAAATTCAGGCACCCTGACGTTTGATATGGGGGTAGAGTGGAGGGAGGGCTGGGGACCGGGGCCCCAAGTTGCCTCTCCACCCAGGTCTCTCCCTTCTAAACCCAAAATCAAAGTCCTCAGCTGATCTTTCCTCATGCCACTTAAACCCTGGTGACCCTGAAGACCTGCCACACACTATAAGCCATACTTATTCAGCTTCAACACCCTGGCAGCGGTAAGACTTGGGAACGTCCCTAGGCTAGAGCAGGTGGCTCAGCCCGGGTATCCGAAGCCTATATCCTTCCGGCTAGATCTCTGCCACCTGGCAGATTAACAGCTAGGGGTTTATTATTTCTGTATGCTTGTTATTGTGCCACAGTTTACCGTTTTTGTGAGCATTGTGAGTTAGGGTGTGGATTAGAGACTCTGTCCGAGCAGGCTTGCCTGACTAAGAGTGAGAAGCACACCTGTATGTGGTTATGTTGCGAGTTGCTGCCTTTATTTAATTATACCTATGCCATTATACACTGTATGGCCTATCACTAGTATTTATTCCTGCTTATGAGTTAAGAGTTCTCTAAATCCGTAACGTACTTTCTTTGCTAAGCATCAGATCCTACAGTAGCCGCATGCAGTTTAGAAACCTGCATCTTGTCTACCTGTACGATGTTTTGAGGACTGTTTGCTTTCACCTTCTTTCACGCAGGGGTGATTAGTTGTATTAATTAACGTAACGTTAAATGTACTTTCTTCTAGTTTCCTCTAAAAATCTTCTAGCACCCTCCTCGCTATCGACTACCCACTCCACAGGTCTTTCTCCCTCCGAGCCCGTATCGTGACCTGACCCATCACTGTATTCTGATGTATTAGACATGTTTGTGTACTGCAGTAATTATCACGGTTATAGAATGTGCCTTATCTCCTATGCAAGTATGTATATACTAATGTTATTTAAAGTCTTTTAATGTGTTATATTGGTTGCTCCCAAAAAATAAATAAAATATGTCCACTGTATTCCTCTAATCATAAGGAATCTCAAAACAAATGACCACTATATTCCTCTGTTCAGTAAATCCTATGCAAGGTCGCCATTTGTTACGTCCTGGGATATATAAACACTGGGCTCTTTCTATTGGACTAGGTATGCGGCAACAAGCAACAACGGAAAACGCTAGATCCAACCCTTATCTATAAACCCAGGCAACAAACCACCCTAAACCGTCAAGAGTCCTGCCTGGACAACGAGGTATCCTATGACTCGGTTACAGGGTGCACGCACTATAGACTGCTGATAGTCAAGCAGGCTATATAAAAGATCACACAATTAAGTTGACTTAAAGCTTCAAGGAAAAGATAGATAACGGAATTAAATTGCAGAAACAATTTAATAACAAACTAGAAGAAAGTACATTTAACGTTACGTTAATTAATACAACTAATCACCCCTGCGTGAAAGAAGGTGAAAGCAAACAGTCCTCAAAACATCGTACAGGTAGACAAGATGCAGGTTTCTAAACTGCATGCGGCTACTGTAGGATCTGATGCTTAGCAAAGAAAGTACGTTACGGATTTAGAGAACTCTTAACTCATAAGCAGGAATAAATACTAGTGATAGGCCATACAGTGTATAATGGCATAGGTATAATTAAATAAAGGCAGCAACTCGCAACATAACCACATACAGGTGTGCTTCTCACTCTTAGTCAGGCAAGCCTGCTCGGACAGAGTCTCTAATCCACACCCTAACTCACAATGCTCACAAAAACGGTAAACAGTGGCACAATAACAAGCATACAGAAATAATAAACCCCTAGCTGTTAATCTGCCAGGTGGCAGAGGTCTAGCCGGAAGGATATAGGCTTCGGATACCCGGGCTGAGCCACCTGCTCTAGCCTAGGGACGTTCCCAAGTCTGTGCGCCAAATTACTCTAATTGAAAGGGTGCTCTCTTGAGAGACTCTGATCGCAAGTATCTGACTCGCTCCTGGCGACCCTAAAACAAAAGCAAGACGTGCTAGCGCAGTGCTGAGTGGACTAGGCAAGGGCCCTCACACAACACAACACTAGACACACAGGGACACAGACAAGAAAATGCCCCCAGACTCCCACGGGTATCCTAGTAAAGTCGTGCGGGTCCACAGGACTCGCACCAGCAGACTTTACTTAAAGGATCGCAAAAAGCCTCCCATCCGGTCTAGCCCCTGCTAACCTGACACAAGAACACACTAGCAAGCATGAAACCACCAAATATGAGACAACAAAAAAGCTTCCTAGGTCTCATTAACAATTATGTCTCTGCATAAGGCCCAAAATCCTATCTAGTTATCTGAGAGCTCGTCGTTAATACAATAATAGATATAAGGTCTATCAAGGGGATGGGATAATTAAATAGATTGGTGAAGTAGTGGAAGGAAGGTATACAAAGTAAGAGAGAAAGTTTCTAAGTGGGGTTGAGAGGGATAGATATCAAGGGGGTCCGAAGGGTACGACAGTGAGGTAAGCTCTGAGTCTTGAATCTGTCTGGACCCCACCCTAGGCATACAAAATACATCTCAGGCTTGGCAACACTCAACACTGTTGCCTGGTCAAAATCCTCTACCCCGTGCGTGAGTCGAAACTAAGCCTAACGTTGCAATAAAATGCATATGGCAACGCTTCAGGCTCGTCCCAAGCTGGCAAGCGAAGCAACGTCCCAAGCCGGTCTCTCTCTCCCGCTCGTCTCCTCCCGCCCTCACTAGACTTACATCTTATATATTATAATGAAATAATCAACTATCGAGAATAAAATATACTAAGATGCGTTGGTTAAGAATAAGGGCAGCTTCAAGCTGTGAAACAACAAAAGAATATCCCAGACATTAGTTACGTTGTCGTAGGATATATACTAAGGAAAAGCCTGCCGACCGGCTGCCACCAGCCGGTTTCTAAATGGCTGGGCAGCCGACGCGTGCGCATGCCCGCACGTGGCTACTATGCAGAAGCGTCACAATGCTCGATACCCAACTCCTTCAGGGACTGATGAAAAATGTTAGAGGTAAAATTAGTTCCTTGATCACTTTGCACTTCATGGGGGAAACCCATTCTGGTTAAGAATTTGAGCAGTTCCTTGATGACAGTTGGAGCAGAGGTAGTCCTTAAGGGTATAGCCTCTGGGTAGCGAGTTGCCATGTCCATAATAGTTAATAAATAAATGTTACCTTGGGAAGTCTTAGGCAATGGGCCTACAATGTCCACTACCACCCGAGTAAAAGGATTCTCGAAGACGGGAAAGGGCACCAGAGGATGTACCGGCACCTTCTGATTGGGTTTTGCTGTCATCTGGCAAGTGTGACACACTCTACAAAACTCCACTACATCTGCACGCATTCCTGGCCAGTGAAAGTGGGCTCTGATTCTGTCTAGAGTTTTTCTCACACCTAGGTGTCCTGCCAATGGTATACAATGTGTCATTTCCAAGATATCTCTACGACAAGGTTTGGGGACTACTACTTGATGGACGTCCCAGGCCCCGTCATCGATTGGTCTGTGTGGCTGTCTCCATCTACGCCACAATACTCCTCCTTTGAGGTAGAAACATTCACCACCCTCCTTCTCACATTCCTCTTCACTCACGGCCCTGGCAGCTAACTCCTTGCATTCACTATCATCTCTCTGTAGCTCTACCAGGCCACTAGGACAATTTGGAGGGGTTTCATGGTCATCGTTAGGGTCAAGATGAGCCATAAAGGTGTCAGATAAATCCACCTCAGTCACATCATCAGGCACAGTTGGAGCGTCATTCACACTCTCATCATCCCTTTCATCAACTCTTACATTCGGTACATTTCGGTCTGAGGGAACTGCTACTTGAGACATTGAACGTGTGACAGCACACACAGGGAAAACAGTTGGCATCTCCTTTTCGAGCTCACCGGTTAGTGGCTCGTTAACAGGGGAAAGTGACAAAATGGGGTCTGGTCGGATCTTCTCACCTGCTACATCATTCCCCAAAAGGAGTGATACCCCGGGCACAGGGATATCTTGGGACCTACACAAAGCTATGGTGGCCTCACCCTGTAGTAACTCACATTCAATTTCGCCTTTTACCAAGTATGCATAAAATTGGCCTCCAGCACCTCTCATTATAACTGGTTCGCCAGGTGGGCACTCAGTGTAAGGATTCACCATGAGGGTGCTAGTAGAACCTGTGTCTCTCAGAATTTTTACCTCATGCATGCAACCATTTAAACTCACGTTGCCAGATGAAATAAAGGGACGGTAACTGTCCTGCACTGATGGTGAAATTATTATTGGCTTAACCATAGTGGGTTGCACCACGCATGCTACTACACCCCTGTCTAGATGATTTACGTTAGCTGCTAGGTACTCCTTCTGTCGGGAGTCCTGCATTAAAGGAACTTTTGGTGCTAGGTACTCCTTCTGTCGGGAGTCCTGCATTACAGGCACATATGGAGTTTGAGATACGGCGGAAACAGTCTGCCCCGATCTCTCTGTTCTCTCCTTGGCCCAGCACTGATAAGCTAGGTGGCCTCTCTTGCCACAAAAAGTACATACTTTAGGTTTAGGGGATACGGAAACGTTCCCTCTTTGAGCATTACTATTAATTTGGGCCCCACCTCTGTTACCATTGCCCTGAGTCGCATTTTTAGTTGGGGGAACAATTCTATTTTGGCTAGCTGGGGAAGACGTTACAGGCTTGTGACTGGGTCTGTCAGATTTGTGATTGGGATACTTAAAATTAGAACTAGAATTATCGTAGGGCTTCTTTCCACGAAATTTGTTGTTGAGCACGTACGTGTCAGCCATGTCAGCGGCGTCGGCAAGACAATCTACCTTTATCCCCTTTAAATGATAGGATACAGAAGAATCAATTTTCCATAGGAAATTTTCTAACAGGACCAACTCCTTCAGATCGTTGTAGCTTGTGACTTTCTTACTCTTGACCCAATGATTGAAAGTTTTAGTCATGGTCCTGGCAAATACCTTATGGGTTTCTTCTACTTTCTTCTGGTTTTTACGGAAAGATTGCCTGTAAGCCTCAGGCTGTAATTGATAGGTTTTTAGGATAGCTTCTTTGAGATTGTCATAATCCTGCCTAACCTCTGCTACTTCTGACAAATACGTGGCTCGAGCCTGCCCTGTCAAAACGGTTTGTAACATAAAAGTCCATTGATCTCTTGTCCACCTCATACCTCCAGCAACTTCCTCAAACAAAACAAAGAAATCCTGCACATTATCCTAAGTGAAAGGTGGAATGACACTAGTCATAGTCAATCCCAGAGGGGGAGCAATTAAAGGAGCATTTGTATCGACATTTAGTTGAGCTATACGATATTGATATTCACATTGTTCGGTCGTTGCTGTGGCTTTTATGCTGGCTTCTTCGGTATTTGCTTTTATTCTGGCTTCTTCGGTATTTGCTTTTATTCTGGCTAGTTCTAATATTTGATCACCAGTCAAACCAGGTGGCAATTGTTCATCAAGTTGGCTAGGTTTACTCGGGATCCCACCAACTGCTCCGTCACCCTCCTCGCCTTCTACAGGGAATCGGTGGGTTTTTATGGTCTGAGCCACCTCTACTTTGGACATGTTGGAGACAGTTAATTGGAGATGTGAGGCAAGCACTTTCAGTTCGGTTTTTGACAGACGGTCAATATCAGGGGCTGTGGGTTCTGATTCTATGACAACTCGAGCATCTTCGTCATTAACTCCCTCCGACATATTATGTTCCAATAAGTCCGAGGAAGCGGGAGCCCCGGGATCATTGCCACTGCCCCGCACTACACTCACAACAACACTGCGGCCGTTAGAATTATCGGAGGTGAATGAGGTTGCCACCAACGGTTTTATCGTATGGTAACTTATCGGACTTACTGAGCTCATATGACGCAAAATCGCGTCATAAACTTATTGGAGAGGTATAGAGATAAGTCCATATGACGCGATCGCGTCATATGAGTTTTTGGTTCACTAGTCCATATGATGCGATCGCGTCATATATGTCTGGGGGAGTTAATTAGATCAGGCATGATTAATATTTGATTTTTAAGTAGTGAAACGGTAATGAAACTGAGTGAAACTGTATGAAACGAATCCTGGCATGGTCGCCACTCTTCTGTTACGTATCTTGATCCTCAAGTGGTTAACTTGATGAATCTAGATAGCACAGAGATATATATTAAGGTATCAGTCAGCTGAAGGCAAAACAAAAGTAAAATCTAATAACATTATTTCCTGTTGTTGCTTCCTTTCCTTTTGGATCTTTATGGCTTGGTATCCTTTACTGACTGATACTCTTTAATTATGAAAAAAATACTGAAACTAATTAAAGTCATGTAGTATTTATAAAGAATTATTATTTAACCGAAGCTTAGTAGGCTATGGTTATGAACCGAATAAGTTATATGTAAAGAAAGACGATTAATTCTATAAAAAGTCTTGAAAGATAAATATTAAAGTAAGAATAATTCTGTCTCTTACCCTTTTTGAAATTAATAGATAGTTTTCTTATATGTCCTTTTATTTATATTTAATGTAGTTATTATTCTTGGTTCTTGTCTTACGTTAATAGTATTATATTATTATTATCATCAGGATTAATATCAAAGTCACATAAAAAGTTAGATATATATTTAATAATTAGTTAAATGTATTTCTTAACCACGTAACATTGAGGTTTGATTATGAGTAAATTAAGTTACAGGATCGCTTCATAGATTCGATTCAGGTCTCACTCAAATAATATGAAAAGCAAAAATAATATTTTAAAGCTAAAAGAATTTTCTTCAGCTTAGGAAATCACTAGAAGTAACATTAAAACAGCCATGTTAGTCTAAGGCGATATTACTAATATGAAACAATAGTATCACCGTACTAAGTATCGTTAAGCAATGTAAGCTTAATTAAAAGAAAATGAAAGAACTCATAAGTCTTAATATAAAACAATAGTATTACTTTTATCATAACCCAATTACTTGAAGAGTTGCTTTAGTCCACAAGTTAGTCAACTAAAATAGTTAAGTACATAATAGTAGCGTTAACGTTAATTCCCAATCACATATCTCACTAACCAACATAACGTAAGTGTTTACACCGAACACACTTAACACACACTTATATAATCTGACTGACAGTCACAATCACATTATAATACTTCACCCCGTCTTCCTCCAGCTGCAAGTTCACCTTCCCAACTCCAAATGAGACTGATTTGAATGCCCACTACTCGGGTCTTATATACTAAACAATGATGGTGTAGGAACGAATCAGGAGGCGGGTGATGGTGCGAGCCCCAATCACAGCTCCTCTAGTTGCGTAAGAGGTGCGTGGTCCAATGGAGTCTCCTGGCATCGATCATACGTCATAGCGTCGGGTCATCGAAGTAGTTTGCAGGGTCCCCTATGATGCACGCAGGTGTGAAGGCTTGTTTGCTGGTATGCGGATGAGCTGGTTTCCCCCTCGCTGGTCTGCTTCGCCGCCTGGGTAGTTTGGCACTCCTTCAACTCTTAATTCTAACTCTTAAATTAACATACAGGGCTCCGTATGTCAGAATATCTATCTATCTATTGCCGGACGCCTTACTCCTCTTTACGAGGGTGGCCACACACAAAGCGCCCCCAAGCAGACCTAACCCCTGTGAGAAGGACAATCCGTGCCAGTTTACTGAAGGACTTACAGGATTGACCACTCAACTTAGGGTCTGTCTGACTCCAGGCCTTCTATGTATATTTTTAGCACTATTATTCTACAGTGGTGCGCGGCTAGTCCATCCACTAACCGGCTTCACCCTTAGGTGAGCAGTACGGATTTGTATAAGGTTTACTCTCCTAGACAGGTTGCCGACCAAGGCTGACGAGTCCCATCCACCCGGATTTGTATAAGGTTGTCTCCCCTAGATAGTTTGCCGATCAAGGCTAACGAGTCCCATCCACCCGGACACACATATATATATATATATATATATACAGTATATATACAGGGTGTTTTAAAACAACACTGCCAGAGTATGACGACCACATTGATAAAAATATATAATACACATATTTCTATTCTATTTTTACCAAAAATATATTGTAACGGAGATAAATGGTTATTTAGAAATGTAGCAAAACAGGGTTCTGAGCTCAGCATAAAACATATGATACATAATATGAATGATTACCAAGTAAAAAAGGTAAAGAGGAGATATCCAATGACCTAATCACATATGAATAATTACAAAATCAAAGTAACATCAAATTGGTAATGTCATTTTGCAATTAGAAGAAAACTGCTAAGTATTATAATCCAAGTAGCGTAAAAAGATATGCACCAAATTTTGTAACGATGACCAAGAGGTAAAATAATGAATCTCAAGTCTGGGTCAGGTATCGAACACTGCTATAGGTAATTTAATCGTTCGTGAAACTGTTTGAATGGGAAACAATTGTTCCTGCGCAATTTACTGTTCCAATACAAATACCTCATTACGTTATTATTATCACAGAGTACTAACGAAATATGTCTATCAGTTTTATGGTTGAAGTTTGACGATTTTACGTAGCTGTAGACATACAAGTATATGGTGTTCACTAATGAACATTTAAAATCATCTAATGGTACCCAAAACAAACAATTTACGTCACTTGGACTTAACGAGTATAAAATAACAAAGGCAAAGACACACCTAAATAACGACAATCCATATTTATGTGGTATTATAAGGTAAAGCAAATCACTGACAGAAGAAGATAGCACCATGGTCGAGCAGATGACTAAACACATGAAAAGATTCGTTATGACTCCAAAGCTTCGAAAAAAAACTCGAACTGGGATTGGAGGCAAGAGGTAGGCTATTTGGGGGGGAGGGGGGACACTAGCCCATGTTCGGATTATAGCTCATACCTGGGTGTCACTAATTATTTTACTCAATGTGGTTTAAATCATTAATGGTATATTATTTTGCATTTTGTCCTTAGATAATCTTCTTCGTTATTGTATTTACTAATTAGCAGATGAGGTCTGGCAGTGTTGTTTTAAAACACCCTGTATATATATATATATATATATATATATATATATATATATATATATATTGTCACAATGACCAGGATCTTTTAGTAGTAGCTGGAGTGACAGAAATAAATATATATAGGAACTAAATTACGTATTTGGTGTGGGTTTCCATAGCCACAGATTTATAGAACAAGACTAGTAACAATTATTGTATTGAAATTCTTTAGTCAAAATAAATTATATTGCAATTCTTGACTACTAATATACATTTAAAAAAATAAATACTTTAATTTAATGTTGTGATGATCGGAAATGAGCCAGCTGTTCTTTTAATTTTTTCATGCTGTAGGCTACTTGTAATATGTCACTTGTGGAAGGTTGTATTTCTGGTGGTTCATTTTTGTTTGTGTGCTTAGGTTTTATAATAAATCTGTCCATTTTGATTATAGCCTGGAATCTAGATAAATCCTTGCCTAGAATACCGGTACGACAAATTGTTGAAAAAATAACCAAATGTGGAAAATACATCGTTTGAATTTGTATGAATACGAGTTTAGGTCCATACATTTCATGCATACACCGAAACAGTCTTTTTCTCATAAAATAACACTAATTTATGAGGCACCATAACCCACTTTTCTGATGTTGTGTTATTAAAACTAGTGAATGGACAAGACTGGCTGAGCATGGGCCGCCGAGCTCTTGACTTACGTAACCAACACGTACATTTCCTGTAGGCCTACAGAAGGCTCGTTCTCTCTCTCTCTCTCTCTCTCTCATCATTCCTGTATAATGGGTGCTCTATCTTTTCTCCTTTTCTCTTTGCGTTGAATAATTATGAAAAGTAAAGAATTGCCAGAGTCACTATATAGGCCTATTCCCATTAGTAATTGTATTAAGTGATACGTCTGACACGGCATTATGATGCAATTTATATCTAATACTTTAATCTATTCTCTGATTACTGATGAATGATCTCTCTCTCTCTCTCTCTCTCCTCTCTTGCGAGCCGCCAATTAGGTCATTGCGAGCCGCCACTGGCTCGCGAGCCGCGCAATGAAGACCACTGCCTGAGTGCTAGACGGTAGTGGCGCCTGACTTATTAAAGCAGCTGTGCCAAGTCTATTAGAAGGACCTGGTATTGTGAGTTTCACTCAGATACCCTTACAATTAAACATGCCTAGTTTTGCCGTGCCGCTAAGCATTTTTGTCTCAATAAACCTTTGTGTAGAATGAGCCCATAGAGTGTTATCAGTTTCGTCTAACCAGTTGTTAGTTAAGCGGCAACGTGTAGTTTGCTAGATAGTGTGGCTGGCGAGGGAGGTGTTGAAAGCTTGTTGCTCTTGCCTCGCGGGAGGTAAGGTTGCTAAGCAACACGAGATTATTTTAATTATGTGATCATTGCAAGTTCAGTTGTGTTACAATATAAAGCTGTAATTAATTTTACTTGCCACGCTGTTTTAGTTAAGTTGTTAACACAGGAATACTTTAGTATAAGTTATTCTTGTGAAGTGTCTTAGTCTTATCATATCGTGTGGTGAGATTTTGCAACCCCTTCGTTCGAGGCTGGCCTCCGCGGTGCTCTGCAACATCCGGTCCCCTCACTCTCTCGTGGGCGGCCAGACAGTATAGGTGGTGGTTGCTCTCTCTTGTGGCACCTCAGTCAGCCCCAGTTTAATTTTCCTTGCTTGCATAATAGTAACGTAACGTAATTAACAGAGAACCCTAGACATTCATTTCTTTTAATTATTCATTTCCTCTGATCAGCAGTTTAGTATCTGTCCCTTTGTTTTATATATTCTGTTCCTCCGGTGGCTGACTTCGGAATTCGTGATGGGGAAGAGCTGGGAGGTTTGCCGGGGTCCTTACTAATAAAGGTGCGGTCACACTATGAAGACTTAAGGTAATTACCGCGGCGACTTGAGGAGTGCCGATTGTCTTTGCCGATCATCCGTAACTTGACCAAGAGTAAATGTCTGCCTGAGGCAGGCTGGACGGCATCACGGATCACGGCATCATGGATGGGGCTACACGGAGACCTAGCATAGCAAACCGCCGGCGTCATGCGGCGCAACGAGGCAACAGGACGGCAAAAGGAAGGCAACTTGACGGCTTTCATGTTACGCAGGTCCCCTACTCGCGCTGGCGCGCAAGCCCCGCCACGTGGCGCGTGTCGGGAGCCAACGCTTTGGTGACGCATGGCGCCACATGGCGCTGACCGGTCGGCTACCGGTCCCCCTCACGTGCATACCGGTGGGCGCGTGACGGCGCTTGCCTCACGACCGCGGCTAGCTCGGCGACCAATTTTCCATGCTTCTTGCATGTTCATAGCAAATTGAAACCAGCCACGACCATCCTGGCCACCCATCGTACCGTACTGTACCGTGGGGATGCGCGGGGACCACCCACGACGCGCGGTGACTTAGATGAAGACCTCCTTAAGACCTCTAAGTCGCCGCGGTAATTCCCTTAAGTCTTCATAGTGTGACTCCCGCTTTAGCACTGTTAATCCCATAGACAGTCCACACACACACACATCCATAACCCCTACATATTTTTCCCAGTGTTCGTGCTTAGGACCCGGTAACAACCTTGACGGTTCTGCCCCAACACTTGTGTGTTCCCTATCTCGGGTTTCGAACTGAGGCAACGGAGTGTTTAACTCCCCCAGACATATATGACGCGATCGCGTCATATGGACTAGTGAACCAAAAACTCATATGACGTGATCGCGTCATATGGACTTATCTCCATACCTCTATAATAAGTTATATGACGCACTAGCGTCATATGGAGCTCAGTAAGTCCGATAAGTTACCTTACGATAAAACCGTTGGTGGCAACCTCATTCACCTCCGATAATTCTAACGGCCGCAGTGTTGTTGTGAGTGTAGTGCGGGGCAGTGGCAATGATCCCGGGGCTCCCGCCTCCTCGGACTTATTGGAACATAATATGTCTGAAGGAGTTAATATTAATTAGGAATCCAGCTTCAGTCTGGACGTCCCCCATAGTTAGGTGAGTGTGGGAGGTGGACTCTAAGAGTTCATTGTTTGGGCGGTAACTCACTGGGGGGCCCAGGTTGAAGCAGGATATATTGGTGTGATATTAGAGGTGGTCAGGGCAACTTGCTTCCACTAATATCACCCCGAGGTTAGTAGTCATATTAGGACACTGCCTTGTATTGTTAGAACATTATTATATGCTACATTATTATGTGCAACTCTCTTGGGTTGAGAGTGGATTACCGTTGGCTGGTTTGCGCACGGTTTAGTATTGTCGAGGGCGCGCATAGCCTGTTATGCTCGAAGTACACCTGCACTCTTTTTTTTCGTTGATGTCTGCTGGTAGCCTATATGTATTTTAACTGTTTTGATTATCCAACCCAGCATTGCTAATCCAAGTGTTGGTTTCGAGTTCTCGTAGCTAGTAAGTTACATGATTATTTCTGTTCTACTTATTATTCAGAATAGGAGCAGGGCAGTGTGCACCTTAACACCCTACGAGCGGCCTAGGCGGTAATTTATATGTACCACCCAGCGTTTTTTTTTTGGCCATAAATGGGGTTGTTTCCGTGCTCTTTTTCATGCATAAACAAGACCCAGAGCATAATACAAGTATGTATTCCTGAAAGGGCGTAAATTGAGCTTTCCAATGACACCCGAACCATCTTTCTACGATCACTGGTTGTCTTGCAACGATCGTGCAACCGAAGGGCAAAATCGCTAAAATACGGTCATTTTCTTACATTATTACGTGTGTAGCGAGTGAGTGAGGGTGGAGGAGGGTGCAATACATCTCAGTAGTTCCACGGCGGCCGTGGCGAGCGGCGGTAATCTATGCTCCTCCCACAGCTCCGCTCTCTCTCAGAGCACATTACGTGCTCAAAATTGCACTCGACAATAGCCGGGTGCCGCCACATAGGCCATATTTATTTCACTCGACTATAGCCGGGTGCCGCCAGTTATGGGTTAAGCCCTGAGAAGAGCCTGGAAGCGTTCATAAAGCTCTTACCTGTTGCGTCGTGGTGTTGTTTGGTAGAAAGACAAGGTTCATTTGCATTAGTCATTATTTTCGTACACCGTCTCTAAGTAACTGAGGTCCAGATGCGTAACAATATATATATATATATATATATATATAGTATATATACTGTATATAACTATATATATATCTAATATATTATATATACAGTATATACTTTTTTTTTCTCTTTTTTTGCATTATATCTTTATCGATGTGTTTGCTTATCGCAGCCGTGCATGATTTGTTTATTGACATATTTTTGCATAATCATGTTATTTAATGTATAATTATATTATGTTGGACTGGAACACAATTATTTAGGTTTTTCAGTTTGTATTTGTAAATATTGATATTGTAGGCAAAATGCTTGCTAGTTTTTCAGTGAGAGTATTGTCGGGTAGTAAAAATTAGCTTGTCATTTGAAGTCTTTGGAGTCGAGTAGGAATAATTAAATATACAATTATTTATGTGTTTTAAATGTCTAGGTATCATTCTTAAAGGGGGTATCCCACTGTGCGACTTTTCGATGGCGAATGCCGTGCGACCGTGTTTTTTTTTCTGTCCCAAAATTCGAGGCGAATAGGGTTTTTTCAGAAGCAAATGAAAGCGAAAAAGCAAATTGATGGACGATGTAATGAGATAAAACCGCGGAGGTTGTGTGACTTTTGGCGAATATGGCGAATGCCATGTGTGTGTGTGTGTGTTGTAGTGTGTGTGTGTGTTTGTGTGTGTGAAAAGGCGAAATGTGGAAAAGCTGGACATTCTGTGTGTGTGTGTGTGTGTGTTGTAGACAATGTAGAGTGCGTGTGCAACTGTGCATGTATGCGTGCTGTAGTGAGTGAGTGTGTGTGTGTGTGTATATGTGAAAAGACGAAATATGGAAAAGCTGGACATTCTGTGTGTGTGTGTGTGTGTGTGTTGTAGAGTGTGTTTGCAAATGTGCATGTATGTGTGCTGTAGTGAGTATGTGTGTGTGTGTGTGTGTGTGTGTGTGAAAAGGCGAAATGTGGAAAAGCTGGACATTGGGTGTGTGTGTGTGTGTGTATCTATGGATCAATAATGTGTACAAGCCTTATCCCGGAATATCTGAACAGTACTTGGGAGAACAACAATGATACACTGACGAACTATTCTGAAGAATTAACAGTCCCATAGAGAACATTAACTTTGTTTTATATTTTCGTTCGAAGTTCACAATCTCGTTTACATAAGGTCTATTACAAAAACATATGCCCTCGAATCAAAATGTAAATATAATTGTGTGGGTATGTCTGAGTGTCTGTGCATCTATGGAATAGGTGTATTCCCACTCAAGATACAATTATGGGTATATTTTTTCTTTCCTTGCAATTATAAGACTATTGTATTCCGATTAGGAAGTGTAGATGGAGGTCAGAGGGTTATTTGAGATACTCTTTACCCTTCTAGTTCCACAGATCATTCCAAAGCTAGATAAAATCTTCTAAAGGTAGTGAGAATATACTGTCAAAATGCGTTCTAATCTTCAAAGGGTTAAGTAGAAGTAACTATTAAATTAACACTGTCACTATTATGATAGTTTGTTTCCTCTAATTCGAGTTATTATTTGTCGATTTAAGGGGAGATTTCCACTTGAAGGATTTTATTCTAAACCCCTTTCTCCGTCATGTTTAGCACCATTCCTTTTGAAATTTTAAGACGTTCGCCCCATTCGAACGTTCCCTTAACACTCCACGAGCGGCTAGGTCGGTAACTTCTACTACCTGCCAAGGTCCTAATGTGGCGGCGTCTACGCCGTGGGACCACCTCCCGGAGCTGCCAACCGCGGATGGCTGCCGACCCTCCACGGCCGGAGACAAGATCAAAGACCAGTGGAGGACAACCGGATGCCGGCCGCGGGGAGCAGTTTCGGGAGCCAAACCGTCAAAACCATCCCCTGCCCCCTCCCTAGGGGCACGGGTCCTTGGAGTGGCTTCGGTTGCGCCGGGAATTTCCACACCTCTCACACCACACACACACATCACACAGTTTTTCCTACACCGAGAAATGACTCTCCGGCTGTCATTTCTCGAAGACTTCTTCTAGCCGGAGACATTGAGAGCAACCCAGGACCCACCTACACATACATATGTCCAACTTGCTCAAAACCCATCACTTCGAGTTGCCACACTAAGGGTTCAGTTCTCTGCAATTCATGCAGGAACTGGACCCACTTCACCTGCACAACACTTGCCTCCAAGAAACACTACATGAACACCTGGACCTGTTCCTCATGCCCCTCCCTCTCCCAGTCAAATCCCTCACCTAAAACCCATCCACCTCTCCTCCCCAACCCTCCTAACCTTCCCATATCATCCACTCCCCCCCCCTAAAACCCATCCACCTCTCCTCCCTAAACTTCCCATACCATCCACATCCTCAACTCAACACACCACACCCATCCTAATCCATTCCAACCCCCATCTCCTGCACCCCAATCCCCACCCCCACCTCACCCATCCCAACCCCAAGCC
This sequence comes from Paralithodes platypus, assembly GCA_032716605.1. Lineage (NCBI taxonomy): Eukaryota > Metazoa > Arthropoda > Malacostraca > Decapoda > Lithodidae > Paralithodes > Paralithodes platypus. Next base: position 21,537,861 of record CM064540.1, read on the forward strand.
CCTCCCTCACCCCCACCCCTACCTCATCCTCGTGCAGCAGCACCCAACATACATCGTGCATATAACATTAACATTCTCCAATTGAACATAGATGGCATCAACACAAAGAAACACGAACTCTCACACTTCATCAAACAACACAACATACACATTGCCATCTTACAAGAAACAAAACTCCGCACAACACAAAAAACACCCACATTTCATGATTTCACCACCATCAGACAAGACCGGGCTGTCGGCGGGGGCGGTGGACTCATCACCCTGGTACACAAAGAAATATCATACATAGTTACCAGTGTACAAACCAAATCCCTCCTCCCCCCAAATGATAACACAACAGAAATACAATCAATTAAAATACACACTGGCAACAACTCCAACATAACCATCATAAACACATACATCCCTCCCCAAACATCCCCTACAGTACCAAATGAATACAGACCACACTTACAACACATCACAAGCACCCCACACATCATCCTGGGTGGTGACTTCACGCCAAGACGTCGGCCTGGTTTGTCGACAACCCCGACACAGACAGAGGGCGGGTACTACAAAACCAAACTGATAACCTCATCATCCTTAACGACATCCATCAACATACCCATATTCCTCACCAAGCCCTCTATAAGCCATCATCTCCAGACATCACCTTTTGCTCCCCAGAACTCGCCCCCACAACATCCTGGAGGGTGGTCAGAACCATAGGGTCTGACCACCTCCCGATCATTATCACCACCACAACCAGACTCACCCCAGATAGCCACAAACACACATACACCAATTATAAAAGAGCTAACTGGGAAGCATTCACAAATGAGACAGAACAACACTTCACAACTCTAAACAGTACACCCATCACTAACATCAACAATGCTGTACACATACTCAATACAACTATCCAAAACGCTGACTAGAAACACATTCCAAGAGGTAACAGAAAAAGACACAACCCCAACTTCACACCCAAAATTCAAAACCTCATCAGACAACGCGACATACTGAAACACCCCCCAGCACCCCACACACAAGACATCACACAACAAATCCAAGCACTCAACACCCAGACTAACAACAAAATACAAGAACAACAAAAACTAAATTGGAATAACTTCCTACAAACACTTGATCACAAAACAAACCCCAAAAAACTCTACAAAACACTAAACAGCATCACACTTTCCAACAGCAACACAACACATCACATGCTGCAATTACAACAACAGACTCTACTCCTTCATGTAAACAACAAGCAAACACTCTCATCAATCACTTCTCACATGTCAGCCACCTAAAACCTCACAAAGACGACCGACGTGTCATCCGACGTAAGAGACAATTCCCCACAGACCCTGACTATACACCCTTCACCAATCACCAGACAAAGCATATCATCAACAATCTCAAGGACTCACCCCCTTGTGGCCTAGACAACATAAGCAACATACACCTCAGACACCTGGGACCACAAGGCATACAAGCACTCACTAACATATCAAACTACAGTTATTCACACAACACAATACCAGACATTTGGAAGCATGGTATCATCACCACATTCCCCAAACCCATCAAAGACCCCACGCTACCCTCCTCACACCGCCCCATCACACTCCTTTGCTCCCCCTCCAAAGTTATGGAACGCCTAGTATAACAACTAATTACACCCGACCTACCCCTAGCTCCAACACAACATGGCTTTAGGCCACTGCACTCCACAAACACTCTTCTCACAGACCTTACACAAAGAGCTTCTGACGGCATCAACTCAGCTAGACCACCACACAGATCACTATTAGCCACAATCGACATTAGTAAAGCCTTCGATGCCATCCCCCGCCACAACCTAACAAACAAAATCTACAACACAAACATGCACAACAACACAAAAAGTTGGCTGGCCAACTTCCTAGCAGGCAGATGTGCACACGTATCTTTTGCCGGTCAGTCATCTAAAATCAGAAACTTTCCAAACGGAATCCCACAAGGATCTGTCCGATCGCCCGCACTCTTCAATCTGTACATGCACGATATAACTACACCCAATACGCCCCAAAGAAACTTAGCCTCCTATGCAGATGACATAACACTCACATGCACACACCATGACCCAAAAAGAGCAACAGATCTCCTTCAACCCTATCTCAACACACTACATGGCTGGTGCACTACAAACAGACTTAATCTAGCCCCAGCCAAATCCACCGCAACCCTGCTCACAAGCTGGACAGAACACGAATACATCCCTCAACTCACCATAAACAACACACCCCTAACACATACACACACACCCAAATTCCTAGGAGTAACATATGATACTCATATGACATTCAAACAGCACACCACAAACATTAAAAAGAAACTGACATCCAGACTTAACGCCCTCAGGTCACTTGCTCACACAAAATTTGGACACAACAAAGAAACTACCACCACAGTATATAACCAATACATAAGATCAGTGATGGAATACGCAAGCCCAGCCTGGGCTTCTAACCTAGCTGAAACACATCATAAGATCTTACAGACTATTCAAAACAAAGCCCTGAAGATCATTACAGGCTGCACAGCTACTGCACCCACAGATCACCTACATCAAGAAACCAAAATCCTCAAAGTCAAAGATCATCTGGACATGAGAGGCACTCAATTCCTGGCAGCAGCCTCCACGAACCAAGACCACCTACTAAACTACATAGCAACACACCCACAGACACCAAGAAATATCAAAACAACACCCAGCACACGGTATCACACACAATTACTGTCCTCTCTCCCTCCCTGCCCACCCCGAACCAACTTCCAGAAGCACATCCATACTCATATCTCTTGCCGATCCATCCACTCACTCACAGACAACACGCAGCTGCAAGCACGACCTCCCAAAATCCATCCTTCCGAATCCTCCCTTCCTCGCGAGGACAGAGTCCACCTGGCCAGGCTGAGATGCGGACACCATCCAGCTCTCCTGAGCTATCAGAAGAGACTGGATGACTCCGTTGTCGATGCCTGCCCGGGATGTAACACAGCACCCCATACCATTAAACACATCATAGAAGACTGCATTTCACACAACCACTTACGCCAACAACACTATCTACACTCAATGAGAGCTCTGTGGGAAAGCCCAATCGTGGCCATGGCCTTCCTCGGGGACTCGGGGCTGTTCGGCCAGGCAGCTTAGGGAACAACAACCACAACAACAACCTGCCGAGCGGGTGGTTTTACCCTAAACGAGCATATTTCCGTGCTCTTTTTCACGCATAAATAAGAGCCAGAGCGTAATACAAGTATGTATCCGTGAAAGGGCGATAATTGAGCTTTCCAATGACACCAGAACCATTCTTCTACGATCACGGGTTGTCTTGCAACGATCGTGCAACACGAAGGAAAAATCCCTAAAATACGTTAATTTCCTGACATATTTCCCTGTCTAGGGAGGCAGTGAGTGTGGATGTGTGTGGAGGTGGGCCCAGTGCAGTGTTGCCATACGTACGATAATTATCGTACATGTACGATAATTTTACCCTTGGTACTATGTACGATAGTGTTTCTCATTATCGTACGTTTTGTACGATAATTTTACGATTTCAACAAAAATACTATATTATTATATGAATTAAACCAAAATGCAACAGAAGTTCGGAGAGAGTTCAGGGAATTATTGAACATCCAAATAAATCTCTTAGATAATCACATTGGTTCATACATATATTACATAAATTAATAAAGGGAGTAAGGAATTTATCAGAATTGAAAAGGGAACTTATAACAAATCTGAGATAACCGAAGATTAGGAAGAATAGTTCATAATGATTTAGAACAATAGGCCTTCTAGATAAAATTATGTAATCGTTTCTTAGGAAAAACTTATTCATTATTATTAAAGTAATAATAGTAGACCAATAAACCATCTATATATATATATTATAGAGAGAGAGAGAGAGAGAGAGAGAGAGAGAGAGAGAGAGAGAGAGAGAGAGAGAATAGTGTGTACGATAATGTTGGTGCAAATTCCATAATTTTGTGGTCACAATACGATAATTCTGCATTTAGAATCTGGCAACACTGGGTGCCGGTGCGGCAGCCGTGCCGGCGCGGCAGCCGTGCCGAACGGTCAGAGTCAACCTACGCTCCTCCCACCGCTCGGACTCTCTCTCAGAGCCAATTATGTGCTCAAAATTGCTACCGACTTAAGGCGGTCCCCACCACATTGTCCTTTATTCTCTAGACCGCCTTAAGTTGCGCCCCGCCAATAAGGGGTAAATACAGCTTAGACAGGACCTTTTGAAATAACTATGCTTCACATACACACTCGACATAGCCACACAACAATAACACACACATAGTAGGGGAGCTAGCAAACATTTGTATTACATCTCGAGTACAAAAGGTTTGAGTACTGGAATTTATTGATAGTCTATTGGAGATCCCCAATCGGTGATTCTTAAGTTTTATAATTGGTGCATTTGGTAGTAGGAGCCCCTTATAAATAATTTCCCATAAGAGTTCTTAAACATGTATTTTTGCTTGATACTGTACATCGTTGTAGAGTTATCTGACTGGTCTCAAATGACTCATCTGAACAAGAGAAACAACTTATGTTCAGACAATGTTTAGCTAATGTTGACAGTTTGACTAGTACAGGCACCTGTACAAAAGTTGCCATTTTTTACCAATTATTGAACTACAGGTGCCTGTGCAAGTCAAACAGTCAACATTAGCAAAGCATAGTCTGAACATAAATTGTTTCATTTGTTCAGATGAGTCATTTGGGACCAGTCAGATAACTCTACAACGATGTACAGTATCAAGCAAAAATACATGTTTAAGAACTCTTATGGGAAATTATTTATAAGGGGCTCCTACTACCAAATGCACCAATTATAAAACTTAAGAATCGCCGATTGGGGATCTCCAATAGACTATCAATAAATTCATATACTCAAACCTTTTGTACTCGAGATGTAATACAAATGTTTGCTAGCTCCTGGACTAACAACACGTGTTTCGGTAATGGTTCCGGTACACTGACTTTTAATTTGAACCATAGTTTGAACTTGTAACTCGTGTTATATAAGTTTATTATGAAATATTATGAAGAATTAAATAGGTAAGTATACATAACTTACTGTTATGTATATAGTACTTATGATTAAATTATCGTATTTCGGCGATTTTGGTCACTCGGTAAACCAGCTGATGAATCTCGGCGCTCCAAATTCACTTGCATTGAAATTATATTCTTTGTACAAGACCACCCCTGGTTTTGCAGGGTTTATTTAAGGCTTAGAAATGTTTCTTTATACGCCGGTATATACGGTATACTCAGTTTCATTTCATCTGACGGTATTGATTCCCATTTCTCGATACTTAATGGAAAAATATGAAATCATGTCTCTGCATCATATTAACCCCGTCACCACCATGAAGTAAATTTCATCACATTCTGGTTACCAATATACGATTTTCTTTAGTATATAATCTACCTCTAGGACTCGTATAGCTAAATACGATCTCAAACCCTCTGAATAATATAGGTCGTCTTGAAACTGTATAAAATCGTCTATCTTTAGCCATAATGAAAGTTATGGGGGTGAAGGGGTTAAGTCCAAGTTTATATAATTAGCACCACATTTCACGACAAAATCTTCAAAATAAGTGAGAAATCCTGATGGGAACTTTGCATTTTTTTACCGTCAGTTGAAAAGAAACAGAATATAGTGAGAGACACATCAACAGTCACATAAAAACCCACCAAATGAATCACCTCAGTTCGCCACATGTCCATGTCATTCGTATGGCATTGGCAATAATTCGTCTACACATTCGCTGCATTCTCGCTACTGGCGCGCTACTGTCGCCTATTCGTTCAAAAAGCCGCGTTGCCAATAATTGGAATTTGCAAATTGGCGAATCAGGGCGAATTGGTGCGAATTGTGCTATTATAGTGCGACCAAGGGCGAATGAAGTGAGACAAAGGGCGAACATTCGACACAGTGGGATACCCCCTTAACCCTTTCTATACCATCGACGTCTGTTACATTTGTTCTACCATATTTAGATGACTTTATGCAGTTTAGGCTGTTTAGGGAGAATTTGTGGTAGTTAAAAGGGTTAAGTTAAATAGTTCGAAGCCTGTTAATTACTGGGGTCCCATTTTAAACTGAATAAAGTTGTCTAACAGTAGCCAGAATGGAGTTAAAAGGAGGACACCGGTAGTGGAGAGGTTAACATCTCTACAACATGGCATATAACCGCTAGCCTACTACGCTTTTATGGAGGTTTTGCAGCGAAATATGTTGTTAATGATGAAAACTTAGCATTAATATGAAGCAGAGACATAGTAGTGTCTTATTTGTTCCGTTAGTTATTGATAAATCAGATGCTAAGGGATTCAATTTACCGAAATTAAACCGAGTATAGTTATGCTATTCCGATGGTGTAATGATTAGAATGTTTAAAATTTGTATGTGGTAACCTAGGTTCGAATCCTGGGACTATCACACACTTTCATTAATTTCATTGGGAGGTGTTTGGTGTTGAGAGTGGAGTTAATGCAAATATGATCATAAAAATATTATTGTAAAAAATTAAGGGGGTATAGTGGTTACTTTTTGGTCTATATAGTTATTCATTAATTTATTTTGTATTTTCCCTGCTAAGCTTCCATGATGGTTAATACAACAACATTTCCTACATCCCCCTTCAAGATAAATATGTAAATTTTTCAGTAGAAAAAGTCCCAGCCGAAGTCAGATTCCTCTTCAAATTTCAGGCTCGCTGTTGCTCGCCAGGGAAAAATCGACACCTAAATGGCGCGAAAGGTCATACAATTGTCAACGAAATGGGGCGAAATGTGTTAAAATCGTCAAACTAATGGACCGAATGTCTTGAACTCTAAAAACTAACGAGGCTAAACTCGACGGAGAAGGGAGTCCAGAAAAACCGACCATTTCCCCTACAGCCGGCATCACAGGAACAAGTTTATCATAATTATACAGTACATGTATCGGGGCCTTGAATCCCCTGCAAGATGTCATATTCTGATTGATTGTTTATTATCCCCTTCTGTACCAGCGACGTCTGTTATAATTATTGATTGTTTATTATCCCCTTCTGTACCAGCGACGTCTGTTATAATTATTGATTGTTTATTATCCCCTTCTGTACCAGCGACGTCTGTTATAATTATTGATTGTTTATTATCCCCTTCTGTACCAGCGACGTCTGTTATAATTATTTTATTCTAGTTATATGTAGACGATTTTATGCAGCTTAGGAAGGATCTGTGGTAGTTAAAAAGGGTTGATTGAGATATTGCGAAGCCTTATAATTGCTAGAGATCCTTCTTAAATTAAATATGATCGATTAGTAGTAGCCAGAATTAAATAAATGGGATGTGGTGGTACAGTACATAAGGGGTTAATATACTAAATTATACTGAACATGATTAGTGATCCTAAGATACAAAATACAGTCATAAAAAGTCTTATAGTAGACTGGATTACAGCTACGGTTTGACTCGGATACTGTGGCTCCGATACAACGCCTGCTACAGTGCTCGTGTGACTGTAACTACTGTATATCATAATTATTTAGTGTGTGAATGTATATCATATTTTCATTTGCAAGTTAGCACAACGGAACCTCCAAACAATAGCCTATCTGCTCCGATGTCTTTTGGGTTATTATCATATAGGATTTTGTTGTTATTGAGAATTTAGCTTATTATGCCATTTTCGAGTAATGTACTTTGGTTTGTCCCTAATGCCAACAAAAAACGCCTTCCCAAACTTCCTTCAAACTACAGCTTGCACACCCAGACACCCTTCAAGCTAAATTTGTACATATTTACACTCCATAATATTTCGGCCGAAGCCTGATTTCTTGTAAGCTACGGGCTCCCTATCGCTTGCCCAGAAAAAAGAAAGAAAAATAAACTTGAATTGGGTGAAGCGTGTTATCGCAAACTAAAGGGGTGAAACGTCTTAAAATATCCAAGCTAATGGAAAGAAACAGGGGACCTCCCTCGGAACAAGTAGGATTAACCGTATGAGTATTAGGTTCTCATTTTTGCTACTTCATTCAAGTATATAAATTATACAGTATATATATATATATATATATATATATATATATATATATATATACAGTATATATATATATTATATATATATATATATATTTATATATTTATATATACAGTATATATATACTGTATATATACAGTACAAAAAAAATAAAAATATATATATATTTTTTTACTTTTTTTCTATATGGATGAGGGAGACAAAAGGCAGAACTGCCTGTAACAAGTGCCTCCCCCAGTTGAAAGAGTGATAGGGCCAACATCAAGGAACGTTCGAGCCAAAATGCCTGGACACACAGAGTTTGAAGCAATTTAAGCCGTAGGATGAGGGGAAGATGGACTCAGGGTGAGAGTTCCAGAGCTCAGCTGTTGAATTGAAGTAGGTTTTAGAATATCTTTTCACTTTTGGATTGGAGAGTTGCACAGAGTAGGGATGGGATTGTGTTGCAAGACGGGTGCTACGTACTCTACGTAGAGGAGGTGGTATACACTGAGAGATCTTTGAGGAACATTGAGTATTGTAATAGCGGTAGAATAGAGAGAGAGATGCAACACTGCGGCGGAGAGAGAGATTGCAAAGAGTCAGTGAATGGACAAAAACTTAATTTAATATCAAAACCATAAAATTATATAAGAACTAATAATTAATCAATTAATAATAATGGCAAGAATTGGCACCAAAACGTACGAATTAACACCAAAAAATAAATATTTAATGCATAATGCCCCTTTCCCACTGATGTGATTTCATACGATTTTCGTCGCCGAGGACGTAGTTTTGTCAATTCGCAACGAATTTGTGCGACGTCAACGATTTTGACCGTTAAAAACCGTTGACAAGTTTACACTCGGTGACGATGTCGCCGATGGATACAACGTAATCGGCGACATTATGCGACGTCATCAGCAAATTGAGATATGGTTCGCCGATGACCTCGGCGAGAACTGTCACATTTGAATAAAGTATTGCTAAATAATACGAAGGATGAACGAATCCTCGGCGTATATTCTGCAACGTCTTCGGCGAATTAAGTGATACAAAGGAGTACAAAGGAAATCAAGCAACAACAGATCTAGTGACCCTTCTAGGTTGCTTGTCCTCCAAAACACTGAGGATCAAGTGTCCAAACAGTGGTTTAGAGTGGGTAAGGGAACATTGGAAAGGGAATTACTGCCCTGGAACTAATGTCCGTGGCAGGATTAGGAAGTTAGTAGGGGACAGATGGGTTAGTAACTGAGGGGGGGATAAAATAAAGTTATTCATTTACAAACGCAGTCAGTCGCGGGTTTGATGCGAGATATTTTTCTATGCGGAGTTTAAATGAATCAACGGTGATGCAGGCTATAACGTTTCGGGGAAGCCCATTCGACAAGTTGACAACTCGGTTGAAGAAGAAATTCTTAGATTCGTGTGAGTTAACACCTTACGAGCGGCCTATGCGGTTTATTTATATGTACCGCCCAGCGGGGTGTTTTTAGCCAAAATAGGGCTGTTTACGTGATCATTTTCATGCCTAAATAAGACCCAGAACGTAAAACAAGTACCTATCCCTGAAAGGGCATAAACAGAGCTTTCGAATGACACCATAACGATCCTTTTATGATGGCTAGTTTTCTTGCAATAACCGTGCAACGCGAGTGCAAAAAGCATGTAATTCGGTACTTTCCCCATATAATTCAGTATGTAGCGAGTGATAGAGGGAGGAGGGAGCTGAGATTCGTGTCAGTAGGTTCGCCGCGGTGGTCTGGAGCAGTCATACGCTCGCTAGTCTCCTGCCACCACTTGTCTCTCTCTCTCAGCAACATTACGTTCTGAAATTGCCACTCGACCTATGTCGAGCGCCGCCACATAGTCCAGCTTTATTTAACTCGACTTATGTGGTGAGCCGCTAATTAAGGGTTAAAAGATTTACCAATAATTTTGCAACCGTTTCCCCGCGTGTAATTAGATTGGTCGATAGTGAAGTACTTACTACAGTCCATATTGTCGATGCCTTTGATGATTTTGAACACTTGAATTAAGTCACCTCTTAATCTGCGCTGGGTTAAAGGAAATAGATTTAATTCTCTAAGACGCTCTTCGTATGGTTTGTTCTTTAGGCTAGGTATCATTTTGGTAACTCTACGTTGAACTTGTTCTAGCTTGTTTATATCTTTTTGGTAATAAGGGCACCAGGATTGAACGCAGTATTCCAGAAGAGGGCGGACTAAGGAATTGTAAAGGGTTAGGATAACTTCTTTGGATTTATGCTCAACTGACCTGCCTATAAAGCCAATTATTTTGTTTGCCTTCTTAACAACTTCTGAACATTGTTGACTCGGTTTTAGGTTACTCGATATTGTTACTCCCAGATCGGTTTCTCTGTTTACATTCTTAAGCTGAGTGCCATTCATCGAATAGTTTGCTTTCTCATTTAGGTATCCGATATGTTAGTACTTTACATTTATCCGCATTGAAACTCATTTGCCAAATTTGGGCCCAACATGACAATTTATCTAGATTGTGTTGCATATCGTCAACTTGTTCTTTTGAGAGTACGCTATTTGCAATTTTTGTATAGTCAGCAAATTTTGAGATTGTACAGGTGAGACCCTCATCTATGTCGTTGAAGTAAATTAGAAAGAGAATTGGACCTAGTACCGATCCCTGGGGTACCCCGCTACTTACATTGGTCCATTTAGATGCCTTACCGTTTATGACTACTCTTTGCTTTCTGTCGCTGAGCCAATTTTCTATCCATTTCAACACACCATCTTGTATTCCATGCGCTTTTAGTTTTAGCAGTAAACGTTTGTGGGGAACTTTGTCAAAGGCCTTTTGAAAATCAAGGTATATAATATCTACAGCTTTACTCTCATCGTAGAGGTTGAGGATATCGTGGAAGAAGTCTAAGAGGTTTGTTAAACAGGAACGTTTTTTACGAAAGCCGTGTTGAGTATCTTTAAGTATGTTATTTTCCTCTAAGTAATTTACGAGTCTGTCTCGTATGACCGTTTCTAGCATTTTACATACAACTGAGGTTAAGCTAATTGGACGATAGTTGCTGGGTAGGGATTTGCTTCCTTTTTTTAATATCGGTGTTACGTTGGGTAGCTTCCACTGATCAGGCATAGTTCCAGACTGCAAGGATTTATTGAATAGTAATGTCAGTGGTTTGGAGAGCTCATCCTTAGCTTCCTTTAGAACTCTAGGCGAGATTGTATCAGGTCCAGGCGTTTTATTTACCTTGAGTTTATCTAAACAATTCAATACTTCTCTCTCTGTAACGGTGATATTGCTTAGAACATCTGAATTATCAATCTGAATCGGCGATGGTGTAGGGATATCACTGAGGTCTTCTGTTGTAAAAACTGATGCAAAGAAGGTATTGAGGGCATTACTCATTTGTACTTCGTTTTTGGTGTATTCTCCATTTTCATCGACTAACGGTCCAACAGTTGAAGTAACTACTTTTTTCTTTCTGATATAACTATAGAATTCTTTCGGGTTTGTTTTACTTTGATTCGCAATATGTAACTCTAAGGTCTTTTTACTTTGCTTAATTAACTTTTTGGCTTTGCGTCGTAGCTCTACAAATTTCACCCATTCTTCGTCATTTTGTGAGGATTTTAATCTATCATTAGCAAATTTTTTAGCAAGCAGGCAGTTTGAAATATCTTTATTCCACCATTTGGGCTTATTATTATGACCTGGACGCCGTATTTTCGATGGTATGCAGTCTTGCACTGCTTTTAGGTAAGTGGTTTCGAATAACTTCCAAGATGTATTTATGTCGTTATTGTTAATTAAAAAGCTCCAGTCAGTTTCATTAAACATAGCTCTAAGTTTATGGAAGTTTCCTTTCTTGAAATTAGGGACTTTTTCGATGCTACTATTTGGTTCGTTACTAGTAAACTTTAAAGTGAAAGTTATCGTACGATGGTCGCTGTTACTGAATTCATCACCAACATTCAAACTCTCTATTAATTCTTCTTTTGTTGCAAGTACAATGTCAAGAACGTTATTACCACGGGTCGGCGTTCGAACAAATTGATAAAGCGAACTCTCTTGCAAGTTCATATACAAGATACCCAACCCATCTCGTCGAAAATGTACACATTTATCTTGAAGGAGGGTCTAGAGTTTTTGTTTTAAGTTTGATGGAGGTCTAGTGAGGAAACTAAGAAATAAAGGAATGAATGACCAAACAAACGGTCCGGGTTCCCTTTCATGGGCGTAATATTTACTCATTTATATATTTGTTTATGATTTATTTAGTTTCATCCCTAGAGCTCCATCAAGCATATAAAGCACCCCCCAACACCCTCCTTCAAGATCAATTTATAAATTTTTCGATAGAAAAATATCCTGGCCGAAGGCCGGTTCCTCAATAAGTACAGGCTCGCCATCGCTAGCCAGGAAAAACTCGACGCCTGAATGACACGAAAAGTCTTAATATTGACAACGAAATGGGGTGAAATGTCTTAAAATTGCCAAACTAATGGGCCGAACGTCATAAAATATGAAAACTAATGGGGTTAACAATGAGGAATAAAGGGGACCAGAAAAACGACCCATCTCCCCTTTATTGAGAGAATGGCAATGTCCGGCTTCACCGGAGACATTTTTCTATCAAATAATGTACAAATTTAGCTTGCTCTCAACAACAAAAATATATATACTGTATGTTGGCTCGCTACCGCTCACCAGGAAAATATTGAAACCTGGATGGGGGTAAACGTCTTAAAACAGTAGGCTGAATGGGGCCGAACGGATACAAGGCAAAGAGAGAGGGAGAGAAAGAGAAAACAAAAAAAGCGAGGAGAGAGGGAGAGAAAGAGAAAACAAAAAAAGCGAGGTGGGCTAAATTAAGCCGTAATGTAAACATCTGTAATATTTTCCTGGTGAGCGTGAGCGGTAGCAAGCCAACATATATATTTTTTGTTTTGAGAGCAAGCTAAATTTGTACATTATTTGATAGATAAATTTCTCCGGCAAAGCCGGATTTCTCCATACAATGCTGGCTCGTTATCGCTCGCCAGGAAGATATCGATACTTGGATGGGGATAAACGTCTTAAAACAGTTGGCTGAATGGGGCCGAATGGATACAAGTCAGAGAAAGAGAGAAAAGGAGAGAAAGAGAAAAAAAAACAGGTGAACCCCCTTACGAGAGGTGCATAGAAAAAAAGGTGCTCTTTGGCCTCTGCGAGGTGTTTTCCGAGCATTCATCTACGTCGCACAGCCCTTTGCACGCCTCTGCGAAGTATACCCGTGGCGGGTATACTCTCAACGACGCTTTTTTTTCGTGCGACACCCTCGTCGGTGTCGCCAAGGATCTCCGAGGGCCTCGCCGATCCCTCGGCAATGTTCGACGATGCTTGCGAGGGTTCGGACCCCTCGCAAGTCCTCGTCCCAAATTTTGAACAATCCGAACATTTGCGATGACCCGCGAGGGCCCTTGCGAGGCCTTGCGAGTCAAACGACTATCATGCGAGGGTTCAAGATTTAGTTGCGACATATCACGAAGGTGCCCATTTCTTGGTGTCTGCGTTGAAAATCGTATGAAATCGCATCAGTGGGAAAGGGGCATAATAAAGCTACCCTGACCTCAGTACAGTCCAAACTAAACGCCATATACAGGGAGACTAAACAGTAATAGAAATTCATGTTTAACTTAGGTAACTTAGACATTAATTGAATTTCTTCTGGCCAGTACACTCTGCTATACTCGACTTATCTTCAACCAACTGGTTCCAGCTATGGGTTGCTTGTGATGAGGTGTGAAGGAGAGCTATACGAGTGCAAGCTCTTGGATACTTAAGGTGGATTGGAGCGAAGGCAAACTTGTTAATATTCTCCTTCGGTGCTGTATATGCCTCCTCCACAATGCTTGAGTGGCCCGGCAATTTCCCTGTCACAATCCCTCCATGGTGGTTGGAAAGGAAAAGAGGTTGGATGGGAGCGCCACTGGGAAGATGTTCTCCTGACTGTACCGTGTCACGGAGTGAGCTTCCAGGCCACACCTTCTTTCTTATATACCCGCGCCTCACGCCAGACAGCTCCCTGATTGGTCGAGCCGGTTGGATGAGTGAACAGGGAGCCGCAGCTTTGATTTTGTCGCTTCCCCTCTTCGTATTTTATTTCACTCAAATAGTAGCCCGGCAAAGCATTTCCAACATATTAAAGTGGCTAATGGGAGTATGGGGCTGGTCCAGTTGTAATAAGATGCTTTTTGCCAGGATATATGGTGTGAGATGTAAATGAGAGCAAGCTAAAAGCTAGCCGATCTCTGTACCGTTTAATCTGAATGTTGGCAAGATCAAAGCCAGACAGGCTACTGATTGGCTGCCCCTCCGGAGAAGTTTTGGTATCATTCTTGACACCCATAATCTACTTTCAGATCGCAAGAATGTTTTCCTTAGCACTTACTGTCCCAGCGACGTACGTTGGCCGACAGTAAAAAAGTAACTCGTCAGTACCAGCGACGGACGACGTTCGTCCATAATATGCGGTCCTTGTAGCTGCCCGTATCAATCAGTACCTGGTACCATAACTTATACACACTTCTCTGAGACCTTGGCAACACTTCGCAGCTTATGTCCAAGCTCCCACAGGCTAGGAAGGTCAGTATTCCTCCATCTTTTGAGGTGGAAGGGTGTTCTCTCTCGACTCTGAAGCAATGTTTTGCCACATTGCTTGGTACTGGAAGGTACATTTATGGTAATACCCTCTGGTACAGTAGGGGTTATGGGCTGCTTTACTAGTGATCTCCTTGTTTATATTTGTTATGCCCTGATTTTATGCAGGATTAACAATGGATACTGGTGAGTTATACTCCACTTGGACTTCCAAGTTCAAATAAGTACATATAAAATGAAAGAAAATCAGAGGATAAGTATATATCAAAATATGGTTTAATAATACAGTTTTATGTCTCCTGCACTATATATGAGAAATAATCTGAAACCAAAAACATGGGACACGTATCACTGCCAGTGAATAGTACTTAAGGTTATCACTGACTCCTAGCACAGCTGCGGAGCTAGATAGGGAGTAAGTATTTTGTCCAACTTCAATTAGTAATCGAGATAGTTTTTAAGACACTGGGCGTGGATTTAGAGAGAAGTATTTTTAGGAGTGGGGTGACCACTGTCCATTTTCTTCAGGAATGTCACTGTGTTTCAAGTTCAAGGTCAAGTACCCCCAATAGGTATGCGGCCGTGTCGTATAGAAAATGGAGAGTCGATGGTGGACTCTGAAATATTTTCAAACACTGGTGATTTTTTTTTGGCAGAGTCGCTGATATCTCAAAAGTATGTTAAAATGAAATAACTCGAATTTGAATCACTGTTTGATGGCTAATTGTTCTTCCGGATCACGCACACTGTAGGCGAGTACAATTCGTAACTTTCTAACCTAATTATTAACACTTGTATAGATTTATAAGCAGTTAAGCCACTTTTGAAAACAAATATATTTCGGAGAAAGATTTTTAGTCAGAGTCGCTGAACGTTGAAAATCAGCTGAAGTCTCACGAATTTAGTTTCTTCACTCTTATGGGGTTATATATTCTTGAATTTTGCTATGCTATTCGGAGAACTAATTTTTTTCGTTCTGCTTCAATTATTTGGACTTAGGAGTCTTTGTTCACTTTTTAGATACTCTGGCTGGACTCTGTTTATTTCGTTCACTCGACACTTTTCCTACATTTTGTCACTCTATCTTCTTCTCTTGATCTCTCGGCGTGGTAACTTCTCTGGTGACGTCTCCGTTGAACACTTCCGGAGGTGGTTGGTTCTCGTCGTCTGCTTCCCCGTATGCCGTCTAGGTGGGCCGGCTGTGTGGAGTAGTTACAGATGGGTTGATTGGGCATGAGATCTTAAGTATGGCTCCGTAACATATAGTAACCGTCTGGCGAACTACTGTTGGGCACCATACCGAACTAACACGAGTATTTCAGAGGTAGGAGAAACTACTCGACTGTTCTGATCAGTATATCAACCGTTGATGAAGTCCTGTTAAGGTACTCTCGGGCTAGGATCTTAAATATCGAGTCTTATGTGGTCGATATCGGACGAACGCAGTAAGTTCAGTGTGAGTGATCTTACTGTCTGCTCTGATCTTTATGAGAGGTTCGGGGGACCCGTGGCCTTTAAGTTACACAGTCGTGTGGGATACCACAGACTCAGTGCACCAAGGACTTGTCTCTGCAGAGTGCCCGTGAGGGTATCTCGCCAAGCCCTGTCTCTAGCACAGCGGTCTCAGAGGTTTGAAACTACCTGTGCCGAGTGGCAGTGTCCACTTTCAATAAATGAAGAATAGAGAGGGCGGCAGGCCGGAGTCTCTCAACTCTTCACTAGAGAAAATGTAACCTCGCGGTGGAGCCAATGTCACGTCGGCAGGCCAGACGACGTCAAAGTTCCTCGACAAGGACACTTTCGTACGAGTGTTCACTTGGACTCAGTAAAACCAGAGAGGGCGGCAGGCCGGAGTCTCTCTACTTTTACTAGGAACAGTGAAGCCTGACAATAGAGACTATGTTCACGCTGGCATGCCAGACGTCAACAGAGTTCCTCTATCAGGACACTGGTACCTTCGCACTCTAGAGAATATTGAGGACGGCAGGTCGGACTCCTCAACTTCTTTTAGATATGGTGCTGGTGTGGGCTTTCCTTAGCAAAATTGACAAGCAGGAGCGGCAGGCCGGTATCCTCCTTCCCAACCTCTGAATTAGAAAGAGAAATCGGCAGGCCGTTAACTCTCTTCCTAACCCTGTAGGAAAGTTGTTCCTATCTCAGTAGCTGTGTGTCTTTCTGGCATGCCAGATGAAGACAGAGTTACTGGGATAGGCCACAGCTGTCGATAATTTGTAGTCTGAGAAGAAAGTTTCGGCAGGTCGTACACTTTCCCACTAGACCAGCTAGTCACCGCCTAAGTAGGGTATCTACGTTAGCTAGGCATGCCTTTCTCTAACAAGATCCCTATTATAGGGTTCAGTTAACGGGGACTTGCAGTCTAAGAAGAAAGTTTTGGCAGGCCGTACACTCTCTCACTAGATTAGCTAGCAACCGCCTAAGTAGGGTATCTACGTTAGCTAGGCATGCCTTTCTCCATCGAGATCCCTAGTATAGGGTTCAGTTTTTTGGGACTTGCAGTCTAAGAAGAAAGTTTCGGCAGGCCGTACACTCTCTCACTAGACTAGCTAGGAACTGCCTAAGTAGAGTCTCCTCGTTAGCTAGGCATGCCTTTCTCTAACGAGGATGCCTTGTATAGGATTTTACTCACAGACAGTATATTTAGGCTTTGGGTAGGCCGTATAGTCCAACTGAATGGAGGGTAATCTATAAGACTTCATAAGTTGGCATGCAAGTTCTTTTGAAGCCTCAAAATTGCTTGACTTTCCTCTGAAATCCTGAACTTGTATTGCGGATTACTGAGTGTACTCCTCCGGTACCTCTAGGATGGTAAGGGCATGAGGAGGTATCCTAGATGGGGTCCTTGAACCCTTCTTGCACTGTTGGTCAAGGTCTCCTTCAATATAAGGACATTACTCGGTGGTGGTGTGATGAGTAAGGTCAATTTATGTTCCTAGAGTAGGCTACTTCATCAAGGGATAATTATAAATTTATAGGGGGGGTTGTATTACTTCAATAGACCTCTGGAAAACAATAATAGTGAGTGAAGTGAATGAATTCTGAATTGTTGGTACTCGGAGAGGATTGGTGGTGTCGGGTGCAGTTAAGGTGTGTCGTGTGCACCTGACAAATGAGGGCTATGATGCGCGCGAGACAGCGTTATTCCTTCTCCCTCCTTCTCGTTGTGGTGGTGGTTGGATTTTACTACAGATCTTGATTGGCAGTAATTTTAGGCATAAGAATATGTAAATCTCCTTCGGCATGGTGTTGTCTACAGGGGTGTGTACGTATCTAACTTTCCCGGTTCGTGTTGGTAGGCCTGGGTGTACACACGGTGCGCCCTCTCTCGGGGCGTGGGAGCGGCAGATCTCCCGCGTTATTTTTACTTGGAGACGATGATTTACAGGGTATTTATATATAGAAAGAAGCATGTGTGGTTTGTGTAACTAGTAAACTAGTTGAAGAGTGTCAAAAAAGGCATGTGTAATTATGTGTGGAAAAACAGTGTTCCAAGATCAATTGAAGTATAGGTTTACATCTTATTGCATAACATAGTTTTCATACAGGCATATAATGGTTTCATCTGGCAATGATTTCTTCGGTAGCGAAGATACGCGTTTCTTCTTAACTACTACTTCTCTATTCTCCCCGAGTTATATGGTGAGGTGGGGAGAAAAGGAAAACACAAGAATACATGGATCATGGTTGGTCTTCGATGGTGAAGACAATGTTTGTTTATTACAATGTACAGGGATCAGGATGACATTTATTAGGTATCAACATAATGAAAAACAACTTGGGCAAAGGAGGTGAGTATGATTAGCTCAGAATGGCTGGCTAAATAATATCCTCTTCATGGAGGTATTATGGTTGATGGTCCTGCCTGGTGTACTGGGGCATTGACTTGTCGGCGAGACCTTTTGTTCTACGTCCGGCGTGACTTGGCAAAGCGCAGCGACTCGTCGGTTGGGAGTGTTTGTCTTCGCCTTTTTCTGTGGTTCGAGCGATGTCTCTTGCCGGCATTTTTGCGGTATTTTAATATTACTAACTCTTTGTCATCCTTCTTTCTGAATTTCGGTGAGACTTTTTCTATTGTGCTACAGCTACCAAAAGCCTTTGATTCAGCCTGGCATAAATCTCTAATTTCCAAACAACCCTCCTTTGGTTTTTATCACTCTATCTGTGCCTTTGTCTCTAATTTCCTTTCTGACCGTTCCATAGCTACAGTTGTGGACGGCCATCGCTCACTTCCTCAACCTATGAACTCCAATGTTCCTCAGGGTTCTGTCCTGTCTTCACTTCTCTTTCTAAAATTCATTAATGATCTCAACTGTACCTCTAGTCCCATCCACTCATTTGCTGTCGACTCTACGTTACACTATTTAACTACTTTTTCACAACAATCTAGCATGCAATCGCTCCAAATGTCACGTGACGAGGCCATGGAACGCCTGTCTTCTGATCTATCAATTATTTCTAATAGGGGCTGGAAAATCTTGTTGCTTTGAATGCCACCAAGACCCAATTTCAACCTCTATCTACCGGTCACAATCCTCCACATGACTATCAATTACTCTTCAACAATACACAAATCAACCCTTCATCTTCTCTCAATATTCTTTGTGTGTTTATTTTATTTTATCTTTCTTGGAAAGATCATATTACCACTCTTGCTAAAAGAGCTTCCCAGAAGTTAGGTGTGTTCAACCGTCTCCGTGGGTTCTCCACCCCCACACAGTTTCTTGCTCTGTATAGCGGCACAGTACGCCAATGTATTGTTTGCATGTGTTTGGAGGTTTCATCCAAACCACATTTTTCTCGAAAGAGATGTGTGAGGCATTTGGCCTCATCAACTCACTTTATATTACTAGTTCCCTACAATTTCAATTCAAAATTCAATTCAATTAAACAAAGTTTATTGTCACAAAGTACATCATAGTTACATTCCACATAGTTATACAAACAATTATACATTGAGACAATTGGGGGAAAAAAAGAAAAGAATATGGCATATATGTCCCACAGCAATAAATTACTCAAATATAAATTGGTCAACAAAAGAAAGACTAGTGCTCAAGAAAGAGAACCTCAATACTAACAGAAACATTACTACCAACTTGTTCGTTCATGATCAAGAGTTTCTTAAACATTATTTATTTATATTTTTCTACTCATTAAATATTCCTTTATTTGCCTTTTAAATATTTCAAAACTACAATTTAGATTGGTTTTATCCATTACATTATTCCATACAAATACACCTTTATGCCTAAAAGTTCTTTTCCTTAAATTTGATTTTACTCTGGGAATATGTAGCTTGTGACTCCGTCTGGTTAAATGTTGATGTATATTAGAATTTGATGTGAACATATCTTTACAGAAGCTTGGCGTAATATATTTCATTATCTTAAACATAAGTTTAGCTACTGAATTAACATCAATATCTTTAAATGGTAATAGCTTTAAGGATTTAAATATTGGTGCAGTATGTTCTCTAAAGTTGGCTGATTTAATTATTATTATTGTTCTTTTCTGTAAAGTTATTATAGGTTTTATAATACATTCATATGAATTACCCCAAACGTGTACCCCATAGTTCATATAGGGGTATACAAAAGAATTATACATGGTCACTAATGTAGATACATTTATTAACTTTCTAGCTTTACATATTATACCTATACCCTTTGAAATTTTGCTTTTTAAGTATTTAACATGTTCCTTCCATGATAATTTGTCATCTATAATTACTCCTAATAATTTTGAGTGTTCTACTTTTTGTAATGGTTTACCGTTTATACAGACATTTACTTTGGGGTTTAATCATTTCCCTTTCATTGAAAATATCATATAATGCATTTTGACTACATTTAAAAATAATTTATTAGCAATAGTCCATTCCAAAAGTTAGTTCATCTCCAAATTCATCATATCTATGATATTATCAACATTATCCCCTTCCAGAAATATGTTTGTGTCATCCGCAAATAAAATTGAAAATAATGTTAGGAGACACATTCACTATATCATTTACATATATCAAATATAATATTGGACCCAAGACTGAACCTTGTGGAATTCCACACGTTATATTACCATAATTAGAATTCTGACCATTTTGATTTATATACATATTGAGTTCTATTATCCAAATAATTTCTTATCCAATCCAAAGCAGCCCCCCTAATCCCGTAGATACTTAATCCAAAGCAGCCCCCCTAATCCCATAGATACTTAATCCAAAGCAGCCCCCCTAATCCCGTAGATACTTAATCCAAAGCAGCCCCCCTAATCCCGTAGATACTTAATCCAAAGCAGCCCCCCTAATCCCGTAGATACTTAATCCAAAGCAGCCCCCCTAATCCCGTAGATACTTAATCCAAAGCAGCCCCCTAATCCCGTAGATACTTAATCCAAAGCAGCCCCCCTAATCCCGTAGATACTTAATCCAAAGCAGCCCCCCTAATCCTGTAGATACTTAATCCAAAGCAGCCCCCCTAATCCCGTAGATACTTAATCCAAAGCAGCCCCCCTAATCCCGTAGATACTTAATCCAAAGCAGCCCCCCTAATCCTGTACATACTTAATCCAAAGCAGCCCCCTAATCCCGTAGATACTTAGTCCAAAGCAGCTCCCCTAATCTCGTAGATACTTAATCCAAAGCAGCCCCCCTAATCCCGTAGATACTTAATCCAAAGCAGCCCCCTTAATCCCGTAGATACTTAATCCAAAGCAGCCCCCCTAATCCCGTAGATACTTAATCCAAAGCAGGCCCCTTAATCCGTAGATACTTAATCCAAAGCAGCCCCCCTAATCCCGTAGATACTTAATCCAAAGCAGCCCCCCTAATCCCGTAGATACTTAATCCAAAGCAGCCCCCCTAATCCCGTAGATACTTAATCCAAAGCAGCCCCCCTAATCCCGTAGATACTTAATCCAAAGCAGCCCCCCTAATCCCGTAGATACTTAATCCAAAGCAGCCCCCCTAATCCCGTAGATACTTAATCCAAAGCAGCCCCCCTAATCGCATAGATACTTAATCCAAAGCAGCCCCCCTAATCCCGTAGATACTTAATCCAAAGCAGCCCCCCTAATCCCGTAGATACTTAATTTTCTAAGCAAAATGTCATGGTTTACATTATCAAAGGCCTTCCTGAAATCTAAAAATACCCCTACTACATTTTTTCCTGAATCAAGAGCTTCTGAAATCTTGTCAAATAACATTATTAAAGCTAAGTTAGTATTATATCCTTTTCTAAATCCAAATTGGTAATTATAAAGTAAATTATGTTTGTTAATAAATGATATCAAACGAGTATACATTAATTCGTTCAAAGATTTTTGAGAATAGAGGTAATATAGATACCGGACGGTAATTATTTACAAGTGATGCATCATTATTCTTATACAGAGGTATTACTTTAGCAATTTTAGGTTCATTTGGGAAAATACCTTCAGTCAAAGACATGTTTATTAGAGAAGTTAGGGTGCCAATAAAGTAGAGAAATGTCTCCTTGATAACAGTGGCATCCCATCCTGGACTTTTTTTCTTCATATTCCAAATTATACGTTTTACTTCATCACAACTGGTTAGCTTTACAAACATTGTATTAGGGATACTTGTAGGCAACAATGAAGACAAAGTTCTTTGGATATTTGGTAATGACTGGCTAATTTTAGTACCAATATTTATATAAAAATCATTAAAGGCATTAGCAATATGTTTAGCATCGCTTAACTTATGTCCATTTATATCAAATTCAATGTTTTTCCTCGAGTTGGCTTTTTTATTGATAACTTCTCTTATCAAATATATACGGAGAATATACTATACGGAGTAGATGGCAAGTTGCTGAAAGCAGTGAAGAGCATGTATGAGGGTGCAAAGACGGCAGTACGTGTGGAGAGTGAACAGAGCGCGTTCTTTGACCTGAATGTTGGTTTGAAACAGGGGTGTGTTATGTCCCTGTGGTTGTTTACTGTATATATGGATGGAGTCATGAAAGAAATACTATCAAGAGCAGTGGATGTTGGTGTATCGCTGAAAAGGGAGGGAATTGAGTGGAAGCTACCTATAATGCTGTTTGTGGATGATACAGTTCTGATGAGTGATAATGAATGGGAGTTGCAGGGTCTGGTAAATGAGTTTGGAACAGTGTGCGAAAAACGGAATTTGAAGGTAAATGCGGGGAAGAGCAAGGTTATGGTCTTCGAAAGGGGTGAAGTCACAGAGTGTGAGGTGAAGCTGAACGGTCAGGCTATGGAGATCGTCAACTCTTTTAAGTATCTGGGCAGTGTGTTGAGTAAAGATGGGACTATGGATGAAGAAGTGCGGGAGAGGGTACAACAGGGGAAGAGGGTTGTAGGAACGCTGAAAGCAGTAACAAGTAATAGGGTGGTCAGTATGGAAGTGAAGAAGTCCTTGCATGACAGTGTGGTAATCCCGACACTGACTTACGGAAGCGAAGCATGGACGTTGGTTGAGAGACTCAGACCAAGAGTGAGAGCAGTGGAAATGACTTACTTAAGAAGTGCGTGCGGAGTTACATGGAGGGATAGACAGACTAATGAGGAAGTAAGAAGGAGGTGTGGTGTGGAGGTAGATGTGCTGGAAAGTGTAAAAAGGAACAACTTGAGATGGTTCGGCCATATCGAACGTATGGAAAGCGAGAGAATGACTAAGAGGGTGTATGAGAGCGAGGTGGAGGGACAGAGAGGGAGAGGTAGACAGATAGAGAGGTGGAAGGATGGAATGAGGAAGTATATGAACGAAGGCGGTGCTGGTTGGGGGGAGGGGCGTCGACTGACTGGGAACAGAGGTGCATGGGGGCGGTTCATTCGTGGCCACCCCTTCGGGGATCACGGCGTCAGGCAATAGATAGATAGATAGATTCTCTTATCAATTCCCAAGATTTTCTTAAATTGCCTACATTACATTTGAATATTTCATCATAATGTTTCCTTTCTGCATTTCGTAATAATGTGTTCAAAATTATTTTATATTCTGAATACATCCTTTTGTTTTCTAGTGTAGAATATTTTACAGAATTTATAAATTTTTTATTTTAAAATTTTATAGATTTTTTAAGACCGGAGGTAAGCCAATTCTTTCTGTAAAGATATGGTAGTTTTACCCTTTTAAGTGGAAAACACTCATATAGTTTGGTAAATGTTGAATAAAATTTGTCAAAAGCATCCTGACATCTACTCTCACCAATAATGTTTGTCCAATCAGTACTAGCTAATATTCCTTTGAACTTTTGCATGTTGTTTTCATTAAATGAACGCTTAGTGATAAAGTCAGGACATGTTTTTACATTCTTTGATTTTAAAATACAAAATATTGGAAAATGGTTAGAGAGGTCTGTATATAATATTCCACTAAACAATTCCTTATTTTGGAGATCATTACATAAAATATTGTCAATTATTGTTGATGAGTTATCCTTTACTCTAGTTGGCTTGTTTATGAGAGGAACATAAGAATATGAAAACAATGTTTCGACAAAGTTCGCAGTTAGTCTATGAGTGTTAACGTTTAACAAATTAATATTAAAATCACCCATGATATAGACAGTCTTATTTTCACGATTCAAGGTATCGAATATAGAATTCATGCTTACTATAAACTGTTCAATATTTTAATCGGGAGGTCTATACACACAACCTATCACCATATTCCTATTACAGTCAATTATTCCTTTATCAACTTCTATAAATATGGATTCCACAGAGTTGCACGCTATTACAAGATCTCCCCTAAGTTTGTATTCAATATTCTTATTCATAAACAGTGAAACACCTCCACCTTT
Source organism: Paralithodes platypus (assembly GCA_032716605.1). Taxonomy (NCBI): domain Eukaryota; kingdom Metazoa; phylum Arthropoda; class Malacostraca; order Decapoda; family Lithodidae; genus Paralithodes; species Paralithodes platypus. Next base: position 21,562,387 of record CM064540.1, read on the forward strand.
TTTAACCTTGCTGTAAGTATGTTTGTGTATATACCCAGCCATAAAATACCGGTCAACATTATTCTCTTTGAACCACGTTTCAGTAAGACCTATTATATCAAACTTAATGTCAATATTTTGTAAATATGATTCAAATGTATCTAAATTTTTAGGTGCACTTCGTATATTTAGGTGGATCATTGATAATGTGGGTGAATGATCTGAATTGAATTAACTTTTCATATTTATAGTATCTTCAAAATAATAATAGCAATTAAGATTTATGTAATTTTCATTATTATAGAAATTAAGATCTGGATCAATGTCGTTAAAAATCATCATATTGTGAACTTTATTGCATAATTGTGGACTAAATATTTCATTTTCCATTTCCTGTAATCTATGATGATAGTCAGTAGGATGAACCTGTGTAATTAGTTGAGAAAGGTCATTATCTGTTAGGCGGCTAAAAGGATTGTTTTTGTTTCTACACATTCCACAAAGGTTATCAACTACCCGTTGATTTACTGGTCCATTACAATTATAGCATGGTAGGTTTACTTCACATCTAGGCATTATCAAAGGTTATCAACTACCCGTTGATTTACTGGTCCATTACAATTATAGCATGGTAGGTTTACTTCACATCTAGGCATTATCAAAGGTTATCAACTACCCGTTGATTTACTGGTCCATTACAATTATAGCATGGTAGGTTTACTTCACATCTAGGCATTATCAAAGGTTATCAACTACCCGTTGATTTATTGGTCCATTACAATTATAGCATGGTAGGTTTACTTCACATCTAGGCATTATCAAAGGTTATCAACTACCCGTTGATTTACTGGTCCATTACAATTATAGCATGGTAGGTTTACTTCACATCTAGGCATTATCAAAGGTTATCAACTACCCGTTGATTTACTGGTCCATTACAATTATAGCATGGTAGGTTTACTTCACATCTAGGCATTATCAAAGGTTATCAACTACCCGTTGATTTACTGGTCCATTACAATTATAGCATGGTAGGTTTACTTCACATCTAGGCATTATCAAAGGTTATCAACTACCCGTTGATTAATGGTCCATTACAATTATAGCATGGTAGGTTTACTTCACATCTAGGCATTATCAGAGGTTATGAACTACCCGCTGATTTATTGGTCCATTACAATTATAGCATGGTAGGTTTACTTCACATCTAGGCATTATCAAAGGTTATCAACTACCCGTTGATTTACTGGTCCATTACAATTATAGCATGGTAGGTTTACTTCACATCTAGGCATTATCAAAGGTTATCAACTACCCGTTGATTTACTGGTCCATTACAATTATAGCATGGTAGGTTTACTTCACATCTAGGCATTATCAAAGGTTATCAACTACCCGTTGATTTATTGGTCCATTACAATTATAGCATGGTAGGTTTACTTCACATCTAGGCATTATCAAAGGTTATCAACTACCCGTTGATTTACTGGTCCATTACAATTATAGCATGGTAGGTTTACTTCACATCTAGGCATTATCAAAGGTTATCAACTACCCGTTGATTTCATGGTCCATTACAATTATAGCATGGTAGGTTTACTTCACATCTAGGCATTATCAAAGGTTATCAACTACCCGTTGATTTACTGGTCCATTACAATTATAGCATGGTAGGTTTACTTCACATCTAGGCATTATCAAAGGTTATCAACTACCCGTTGATTTACTGGTCCATTACAATTATAGCATGGTAGGTTTACTTCACATCTAGGCATTATCAAAGGTTATCAACTACCCGTTGATTTATTGGTCCATTACAATTATAGCATGGTAGGTTTACTTCACATCTAGGCATTATCAAAGGTTATCAACTACCCGTTGATTTACTGGTCCATTACAATTATAGCATGGTAGGTTTACTTCACATCTAGGCATTATCAAAGGTTATCAACTACCCGTTGATTTATTGGTCCATTACAATTATAGCATGGTAGGTTTACTTCACATCTAGGCATTATCAAAGGTTATCAACTACCCGTTGATTTACTGGTCCATTACAATTATAGCATGGTAGGTTTACTTCACATCTAGGCATTATCAAAGGTTATCAACTACCCGTTGATTTACTGGTCCATTACAATTATAGCATGGTAGGTTTACTTCACATCTAGGCATTATCAAAGGTTATCAACTACCCGTTGATTTATTGGTCCATTACAATTATAGCATGGTAGGTTTACTTCACATCTAGGCATTATCAAAGGTTATCAACTACCCGTTGATTTACTGGTCCATTACAATTATAGCATGGTAGGTTTACTTCACATCTAGGCATTATCAAAGGTTATCAACTACCCGTTGATTTATTGGTCCATTACAATTATAGCATGGTAGGTTTACTTCACATCTAGGCATTATCAAAGGTTATCAACTACCCGTTGATTTACTGGTCCATTACAATTATAGCATGGTAGGTTTACTTCACATCTAGGCATTATCAAAGGTTATCAACTACCCGTTGATTTACTGGTCCATTACAATTATAGCATGGTAGGTTTACTTCACATCTAGGCATTATCAAAGGTTATCAACTACCCGTTGATTTATTGGTCCATTACAATTATAGCATGGTAGGTTTACTTCACATCTAGGCATTATCAAAGGTTATCAACTACCCGTTGATTTACTGGTCCATTACAATTATAGCATGGTAGGTTTACTTCACATCTAGGCATTATCAAAGGTTATCAACTACCCGTTGATTTATTGGTCCATTACAATTATAGCATGGTAGGTTTACTTCACATCTAGGCATTATCAAAGGTTATCAACTACCCGTTGATTTATTGGTCCATTACAATTATAGCATGGTAGGTTTACTTCACATCTAGGCATTATCAAAGGTTATCAACTACCCGTTGATTTATTGGTCCATTACAATTATAGCATGGTAGGTTTACTTCACATCTAGGCATTATCAAAGGTTATCAACTACCCGTTGATTTACTGGTCCATTACAATTATAGCATGGTAGGTTTACTTCACATCTAGGCATTATCAAAGGTTATCAACTACCCGTTGATTTATTGGTCCATTACAATTATAGCATGGTAGGTTTACTTCACATCTAGGCATTATCAAAGGTTATCAACTACCCGTTGATTTACTGGTCCATTACAATTATAGCATGGTAGGTTTACTTCACATCTAGGCATTATCAAAGGTTATCAACTACCCGTTGATTTATTGGTCCATTACAATTATAGCATGGTAGGTTTACTTCACATCTAGGCATTATCAAAGGTTATCAACTACCCGTTGATTTACTGGTCCATTACAATTATAGCATGGTAGGTTTACTTCACATCTAGGCATTATCAAAGGTTATCAACTACCCGTTGATTTACTGGTCCATTACAATTATAGCATGGTAGGTTTACTTCACATCTAGGCATTATCAAAGGTTATCAACTACCCGTTGATTTACTGGTCCATTACAATTATAGCATGGTAGGTTTACTTCACATCTAGGCATTATCAAAGGTTATCAACTACCCGTTGATTTATTGGTCCATTACAATTATAGCATGGTAGGTTTACTTCACATCTAGGCATTATCAAAGGTTATCAACTACCCGTTGATTTATTGGTCCATTACAATTATAGCATGGTAGGTTTACTTCACATCTAGGCATTATCAAAGGTTATCAACTACCCGTTGATTTACTGGTCCATTACAATTATAGCATGGTAGGTTTACTTCACATCTAGGCATTATCAAAGGTTATCAACTACCCGTTGATTTATTGGTCCATTACAATTATAGCATGGTAGGTTTACTTCACATCTAGGCATTATCAAAGGTTATCAACTACCCGTTGATTTATTGGTCCATTACAATTATAGCATGGTAGGTTTACTTCACATCTAGGCATTATCAAAGGTTATCAACTACCCGTTGATTTATTGGTCCATTACAATTATAGCATGGTAGGTTTACTTCACATCTAGGCATTATCAAAGGTTATCAACTACCCGTTGATTTATTGGTCCATTACAATTATAGCATGGTAGGTTTACTTCACATCTAGGCATTATCAAAGGTTATCAACTACCCGTTGATTTATTGGTCCATTACAATTATAGCATGGTAGGTTTACTTCACATCTAGGCATTATCAAAGGTTATCAACTACCCGTTGATTTACTGGTCCATTACAATTATAGCATGGTAGGTTTACTTCACATCTAGGCATTATCAAAGGTTATCAACTACCCGTTGATTTATTGGTCCATTACAATTATAGCATGGTAGGTTTACTTCACATCTAGGCATTATCAAAGGTTATCAACTACCCGTTGATTTACTGGTCCATTACAATTATAGCATGGTAGGTTTACTTCACATCTAGGCATTATCAAAGGTTATCAACTACCCGTTGATTTATTGGTCCATTACAATTATAGCATGGTAGGTTTACTTCACATCTAGGCATTATCAAAGGTTATCAACTACCCGTTGATTTATTGGTCCATTACAATTATAGCATGGTAGGTTTACTTCACATCTAGGCATTATCAAAGGTTATCAACTACCCGTTGATTTATTGGTCCATTACAATTATAGCATGGTAGGTTTACTTCACATCTAGGCATTATCAAAGGTTATCAACTACCCATTGATTTACTGGTCCATTACAATTATAGCATGGTAGGTTTACTTCACATCTAGGCATTATCAAAGGTTATCAACTACCCGTTGATTTATTGGTCCATTACAATTATAGCATGGTAGGTTTACTTCACATCTAGGCATTATCAAAGGTTATCAACTACCCGTTGATTTATTGGTCCATTACAATTATAGCATGGTAGGTTTACTTCACATCTAGGCATTATCAAAGGTTATCAACTACCCGTTGATTTATTGGTCCATTACAATTATAGCATGGTAGGTTTACTTCACATCTAGGCATTATCAAAGGTTATCAACTACCCGTTGATTTATTGGTCCATTACAATTATAGCATGGTAGGTTTACTTCACATCTAGGCATTATCAAAGGTTATCAACTACCCGTTGATTTACTGGTCCATTACAATTATAGCATGCCATTTTGCATGGTAGTTTACTTCACATCTAGGCATTATCATGTTCATGTCTTATAGCATGGTAGGTTACTTCACATCTAGGCATTATCAAAGGTTATCAACTACCCGTTGATTTACTGGTCCATTACATTTATAGCATGGTAGGTTTGCTTCACATCTAGGCATTATCAAAGGTTATCAACTACCCGTTGATTTATTGGTCCATTGCAATTATAGCATGGTAGGTATACTTCACATCTAGGCATTATCAAAGGTTATCAACTACACATTGATTTATTGGTACATTACAATTATAGCATGGTAGGTTTACTTCACATCTAGGCATTGTCAAAGGTTATCAACTACCCGTTGATTTATTGGTCCATTACAATTATAGCATGGTAGGTTTACTTCACATCTAGGCATTATCAAAGGTTATCAACTACCCGTTGATTTATTGGTCCATTACAATAATTATAGCATGGTAGGTTTACTTCACATCTAGGCATTATCAAAGGTTATCAACTACCCGTTGATTTACTGGTCCATTACAATTATAGCATGGTAGGTTTACTTCACATCTAGGCATTATCAAAGGTTATCAACTACCCGTTGATTTACTGGTCCATTACAATTATAGCATGGTAGGTTTACTTCACATCTAGGCATTATCAAAGGTTATCAACTACCCGTTGATTTATTGGTCCATTACAATTATAGCATGGTAGGTTTACTTCACATCTAGGCATTATCAAAGGTTATCAACTACCCGTTGATTTACTGGTCCATTACAATTATAGCATGGTAGGTTTACTTCACATCTAGGCATTATCAAAGGTTATCAACTACCCGTTGATTTATTGGTCCATTACAATTATAGCATGGTAGGTTTACTTCACATCTAGGCATTATCAAAGGTTATCAACTACCCGTTGATTTATTGGTCCATTACAATTATAGCATGGTAGGTTTACTTCACATCTAGGCATTATCAAAGGTTATCAACTACCCGTTGATTTACTGGTCCATTACAATTATAGCATGGTAGGTTTACTTCACATCTAGGCATTATCAAAGGTTATCAACTACCCGTTGATTTATTGGTCCATTACAATTATAGCATGGTAGGTTTACTTCACATCTAGGCATTATCAAAGGTTATCAACTACCCGTTGATTTACTGGTCCATTACAATTATAGCATGGTAGGTTTACTTCACATCTAGGCATTATCAAAGGTTATCAACTACCCGTTGATTTACTGGTCCATTACAATTATAGCATGGTAGGTTTACTTCACATCTAGGCATTATCAAAGGTTATCAACTACCCGTTGATTTATTGGTCCATTACAATTATAGCATGGTAGGTTTACTTCACATCTAGGCATTATCAAAGGTTATCAACTACCCGTTGATTTACTGGTCCATTACAATTATAGCATGGTAGGTTTACTTCACATCTAGGCATTATCAAAGGTTATCAACTACCCGTTGATTTACTGGTCCATTACAATTATAGCATGGTAGGTTTACTTCACATCTAGGCATTATCAAAGGTTATCAACTACCCGTTGATTTACTGGTCCATTACAATTATAGCATGGTAGGTTTACTTCACATCTAGGCATTATCAAAGGTTATCAACTACCCGTTGATTTATTGGTCCATTACAATTATAGCATGGTAGGTTTACTTCACATCTAGGCATTATCAAAGGTTATCAACTACCCGTTGATTTATTGGTCCATTACAATTATAGCATGGTAGGTTTACTTCACATCTAGGCATTATCAAAGGTTATCAACTACCCGTTGATTTATTGGTCCATTACAATTATAGCATGGTAGGTTTACTTCACATCTAGGCATTATCAAAGGTTATCAACTACCCGTTGATTTATTGGTCCATTACAATTATAGCATGGTAGGTTTACTTCACATCTAGGCATTATCAAAGGTTATCAACTACCCGTTGATTTATTGGTCCATTACAATTATAGCATGGTAGGTTTACTTCACATCTAGGCATTATCAAAGGTTATCAACTACCCGTTGATTTACTGGTCCATTACAATTATAGCATGGTAGGTTTACTTCACATCTAGGCATTATCAAAGGTTATCAACTACCCGTTGATTTATTGGTCCATTACAATTATAGCATGGTAGGTTTACTTCACATCTAGGCATTATCAAAGGTTATCAACTACCCGTTGATTTATTGGTCCATTACAATTATAGCATGGTAGGTTTACTTCACATCTAGGCATTATCAAAGGTTATCAACTACCCGTTGATTTATTGGTCCATTACAATTATAGCATGGTAGGTTTACTTCACATCTAGGCATTATCAAAGGTTATCAACTACCCGTTGATTTATTGGTCCATTACAATTATAGCATGGTAGGTTTACTTCACATCTAGGCATTATCAAAGGTTATCAACTACCCGTTGATTTACTGGTCCATTACAATTATAGCATGGTAGGTTTACTTCACATCTAGGCATTATCAAAGGTTATCAACTACCCGTTGATTTACTGGTCCATTACAATTATAGCATGGTAGGTTTACTTCACATCTAGGCATTATCAAAGGTTATCAACTACCCGTTGATTTATTGGTCCATTACAATTATAGCATGGTAGGTTTACTTCACATCTAGGCATTATCAAAGGTTATCAACTACCCGTTGATTTATTGGTCCATTACAATTATAGCATGGTAGGTTTACTTCACATCTAGGCATTATCAAAGGTTATCAACTACCCGTTGATTTATTGGTCCATTACAATTATAGCATGGTAGGTTTACTTCACATCTAGGCATTATCAAAGGTTATCAACTACCCGTTGATTTACTGGTCCATTACAATTATAGCATGGTAGGTTTACTTCACATCTAGGCATTATCAAAGGTTATCAACTACCCGTTGATTTATTGGTCCATTACAATTATAGCATGGTAGGTTTACTTCACATCTAGGCATTATCAAAGGTTATCAACTACCCGTTGATTTACTGGTCCATTACAATTATAGCATGGTAGGTTTACTTCACATCTAGGCATTATCAAAGGTTATCAACTACCCGTTGATTTATTGGTCCATTACAATTATAGCATGGTAGGTTTACTTCACATCTAGGCATTATCAAAGGTTATCAACTACCCGTTGATTTATTGGTCCATTACAATTATAGCATGGTAGGTTTACTTCACATCTAGGCATTATCAAAGGTTATCAACTACCCGTTGATTTATTGGTCCATTACAATTATAGCATGGTAGGTTTACTTCACATCTAGGCATTATCAAAGGTTATCAACTACCCGTTGATTTATTGGTCCATTACAATTATAGCATGGTAGGTTTACTTCACATCTAGGCATTATCAAAGGTTATCAACTACCCGTTGATTTACTGGTCCATTACAATTATAGCATGGTAGGTTTACTTCACATCTAGGCATTATCAAAGGTTATCAACTACCCGTTGATTTATTGGTCCATTACAATTATAGCATGGTAGGTTTACTTCACATCTAGGCATTATCAAAGGTTATCAACTACCCGTTGATTTATTGGTCCATTACAATTATAGCATGGTAGGTTTACTTCACATCTAGGCATTATCAAAGGTTATCAACTACCCGTTGATTTATTGGTCCATTACAATTATAGCATGGTAGGTTTACTTCACATCTAGGCATTATCAAAGGTTATCAACTACCCGTTGATTTATTGGTCCATTACAATTATAGCATGGTAGGTTTACTTCACATCTAGGCATTATCAAAGGTTATCAACTACCCGTTGATTTACTGGTCCATTACAATTATAGCATGGTAGGTTTACTTCACATCTAGGCATTATCAAAGGTTATCAACTACCCGTTGATTTATTGGTCCATTACAATTATAGCATGGTAGGTTTACTTCACATCTAGGCATTATCAAAGGTTATCAACTACCCGTTGATTTATTGGTCCATTACAATTATAGCATGGTAGGTTTACTTCACATCTAGGCATTATCAAAGGTTATCAACTACCCGTTGATTTATTGGTCCATTACAATTATAGCATGGTAGGTTTACTTCACATCTAGGCATTATCAAAGGTTATCAACTACCCGTTGATTTATTGGTCCATTACAATTATAGCATGGTAGGTTTACTTCACATCTAGGCATTATCAAAGGTTATCAACTACCCGTTGATTTATTGGTCCATTACAATTATAGCATGGTAGGTTTACTTCACATCTAGGCATTATCAAAGGTTATCAACTACCCGTTGATTTACTGGTCCATTACAATTATAGCATGGTAGGTTTACTTCACATCTAGGCATTATCAAAGGTTATCAACTACCCGTTGATTTATTGGTCCATTACAATTATAGCATGGTAGGTTTACTTCACATCTAGGCATTATCAAAGGTTATCAACTACCCGTTGATTTACTGGTCCATTACAATTATAGCATGGTAGGTTTACTTCACATCTAGGCATTATCAAAGGTTATCAACTACCCGTTGATTTATTGGTCCATTACAATTATAGCATGGTAGGTTTACTTCACATCTAGGCATTATCAAAGGTTATCAACTACCCGTTGATTTATTGGTCCATTACAATTATAGCATGGTAGGTTTACTTCACATCTAGGCATTATCAAAGGTTATCAACTACCCGTTGATTTATTGGTCCATTACAATTATAGCATGGTAGGTTTACTTCACATCTAGGCATTATCAAAGGTTATCAACTACCCGTTGATTTATTGGTCCATTACAATTATAGCATGGTAGGTTTACTTCACATCTAGGCATTATCAAAGGTTATCAACTACCCGTTGATTTACTGGTCCATTACAATTATAGCATGGTAGGTTTACTTCACATCTAGGCATTATCAAAGGTTATCAACTACCCGTTGATTTATTGGTCCATTACAATTATAGCATGGTAGGTTTACTTCACATCTAGGCATTATCAAAGGTTATCAACTACCCGTTGATTTATTGGTCCATTACAATTATAGCATGGTAGGTTTACTTCACATCTAGGCATTATCAAAGGTTATCAACTACCCGTTGATTTATTGGTCCATTACAATTATAGCATGGTAGGTTTACTTCACATCTAGGCATTATCAAAGGTTATCAACTACCCGTTGATTTATTGGTCCATTACAATTATAGCATGGTAGGTTTACTTCACATCTAGGCATTATCAAAGGTTATCAACTACCCGTTGATTTACTGGTCCATTACAATTATAGCATGGTACTTACCTTCACATCTTTGGATGTGTTCGCCGCTCCTCTAGCGGCACCAAGGAGCGCGACGCCCCTCGTTGATTTATTGGTGCAGTAGACTGTTTGAAGCGACAGCTCGCTCCCTTGCGAGGATGGGCTCGTCTGGCACTTTTTGCAGTTCGACATCTAGGGCTCTCTTGAAGTTGTCTAACGAGATGTCCCTCATGTCTCTTACTCGCCGTGGGAGTTTGTTGAAGAGACGTGGGCCTCTGTGTGATAACCAGCTCTCTCACAGAGAGCCCATAGCACCCCTGTTATTCATCCGGGGGATTTCGCATTCCCAGCCTCTCCTATCACTGAATTTCATGACTATCGGAGTATGTAGGTTTGGTACTAAACCCTCTGCGATTTTCCACGTGTATATTACTAGGTAACGTTCTCTTCTACGTTCCAGTGAGTACAGATTCAGTGCTCTTAAACGCTCCCAATAGTGTAGATGTTTTATCGAACTTATATGCGAAGTGAAATTTCTTTGTACACTCTCTACGTCATTTATTTCACCTGCTTTGTATGGTAGGTTTACTTCACATCTAGGCACTATCAAAGGTTATCAACTACCCATTGATTTATTGGTCCATTACAATTATAGCATGGTAGGTTTAATTCACATCTAGGCATTATCAAAGGTTATCAACTACCCTGTTGATTTACTGGTCCATTACAATTATAGCATGGTAGGTTTACTTCACATCTAGGCATTATCAAAGGTTATCAACTACCCGTTGATTTATTGGTCCATTACAATTATAGCATGGTAGGTTTACTTCACATCTAGGCATTATCAAAGGTTATCAACTACCCGTTGATTTACTGGTCCATTACAATTATAGCATGGTAGGTTTACTTCACATCTAGGCATTATCAAAGGTTATCAACTACCCGTTGATTTACTGGTCCATTACAATTATAGCATGGTAGGTTTACTTCACATCTAGGCATTATCAAAGGTTATCAACTACCCATTGATTTATTGGTCCATTACAATTATAGCATGGTAGGTTTACTTCACATCTAGGCATTATCAAAGGTTATCAACTACCCGTTGATTTACTGGTCCATTACAATTATAGCATGGTAGGTTTACTTCACATCTAGGCATTATCAAAGGTTATCAACTACCCGTTGATTTATTGGTCCATTACAATTATAGCATGGTAGGTTTACTTCACATCTAGGCATTATCAAAGGTTATCAACTACCCGTTGATTTACTGGTCCATTACAATTATAGCATGGTAGGTTTACTTCACATCTAGGCATTATCAAAGGTTATCAACTACCCGTTGATTTACTGGTCCATTACAATTATAGCATGGTAGGTTTACTTCACATCTAGGCATTATCAAAGGTTATCAACTACCCGTTGATTTACTGGTCCATTACAATTATAGCATGGTAGGTTTACTTCACATCTAGGCATTATCAAAGGTTATCAACTACCCGTTGATTTACTGGTCCATTACAATTATAGCATGGTAGGTTTACTTCACATCTAGGCATTATCAAAGGTTATCAACTACCCGTTGATTTACTGGTCCATTACAATTATAGCATGGTAGGTTTACTTCACATCTAGGCATTATCAAAGGTTATCAACTACCCGTTGATTTATTGGTCCATTACAATTATAGCATGGTAGGTTTACTTCACATCTAGGCATTATCAAAGGTTATCAACTACCCGTTGATTTACTGGTCCATTACAATTATAGCATGGTAGGTTTACTTCACATCTAGGCATTATCAAAGGTTATCAACTACCCGTTGATTTACTGGTCCATTACAATTATAGCATGGTAGGTTTACTTCACATCTAGGCATTATCAAAGGTTATCAACTACCCGTTGATTTATTGGTCCATTACAATTATAGCATGGTAGGTTTACTTCACATCTAGGCATTATCAAAGGTTATCAACTACCCGTTGATTTATTGGTCCATTACAATTATAGCATGGTAGGTTTACTTCACATCTAGGCATTATCAAAGGTTATCAACTACCCGTTGATTTACTGGTCCATTACAATTATAGCATGGTAGGTTTACTTCACATCTAGGCATTATCAAAGGTTATCAACTACCCGTTGATTTACTGGTCCATTACAATTATAGCATGGTAGGTTTACTTCACATCTAGGCATTATCAAAGGTTATCAACTACCCGTTGATTTATTGGTCCATTACAATTATAGCATGGTAGGTTTACTTCACATCTAGGCATTATCAAAGGTTATCAACTACCCGTTGATTTATTGGTCCATTACAATTATAGCATGGTAGGTTTACTTCACATCTAGGCATTATCAAAGGTTATCAACTACCCGTTGATTTACTGGTCCATTACAATTATAGCATGGTAGGTTTACTTCACATCTAGGCATTATCAAAGGTTATCAACTACCCGTTGATTTACTGGTCCATTACAATTATAGCATGGTAGGTTTACTTCACATCTAGGCATTATCAAAGGTTATCAACTACCCGTTGATTTATTGGTCCATTACAATTATAGCATGGTAGGTTTACTTCACATCTAGGCATTATCAAAGGTTATCAACTACCCGTTGATTTATTGGTCCATTACAATTATAGCATGGTAGGTTTACTTCACATCTAGGCATTATCAAAGGTTATCAACTACCCGTTGATTTATTGGTCCATTACAATTATAGCATGGTAGGTTTACTTCACATCTAGGCATTATCAAAGGTTATCAACTACCCGTTGATTTACTGGTCCATTACAATTATAGCATGGTAGGTTTACTTCACATCTAGGCATTATCAAAGGTTATCAACTACCCGTTGATTTATTGGTCCATTACAATTATAGCATGGTAGGTTTACTTCACATCTAGGCATTATCAAAGGTTATCAACTACCCGTTGATTTACTGGTCCATTACAATTATAGCATGGTAGGTTTACTTCACATCTAGGCATTATCAAAGGTTATCAACTACCCGTTGATTTATTGGTCCATTACAATTATAGCATGGTAGGTTTACTTCACATCTAGGCATTATCAAAGGTTATCAACTACCCGTTGATTTACTGGTCCATTACAATTATAGCATGGTAGGTTTACTTCACATCTAGGCATTATCAAAGGTTATCAACTACCCGTTGATTTACTGGTCCATTACAATTATAGCATGGTAGGTTTACTTCACATCTAGGCATTATCAAAGGTTATCAACTACCCGTTGATTTACTGGTCCATTACAATTATAGCATGGTAGGTTTACTTCACATCTAGGCATTATCAAAGGTTATCAACTACCCGTTGATTTACTGGTCCATTACAATTATAGCATGGTAGGTTTACTTCACATCTAGGCATTATCAAAGGTTATCAACTACCCGTTGATTACTGGTCCATTACAATTATAGCATGGTAGGTTTACTTCACATCTAGGCATTATCAAAGGTTATCAACTACCCGTTGATTTATTGGTCCATTACAATTATAGCATGGTAGGTTTACTTCACATCTAGGCATTATCAAAGGTTATCAACTACCCGTTGATTTATTGGTCCATTACAATTATAGCATGGTAGGTTTACTTCACATCTAGGCATTATCAAAGGTTATCAACTACCCGTTGATTTACTGGTCCATTACAATTATAGCATGGTAGGTTTACTTCACATCTAGGCATTATCAAAGGTTATCAACTACCCGTTGATTTATTGGTCCATTACAATTATAGCATGGTAGGTTTACTTCACATCTAGGCATTATCAAAGGTTATCAACTACCCGTTGATTTACTGGTCCATTACAATTATAGCATGGTAGGTTTACTTCACATCTAGGCATTATCAAAGGTTATCAACTACCCGTTGATTTATTGGTCCATTACAATTATAGCATGGTAGGTTTACTTCACATCTAGGCATTATCAAAGGTTATCAACTACCCGTTGATTTATTGGTCCATTACAATAATTATAGCATGGTAGGTTTACTTCACATCTAGGCATTATCAAAGGTTATCAACTACCCGTTGATTTACTGGTCCATTACAATTATAGCATGGTAGGTTTACTTCACATCTAGGCATTATCAAAGGTTATCAACTACCCGTTGATTTACTGGTCCATGACAATTATAGCATGGTAGGTTATTTCACATCTAGGCATTATCAAAGGTTATCAACTACCCGTTGATTTACTGGTCCATTACAATTATAGCATGGTAGGTTTATTTCACTTCTAGGCATTATCAAAGTGTAACCACTACCCGTTGATTTATTGGTTCATTACAATTATAGCATGGTAGGTTTACTTCACATCTAGGCATTATCAAAGGTTATCAACTACCCGTTATGTTATCAACTACCCGTTGATTTATTGGTCCATTGCAATTATAGCATGGTTGGTATACTTCACATCTAGGCATTATCAAAGGTTATCAACTACACATTGATTTATTGGTACATTACAATTATAGCATGGTAGGTTTACTTCATAGCATTATAGTCCTACAATTATGCATTAGTTACTTCAACATGATTTATCATGGTTTAATGGTATTCACATCTAGCATTATCAAAGGTTCAATCACCGTTGTTGGTCCATTACAATTATAGCATGGTAGGTTTACTTCACATCTAGGCATTATCAAAGGTTATCAACTACCCGTTGATTTATTGGTCCATTATAGCATGGTAGGTTTTATTGTCCATTACAATTATGGTAGGTTTACTTCACATCTAGGCATTATCAAAGGTTATCAACTACCCGTTGATTTATTGGTCCATTACAATTATAGCATGGTAGGTTTACTTCACATCTAGGCATTATCAAAGGTTGATTGATTTCCATTATAATAGCATGGTAGGTTTATATTATTTATACCCATTATTATGGTTTACTTTACTTCACATCTAGGCAATATCAAAGGTTATCAACGACCCATTGATTTTCTGGTCCATTACAATTATAGCATGGTAGGTTTACTTCACATCTAGGCATTATCAAAGGTTATCAACTACCCGTTGATTTACTGGTCCATTACAATTATAGCATGGTAGGTTTACTTCACATCTAGGCATTATCAAAGGTTATCAACTACCCGTTGATTTACTGGTCCATTACAATTATAGCATGGTAGGTTTACTTCACATCTAGGCATTATCAAAGGTTATCAACTACCCGTTGATTTACTGGTCCATTACAATTATAGCATGGTAGGTTTACTTCACATCTAGGCATTATCAAAGGTTATCAACTACCCGTTGATTTACTGGTCCATTACAATTATAGCATGGTAGGTTTACTTCACATCTAGGCATTATCAAAGGTTATCAACTACCCGTTGATTTATTGGTCCATTACAATTATAGCATGGTAGGTTTACTTCACATCTAGGCATTATCAAAGGTTATCAACTACCCGTTGATTTATTGGCTGGTCCATTACAATTATAGCATGGTAGGTTTACTTCACATCTAGGCATTATCAAAGGTTATCAACTACCCGTTGATTTACTGGTCCATTACAATTATAGCATGGTAGGTTTACTTCACATCTAGGCATTATCAAAGGTTATCAACTACCCGTTGATTTATTGGTCCATTACAATTATAGCATGGTAGGTTTACTTCACATCTAGGCGTTATCAAAGGTTATCAACTACCCGTTGATTTACTGGTAATTTACAATTATAACATGGTAGGTTTACTTCACATCTAGGCATTATCAGAGGATATCAACTACCCGTTGATTTATTAGTCCATTACAATTATAGCATGGTAGGTTTACTTCACATCTAGGCATTATCAAAGGTTATCAACTACCCGTTGATTTACTGGTCCATTACAATTATAGCATGGTAGGTTTACTTCACATCTAGGCATTATCAAAGGTTATCAACTACCCGTTGATTTACTGGTCCATTACAATTATAGCATGGTAGGTTTACTTCACATCTAGGCATTATCAAAGGTTATCAACTACCCGTTGATTTACTGGTCCATTACAATTATAGCATGGTAGGTTTACTTCACATCTAGGCATTATCAAAGGTTATCAACTACCCGTTGATTTACTGGTCCATTACAATTATAGCATGGTAGGTTTACTTCACATCTAGGCATTATCAAAGGTTATCAACTACCCGTTGATTTACTGGTCCATTACAATTATAGCATGGTAGGTTTACTTCACATCTAGGCATTATCAAAGGTTATCAACTACCCGTTGATTTATTGGTCCATTACAATTATAGCATGGTAGGTTTACTTCACATCTAGGCATTATCAAAGGTTATCAACTACCCGTTGATTTATTGGTCCATTACAATTATAGCATGGTAGGTTTACTTCACATCTAGGCATTATCAAAGGTTATCAACTACCCGTTGATTTACTGGTCCATTACAATTATAGCATGGTAGGTTTACTTCACATCTAGGCATTATCAAAGGTTATCAACTACCCGTTGATTTATTGGTCCATTACAATTATAGCATGGTAGGTTTACTTCACATCTAGGCATTATCAAAGGTTATCAACTACCCGTTGATTTACTGGTCCATTACAATTATAGCATGGTAGGTTTACTTCACATCTAGGCATTATCAAAGGTTATCAACTACCCGTTGATTTATTGGTCCATTACAATTATAGCATGGTAGGTTTACTTCACATCTAGGCATTATCAAAGGTTATCAACTACCCGTTGATTTATTGGTCCATTACAATTATAGCATGGTAGGTTTACTTCACATCTAGGCATTATCAAAGGTTATCAACTACCCGTTGATTTACTGGTCCATTACAATTATAGCATGGTAGGTTTACTTCACATCTAGGCATTATCAAAGGTTATCAACTACCCGTTGATTTATTGGTCCATTACAATTATAGCATGGTAGGTTTACTTCACATCTAGGCATTATCAAAGGTTATCAACTACCCGTTGATTTACTGGTCCATTACAATTATAGCATGGTAGGTTTACTTCACATCTAGGCATTATCAAAGGTTATCAACTACCCGTTGATTTACTGGTCCATTACAATTATAGCATGGTAGGTTTACTTCACATCTAGGCATTATCAAAGGTTATCAACTACCCGTTGATTTATTGGTCCATTACAATTATAGCATGGTAGGTTTACTTCACATCTAGGCATTATCAAAGGTTATCAACTACCCGTTGATTTACTGGTCCATTACAATTATAGCATGGTAGGTTTACTTCACATCTAGGCATTATCAAAGGTTATCAACTACCCGTTGATTTATTGGTCCATTACAATTATAGCATGGTAGGTTTACTTCACATCTAGGCATTATCAAAGGTTATCAACTACCCGTTGATTTACTGGTCCATTACAATTATAGCATGGTAGGTTTACTTCACATCTAGGCATTATCAAAGGTTATCAACTACCCGTTGATTTATTGGTCCATTACAATTATAGCATGGTAGGTTTACTTCACATCTAGGCATTATCAAAGGTTATCAACTACCCGTTGATTTACTGGTCCATTACAATTATAGCATGGTAGGTTTACTTCACATCTAGGCATTATCAAAGGTTATCAACTACCCGTTGATTTATTGGTCCATTACAATTATAGCATGGTAGGTTTACTTCACATCTAGGCATTATCAAAGGTTATCAACTACCCGTTGATTTATTGGTCCATTACAATTATAGCATGGTAGGTTTACTTCACATCTAGGCATTATCAAAGGTTATCAACTACCCGTTGATTTATTGGTCCATTACAATTATAGCATGGTAGGTTTACTTCACATCTAGGCATTATCAAAGGTTATCAACTACCCGTTGATTTACTGGTCCATTACAATTATAGCATGGTAGGTTTACTTCACATCTAGGCATTATCAAAGGTTATCAACTACCCGTTGATTTATTGGTCCATTACAATTATAGCATGGTAGGTTTACTTCACATCTAGGCATTATCAAAGGTTATCAACTACCCGTTGATTTATTGGTCCATTACAATTATAGCATGGTAGGTTTACTTCACATCTAGGCATTATCAAAGGTTATCAACTACCCGTTGATTTACTGGTCCATTACAATTATAGCATGGTAGGTTTACTTCACATCTAGGCATTATCAAAGGTTATCAACTACCCGTTGATTTATTGGTCCATTACAATTATAGCATGGTAGGTTTACTTCACATCTAGGCATTATCAAAGGTTATCAACTACCCGTTGATTTACTGGTCCATTACAATTATAGCATGGTAGGTTTACTTCACATCTAGGCATTATCAAAGGTTATCAACTACCCGTTGATTTACTGGTCCATTACAATTATAGCATGGTAGGTTTACTTCACATCTAGGCATTATCAAAGGTTATCAACTACCCGTTGATTTACTGGTCCATTACAATTATAGCATGGTAGGTTTACTTCACATCTAGGCATTATCAAAGGTTATCAACTACCCGTTGATTTTCTGGTCCATTACAATTATAGCATGGTAGGTTTACTTCACATCTAGGCATTATCAAAGGTTATCAACTACCCGTTGATTTACTGGTCCATTACAATTATAGCATGGTAGGTTTACTTCACATCTAGGCATTATCAAAGGTTATCAACTACCCGTTGATTTATTGGTCCATTACAATTATAGCATGGTAGGTTTACTTCACATCTAGGCATTATCAAAGGTTATCAACTACCCGTTGATTTACTGGTCCATTACAATTATAGCATGGTAGGTTTACTTCACATCTAGGCATTATCAAAGGTTATCAACTACCCGTTGATTTACTGGTCCATTACAATTATAGCATGGTAGGTTTACTTCACATCTAGGCATTATCAAAGGTTATCAACTACCCGTTGATTTACTGGTCCATTACAATTATAGCATGGTAGGTTTACTTCACATCTAGGCATTATCAAAGGTTATCAACTACCCGTTGATTTATTGGTCCATTACAATTATAGCATGGTAGGTTTACTTCACATCTAGGCATTATCAAAGGTTATCAACTACCCGTTGATTTATTGGTCCATTACAATTATAGCATGGTAGGTTTACTTCACATCTAGGCATTATCAAAGGTTATCAACTACCCGTTGATTTATTGGTCCATTACAATTATAGCATGGTAGGTTTACTTCACATCTAGGCATTATCAAAGGTTATCAACTACCCGTTGATTTATTGGTCCATTACAATTATAGCATGGTAGGTTTACTTCACATCTAGGCATTATCAAAGGTTATCAACTACCCGTTGATTTATTGGTCCATTACAATTATAGCATGGTAGGTTTACTTCACATCTAGGCATTATCAAAGGTTATCAACTACCCGTTGATTTACTGGTCCATTACAATTATAGCATGGTAGGTTTACTTCACATCTAGGCATTATCAAAGGTTATCAACTACCCGTTGATTTATTGGTCCATTACAATTATAGCATGGTAGGTTTACTTCACATCTAGGCATTATCAAAGGTTATCAACTACCCGTTGATTTACTGGTCCATTACAATTATAGCATGGTAGGTTTACTTCACATCTAGGCATTATCAAAGGTTATCAACTACCCGTTGATTTATTGGTCCATTACAATTATAGCATGGTAGGTTTACTTCACATCTAGGCATTATCAAAGGTTATCAACTACCCGTTGATTTATTGGTCCATTACAATTATAGCATGGTAGGTTTACTTCACATCTAGGCATTATCAAAGGTTATCAACTACCCGTTGATTTATTGGTCCATTACAATTATAGCATGGTAGGTTTACTTCACATCTAGGCATTATCAAAGGTTATCAACTACCCGTTGATTTACTGGTCCATTACAATTATAGCATGGTAGGTTTACTTCACATCTAGGCATTATCAAAGGTTATCAACTACCCGTTGATTTATTGGTCCATTTCAATTATAGCATGGTAGGTTTACTTCACATCTAGGCATTATCAAAGGTTATCAACTACCCGTTGATTTATTGGTCCATTACAATTATAGCATGGTAGGTTTACTTCACATCTAGGCATTATCAAAGGTTATCAATTACCCGTTGATTTATTGGTCCATTACAATTATAGCATGGTAGGTTTACTTCACATTTAGGCATTATCAAAGGTTATCAACAACCCGTTGATTTATTGGTCCATTACAATTATAGCATGGTAGGTTTACTTCACATCTAGGCATTATCAAAGGTTATCAACTACCCGTTGATTTACTGGTCCATTACAATTATAGCATGGATACCTTACCTTTGGATACCTTTGGATGTGTTCGCCGCTCCTCTAGCGGCACCAAGGAGCGCGACGCCCCTCGTTATGGGTGGTGATTTGGTGCAGTAGACTGTTTGAAGCGACAGCTCGCTCCCTTGCGAGGATGGGCTCGTCTGGCACTTTTTGCAGTTCGACATCTAGGGCTCTCTTGAAGTTGTCTAACGAGATGTCCCTCATGTCTCTTACTCGCCGTGGGAGTTTGTTGAAGATACGTGGGCCTCTGTGTGATAACCAGCCCTCTCGCAGAGAGCCCATAGCACCCCTGTTATTCATCCGGGGGATTTCGCATTCCCAGCCTCTCCTATCACTGAATTTCATGACTATCGGAGTATGTAGGTTTGGTACTAAACCCTCTGCGATTTTCCACGTGTATATTATTAGGTAACGTGCTCTTCTACGTTCCAGTGAGTACAGATTCAGTGCTCTTAAACGCTCCCAATAGTGTAGATGTTTTATCGAACTTATATGCGAAGTGAAGTTTCTTTGTACACTCTCTACGTCATTTATTTCACCTGCTTTGTATGGTAGGTTTACTTCACATCTAGGCATTATCGAAGGTTATCACTACCCGTTGATTTACTCGTCCATTACAATTATAGCATGGTAGGTTTACTTCACATCTAGGCATTATCAAAGGTTATCAACTACCCATTGATTTACTGGTCCATTACAATTATAGCATTGTAGGTTTACTTCACATCTAGGCATTATCAAAGGTTATCAACTACCCGTTGATTTATTGGTCAATTACAATTATAGCATGGTAGGTTTACTTCACATCTAGGCATTATCAAAGGTTATCAACTACCCGTTGATTTACTGGTCCATTACAATTAATGCATGGTAGGTTTACTTCACATCTAGGCATTATCAAAGGTTATCAACTACCCGTTGATTTTCTGGTCCATTACAATTATAGCATGGTAGGTTTACTTCACATCTAGGCATTATCAAAGGTTATCAACTACCCGTTGATTTACTGGTCCATTACAATTATAGCATTGTAGGTTTACTTCACATCTAGGCATTATCAAAGGTTATCAACTACCCGTTGATTTATTGGTCCATTACAATTATAGGATGGTAGGTTTACTTCACATCTAGGCATTATCAAAGGTTATCAACTACCCGTTGATTTACTGGTCCATTACAATTATAGCATGGTAGGTTTACTTCACATCTAGGCATTATCAAAGGTTATCAACTACCCGTTGATTTATTGGTCCATTACAATTATAGCATGGTAGGTTTAATTCACATCTAGGCATTATCAAAGGTTATCAACTACCCGTTGATTTACTGGTCCATTACAATTATAGCATGGTAGGTTTACTTCACATCTAGGCATTATCAAAGGTTATCAACTACCCGTTGATTTACTGGTCCATTACAGTTATCGGTTGGTAGGTTTACTTCACATCTAGACATTATCAAAGGTTATCAATTACCCATTGATTTACTGGTCCATTACAATTATAGCATGGTAGGTTTACTTCACATCTAGGCATTATCAAAGGTTATCAACTACCCGTTGATTTACTGGTCCATTACAATTATAGCATGGTAGGTTTACTTCACATCTAGGCATTATCAAAGGTTATCAACTACCCGTTGATTTTCTGGTCCATTACAATTATAGCATGGTAGTTTTTTTTTTTTTTTTTTTTTTTTTTAAAGAGACAATGAACGGAGGAAGGAAAAACACAGATAAAATAAAAAGGTCCATGTGCCTAAAGGCATCCTCCATTCATAAAATGTTTGTAACAACTGGATTTAAACATTTGCAGATTGTAAGTTTGTGGAAAGCAATTCGAGGGAAGTGAATTCCAAAGAGTAGTAGCTCTGGGGATAAATGAATTCTGATAAGCAGAAGTTCTGCATTGTGGAGGAGAAAGTGTAAATTCATGGGCGCTCTCAGCTGCCCTAGTTCTACGCGGAAAGATGTGGAGAGGCGGCACAATTGAAGCAAGTTCCTCGGAACAATTGCTGTGAAAATATCTGTAGAATAATGCAAGGGATGCAACGTTTCTTCGTATGGATAATGTAGGAAGGTCCTGTGTGATTGCAGGGTTATTGATTAATCTAATAGCTTTATTTTGAATTTTGTCCAACTGCCTCAATGCAACCACTCCACTTCCACCCCACAGAGGTGAACAGTAATCCATCTGAGAACGCACATGACTTATATATATGACGGCCAACTGCTCGTCAGTGAAGAATTCTCGAACTCTGTACAGGAGTCCCAGTTTTTTTGAGGCATTCTTAGCAATGCTTCTAACATAATGTGTCCAGCTCAAGTTAGTAGTTAATGTTACACCGAGAATGTCAATACTAGGGGAAGTGGGAATATTTACATAATTACAAAATATATGGGAGTCAGTGAGAATCTGCCGGTTAGAAAATTGAATGTATTTGGTTTTCTGTGCATTAAAGGAAACTAGATTCTTTTGTCCCCATCCATCAATCCTAGAAAGGTCCTGGTTCAGAGAAATTGCAGTGTTTATTTTAGAATGTATAAGATCGGGTTGGGTGAAAGAATTGGTAAATGTGAAGGAACTGTGGAGTGTTGAGTCATCTGCGTAGGATGCATTGGATTATGAGTTGTAGATATGAGATCATTGATATGAATGAGGAACATAATTGGGGCCAAAACTGATCCCTGGGGAACACCAGCATTTATTGAGTGAAATTGAGAATAAAGGCCATCTACCATTACACATATTTTTCTGTTATGAAGATAAGAAGAAATTAGTGGAACTAATGATGCAAGGCCGTAGTGTGACATCTTCGACAATAAGGATTGATGCCAGACTCTATCAAATGCCTTCGATATATCCAGTGCTATTGTATGTGTTTCACCATGTTGGTCTGTAGCTTGGTTGATTTGATGCGTAAGAAGGCAAAGCATGTCTGCAGTTGATCGACATCGTCTAAAACCATATTGCCTATCACTGATTAATTTATTATTCTCAAGATGCTTAATTATGTGATTATTTAATATAATTTCAAAGACTTTACCAAGAGTGGAAGTTATAGCTATTGGTCTGTAGTTTGATGGATCTGATGAGGCACCTTTTTTAGGAACTGGATGGATGTTTGCTTCTTTCCAGGGTACTGGGAAGCATGAGGTATGAGTACACAGACGGAAATTTTTTGCCAATACAGGAGCGAGCACCAAGGAGCAATTCTTAAGTACTATTGGAGGAATTTCATCTGGACCAGGAGCCTTATCTACTGAGAGATTCTGCAAAATAGTTTTGACATGTCTGGTGTGGATCTTAAGTGGGGTAATTTCAGGCGAATTAAAATTAAGTACAGGGACATCTTGATTTATTTAATCTAAGGTTGAGTTGGTGGAGAAAATATCCGCAAGAAGGTTAGCTTTACCTCGTGGGTCACTTACAAGATTGCCAGTCGGAGATTTTAATGGTGGAATGGATGAAGCAGTAGTGAAGTTGGATTTAAATGAGTTAAGAGTAGACCAAAATATTTTGTTATCATTTGGATTATTTAGAAGTTTATTTGCCTGCTTGTGGAGAAAGTTTGATTTAGTTAGGTTTAATACAGTTTTGGCATGGTTTCTGATGTTTCTAAAGTAATTAAAGGCTTCATGAGTTTTTTATCTTGTGTATGCATTGTAGGCTATTGCATTTTGTTCAGTTACTCTAGCACAATTATGGTCAAACCATTTAGGTGAATTAGATCTTTTACTGTACTTTTGATGAGGAATAAAAGTTTCCATTCCAATTTTTACAAAATCTTGTATGTGGCTCAAGGTGGAGTGTGCATCATTAGAAAAGAAAGAGGTCCAGGGAATATCAATAAAGAAACCCTGAAGACCCTCCCAGTCTGCCCTATCGTAATGCCATTTAGTCACCAAAACAGGTTCAGAGTGGGAAGGT
This sequence comes from Paralithodes platypus, assembly GCA_032716605.1. NCBI lineage: Eukaryota > Metazoa > Arthropoda > Malacostraca > Decapoda > Lithodidae > Paralithodes > Paralithodes platypus. The sequence goes on from CM064540.1 coordinate 21,586,937, forward strand.
GTGGTAGGTGATAGACAGGTGGCCTGTATCAGACAGTGATCAGAAGATCCAAGCGGGGACCTCACTGTAACATCATAATTTTCTGAATTGGTTGTTAAAAATAAGTCCAGTAGGTGGGAATTATGATTAGGATTATCTGGTACACGGGTGGGTTGGTTGACTAGTTGAGTGAGAATAAATGAGTCTGCAAATAGCTCACATTCAAGACCAGCATCATCAGTCCTGGCTGAATGAGTGAGCCATTCAACGTTATGGACATTAAAATCACCCAACACAATGATTTCAGAAGAAGCATTTAAGTTGAGGACACTGAGTTGTGAGGACAGAGAATCAAAAAGACTTTGTTCTGGAGGAGTATTTGGGGAACGGTAGATGCAACATATGTATTTAAATTTACAAGCAGAAATTAATTTGTATATAGAATAATCAAAATAGGGACAATTGAAACTAGTAACCTCCTCCAGGGCAATTTCAGATTTTGCGAAGCAACATACACCTCCTTTAGGTCTGAAATTTTGGAGCAGTTGATAACCTGGAAAATTAAATCTAGACGTGTCAGATGTGGATGTTACTTGAGTCTCTGTCAAAAAAAGGAGAGTAGGGGATTCTGCTTGAAGAAATTGGTGTACAGAATTGATGTCAGAGTGAAGTCCCCTAATATTGCTAAAGAAAAAGCTGCACCGACGAGCAGCTTTGGGACGTTGCAATGCTCTCGACACAGTCGCATGATGACGACCGGGAGGGCCCTGTGTCAATGACCCAACCCTGCCGGGGGTGGATATCCGAGGGACCACCAGGTTTGCTCTTAACAATTGTACTGCCATATTTATTGGGTAAGGTGTATGGTGTTACATGTATGATATGTAGTGGGAAGAGTAGTGTTTTATGGATAGAGGATAGCAATGTAGGGCAATGTCGTGAAGTTGGATGTGTATGTTATATAAAGAGGGTTTTCCTGATACCCCTGATGTGTGAGGCAGAAAGATATGTATCCAGCTACCAAGGCATGGGAGAGAAAATGGAATTCAGGCTATTCCCTGAGTCTCCCGAAACCTTGGCGGTAGTACTTCCCTGGGCGGGGCTGCCTACCCCTACTACCTACTACTGCTTCACATCTAGGCATTATCAAAGGTTATCAACTACCCGTTGATTTACTGGTCCATTACAATTATAGCTGGTAGGTTTACTTCACATCTAGGCATTATCAAAGGTTATCAACTACCCGTTGATTTATTGGTCCATTACAATTATAGCATTGTAGGTTTACTTCACATCTAGGCATTATCAAAGGTTATCAACTACCCGTTGATTTATTGGTCCATTACAATTATAGCATGGTAGTTTTACTTCACATCTAGGCATTATCAAAGGTTATCAACTACCCGTTGATTTACTGGTCCATTACAATTATAGCATGGTAGGTTTACTTCACATCTAGGCATTATCAAAGGTTATCAACTACCCGTTGATTTACTGGTCCATTACAATTATAGCATGGTAGTTTTACTTCACATCTAGGCATTATCAAAGGTTATCAACTACCCGTTGATTTACTGGTCCATTACAATTATAGCATGGTAGGTTTACTTCACATCTAGGCATTATCAAAGGTTATCAACTACCCATTGATTTATTGGTCCATTACAATTATAGCATGGTAGGTTTACTTCACATCTAGGCATTATCAAAGGTTATCAACTACCCGTTGATTTACTGGTTCATTACAATTATAGCATGGTAGGTTTACTTCACATCTAGGCATTATCAAAGGTTATCAACTACCCGTTGATTTATTGGTCCATTACAATAATTGCATGGTAGGTTTACTTCACATCTAGGCATTATCAAAGGTTATCAACTACCCGTTGATTTACTGGTCCATTACAATTATAGCATGGTAGGTTTACTTCACATCTAGGCATTATCAAAGGATCAACTACCCGTTGATTTACTGGTCCATTACAATTATAGCATGGTAGGTTTACTTCACATCTAGGCATTATCAAAGGTTATCAACTACCACGTTGATTTACTGGTCCATTACAATTATAGCATGGTAGGTTTACTTCACATCTAGGCATTATCAAAGGTTATCAACTACCCGTTGATTTATTGGTCTATTACAATTATAGCATGGTAGGTTTACCTCACATCTAGGCATAATCAAAGGTTATCAACTACCCGTTGATTTACTGGTCCATTACAATTATAGCATGGTAGGTTTACCTCACATCTAGGCATTATCAAAGGTTATCAACTACCCGTTGATTTATTGGTCTATTACAATTATAGCATGGTAGGTTTACTTCACATCTAGGCATTATTACATTGGGTAATATGTAAATTATCACAAAATAAAGTGTTCACTATACTATTATTTTGGGGAGGATAATTCTCTAAACAAACACATTTCCGTGATTATATAAATAAAGGCGTTTTGCTGCGAACACAAATTAAATCAGTTTCACTCATATATGTAAATGAAAATATACTAAGTATCTTTCTACACGCCGCTATGTTGCAGATCTTTCACTCTTCTATCGCTATTACAACAATCAGTGTTCTTCATAGCTCTCTCAGTATATACCCCATCCCTTGCAGTGCGAGTCACCTTACTTTCAACACAGTACCACTCCCATTCTGTCCAACTCTCCAATCAAAGACTTAGCAAATGTTCTCAGTCTTACTTTAACTCAACAAGTGAACACTATCAGTCTTTCCTTCATCCTATAATTAAACTGGTTTAAACTTTGTGTCGTGTGTCCAGGCATTTTGACACAAACTTCCCTTGAATTTGTCTCTCTTTCACTCCTTTGGCTTTGGGCGAGACACTTGTTACAGGCAGTCTGTTTTTGTCTTCTTTATACGCAGAACAAAATATATATACAGTATATCTATCTGTCTATCTATCTATCTACCTATAAATATATATATATATATATAGGGGAGGTGTGGTGGAGTGGTCTTGCCACTGGACTGGTTATCCAAAGGTCTCGAGTTCAAATCCCGATATGTCAATGGAAAGATATTATTGGGATGTAATTTGTGCTGTACTTAGTATCAATGCATTACCACAAAGCCCACCGAAATGCCAAAAAAATACCCTCATTGTTCTCTGATTAAATAGCACTGTATGAATATTCCCATATTCAAAATATGCTACAGGGGTGCATTGCCTAGTGAGTTCATTGCTCAATAGGTGGCGTCCTGAGAGTGAGGGTCCGAGTCTAGGATGTGAGACAGTGAAGCATAAAGGCGAAGCAGCCCAGAAGTGGGACTGATTCGAGCCATGAGTGGGCAACCAAGAGCCTCGCGTTTGGGATGGCAGGTTGGCGACAGGCTGACTGTATAGTACTCGTGCTTCACTTGTCTCACTTCCTAGACTGGAACAAAACCTCACGGGATGCACCGTGTTGATTGGTGAATGTGCAGGCTCTCAGCCTATGCCCGAGAGGGAGTAAGTAGTTGGAATATAGAAAACAAAGTAAAAAATCAAAATCAAAAATAAATATATACTGTATATATATATATATAATATATATATATATATATATATATATATATATATATATATATATATATATATATATAGAGAGAGAGAGAGAGAGAGAGAGAGAGAGAGTTTATGGGCGAATATATATGGTATGACAGCCAGTTATTACATGTTATAAATAATATTTACAATTGTTGGGACCGGACTATTATTGAAGCAGTCAGTTCTGGCCTTCATTGGTTGGAGTTTGTCGTAGCGGTGAGCTGCACATGTGTCTGTGTCGTAGCGGCGAGCTGCACATGTTTCTATGTCGTAGCGGCGAGCTGCACATGTTTCTATGTCGTAGCGGCGAGCTGCACATGTTTCTATGTCGTAGCGGCGAGCTGCACATGTTGCTATGTCGTAGCGGCGAGCTGCACATGTTTTTATGTCGTAGCGGCGAGCTGCACATGTTTCTATGTCGTAGCGGTGAGCTGCACATGTTTCTATGTCGTAGCGGCGAGCTGCACATGTTTCTATGTCGTAGCGGCGAGCTGCACATGTTTCTATGTCGTAGCGGCGAGCTGCACATGTTTCTATGTCGTAGCGGCGTGCTGCACATGTTTCTATGTCGTAGCGGCGAGCTGCACATGTTTCTATGGCGTAGCGGCGAGCTGCACATGTTTCTATGTCGTAGCGGCGAGCTGCACATCTTTCTATGTCGTAGCGGCGAGCTGCACATGTTTCTATGTCGTAGCGGCGAGCTGCACATGTTTCTATGTCGTAGCGGCGAGCTGCACATGTTTCTATGTCGTAGCGGCGAGCTGCACATCTTTCTATGTCGTAGCGGCGAGCTGCACATGTTTCTATGTCGTAGCGGCGAGCTGCACATGTTTGTATGTCGTAGCGGCGAGCTGCACATGATTCTATGTCGTAGCGGCGAGCTGCACATGTTTCTATGTCGTAGCGGCGAGCTGCACATGTTTCTATGTCGTAGCGGCGAGCTGCACATGTTTCTATGTCGTAGCGGCGTGCTGCACATGTTTCTATGTCGTAGCGGCGAGCTGCACATGTTTCTATGTCGTAGCGGCGAGCTGCACATGTTTCTATGTCGTAGCGGCGAGCTGCACATGTTTCTATGTCGTAGCGGCGAGCTGCACATGTTTCTATGTCATAGCGGCGAGCTGCACATGTTTCTATGTCGTAGCGGCGAGCTGCACATGTTTCTATGTCGTAGCGGCGAGCTGCACATCTTTCTATGTCATAGCGGCGAGCTGCACATGTTTCTATGTCGTAGCGGCGAGCTGCACATGTTTCTATGTCGTAGCGCCGAGCTGCACATGTTTCTATGTCGTAGCGGCGAGCTGCACATGTTTCTATGTCGTAGATGACCAAGTAGTTCAGATGGGAATTGCTTGACTGTGTTGAAGTGGTGGGCTAAGAGTGGAGGTAGCTTATGGTGACCACCCAAGATGATCCTATATTTCGTACTCTTCACTGTCAATAATTGATGTTGTTGTGTCAGGGTGAGGGAGGAGGAACCAAAATATATACTTTCGGAGGACCTGGCGGGACAGACATAGGTGAGTTTAGGAAGTATGAAGACGTTATATTTTATACTCTTCAGCTCATTTTCCGGCGCCCCAAGGATTTCGGCCGCCTTATTAGTTTTAAGCATCGAGGTAAGACTTTTCTACACGTTAAACGACTACAAGTGAACCCTGCTGCAAGAATGGCAATCAAAGCTAAAGTGGTTCCTAGCATCTGTCTGTATATGAGTGTGTGTGTGTGTGTGTGTGTGTGTGTGTGTGTGGGCGAGAGAGAGAGAGGGAGAGAGAATGTGTGTGTGTGTGTGAAAACCAATACTTGTTTTCATTTTTTCCCTCGTCTTTTATTCCTAGATAGTCGGTTCTCAATTAGTACAGTGCTGTTTTTATCTCACCGTTTTTCATATCTCCACTAGACAACAGTTTCTTTTTGTTGACACACATATTTGTTTAACTTGGTCGAGTGTATTTTTGCTTGACGTTCTTGCTGTTGATGTAAATACAAGTGTTACAATTACTATACCATGTTCAATACTGGTAGACCAGATATCCCGACTCAATCCCTCATAGCTATAAATGGACTCTATATGACTATATAAATTGACTCTCTATATAATGAAACTGCTATTGCTACCATTTAGAAAAAGTCAACCAGTAAATGGGTGTGGGAAAATACAGTTCGTTTGCTCCAGCCCACCCTGAGTTAGAAGAGGTTAAAAATAAAATTTCTGGCCTAAGTACAATGAACAGCCTATAATAACCAATCTTTTTTAGTTTGTAATAAAATGTTTAACTTCCTTTAACTGTTTCATTTCAGAAAAATATGATGGATATGGTGAAGGAAAATATGTTTGACATGGAAAGAGGTAATATAAACAAATAGTGTATTCTAATTAAATGCTAAATAAAACAAAATAAAACATAAGGTAAATTAATAAAGTGACATTATCCGATTATTATATTATGCACTCTTCCATAGATAATGCTAGACTTAGTATTCCATAATTGACCCCGTTTAACTCTTTCACTGCGGGCCCCATCCTGGAAATAGCCTAGAATTATTTGCCCATTAGAGCCAGTGGGGACAAGCGTAAGTGATCAGGGCAGCAAGTCTGCCACGGCACTGACTCTCACTCCAGGTTTCGTGTGAGACATATTCAGTGTTGCCAAAGGAAAATGTAGCAGAACATTGCTAATTTCTTAGGGAATAATGCCGATGTCTGCATCAACACTGTGGGTGAACCATGGAAGATAGAGAGGTAGTTCTGGTGTCATTTGAAATATATATATTTTTTTTAGTTCTTTGTTTCAAACATTTCATTTAATTCAGGCACTTTTTTAACCTTTAACCAACGGTGACCGTCATATGACGGGCGATAGATAAATGGCCTATCCTCCGGTATCCGTCATACGACGGGCTGCATTCTGAGCACATTAGGGGCTCTGAGAGAGAGTCCGTGCATTGGGAGGACGATAGGCGGGGTCTGACCGCTCGGCACCACCACTGGGCCGGTTCTATGACCACCACCGCCTCCCTACACACACCCGACCTCGCAATATAAGGAAAAAACTGAGGAAATTACCTTATTTAGGGTTTTTTCACCTCCGGTTGCGCGATCGCTACAGGATAACCCGTGGTCGTACAAGGATGATTCAGGTGTCATTGAAAGCTCTATTATCGCCCTTTCACGGATACATAATTGTTTTACGTTCTGGCTCTTGTTTATGCATGAAAAAGAGCATGGAATGAAGCTCATTTTCAGTAAATATGCCTGCCTGGCAGGTAGTTGATGTTACAAACGGCCCTGTCCTTTGAGTGTTAAGCAATCAGGAGTGCCTGAGTGAACCCAAATATAGCAGAAAATCCACCACACTGAAAGGGTTAATTCATAATGGCTTATATGATAAATATTAAAATACCTACTTACATATACAGTATACTGTATATGATAAGAAAAATGAATAAATTATGCAGATACAGTCGTAGTTAGGATTAGTTGGACAATATATTAAGGAACCATTGTGATACTCTGACACACTATTCTGAAAACAGGATATAATCACAAAGAACAACATAATAGGTTCCATTTGTCAATGTTCGCAGTCTGGTTTTTATCATATGGTGGTGATCAAGTTTTCATGACTACTAGAGGCTTTGAAGAATTCGTATGTTCGTTATTCATAGCTCTTGTTGGTATCAGTTTAATCCTGTTGTACTTAGAGGATGATGTATCTTCATGTATTTCGATTCTAAATTGTGTCCTTTTTTCACTCCAGCTTCACTCTGTACTGTTAATTGGCAGTATTATTTTGTCATTGTCTTCTAAATTGTGTCAATATTTCATTCCTGCTTCACTCTGTACTGTTCAATGGAAGGTTTCTTTTGGCTATATTGTTTTCATCTGCTCTCAGGTTTTCATCAGGGTACTGTACAGCCGGGCTCTTCAAAAAACCCTTCTATTTTTTATTTGTTTAACTTAGCGATATTTGTACTTAGTCCCTTTGAGCTAGAAACTCTACTGATCTGATTGACTGATGTAACCGTGCACTATTTGTCACATGTTTGATTCTGAAACTGAAAAATGTTACTCTATCATAGTACACTCACGGCGGTAAGTCGTAGACCAGGGGAGTGCCAAAGTCCTAGCCACACATTGGCAACAGGTTCGAACAATTTCTACCTGTGGTGGTTCAGCGGACACGACGCCAGTGAAACAAGTGTATTGCTAGTTAATTAATAAGCTCCGCCCATACACAGTTGCGTATGTTTAGACATATGTAACGGCAACAGAATAGTAAACGGTAATAGTAATTATTGTATTCCGATTTATTTATTTACACTTTCAGTATTATAGGACGCATTACTTTTCTATGTTTGGCCATTTGTAGACGATTTTATTCAGCTTAGTAAGGGTATATAGAATGCAGAGAGTTGATTGAGATCATCTTTACCCTTTTAACTCTCACAAAGCCTTCCTAAGCTGTATAAAATCGTCTAATGCTAGCCAGAATAAACGGCTACAGTTGAAATATTACTATTTGCATTAAGAATTATCAGACTATAAACCCCAGACATTAAAACTCCAGTAATTAGGTAGACTACACTGTACAATATCAAATCTGTTCACGCGTGTTTGGAAGACATATATTTAGTAATATTGAATGGGACAATAAAGGAATAAATGTTAATGGGAACATCAGAGCAACCTCAGATTCGCTGATGACAAAGTTTATCCTGACGACTCAGGGGAAGAGTTACAACAAATGATGGATGATATAAACGAAGGAAGCCTTAAAGTAGTGTTGAACATTAATGGAAACCCAAGAGTATGTTGAATGATCATGTGCAACCACAACAAATTAGGTTAGAGGATTATGGGCCAGATTCAGTGGAGGACTTGGAGGAATATCTATACCTAGGCCAGGTTATAAAAACAAAGTAGGATCACTCTAGACAAATCAGACCAAGGATAGATATGGATTGGAGCGCATTTTGGAAGCAGAATTAAATTATGAAAAGCTAGTTACCCCTTTTAATTTAAGAGAAATGTATGCAAACAATGTATCCTCCTGTATTAATGTATGGATCAGAAACTTGGAGTATAACACAGTTTCCTAAACGAACACTTTGTACTGCCCATGAATATGTGGAGAGGATAATGTTAGGGATAACTTGGATCGACAAGAAGAGAGCCTCTTGGATAAGCGAAGAAACAAGTAGAAATAATCGCATTGACAAGAGGAAATGGGCTTGGAAATATCATATATTTAAAAGAGATTATAGCGGATGGACAAATAAAGGATCACAATGGGAATCTAGAGATGGAGCTAGAGGAAGGGATAGACAGAGAACCAGATGGAAGGTTGAGATCGGACAGTTTGCTAGAGTAGGATGGAACAGGATAGCATCTGACCGGCTAGATTAGACACGTTTGGCAGAGGCCAATTTGGCCTGCAGGGGACTAACTAAGGCTGTTGATGGTGATGATTATGATAATATAATAATAGAAATATAATAATTTAGTAACTACTGTTAATTAAAAACGACAAATAATATAGTATTATCCTACCGTAGGTTAATTTACATATATCCAATAAACTCACGTGACAGCAGGTAACTGACAGTTTTACGAGTGCTACACAACGTATCACCTAACAGTTTTACTGAGATAACCAAGGATTTGGAAGTAATTAGCACAACAATATAAGTATTACTCCATACACTTAACATGTTACCGATTACAAATGACAACAAGGGACTGAAATTCTCGAACATAGGCTCCAATCTTGATTTGCCCACTGATATGTCCTGTCTTAAAAATCCAGCGGGTCTGATAGCCACTAAGCCCTACTTTAACTAATTATTTTAACCCTCTCACGTTCTTGACGCGATTTTGAGCCTATTAGGGATACTTTAAAGCCTTTGTTACTATCAGGGGTATTTAGAAACCTTTAGTTTAGTTACTTTAACCTCTGCAGTTGTCTTTGAGTTAGCTGTGGGCAGAAATCTAATTTTGGAGAGGTAATTATAAGAGTGAGAACTCTATTATTATTGCTAATCTGGCAACCTCTGCCTCATAAAAACGTGAAAGGGTTAACTACGAATACAAATTTGTATATTTACACCATTATTATAGAAATGAAGGAATACATTAGTCTCATTTACACATATCATAGCACTTTTTTCATTGGGCAGTGATAAATGGAAATTTACCTTTAGAATAGAAAGTGGGTGTTAGCACATTATCGCCTTTTGATCTCGCTCTCTCTCTCTCTCGCTCTATCTTGCTCTATCTCTCGCTCTCTCAGAAAATTGGCAGATGCTCTTCAATGTAGTACAGCGGCTAAGGGAAACCATTGTGCAAAATGTGACAAAAGGAAAATTGGCACACATGTAGTTTAACATATGTACTTTCATATAAAGCTAGGTACCCATTGCTATCGTCATGGTATATAGCCACCATCATGGATTTCAAAATGGCCGCCATGAAAATGTGTTTTCCGCTATATTTCAGCTTCTATTTAACCTAGAAACATGATTTTAGGGTCTAAACCAACATTATCAGGGCCAAGGAATTCATTTTTGCCATTGTCAATGTCCTAAAATGACAGTCATGTTGATTTCCAAGTTGGCCGACATGCAAATGTCAATATATTATTGATTTATTAACTTGTGTGTGATGTATATATTAACTTGTGTGTGATGTATATATTAACTTGTGTGTGATGTATATATTAACTTGTGTGTGATGTATATATTAACTTGTGTGTGATGTATATATTAACTTGTGTGTGATGTATATATTTTGTTCACACCAAACGTTTTTGGGTAAGGGGATACAATGTTGCCATGACGTCTAACAGTGTCCTTTTTTGTCTATTTACAGGTGAACCCAGAACCCAGTTCCTTGGTGATGGTGCTTTGAAGTGGTGAATGGTGATGTTGAATAATCAGCATGGCTAAGCGTTATGAATTAGTGACTGTCCCGGATACAAATCAAACAGAGTCATCAAACGTTGTGATCCAAATGGACTGGAAGCTATGTGTACTTTGTCAGGAGGACACAGAGGACCGGTTTATTCATCCTGATGGGAGAACTAATACAGTACATCATCAGGATATGACACCCTCGCAGAGAACCTACTAGAGTTCCACAACTTAGGCTCCATACTGCTAGACATTGACATAGCAAGGTTGGACGATGGCTCGGGTATCAGTCAGACATTGCAATCTAATCATGCAGGTTGGCACAAGTCTTGCTGTTTGCAATTTTGTGCTATGAAACTGCAGCGAGCCCAACTCCGAGCCCGAAAAAGGAAACAAGAAACAGAAGACGTAGATAATCCTAGTCCCGTCAAAACAAGAAGTAGTATCCAGGGTAAACGACGAAGCAGCACAGATGAGTCCAATAAAAGAGTGTGTTTCTTCTGTGATGAAGCAGATGACAAAACAAGTCTTCACAGTGCTGCAACTGCTAACATAGATGTTACAGTCAGAGAATGTGCTACAGAGTTGAAAGACACTAGGCTCCTAGCCAAATTATCGGCGGGTGATATGGTTGCAATTGATGCAATGTATCACTTATCATGCCTAATAAAATTGCGAAATAACTTAAGAGGCCACAACACTGACCTGTGAAAAGCCAAACAGGTGCATCCAGTTGATGTTTTAGTCTTTGGAGAGCTTGTGGGATACATTGAAGAGACTCAGCAAAACGAAGCCATCATTCCTGTTTTCAAATTGTCTGCACTTGTCCAAATGTACACCACCAGGCTGACGGAACTAACATCACAGGATGAAGAGATCCATTCCGGCCGGATCCATTCAACCAGGTTAAAGGAGAGATTGTTACGGCAGATCCCAGATCTGAGAGCAGAACAACAAGGTAGAGATGTGTTGCTAATGTTTGAGAAGGACATTGGTGGTGCAATCAAATATGCAATAGATGGTGATAAGGACACCGATGCAATCCATTTAGTCAGGTCAGCACAAATTGTACGAAAAGATGTATTCGCTCAAAAGTATGAGTTTACAGGCTCATTTGAACAGAACTGTGAGAGCGATGCCATTCCCTCATCACTGAATGCGCTTGTTCGAATGATTCTTGAGGGCCCAAACATTGAAAATCAGAGTCATGTGAACTCAACAAAAGCACACATTGCTGTTGTGCTGTCAGAACTGCTGATGTTCAATACAGTAAAGCGGTCTCGTGCATCAGTTGGTACTCGGCACAACAAGGAAAGGGAAGCGCCATTACCCATATACCTCAGCATGCTTATTCATGCTAAAACCAGAAAAAGAGAGCTCATAGATACCATGTACGACCTGGGATTGTGTGTGTCCTATGACAGAATGATGAGCTTATCCACACACTTGGCAAATACGGTCTGCGCCCGCTACCATGCAGAACAGATTGTATGTCCTCCTCAACTCATGCGGGATACATTCACATGCGGTGCTGTCGATAACATTGACCATAATCCCAGTGCACGGACAGCTAGTGACTCTTTCCATGGAACAGCGATTTCATTGATTCAGTTTCCGACAACTGAAACACACAGGGAGGATCGTGGAGGATTAGGTTTGGATCCAACTGTTGCGACCCAAAATAAAATAAGCCCACTTCCAGCATCGTACACCTTAGTACCTCCTGTTGTCAAAACTCGGGACCCTATTGTGCCCATCAAATGTGGAATCCTTCAACCTGACTCCATGATACTCGATGAAGACCTGGCAAAGGAACAGCAATGGCTGACACATATGCAAATCTACTCAAAAAGGCAAAGCTGGACGTAGATGACTACATATCTTGGGCGGCATACCATGCCAGTCAGCAGCCCTTGCTGTACAAACCTGTCTCAAACATAGCACTCCTTCCTCTCTTCCGTGACAATGCCCACACAACTTGCATGATTTCTATGGGAGTGGTTACAAATGCAATACACCACTTAAACCCAGAACAAATTCCGGTAATTGTTGCAGACCAACCGGCAACCATTGTATGCGATAGCGAAGCAGATACAGTGGTTCTGGCCCGAAGCTCATGGAGAGGACAAAATCGTCATTATGATGGGGGATTTACATATCGAGATGAATGTACTGAAGCTTCTGGGACATTGGCTCAGAGAAAGTGGCTGGACCACATCACTGATACATGCTAAAATCACCACATCTGGTCGAGCAGATGCAATGCTGTCCGGGTCACATGTTACAAGGACTAGGTATGCCCACCAAGTAACAGCAGCCAGTCTGTGCATACTTCAACAACGTGCATTTCAGCAGTACCTGGTTAGAGTACCCAGCGACCAGAGTGCCCTTTCATTTGCTGAATGGTGTGTACTGCAGTGCACGGAGCAACCACAGTTTAAATACTGGTCAACAACACTGCAGCTGGAACTGATGTTGTTACAGTTTGTTCGGTCGCTACGGGAGAAAAACTTCAAGATGTATGTCCAATGCTTGCTGCAAGTCGTTCCCTGGCTCTTCGCATTTGATCACACGAATTATGCGAGGTGGCTCCCAGTGCACATCAGTGATATGGTGAACTTGAAAACAACTCATCCTGAAGTGTACAGACAGTTTACTAATGGACACTTTGTCGTACAGAAAACACAGAACGCCTTCTCAGCAATGGCAATAGACCAGTGTCCCGAACAAGTCAATGAACTCATAAAAGGTGACGGCGGTGCTGTCTGTTTGACGGAAAACCCGCAAGCCCTTGAAAGGTGGATGGTGGCTGGACCTGAGATATCACGCATCGTGCGGGAGTTTGAAGATAGTTATCAAATTCCCAAAGGACAGAAAGCTAATAAGCATCACGAGCAATATCATGGCATTCCAAACACATTTGCCAAAGATGTGTCACTATTGGTGTCAAAACTTGATGATATGGGAAATCCATTCGTGGAAGACAGCGGAGATATGCTGGCCCTAGGTACAAAGATCATCATGAACAAAGATGTGGTGAAAACGGTTTACACAGCAGAGAACATTGGCAAAAAACAATATAGTACCTACGTGGAGGAACGATTGCAGAGCACATCAAACAAACCACTCACTGATATCATCTCCAAGAACAAATTGCCGCTCTTCAGCACATCTCATGTAAAAAGAAAATCAAGATACAAGGAACAAGTTGCATCACTGAAAACAAATTGTAGTCTATTCTCAAGACTCTACATTGCATGCCAAGCCAGAAAAGGAAACCTCGACAATTTCTTCGAACATGAGAACCAGGCATGTCTTCCGTCGATATCAGATATTGGCCAACTGCGACAAGGATCAAAATCAGACTTACTTGAATGCCTAGCAAAGTGTTCTGAATCATCACAGGTTGTCCCAGACGTTGAGGCAAAAGTGTTTGACGGTGCCGCTGTCATACATATGCTGAGGGCAGTCGGACATTTGAAGATTATGCCCAGCAAGTATTTATTCCCTACATTACTTCCCAACTGGAACATGTCAGCCGAGTGGATATTATTTGGGATAGGTACTTTGATGATAGCATCAAACAGTCAACAAGAGAACGTAGAATGTACAGTGGCACCACACAGAGACAACGTGTTCTTCCCGGAGCTCCTGTTCCAGGAAATTGGGAGAGCTTCCTTAGGATCGAACAGAACAAGGTCGAACTGTTCCAGTATTTGTCCGAATGTGTCAGGTCCTGTAATGCTCGTGGAAAGATTCTCATCACCACACAAGATCAGCTGGTTGTGACAGCCGAGGGAAAGGATCTGAGTGACCTGGAGTGCCTCCAGCCATGTACACACGAGGAGGCAGATACACGGATCTTACTCCACGTGGCGCATTGCGCCAGGCAAGGACTTCGCAGAGTGGCTATCCACAGAGTGGATACAGATGTCGTTGTTTTGGCTATTGGGCACTTCAGTACCCTTCAAATTGATGAGCTGTGGGTCAGCTTTGGCGTTGGTTCTCACTTTCGTTACATTCCAATCCATGATATTGCTGTCAGCCTGGGCATAAAAGCCAAAGCTTTGATGTTGTTTCATGCTGTGACTGGATGTGACACTGCTTCCAGCTTCCTTGGCCATGGAACAAAGTCTGCGTGGTTAGCATGGACTACATGCCCAGATGTGACCAATGTCTTCCTCGCCCTAGCATCACAACCAGACAAGGTCGACGCACTCAATCTGCACACAATAGAACGTTTCGTCGTTGTTATGTACATCAGGACGTGCAGACTTGACAGGGTGAATGAGGCAAGAAAGCAACTGTTTGCCCAAGGGTCTCGGTCCATCGATAATATCCCACCAACAAAGGCTGCTCTACTCCAACATGTAAAGAGGGCTGTATACCAAGCAGGTTATGTTTGGTCACAAGCCCTTGTGCCAGCTCCCCGACTGCCTAGTCCTGGACTGTGGGGTTGGAGTGCAACAGATGAAGGATGGACTCCATTTTGGACTGATCTACCAGAGGCGGCCATGTCATGCTATGAGCTGGTGCACTGTGGTTGCAAGAAGGGGTGTAAACGCCAATGCAAATGTCGGTTATCTAGCCTACAGTGCACCGAGTTATGTAACTGCAGTGGGGGCTGTGGCGACAAATGAAGTGTATGGACATTTTGTTGGTCGGGACTGTATATACTGTGTGAATCTAATTACCGTTATTATGATACAAATTTACATTAAATGCCTATGCTATTTTTCAATCTATGACTGATTCGAAGGTTAAATAGAAGTGACATTTATATGGTCATATGTATATATTGTAATCAACCTATTGTTGTAACAAAGATGGACGATTGTTTACATTTGCATTGTCTCCTCTATCTCAAACTCTCGCACAACATTCATACTGTATATATTGACATTTGCATGTCGGCCATCTTGGAAATCAACATGACTGTCATTTTAGGACATTGACAATGGCAAAAATGAATTCCTTGGCCCTGATAATGTTGGTTTAGACCCTAAAATCATGTTTCTAGGTTAAATAGAAGCTGAAATATAGCGTAAAACACATTTTCATGGTGGCCATTTTGAAATCCAAGATGGCGGCTATATACCATGACGATAGCAATGGGTACCTAGCTTTATATGAAAGTACATATGTTAAACTACATGTGTGCCAATTTTCATGCTTTTGTCACATTTTGCACAATGGGTTTGATATGTGGCCCTTAGCCGCTGTACTAATGTAAGCAAATGTCAGATACTACAATACACATACAGTTAATGCGAATATCACATGAATTATGAAAAGGTAGAGAGCGCATCACAGATAAAAAACCAAGCAGTGCTTAAAAACGAAAACCTAAAATCTACAAGTCAATGCACCGCATCAGTTAACGAAGCAAACAGAGCACTAGGATTCATTAGAAGAAATGTTCATTGTCATAGTAAAGACATAGATAAACCATTATACAAACGTATTGTGAGGCCGTATCTGGATTTTGCTGTGCAGTGTTGGGTTCCCTAATTAACAAAATACATATAACACTCGAATCCGTTCAGTGCAGAACAACAAAATTGATCCCACCCCTTAAAAGTATACCACAATGAGAGATTAAGGTAACTTGATCCCTTTTCGGTAAATAAAGGAGAATAAATGGGCAGCTGATAGTGTTTAAAGATTTAATACTAATTATCAGGAAAGCGAACCTAAATGCAACTAAGGATATCTTCACCCAATCTGTAATTGGTGAGTGGAAAGAGCTCCCTAATGCAGTTATAGACAGTGGATCAATATACACATGTTAAGACAAAGGTTAGACTCAGATACGTTGGTATGGAGTAGGAAATAATTACTGACAAGAGAACCTGGCAGAAATGAATACTGTTTTCAAGTGAAGATAGCAGGAACAAAAGAGTTGAAGGTATACATAACATATCCGTTCCATTTCTAGCTACACTATAAATTCCTTTAAGTAATATCTAAGCCCTGCAAGGTTATTCACTTCTGTGTTCATGTATGGCAAATTGCCGGGGAGAGAGAGAGAGAGAGAGAGAGAACCGTCATGTTTGCTATAATTTCCTTCCTTTTTCTCTTAGTCTTAGGTTTAATATCTCTGTTATGATTAAGTCCTGGCCAACTCGCAGGGATCGTAAGATCTATGTGGCCAGTGTATCTATGTAAATACATGTTAATCTCTCTGTATGACTGATATTATTCAAAAATATGTCATGACACTGACGTATCCTAAACAAGGTCAGAAACGTGTAATATATGGTAGTTTACATAGCAGGTTATATTGGTAGTTTACATAGCAGGTTACATTGTGTTTCGCCATTACTCATCTTTATGATACATTATACGTAAACACTAACCCTTTTAGTCTGGGAGACGTCTTTTCTATGTAATTGTAGCTATATTTAGACGGTTTTATGCAGCTTTGGACGGATTTGTGGTAGCTATAAAGATTTAATAAGATAATTAATAGCCTTTAATCAGTAATATCTTTCCTAATCTGAATAATATGCTTAACGGTAACTAGAATATATTAAGACGGACGTAACTCGCGCTAAAAAGGTTAACACCTAACTATAGTAGGGATAATGCAAGGGACGTGGGTATTTATTCAATACCCACGTCCCTTGCATTATCCCTACTATAGTTAGGTGTTAACCTTTTTAGCGCGAGTTACGACTGTCTTAACCCTTAACTGGCGGCGCGCAACATATGTCGAGTGAAATAAATTTGGACTATGTGGCGGTGCACGACAGCTGTCGAGCACCATTTTCAGCACGTAATGTTGCTGAGAGAGAGAGCTGAGCGGTGGGACGAGCGTAGTAACCTTATGACCGCTTCCCACGACCACCGTGGACGTACTGAACTGTATTGCACCCTTCTGCCCCCTTTCTCACTCGCTACACAGGGAGTTATGTACGGAAATTATCTTATTTTAGGGTTTTTGCACTCGTGTTGTACGATCATTGCAAGAGAACCAGTGGTCGTACAAGGATGGTTCGGGTGTCATTGGAAAGCTCTGTTTATGCCCTTTCAGGGATAGATACTTGTTTTACGCTCTGGGTCTTATTTAGGTATGAAAATGAGCACGGAAACAACCCTATTTAGGGTAAAAAAGAAAACGCTGGGCGGTACGGTCAAATAGACCGCCTAGCCCGCCAATAAGGTGTTAATATATTTGTATTCATCTTGATGCCTATTCCGTTATATGCCTGAACGCAACATATTATATACTTGATACATAACTAAACTCGTCTCTGCATTATATAGGATTGAATAATTATATAACTTGGCATACCTACGATATACAACATCAAATT